>CM059499.1:15766640-16391640 GCA_030378355.1 Eleusine indica
CTTGTCCACATCAAGTGGTATCAGAGCTTTAGGTATACCGTTAGGTTCATCTTTACCCTTGTTTATTTTTTGTATCCTATAGTCTAGAAAATTGCCCCATAAAAATATCGGTTCATCGTGTTTCCGCTGTCCTATACCCCATTGTGACTTGCAGATTTTTATTTCAGATTGCTTCTCTGAATTTTAGTCCCTATAAAGTCATTGTGTTGCTGGTCTAGTGCTTGTTCTTTGGTCTTGTTTGAGTCGTGCATATCCTTGTCATAGACAAACAAGGAAAAAAATCAGTGTTGCACACGTTGAGATAATAGTGCTGCTGGAATTATGTGCACTAAATATTTCTTTAATATCTAGCCTTCTACTTTCGTGTGCAAAAGAAAATTAGAATGCTCTGCTGCTGTCTCATTATGATCAAAAGCCAACCAATTAGTGCTTGATCTTGTTATAGAAGTTTGTTTTAGTTGTGCTGTTACAAGAATCCTTTTGTTGCACTTGTAGTAAGAAAAAAATATTTTGGGGTTCCATTGGTTGTAAAACTTATGATACCTTGCTGCAGTTCTAATTCTCAAGAAAAGAAAAGAAAAAGGCAAAAGTGCACAAGAGAAAAAGCCGCACAAAAAAAAGGAAGTAGAAAAAAGAAAAGATACAAATTCAGAATTGCTTGCACCCTTTGTGTCCTTTGTTGAGTCATTTGCTTGCTTGGTTGAACTATGTCCGAGTCAAGTGTAGGCCGGTGACATAGACTAGCTTGGGACTATTATTTAGTTTTGCAATTTCTAAATCAAAATTTTGCTAATCCTTGCTACTACAATTTGCCTTCCAAGCTCCATGTATATCCTTCTGAATAGGCACAGAACTTTGGACCCTCGCAATCATCGGATCACACTCTCCAAGGTATCCTCTGTTTTGCTATTAAGAATCATGTAAGAACTCAGTTAGGTGCTGCCATTTGCTTGTTGAGAGTTTCCACCGTGATCAAATAGTAGGGATAGGAAAATATACTCTTGTGTGTTTTCTTGTTTTCTATTAACAATGATAGGTTACAACACTGATGGTGATGAGTCGATGGTGTTAAATGAGGTTGATACAAGTGTTGTAGCACAACAAGTGCTTAGTTCTCAAATGGAGAAGGTAGAGGAAAATTAAATGAACAATTTATTTCAGACTCACTTTATTGTAAACGATCGACGTTGTCGTGTCATCATTGATGGAGGGAGTAGCCACAACATCGCAAGCTTGGAATTGGTGGAGAAGCTCGGCTTGACCACACAGCCACACCCATGTCCATACTACATCCAATGGGTAAATTCTTGTGGTAAGATAAAGGTAGATAAAATTGCACGTATTGAATTTTTTATTAGTTCTTATAAGAATAGTGCAGAATTTGATATAGTACCTATCCAAGCATATCATTTGTTATTGGGTGAACCTTGGATTTGTACAAATAATATTTTGCACAATACCATTACTAATAGCTACTCATTTAAATACAATGGTAGAAGGGTTACTCTTACACCAATGACAGCTTCTGAAATTTTAGAAGAGGATCAACAACGATTTAAGAGAAAAAAGAATGAACCGTTTAGGATAGAATGGGCTGTTTTAAATGTCGCAGCACTTTCATCAAAATCTGAATTGCTAGAGGACGAACATATTTCTTTGCCTCTTGTTACAACTAATACTTTTCAGCATATACACAAAGAAGATGATAGTGGGAACGATAAAGAACAGGTTGTTGCTTCAGGTAACAGCTTTCTTGATGTGATGGATTGTTCCAATAGTCTTGCTATATCGGAAATTTATGATCATGTTCCTTTGTCACAAGTTGATTTACCTAGTGGTCCATGTGATAAAGAGGAGTTGTGTGTCAATGCTTCATTTATACCTTTACCACAAAAAATGAATGAGCTTGATGCTTTTGCTTATGATTCAACCACTAGTGCTGAAATTAAACGTTTGATTTTAGTTACATGTCAAAAGGATGAGCAGAAATTGTTTTCTTCTCTAAATACTTTAGGTTATATTGAATTTGATATTCTTTGTAATCTAAGTACTTTAGAGAAGCAAATGTTTTCTCAAACTAAGTTGCCTTTATTGATAAGAAACATTTTTTATGCTATTGGCAAGTATGATCATAGAGGTGTATTTATGGTACATAGAGTTTGTTGATGTGGACAAGGGTTCCCGATCTTCTGAAAGGTTCTTGGTAAGCTGATTCGGTCGAAGACGACACACAAATCGATCCGGCTTCAGAACAGCACGTTCTAAACCCCGCAATCGCAGCACGACGTCTCCTCTGGTTATCAACCGTCCAAAGACGATTGACCTCGCCGAGAAGGCTAATCCCTGCCTGCGAATCAAGAATACAAGCAAGAACAACGAAGAATGCAACACAATTGCAGATGTATGATTAAACTCTCGAAGTTGAGGTCTCACAAACCGATGAACGATAAAACTGTTTATGAACAGAATTCATCTAAGCAAAACCCCAAACCCTAATGAAGAGGCGGCAGTTATATATGAGGACTCTAAGGTCATGCAAGACCCCCAGGACGCAGCCCTAAGTGGGCTCAACTCGATACATGGCCTAAAGACCGATTACGGTGTCGCAGCACCAGGACAGATTCTGGAAGTAGAATTGTTTTGACGATTGCCGACGGCTCGAGATGAATTTTGACATGGGACCAGTTGGGTTGGAAAGGTCTTTTCGTTATCTTTCCAGGCATATATATAACGTACAAATCCGAGTCCGTATGCGTCCTGGGCGTCCGTTTTAGTGCAGACTGGTCCTGGGCTCCGAAACAGACTCGAAGTCGGTTTTGATTGGGCCTCCACCTTGGCTTGGACGTCCTTGCTGGCCCATCACATCTCCAATCACCTCCCCAGCTATCTCATCATCATCTCCATGGTTTCTAACAACAATTAATTCATTAGGTAGCAATCTATTCTCAAAATCACATAAAGGAATCATTAGGAACAAGCTCACGCGTAAATTCAGTTGTCGCCCATGAACTTGCATTTTGGTTGGTGGAGTGCTGTGTGTATCCATAAGGGTGATGTCCTCATCATTCTCCCCCGTTTGAATTAGAGTCGTCCTCGACTCGACCTCATCTCTTTCTCCCATGTATGGTCTCAAATCTGAAATATTAATTGTGGAACTATTCCCAAACTTGGGATACAACTCATATTTATATGCATTATAAAATTTATCATCATAATGTGAAACTATAATGGAACGCATGCCATGCAAATTAATGACCTCTATGAAAACTTGCTCAGCAATATAAACATCAATCTCCCTCTTATGACAAGATAGAAAATGTGTGATCTTAAAAACACTAGAAAAACATGACATGACATGGTAATTGTTATTGCAGTTTTCTAGTTCATCATTTGGTTGTACAACACAAGGAGTATTCATGTTTGAGCAAATATAAACTTTATGCACCATAAATACACCTCTATGATCATAGTTTCCTATAGCATAAAATTCGTTTCTTGTTAGTAAAGGCAATTTAGTTTGAGAAAAGATTTGCTTTTCCACGGTATTTAGATCACAAAGAACATCAAATTCAATATAACCCAAAGTATTTAGAGAAGACAATAATTTCTGCTCATCCTTTTCACATGTTATTAAAATCAAATGTTTTATTTCAGCACTAATAGGTGAATCATAAGCAAAAACAACGAAGAATGCAACACAATTGCAGATGTATGATTAAACTCTCGAAGTTGGGGTCTCACAAACCGATGAACGGCGAAACTGTTTATGAACAGAATTGATCTAAGCAAAACCTCAAACCCTAATGAAGAGGCAACGGCTGTATATGAGGACCCTAAGGTCATGCAAGACCCCCTGGACGCAGCCCTAAGTGGGCTCAACTCGATACATGGTCCAAAGACCGATTACGGTGTCGTAGCACCAGGATAGATTCTGGAAGTCGAATTGTTTCGACGATTGCCGACAGCTCGAGACGAATTTTGACATGGGACCAGTTGGGTTGGAAAGGTCTTTTCGTTATCTTTCCAGGCATATATAGAACATACAAATCCGAGTCCGTATGCGTCCTGGGCGTCCGTTTTAGTGCAGACTGGTCCTGGGCTCCGAAACAGACTCGAAGTCGGTTTTGATTGGGCCTCCACCTTGGCTTGGACGTCCTTGCTGGCCCATCACGTCTCCAATCACCTCCCCAGCTATCTCATCATCATCTCCATGGTTTCTAACAACAATTAATTCATTAGGTAGCAATCTATTCTCAAAATTACATAAAGGAATCATTAGGAACAAGCTCACCTGTA
Organism: Eleusine indica; assembly: GCA_030378355.1. Classification (NCBI taxonomy): domain Eukaryota; kingdom Viridiplantae; phylum Streptophyta; class Magnoliopsida; order Poales; family Poaceae; genus Eleusine; species Eleusine indica. Next base: position 15,770,937 of record CM059499.1, read on the forward strand.
AATTCAGTTGTCACGCATGAACTTGCATTTTGGTTGGCGGAGTGCTGTGTGTATCCATAAGGGTGATGTCCTCATCAGCCCTCGTCCAGAGAGCCTTCACAGAGAAACCAAGGGGGTCAAACTCAATACAATAATTATTTTCACGTGTAAATTTGCGAATAGAAAGAAGGTTACGAACAAGAGTCAGAAAAAAGAGAACATCTTTAAGTGTAAAAGAGAGACCAGAGGTAGTATGAAGATTGGTGTGGAGATACGCCATAGATGGTGACGGGCATGGATGCGCCATGGATGGTGACGGGCATGGATGCTCGGCCATTGAGGAACACAAAGATGGTGGGGAGAGGAGAGGATATTGTCACTCGAGGTCATGTGAGATGAGGCGCCAGAGTCGACCACCCATCCGCCATTGGCCGAGAGGTTGTTAAGGGCGGCAACGAGGCTAAAGGTGTCGTAGGCGGCAGCAAAGGACCTGGCAGCAGCGGGTGCAGCCGACTGATGAAGAGGAGCCGACATAGTAGTAAGAGCCTGCTGTGTTGGAGGGCTGAGGATGTTGGGACGACTGAAACTGAGGGTGGCCCAGGTGTTGGTCAAAGGGTTAGACTAGATCTAGGGGCCAGGGCTGGGGCCAGGCAAAGAGCCGGACGAGCTCCCGGGACCCGATGGAGGAGGCCAATTCTTCTTCTTGCCCTTTCCCTTGTTCCAATTGTTGGAGAAACCGGAATTGGGGTTCAGGGACGACGACGGAGCGTAGGCTGTGTCACTGCAAGCCAGAGGAGCCGACATCTTGGCAAGGAGTGCGGTGCCGGTGGCGGTCTTTGCGGCGCTCTCGAGGCGCATCTCCTTAGCGACGAGTTTGGCATGGCATGCGGAGAAGTTATGAAGCTTCAGCGACATGGCGATGTTGGAGGTTGCATTGGACATGCATGGGCTCGGACCATGTACAATGTTGAGGAGGAGTACATGATCATCGATGATGGAGCTGGCGTCATGAAGGGTGGTGGTGAGGTATTTTTGCTTTTGGAGGTAGGCGGTAACTGTCATGTCGCCCTAGATGATGTTGTCAAACTGTGCGAGAAGGGCGAGGGAGCAGTCATCTTTGTTCTCGTTGAAGAGATCCTCAGCGGCCGTCCAAAGCTCACAGGCGGTCTTTTCCTCGTCATCCAAAGGAAGATCGAGGACATTACAGGTCATGAGACCGTAGATGGTGGAGAGTGCCACATAGTCATTTTGCAACCATACGACGTCGTTGGGCTTGGTCAGAGTAGTCCAGTCGACGTGGTCTAGCAGACCGTAGCAGCCGAGAAGAGCACGGACATGCTTGCTCCACTGCGTGAAGTTATGAGCCTCGAGGTCGAGGATGACCGGAGGCGGGGGGCGGGTAGATGCAGCAAGCGAGGCGGCGCTTGTCATGCACTACCACAAATAGGCTCTATAGCGGCAGCAGCCCAAAGGCCACAGCGGCGCGGCCCAAAGTGAGCCGCCGCTACAGAGCCTAGGGGGGCCTGCCGCGGTGTGAGCCGCCGCTACAGACCCTCCTATAGCGGCGGTTGACAATGTCAACCGCCGCTATAAAATGCCCAGGCTATAAAAGCCGCGTTCGGACAGTGGCGGCCCAAAAATTTGGGCAAATCATGAAAATCAAGGGGGGAAGGTTTTGAGTTCGTTTTTTTTTTTTTTTTTTTTGCAGAAATTTGCTCTCTGAGGTAAGGGGAACTCGCCTCATTGGTTTTTTTGTGCTCTCATTTTGAAATCAAGTAGAATTTTGGGTTTTAAGTTTGTTAGGTTTTCATCAAATTTTAGCTAAATTCGTTTGATTTGGATGGTTCTACTTGGTTATAGTTGAAGTTTATGAAGGTATATATCATCTCTTTTCAACACTACACAAAAATATTATTATATTTAGCTTGTTTTATGTCAATGGCAATCTAGATCTAGTTTGGTTTTTAAAAGAGAGAGAAAGTAGTATTAGGGCAAGAGGGATGTTAATTATTTTATTATCTCTTCATAAAAATTAAATAATATATAAAATAATTTAATGTTTGTTTCATTTTACCTTGCATAATATTTCTCACTTCATGTATATTATTTTTCAATGTTTATATATTTAGTGCATATTTAAAGTTTTTGTTACACATAATTTTATTAATTAATTTCTAATATTTTCTGGCTAGATGGTGATAAAAGTTAAATAATATAAAAAATGATTTGATGTTTGTTTCATTTTATCTTGCATAATATTTTTCACTTCATGTAATATTCAATATATATATAGTGAATGTTTAAATTTTTTATCACACGTATTTAATTAATAATTTTTAATAATTTTTGGGTTTCCGTTCAAGGCCGTTCGCGATGGATAGATCTTGGATGTACGAGGCACCAAGACCGGGTCCAATATTTTTACGAGAAGTTGCCAAATTCATCGAAGCGGCCACACAACATGCTCGACGCAAACGGATGACTGATATATATTGTCCGTGTTTTGATTGCAAAAATCAGAAGCTGTGGAATGATATAGAAGTAATAAAGTCACACTTGGTGCGGAGGGGTTTTGTTGAGGGGTACACGAGATGGACAAAACATGGTGAGAATAGTATGGTCGATATGGAATTTGATGAGCATATTGAAGTTGAATTCGAGGTTGTCAATTCGCCTGGTGCGGATGCGATGGATTCACCTGGTGAAGCTGATTTTGATGTTGGGGAGTTGTTGTGTCACATTGAGCCACAGGTGTTGATCAATGCTGGTACAAGTAAAGGGCTTGATAATTTTCATAGAATAGAGAAAGAATCAAAGGATCCATTATATTGTGAATCTAAGGGATGTGGTAAAGAGTTCACCGTGTTGTGTACTGTACATGAGCTGATAAAGTTGAAGGCCATGCATGGCTGGTCGGATGCTAGTTTCATATATTTGTTGGAACTTATTTTCAAAGCGCTGTCGAAGCCCAACTTGTTCCCAAGGACAACATACCTTGCTAAGAAGCTGATTTCCCCACTTTCGTTGGGCGTGCAAAAAATTCACGCATGTCCAAATCATTGCATATTGTATCGAAAGGAGCATCAGGACGCTGTGAGATGCCCAAGGTGCAAACACAGTCGTTACAAGAGCAACAACGATTGTGACGTCGTAGGTGGCGTGAAGAATACAACTAAGGGGAGAAAAAAGAAAAGAAGTTCTATCATCGATGACAGTGATGACAGTAAGGTTCCTGCCTTAGTCATGTGGTACTTACCCGTGGTCGATCGCATCAGACGCTTGTTCACCAACCCTAGGGATGCGGCAATGATGACATGGCATGCACGCAACGGGGACGCTAAGCTCAGGCATCCCGCAGATGGAACTCAGTGGAAAAAGTTTGATGCGGATCATCGAGACTTCTCTAATGAGGAAAGGAACATACGGTTTGCATTGAGTACAGACGGGATGAACCCATTCGGTCAAATGAGGAATCCGCATAGCACTTGGCCAGTGATACTAGCAATGTACAACATTTCACCATGGTTATGCCATAAGCGTAAGTACCTACTGCTGACCACTCTTATATCTGGGCCTAAAGAATACCTACTGCTGACCACTCTTATATCTGGGCCTAAAGAACTTGGTAACGACATAGACGTGTTCTTAGTACTATTGTTCGAAGACCTGCAAAAACTATGGTTGGAGGGGGTCCGTATATGGGATGAGTATCGAAGAGAGTACTTCACGCTCAGAGCAATTATTTTTTGCATGGTAAGTGATTCCCCGGCACTAAGGGCGCTATCAGGACAGGTCAAAGGAAAGGTGGCATGTTTCATATGTGTTGATGATACATCCCATGTGTACCTTCCAGCATCCTCGATCTTGTACTGGCAGAGTCGTGTTTGACCTTGTTAAAAATATCAGTGTTGTTTTTGGAAAGTCAGTGAAAGGAGCCAAAAAGGCAAAAGGTCTCACGCCGTTTAAGAAGAAATCCATTTTCTTTGTATATTTCAATTATTGGAAAGAATTGGAAGTGAATCATGCCTTCGACTGGATGCATATTGGGAAGGGTGTATTTGACAGTAGTAGTGCACTTATACTCGACCAACCCGGTAAGACAAAGGATGGACTCAACGCACGTAGAGATCTTGTAGTGATGGGAATAAGATCAGGGCTCCATCCGCAAGAAAGAGCAAATGAAAAGTACTTTCTCCCCCCGGCAGCCTATACACTTACGATTGAGGAGAAAACAACATTCTGTAAGTGCCTCAGTGGGATTAAAGTACCGACGGGTTTCTCATCGAATATCAAGAATCTTGTAAACATGCAAGAGTTAAAGATAAGTGGGTACAACACTCACGATTGCCACATAATGCTTTCAGTGTTTCTCCCTATTGCTATCAGAGCTGTTAAATCACCATGGCTGAACTTGGCTATAACTCGCCTTTGCTACTTCTTTAACGTCGTATCGAAGACAGTCATAACTAAAGACGAGTTAAATGACCTATGGACCCATATGAAGGAAACAATGTGCATACTTGAGATGGTATTCCCTCCATCCTTTTTCGATACGATGGAACACTTTATGATTCATATTGTTGACCAGATCTCTGCATTGGGCCCCGTCTACCTGCATTAGATGTTTCCATTTGAGAAGTTCATGTATGTATTAAAACTCTATGTACGTACTCGTTCACATCCAGAGGGTTCTATGATTGAGGGCTATACAACTGAGGAGATCATCGAATGTTGCTCAGATTATATTAATGATGGTAGCAGATCAATTGGTCTCCCCGTGTCTCGTCATGAGGGTAGATTATCTAGAAAAGGTACGAAAGGACATAGATCGTTCATCGACCGTGACTTCAAACGAGTGGACCAAGCACATTTCAGCGTATTGCAATAGATGCAGACTGTGGGACAGTACTTTGAGAAACATCTGTTAGAGCTCCGCCAGAACAACAAGGATGCAACAGATAAATGGATCATAGACGAGCACAAGCGCTCTTTCACATCATGGTTTAGCTCCCTAGATCTTTCAAGTGGCGAGTCCGTGGAAGAGAAAATGTTGAGAAAGTTAGCTAATCGCCCGAGAAGAACCGTGGTTACCTTTCAGGCATATGACATTAATGGTTTTACCTTCTACACCCAACAGAAGGATAAGAAGAGCAAGTGTCAAAACAGCGGTGTACGAGTAGAAGCCATTGACGAAGAGGACCAGACATCCTCGTATTACGGGTACATTGAAGAAATATGGGAGCTAGATTACGGTGCAAATTTATAGGTTCCTATATTTAAATGCAAATGGGTGAAGCGCCCTAATGGCATCGAGATAGATGAATATGGTTTCACAATTGTTGATCTTAACAATGTTGGTCACAAAGATGAGCCTTGGATACTTGCCAAGACCTTGGAACATGTGTTTTATGTACTTGATCCAAAGGACGAAAAGAAATACATTGTTGTTCCAGGTAAACAAAGAATCGTTCGAGTGGAGAATGTGGAGGATCGAGATGACTACAATCAATATGACGATGTGCCATGTTTCATAGATCCGAAAAATTTTAAAGTTTTGGAAGCAAGACTCTCCTTTGCTGGCGGAATGCCCTACATGCGCACCGATCACTGCCAAGGAAAAGTCGTTCAAGGATAACTCAAGCATCATGTAATTTTATTTTGTTAAGTATCTTTTATTATTCGAACCTTGTATTATGTTCTATGTAATTTATGTTTATTTGAATATAAAGATTGTATAACTTATTTTTATAAGCATCATGTAGTTTGATGTTATAGGGGCTAAAAGGTAAATATAAAAGAGTTTAGGGACCTATTTGTAACTTTATAAAAAGACAAGAATCAAAGTGTAAAAATATTAGGACTGAAATGTAATTAATAAAAAGTATAGGGTTGTTTCGGCAAAAGTTTAGGACCTAAACATAATTTTAGTTAAGTACAAGGGCCTAAGTGTAAAAATACAAAAGTAAAATATAATTAATTATAATGAACTCAGGGGTTCTTTTGTAAAATTATAGGGCTAAGATATTATTTATAAAAAAATCAATAGTATAATTTTTAGAAAATCAATAGTATAATTTTTAGAAAATCAATAATAGGGTTGTTTCTACAAAATTTTAGGGCCTAACATTAATTTTTATGAAGTATAGGGACCTAAGTGTAAAAAGACAGGACTTATATATTCTTTATAAAAAAATAAGGGCTAAAATGTATAATACAATCTTTGGAAAATGAATAACACAATTTTTTTTAAAAAAAACCGACATGTTTTTAGCGGCGGCTAACAAAGTAAACCGCCGCTATAGCTTTATAGCAGCGATGTGCTTTGTGAGCCACCGCTAAAGAGCATTGCGCGGCAGGGCCAGCGACATGTTTTTTGCGGCGGCTAACAAAGTCAACCGCCGCTATAGCTTTGTAGCGGCGGTGTGCTTTGTGAGCCGCCGCTAAAGAGAACTCCCCCTATAAAAGCAACGTGCGGCGGGCCCCTAACCCTAATCCCGGAGTTCGCTTTCGTACGCCGTGAGGCTGCCCAACTCCGCCGCCATCTCCGAGCGCCGCCGCCCTTCGTCTCCTCGTGCCCTCTCTGACGCCTCCCAGAGCGCCGCCGCCATGGGCCCCCCTCATCTATCCCCGAGCACTACCTTCGTGGGCCTCCTCCTCATCCCCAAGCGCCGCCGCATCGGGCCCCCTCCTCGTCCCCGAGCACCGCCGCCGCCAGCCCCCTCCCCGAGTGCCTCGACGGCCCCCACACGGGCCTCCTCGTCCTTCTCCGAGCACCGTTGCCGTGGCCCCCCTCCTCGTCCCCGGGCCCCGCCTTGACAGTTGTCGCACGGGCCCCGTCGACCTTCCCCGAGCATAACCGCCGTGGGCTCCCTCCTCATCGACAATGTGCGTGCCGGCGTCCTCCCTCCTCGAACTCGCCGACCATCACTGCGAGGGACTCTCCCTCCTCCGTCTTCTCTCTGGTAAGCGGCGCACCCTCTTCTTCCTCCCCTCTCCCCTCCTATCCGACGCACTCCTACCCGTCGATGACCAATACCACGAGGGACTCCCCCTCCTCTGTCTTCTCTCTGGTAGGCGCCGCACCCTCTTCTTCCTCCCCTTTCCCCTCCTGTCTGACGCACTCCTGCCCGTCGACGACCAGGTGCGCCTTTTGTCATGCTTTGTGCTCTATGCTCTATGCTCTATGCTCATGTGCTCTGTGCTATGTGTTGAACCACCTCCAGTGCTAAATCACCATGTGCTCTGTGCTATCCTAACGACTGTCCTAATGACAGCAATTGAGAATGGAGGGAGTACTTGTTAGATTGGTTAAAACCAGCAATGTGTGTAAAAAACCTCACTGTAACTTCAGCTTGGACCTAATTAAACATATCAGAAACTTATCTACTTGTCTAGATTACTGGATTATATCTCTAAACTTCCATATATTACTCACTTGGTTGCTCTTAGAATCATTGAATCTTCCCGTTGTCATCACAATTACCTGATATACTGATAACAAAATCCCCATGGCCGGGCTCCGGCTCCATGCTGACATATCTGAATATGCTAGCTGTCCTATATGCTTGCTCACTGTCATGCTCACTATAGTTGCTTATTTGCTGCCTGTGGTATTTTGTTTATTTGCTATGCTGAACCGATGCTTCAGATCATGATGCTCCATTGTTTTCCTTTCTGCCTACCTTTTTCGTTGTCCTGTGACATGGAACTGTGACCAAGTAAAGATAAAAAGTAATACTTAGTATGATATTTGAAGATTAATGCTACATCTCTTATCTGATATTTTAAGAGTACTCTCTTGCATGCTCGTACTTAGTGTATAACTGATCTGTTGCTGGTAAACAAAAAGAATTTTTCTTTTGCCTGATTGTAGCTCTAGCAATTTGGTGTGTATCCATCAGCTCATGTTTTATCCTGGTCAAATGCTGTTGTTCATTGTTCTACTATATATATGTGCACTGCTACTGTTGTTATGATATATATGCCATATACTTGTTGTCGATCTTTAGCTTGCTGCTATTGTTGATATCTGCTAGTGATATATATGGTTCATTTTGCTGCTGTTGTTGATATCTGCTGTTGCTGATATCTGCTAGTGATATCTACTGTTGTTTATTTTTCTGCTATATATATGTGCACTGCTGCTGTTGTCACTGCCATTTTGCTGCCATATATTTAATTTGTTGTCATATGCTTGCTGCCTATGATAATATGAATATATATATATGCCATATTATTTGCGGCCTATAATATATTTGCTTATGATACCTATGCGATGTTCCTATTCTGTTCTTCTCCTTGTCTCTCTGTACTACTTATCTATTCTATGTAGGCGATCGATGCTCAATGATGAAAGGGGGCCAAGTGAGGCTAGTGTAGCGACATGGACCATATCCTAGGATATTGGATACATGCTGCTGTACAGGTCAAGGATCTTAGAGCGTTGGAATGCCGTTGATTTGGCAACCCCTCACTAAGAGCAACTTTTGATTTTTCTATTCTTCTCCTTGTCTCTCTGTAGTACTTATCTATTCTACATAGACAATCAACCCATGCTCAATGATGAAAGCGGGCTAAGTGAGGCTAGTGTGGCGACATAGACCATATCCTAGGATATCGGATACATATTGTTGTACGAGTCAAGGATCTTAGACCGTTGGAAGGCCGTTGATTCGGCAACCCGCACTGAGAGCAAATTTTGATTTTTCCTATTAATTTTTTTGTTTTCCTTGTCTCTATGCTCAATGATGAAAGGTGTATACTCCTTGTTTTCTAAACTAGTCGTCATATCTAACATTAGCTGTCAAAGTCTTCTCGTCATGGTGGACAATATGCCCTCTCAAGAGGAAGACGTCCTCAAGGCGCACTCACAAGAGAGGTCATCTTCAGACGATGAAGGATCAAGCGAACACTAGGAAGAACCAGAAGATCCGCATCCTCCACTACCAAAGGAACGTCGATTCGCGAGCCCGGATCCTGATTTCGTGCCTCAAGATGAGGTATCTTGTCAAAGATAATTCTCTCATTTGTTCAACTAATTTGTAAGCTAAAATTTACTACTTATATCCTAGGGACCTCGACGAAGTGTCCGTCGGCTATTTGCAGTAGAGGCTGCAACAGATGAGGCCCTCGAGCAGCAAGTGGAAGAGGTGCCTGCCCAAGGGTCCACACACAAACGCAAGCGCGGTCCACGCTCCACGAACAAGGCAAAGGGCATCTACGAGGTTACTGCACTAGATCCCAAAGATGGAGAACCGATTGAACCCGCTGGTGTCAACGCCAAATGGCGGAACTGTTGCGGCAAGTGGTGAGGGACCATTGCAAAATCACGTGGCAAGATTAGCGCCAAGTCCCGGATGGCAGAAAAGATGATATGTGGTCTGACGTCACGGCAACCATTCGGTTCCAGCCAGAAGATCTCGAGAGAGCCAAGAAGGCCACGATGCCCACTCTCAATCACATCTTTCAAGATTACAAGTCCAAGCTGAACTGCCAATACGTCAAGAAAAATTGAACCCCATTTGACAAGCATAGAAATATTAGTCAGCAGGAATGGGATGAGTTTGTTTAGCAGAAGACGAGCAGTGCTTTGAAGGAGCTTAGTGAAAAGACGGTTGAGCTCAACAAGCGGAACAAGTACAAGCCACGGTTAGGTCCGGGCGGATACAAAAAGAATATTCCGATTTGGAGAGAGCAGGAAGCCAAGCTCCGCGTAGAAGGAAAACCTGATCCTTTGCCAAACACCAATGAGCGTACCAGGAATTGGGTATATGGTTGCTCTGAGTTAACCAATGAAGGAGAGATTATCGTGAAGGTTCTCACGATAGTTGAGGTCGTGCAAGCCTTGAAAGGTCCCATCACGACGCAGACGGAGGCTGGTCTGTTTACACTGCAGTATCACAAGGATGAGCTAGCGAAGGCTATTGGGACCAAAGAACATGGTGGTCGGATACGAGGAGTGTCATCATCGGCAACATGGAAAGAAGGTTTCTCTGATACATCCTCACATCTCTACAAGAAGCATACATTGAACAGGAAAGAGCGAGAAGATAAAGCCAAGGAGGATTGGAGGCGGCAACTTCTTATGTTTGCTATCGACAAAGAAAGCGGTCGTTTGGACCCCAACCTGCAGGCTGCGATGGATGCCTTCTTACGTGGTTCATCCACATCCACGCAACCATCCGTCCCCATGCAACCATCCATCTCCGGTCAACCATCAGTCCCTATGCAATCAGAAACAGAGAACATCACTGAGGATACTCCTTGCGAGTTGCATGTGCCATTTAGTTACAAGGGGAAGACGATGAAGGTTGCATCCGGTACGGCATTTCCAGGAGAGATGCTCCATAACAGGGATATCCCCCCAGGTTACGTGCGTGTCACCGTGTCAAAAATAGTACCTGGCTATGAGGACAATGAGATCGAATGCCCGATACCTGAGGCAGGTATAGAAACTCTCCAAGATGCCCTCGGCTCTTTCATTATTTGGAAACGCCGTGATGTTGTCCTCTCACCACGAATTTCTCCACCCCCGTTGTTTGGGCACGGGTCCTTTCATGCGAGCCAACCAATCAATACAGGTGGACAGCCGTCCCTTATGTCCGCGGCAGCCTCGGGAAACAAGCTCCAATCTTCTCATGCGGAAGCCGACTCGACTTATAGTCCTATAATCTATAGTGACAATGAGCCTCTTCCGCAGAGTGTTTAAGTTGAGGCTCTGGTAATCCAAGTCCAGCCTGCACCAGCTGTCGTCAAGGCATCGGTAATCCCAAAGACGATTACCGGATTTGAAAAAGAGCCAAAGAACCCAAAAGCAAAAAGTGATGTTGATAAGTACTTGGCTGCATTGAAAAAATGTCTAGCAAGCACCGGCAAGCTCGTCCTGCAAGAAGAAGATCCTCGGGATGTATTATTGTACGATGATCAAATTTTGGAGAATCCTGCGGATGATGTGGACTACCCGAAATTTATACTCGGTAAACCCCTTACATCAAATAACATGTACAAGAATCTACCATGGGAGATGCGGAAGTTGCACGACTGGTACATGATGGCGTCAAAGGAAGGGGTCACCGAAATCACTTGTAGGATTCCAAAAGAGGTGTTCAACGAAGATGACGAACAAATCTTATACCTTTTTTGGGAGGGCATCCACTCGATGTTTCGTCTAGACCAAATGGATGTCACCTTTATCACCCTGTGGTGCATGTAAGTGTCGTGTTCGATGTACTTTGTATTTCAAGCATAATTCCATATATGATCTAATGCTTTTTTTTGTAGTATGAACTCCTTTTTGCAAAGAAAGGAGACTAATAGAAAAGATTGGAGGGTGGCCTATGTCAACCCAAGCCGAATCAACCAAAGCTCGATCAACCCAACAGTAAATCCGAAAAATTATCCGAATCAGACACCGACAGAGCTTGCTGAAATGAAGACGGTCTTGACAACAGAAGCAAGGACTTATGTTGCAAATTACTTGTACGACTGCTTCATAAAGTGGCAAGATAGAGAGTGCATTATGGCCCCTTACAACTTCAAGTAAGTTGGACAACTACTGCCTGTAGTTGGCCGTAAATTGGTCTACGTGTGTATGGTTTGATGATGTTAATATCATCTACTGATAAGCTTTTGTCAATCGCGCAGTGCTTACGAGAAATATGTCGTAGCCAGTGGGGCATGTCATCTTACAAGGAAAAAGAAGATGTACTTCCGTCATAAGTTTTGGGTATTACCATACATGTTCTTATCGTACTATCCATTCATATAATTATCGTAGGTGTAATGAACTTGTGTCATCTACTTTATAGTGCAATAAGCAAATACAAGGAAGTGTGCATTGTGGTTACTACATTTGTGTGTTCTCGGCTGGCACTTCAACTTACCTGGACCATATCATTGAGGAGTCTCAACAAGAGGAAAGTTGATTTTTTTTATGTCCATTTTACTTTACCTGGGCCATATCATTGAGGACTCTGCTCATGTGGCACAGAAAGCCACAAGGTCAAAGAGAGAATGGGTTGCAAAGATGAAAAGGAACGACGCGATCAAAAGGGTATAATTCCTGAATCACGTGTTCACTTGAGTACAAATGCCATGTATCTAGTTGTAGCTTCTCTTTGTCGTTTTATGTTGAGAGATATAATTAGTCCAGAAGGGAAGTGCTTTGACTCAAACAGTGAACTAGCAACAAAACATAGGTCCCTTTATGAGCCTAATGTGTCAAAAAAAAGATGATGACTATGCATTAGGGTTCATATAAAATATTTTGTAAGCTAGATTGAATATTTTGATGACAAACATGTATATATTCTTTGATGAGATGTAAATATCTGTGATGAGATTGTAAATATCTTTGATGAGATGTTGTAAATATCTATGATGAGATTTGTAAATTTCTGTGTATGTAGAATCTGTGATTTCTATATATTTGATAAATTTTATTTTATTTTTTTGGAAAATAACAAGTAGCGGCGGTTGATGTTGTCAACCGCCGCTACTAATAGCCAACAGTAGCGGCGGTTGAAGATGTCCACCGCCGCTACTAATAGCCAACAATAGCGGCGGTTGACATCTTCAACCGCCGCTAATAATGTGTCTGTAGCAGCGGTTTATTTAGGCGACAGACCACCCGCCGCTACAAACGCATATTTGTAGCTGCGTTTGTGTAGCGGCGGGGTGGCCTGCGCGCCACTACAGTGCCTTTCCAACCACCGCTACAGGCCTTTTTTGTTGTTATGATGGCAGGTGCAGCAGCAGAGGTATGAGCACTAGTGGTGGCGCCGGAGGCGGCGGACGTGGTGCTCATGGTGTAGCGGAAGCAGGAGGATCTCGAGAGGAGAGAGGGAGATCAGGGGTTGGTGGCGGGTTAGGGTGGAGGCCATGGAAGGAATCCTAATCTGATGCCATGTAGAAATATAAGATGAGATTGGCTACGCTACACACGGCATAGAGGCCAGGGTTCTGTTTATATATTGATTAGCTTGGTTAGGATTACAGAATCGGTTAAGATACAACAACCTAGAGTTAACCTATTCGCTAACATTTAGTTACATATCTTTTATGAAAAAATTACATTTAAGTTATACCAAAACAAATATATAAAAACATAGTTTCAGAGGCGCTATTGTGAAGTTCTCCCTAGGGTGACTCAAACTATAGAGCCGGCGCTGAGTGTAACAACACCTCGCCGAAAAGGTTCTATATTGCATTTTTTAGAGCAGATTTTTTCGCTAGTGTGTTATACTTGGCAGGACACGCGCAAGCACGCACACACACAGAATTAGGTTTTGACCCTTTCTTAAGACCACATTAGAGGCTTGTACTAGTGTAATGAAGTTGTAACATCTCGACAATAAAAGGAACCAATAATAGCTCACAGTTCATGTTTTTTACCCCCTGCAAAAATTCACATCACTTCATTTTCTTCTGCTATTAATTTTGAACTTTCCTGTTCCGTCAATGAACAGCAGATTTTTTTTCTTTGTATAAACGACCAAATTTGCATTTTTTTAATATGAGGAATAGTTTCCACATTGTGATCTATGGCCGGCAGGAAGGTGTTCTCTTACGCATGGAAGAACAGACGTATACAATGCAAAGGTACTGTTACACAACCAGAAAGAAATGAAAACAAGCATTCACTGTGCCAGTGACAAAGTAGGATCAGAGGATCATACTGTTCGTCTCACATATTAGAAATCACCTTCATAGTCGCACGAATGTCATAGACTTTAAGATCTAGAGCAGTTTTATGGTACATATTACTACCAGTAATTTACTGGTGGTAATTCGGTAATTCTTAGGATAGTAATGTAATTGACACAATTATTTGGATATTTACATTGCAATGCCACTGAGGATAAAATTGAAAAGTTACATCAAATCATATTGCCTGTATCGTGTGGTAATCCTCTCCTGCTTCGCTCACATCCCACCGACACCGCCCTCTCATTGCCGGTATCGTCCCTCTCATCGCTGTTTTCAATCAGGGATCCATCCATCCAGCCTGGCACGTCCGGACCCTATACATGAGATCGTATCTTTATAATTGATTTTGGGTGCTGCAGAAATCAATTTTGTGACTAGAACATTTAAATTTTACGCACATAATGATTTGATTCCAGTGTTTTGATCAGCAATGGCTGCAAGCAGCGGTAAATGTTCCTGCCTTAGGTTGACGAAGAGCTCCCGTAGCTGGGTCTTTTGACTACCCCGCCTCAGGCCCAAAGTAACTACACACAATAGCCCATGGCCCAGACCCGAGAGTCCAACAAACGGTTCGCTGTTCCAATTCACCTTCTTTCTTGGTTCACTCCCTTCATGTCCGTGACCTTCCAAGACTTCAATGGCGGCGCAGGCAGCGAACAACAACTTAGATGAAGGATAGGCCAGCAAAACAGAAAATTGGAAGGCGAAAGTGGTGGTTCCATCTCCACCATTGCATATTTATCTTAGAGTAAAATGTATGGCCGGTCCTCAAACTTGTTCAAGGGTGTCATCTAGGTCCCCGAACTCTTAATTTGCACATTCAAATCCCTAAACTTTGCCAAGTGATTCACTCATGGTCCAAATTATTCTAATTAGCATTAATAAAACCTACTTAATTCATGTATTACAACCATGTCATCTAAATTGATCAATTTGTCACTTATATTACTATTTGACCTTACTTGAAAATAACTAGAAAGTAATGTAATTTCACTTTTTTCTCTTTTCTGGCCTAATTTTTAATTTTGACATGAATTTGATAGTAATAGAAATGATGAGTTCGTACATTTGAGAGTGACATGTGGCTGCAATGAAGAAATACAATACACACATTAACACTAATTAGGATAATTTAGACCAGGAGTGAACCACTTAGCAAGTTTGAGGATCTGAATGTGCAAATTGAGAGTTGAGGGACCTAGATGACATCCTTGGACAAGTTTGTGAACCGTCCATGCGCTTTACTTTATCTCATGTAGTGGATTATTGAGCTTTGCTTAGCCTTTATTCTCATAGTAATTTAAGAATCAGAGGTCTATAGGGTAACCCCAACCTCGGGCCTGCCACTCAACGAACCTGCTCGGTGATTCATCTTGTCATGAATTGGTAGTTCATTCTGTCATAATGATATCAGTTATAGGGCAAGATGGACATACGTACTCGAGACGTACTGCAATAGACAAAAAAGAACATGTTAACTCCGGCGCACAGGGCATACCGCAGATTTTTTACGATGTGAATTCTTTCACCTAATATCGTTAATCTTGCCTCAAGATTCGTGTAGCCTAAAAAAATAGAGAAACACATCTCTTAATAAAAACAATTAACAAGATCCGGCGCACGGGACAATTTTTTCCCCCTTCATGGTTTAACTACGGATTTACCTTTTCCTTTCTTTTCTCTTAGAGGTGGAGTTTTTCCTGGAGATAGAGACTAAATTAAGAAAAGTCATCTCCAGAATCCATGACCTCTTCCATAATATCAGCGCATAAGGTACCAAGAATAAACTTATCTTCCTCATCCAGCACATGGCATGCATATGCATGCCTCCCATCCAGAGTTGCTAGGAAGCGGGACGCCCTATAGCTGGACAATACTATGTTGGAAGGGAGAGAGGAGAAAGAAAGAAAAACCATAGCTATATCTCATGGTTACGTAGCATCTCAAAGTATTTTTTTTCTAGAACATGTCTGGACACACATTTCATTAAGTGGAAGAAGAGATAGTAGTCGTTCCAAGTTGGAGCTAGTACGACCGTTGACATCAGGTTGTATCGCATAAAACAAAGAAACACGTACGACCACCCAACTAACCTAACACACGAAGAAAGATTACTCATTATACTGCAAGCGAGATTCAACGACAGTATTACCCGCCAGTTCCCATTGCCGCAGCTCATTGAGGATGTCATAGATTCTCCTGTTGCGCCCATTCCATAGCGACCAGACTGAACACGACCAATGAGTCAAAACCCTTCCGAAGGCCTTTGTCGATTCGTTTCTGACACCACGGCCAGAAGATAGTGGAAATCAAAGTTGCCTCCCAACATCGAGAGAATTACACCGCAAGCATCTCAAAGTTAGAAGACATTATCATTAAAATCCTTAGAAGATATATAGAATAAACCTAAAGATATAGACATTAGCATTGATGCGGGAACAAACCTCAAGATATATACACCCCATAGTTTTCATGACCTCGGTCCAATCGATTAAGGTCCACCTTGATTGTTATGACTTCATGCCAACGAAGGTCACCCGTCAAACTGCATTCTTGTTGTGTTGAGCGGTTTATTGATGTGGGAAGGAGCGCAAGAACTAGAAAATTAGGCAACATACTTTGGAGGCTTAGGCTTCTTTTGATATACTGCTATCAATCGAGATATTGGTGTGTAGGTTTATTTTTTCTAACGCCACTTAAGAGCCTTTTTCTGGTAGTGTCTTCTCCGGCCAATCCTTACTAGCATAGTATGATAGCATTCATCCCATTCCATTATTTCTTCTTGTCCCTTTGCTAGCTACCACTCTAGATATCTCTTCTGCTGTAAGACCTTATGATATTATTAATAAAGTGTTTCTTATTTTATGTGTACCAACTACTGATCTAGAGATTAGTATGGAAAGCATAGTGAATATCCGAAATGAGGTCTGATGCCAACGATTATTTTTACTGGCCATGTATAATTTGTAGGTTGTTGAAAATATTTTCAATTTGAAAAGTTTGGAACCTAATGAGCTTTTGGTTAATTAATTGATTATAATAGAATAGTACTTTCACAAAAAATAGGAATGGTAATAATAAGCCCATGAAAGTGTACTCAGTTGATATAATAATAGAATATGTTTATTTTCGAAGATGGTCAAGGTCAAATTTTATTAAATTTGACTAAATTTATAGAAACTTATATTAATGTTTATGACATAAAATTAATGACCACATTTGATTCACAATGAATTAAATTTCCATAATACAAATATTTTAAGGTAGATGTTGGTATTTATTTTTTTTCCCATAAACTTAGTCAACTTTAAATTAGTTTAATTTGGACCAGTTCTGAAAATAAATTTTATAGCGGGACGGAAAGAAGATCAGGCATATGCAACAATTACATCTTGATTATTTGCATGCTAAATACTCTACGAATCACTAAAATAATAATATGATGATCGAAAACCTTGTCACAGCGACAGGACGCGTAAAGTAGCAGAGCAATTAGTTTTGATTTCTTACTATTTGCATAATAATCTCGGCAATCTGTGATGTAGTCCGGACACACAAACGTACATAGACTATACGTACTACATGGATTGGAGCAAGCATCAGGCTCCGTTAGCAATCTGCAAACTAGCACATTGTTTCTTGCATGATTTGAAGACAGTAACGTCATCTGCTACGTCCGTGATGCGAGGTAGAGGCCGAGGGCGTTATGGACCTTGCTGGAGTGGAGGAAGAAGACGTGGATGTTGCGGCTGTGCTCGAGCGAGAGGCTGAACGGCGTGTCGAGCGGAAAGGCTTCCGTACTCGGCGCCCGAGCTGGTGATGAGACGAAGGCTAGCGAGGTGATGCCAGCGGCATCCTAGGTGCAGGGACACCTCCACCAGGTAGTCTTCATCCCCGAGCGATGCTGAGTGGGATCAGCGCGTTGTGTGCATCGTGATGCTCTCCAGGTGGTTTGCGGGCACACGTGATCGTGCCCATCAAATAGCCCCACCTTCACCATGCTCATTCATTGTCCACGTCAACGTGTGTGTGCGCGCGCTTCTTTCCAGATGCCCTCCATTCGCAAACAATCACACCAGTTCCTGTCCCTCACGATCCTTCTGAGCATGGTACCTAGCATCCATCCATCCCATCCATCCATGCTACTACCACCAAACAGAACTGGCAATATTTATAAACCATTATTCCTCCTAAATGCTAAACTCATGTATGTGCAATGTTTCTCCATATATTTACTTAGGCGCTAGGATGTTGGTTGGATATATTCATTCCTCCCAACAAGATCGCTGCTACCAAGCAACAACCATGAAGAAATGATTATACACATTTTATGCAAGATATACACAAGATTCTTGCAACGATCAGGCCTGCAAAGGATATCCTTCACCTCTTTCATTCTAACACCAACCATAATCTGCACTATTCTCTCTACTCAAAAACTTGCAACATGCAAAAAAAAATTCACCTCCAACACCAATGGACAGGCTACCGTAGACAAGAGCATGATATATAAGTTTGGAAAGGAGGTAGGAGAAAGCTACTATGGACCGATTAGTTACATCTAAAAGACTAAGATAACGAGAAAAGGTGGACAATTCATTTATGGTTCAACACTCCCCCTCATGTGCAGCTCTCTTAGAGTGCAAACATGAAAATTAGAGCGGCGCGACGGAAAATATGGTCACCGGGTCTTAAACTCAAGACCTCTGTCTGACCAGTTGTATTCAAAAGGCTAAGTTGATGAGGAAAGATAGGTAATTCACTTATGGTTGAACAAGTGTGTTCTTATCATTGGTGGAACTGCCATGATACATCAGTATTCACAGAAATACGCAACTTTTTAACACAAAAAAGACGTGCCTTATATATATATTGCACTTTGTGTACTACAAAGTGAGATCACATTCAGGATCCACCTACCCTAAATACCAATGCAGATGACATTCACATCTCTAGTGATATTTTTATATTAACAGGTAGAATACACAACAATCATATCCTAGCTCGGTCACTCACTACTACAATAAGAGCCTTTAATATCACTTTGTTTTTACTACAATAGAGGACATCATGAGAGACGCTATTACAGTACACATATGCTGATATCAGCAGCTAAAAACGTTATTACAGTGCACCTAACAATATCGGACACCGATGACATCAGCGAAGACGACGCTATTGCTGCCTGGGCTAGACATCAATATCGGTCAGGTGCTGATGTCAGCATTGTCCGATATTAGAGTGGTCAACTATAATATTGGTCAGGTGATGATGTCAGTGTTGTCCGATATTGCAGTAGTCAACTATAACATTGGTCAGATGATGATGTCAGCATTGTCCGATATTGATGTTTAAATGAACTAGCTCAATACAAGAGCCATTTTTTGGCACATGTGTCCACAGTATATAAACCCCTAAACCTAACACTCTCCTCATCTTCCCCCTCTCTCCCTTAGAGCCGCCGCCGGCCTTCTCTCTCTTTTTCTCTCTCCCTCTCTCTCGCCCTCCCTCTCTCTCTCTCTCTCAATCCAGATCCAGATCCACCCTCCTCTCTCTTCGGCAACCATGGCTAACCCTCTCGCCGATGCGTGCGTGCGATGAGGTCGCGCGCGGTTCCATCGAGGGGCCCCACCATGGTGCCTTCTCTCCCCCAAGCGCCTGCCTTCCACGGTTCTCCGACGAGGTAGCGTGGCTCTGAGCGCCTCTTCCTGCAAGCGCAGAGCCCGCCTGGATCCGGCAGCTTCGGGTGTGGCGGAGCAGATGGCTGCGGGTGACGGCAACCCCATGCGAGGGCTCAAC
The DNA here is from genome assembly GCA_030378355.1 of Eleusine indica. Taxonomy (NCBI): domain Eukaryota; kingdom Viridiplantae; phylum Streptophyta; class Magnoliopsida; order Poales; family Poaceae; genus Eleusine; species Eleusine indica. The sequence continues at coordinate 15,790,422 of CM059499.1, forward strand.
TGAGGTAGCGGCCTGGAGCTCCCATGCGGGAAGGCATCCTCGGGCAGTGGCACTCGGGCGGACGGCTCTTTCGCGCCCCATGCGCGAGGCGGCAGCATCGTCTCCAAGCACGGGCGGAGCGTCGGGCAGCGGCAACAGCATCTCCAAGCACGGCGTGCTGGTGCGGCCAGCGACTCGGCCAGCTGTGTTGTTGCCCCCTCCTCGTTTTCCTTTTTACGATAAACTTAAATGTCTTCTCTCCTTGTGAATTGACCGACGATCCAAAACTTGGGCACTTTGTGCTAGTTTGTAGTAACGAAAAGTAGACACTAGTTGAGCTTTTAGATTACTCGTTACTTTTAAATCAGTAAATATCTTCTAGTTTTAAAAGCACACTGGCTTCTTGTCATGTAAAGATGAAAATCAGTGAATAATGACCTAGATTATTTAAATAAGTGAATATCTTCTATTAGATTATTTAAAGATGAATATTCATATTCTTTTGAATTGCATTGCCAAGTAGAAAGCACCAGATTATTTAAATATATCTGTGTCTTAGATTATAAATTGTTGATTTGAGACGTGCACCATTGTTGTGTTGCAAGAACACAGCTCAAAGTTGGGATGTGCGCTTCTACCTTTAATGCAACTCAATGCAATAGGGATGTCGAGATATAATTAGAGTAGATTATAGTAATATTATCAATTGGTGTACATTCTGATGTTGTAGTGAGCAATGGCACTTCCATCTTCTTTTTACTTTTTTGCTAAGCCTCTATTACCTCTAATATGCTATCTGAGCAGATTAGAGGTAATAGGGGCTTTTTTTATTTTTTTGAAAACTCACAACAATAACGGACAATATGATGTCATCGTACTGATATTGATGTGTTTTACATCAATATCGGACATGATGACATCAGCATGCCTGATATTGTTGTTTAGACTACAATATCGGACACTGTGGATCGATATTGTTGTGCGAAGCCAGCAATATCGTTGGAGCAACATCGTTTAGCTTGTCCGCGGTTAAAATGACCGATATTGCAGGCTGTTATTGTAGTAGTGACTGGTTCTCGAATTCCATCTTGGTGAGATGTACCACGTATGAGATCTTGTATGGCGTATGCCGATCTTGATCCACCCTTCCATGGAACAAGTTAGAGTAGAAACTGAACTAGAGTCTGTCTGTAGAGTCTGTCTGCGGAAGTAAGATCTCCTTGTCTGTCTGTAGAGTCTGTCTGCGGAAGTAAGATCTCCTTCATCAGACACATACATGATAAGATGTACCCTCGGAAGAGTCGTATGCGTTTGACATCCTGATTTTTCTGGCATCTTAAGAAAAATAATCTGATAATTAGAAAAAAAAAACCTTGTCAATTGTCATCTCAGGGACAAGACATGTAAACAAGCTGTGATTAGTTTCCGGTTTCTTATTATTTGCATAATCATCTCGGCAATATATATTACATATTAGATATACACACTGGCATGGATATAGCAAGTATCGTGGTCCTTCAGCTAGCTCGCTGCGGCAAATTAGTACGGCGTCTCTTGCAGGAGATGCTGTTATACGATTTGATGATGGGCAACAGGTAAGACTTGAAGACATAAGCTAGGTGCGCGGTGCGAGGTAGAGGCCGAGTGCGTTGAGGACACCGTCAGAACGGCCGAAGAACCCAATGATGTGGCTGTTGCTGTGGTGGAGGGAGAGGCTGAACGGCGTCCCTAGCGGGAACCCGTAGGGCCCGTACTCGGCGCCGGAGCTGGTGACGAAGGTCAGCGAGGTGATGCCTGCGGCGTCGAAGGTGCCGGACACCTCGACCAGGAACTCGTCCTCCCCGAACGAGATGGTGTCGACCATGCCAGCCTTGGAGGATCCCCAGGGCCCGACGGGGATAGACTGGCCCTTGCGATCCACGTAGACGAAGGAGAGGCCGCTGACGTGGCTGCCGGGGATCAGCGGGCTGCGCACCGTGATGCTCTCCAGGTGGTCGGCTGGCAAGCGCGAGTTCAGGTCCCGCGGCCTGCCGCCGTGCCCGCCCCACGGTCCCACCTTAACCGGGCCCAGCTTCCCCCCATGTCTCGCCGGCGTCTGCAAGATACATAACATATAGTTTGATAAGATCAACAGATAATTAATCTTGATCCACTCTTAGTACTACTGTACTCCTACTTGTTTACCATTGAACTCCCAGCAGAGCCTGTCCTAGGTGGGCCTGGGCGTGCGAGCGGTAACAGTAGACTGTTAGCCGCAGGGCTGACATCTCCCTGTAGTAGATTCATGTTTATTGTTTCTGGCGTCTGGGGTAGATGTAGTGCAAATTCGGAACGACAATGCAACGCAGAGTATTCGAACGCCTATTTATAGACTACTACTAGGGTATAGAGAGAGAGAGACACCCCTGTTTGAATATCAGTTTTGTTTGTGCAAGTGCTGAATTAATTCCTTTATGAGCACATAACGCAATAAGGCTCGGGTCGAACTGATTCCAAGGGAATTAGCTTGGCCTGGATGGGAAGAAAAAGCAGATCGTGACTCACTTGTAGTTTCGGAGAGACGAGAGGGAATAACTTAGCAGCCGCAATAAAACTTCATTTAGGATCATTTCCGTTGAGTAGGCACCATTCATTCACATTCTATCATAATTCTGCTCTCAATAGTTATTCCCTCATTTCCATTGAGCAAACTTCATCCATTCTTCCAATAATTATCTCGAAGCATTCTCCATGATAAATAAATCAATAACATTTTTACAATAACCAACATACTTTAAGCAGTTTCATGATCTGGTAAATTGTGATTTTTGCATGAATAGAGTGTTTCGAAATAAGCCCAGCTGCAATAACTCGTCACATATGGATCATCATTTTTTTTGACCTTGTACAAACGTTTGTATTTTACTTGGTACCTTCCACTTTAATTGTCGTTTTGGCCCTTTATTATCATTGAGTATTTTAGTTTACTGTTAAAAATACATACAACTAAGGTTACTTTTGGAATCATAGTATCAATAAAAAAAACACTATCATAGTAATAGGGTGAATGAGAAGGCAAGAACCCCTAATATATGAACCAATAATGATTAAATTGTTCATTAAATTAACATTATAATTAATTAGATTAATAATTTTACTTTTTTAAAATAATATTAATTACTAACCTACCACTTTTTTTCCTGCTATTACTCTCAATCTGATAAAATACTGACCACTATCGTAGATGATTTTCGATATCAGAGATCTGCACCGTCGGGTAATTGGATAGTAAAAGTGCTCTAATAATTTGGCAGGTGGTTTTGAGATATGATACACTATGGGTAGCGGTCGTTTTAGCATATGGTACTCAAAAGTTGCCCTAGATTTGATAAGACAGAAATGCTCAAGGCTGAATCTAATTATTAGGCACAACTCTTTAAATAAATATATAAAACAAAAAATAATAATGAATGTCTGGGTCAAACATAGAAGAACAATGATACATTGATTAAAGGAAGAACTGGAGTACAGAGAATATGGACACACAGCCGAATTGAAAAATACATGGGAGTCAACATGGGAGTCAGACTTGGGTAGATGGGACAAATAATTCTGTGGATGAGAAATACAAAGGATGATGTGATGTACAAAACCCAAATAGTGTGTATTGTAAGTAAAACAGTATCAAACTAACCATTCCCTTCTTAACACTCCAGTCTTGCAATCGTAACGATAACCACTGCTTTTATATATATAATATGATCATATACATTTAGCCAAAGGCTAATAGTTGAAATATAATATAAAAATATGGGAACCGGCTCCAGTGCCGTACTGAAGACACGACACGTCTTGGCGTGCCTTCTTATTTCAGCTGAACGGGCTTGCTAGTCCACTTTGTTGCGGACAGGACCTTATTTGTTTTCTACCTTTCCATCCAACTAATTAATCTTTTCATTAATCAAGGATTGTTTGGCAGAGAAATCAGCCACCTAATTATCATATCCATGTTCAGCAAAATTTAACCGCTTCTCACTTCTGAACATAATTATCAGAAATAAGGATGATGACATTTTACTTTTGATGCTAAGAGCATCTCCAATAGTTATGTAAAAAATAATTCCCAAAACATTGTTTAGGAAGTTTGTAAAAAAATATTGGGAGTAAAAAAGATCATGGGCTCCAAAACTCCCAATAAATGGTTGCCAAATGTTACCAAATTTCTCTATATCAACTTGTTTTGTGGGTCCTGGCATTACCATATGGAAAGATTTCAGGATTGGGAGTTACTAAACGTGAGCCAAATGTGGCAATCGAGATGGGTTTTTTTAGGAGTAGGTAAATTTAGAGAGTACATATTGGGAACTGTTGGAGGAGTAGTTTTCTAGTATATTCCCAATATTTAGCTTTAGGATGTATGGATTGGGAATTGTTGGAGATTCTCTAAGATAGAATGATAAATGTGTCAAACACGATAGTTACAAACTACCAAATTCTAAATTGACTTTCAACTAAGATAATCAAGATATATCGTCAGAAAATGTATCTTGTGCTCCAATACCATGCATCGTTAAGAGAATTTGTTAGCACGTGAAACATTTAGACATTACTGAATATGCTAATTATGTACTAGAAAAAGCAAGAAAAATGCCATCAATAGTTCAGTATAGCTTCTGATGCACTCAGAGCCTTTAAAATAATTCTGACTGCTCCCACAAGCATTCTCTGCTGCAAAATGAGTTTGTACACTTTGATCCTCAAAGTTTTGTTGCCGCACCACAAAAATAATTTGAAAGTATAATAAAAGTATTAGACCATTTTGAAATTGTGAAGAATACAAATGTCAATAAAATGATAATCTCTCGGTAAAAGAGGAAAGCACTGTAGTCAAATCTTGTATTGTCAAAACTTCAGAAGGTCTTGCCTTACTTCTATTGTGTTCCTTGTCGAACAAAGTTTTTTTTTCCTATGTGAAGTCCTTTTTTGAATGGGTTTTCCTTTGATATTTCAGAAGTCACTTGGACATCACATCCTTCATTCTAATTACTCTGTGCACTACTCTTTCGGTTTTTTATTTGCTTCTTAAGGACATCAAGTGCATTCTCAATTAAAATACAACAATCTTTCGAGGTTGCTGTTTCAGTGGCCATATTGAAAAACTTGTATGACAGAAACTTCAAGCGTGAGAGGCTTCAAACATTGGATTTTCAACAACATTCCTTCCATAGCTATCCTGAATGGTTTTATTTTGTGCTTCTCGAGTCCAACGTCTCAAAATATAATGTGGCGGCAATAACTTAATATTCATTAAAGCAAGAACCTTCAGAGCATGAGCACACAATATTTCTATCCTTTCAAACCGTCAACAACTACAGTAAATTGTTTCGTCTAATAGGTTACCAATGACTTTACGTTCATCTTCAAAGGTTAAATTTTCTCAAGGAATTCCAATAGTTACTGAATATGCATAATGATTATCCAATTCTCTATAGCATGCTGCAATAGATCTCTCATATTCTGTTTGCAATATGATGGGAGTGTAAACCTTACTTACTTGCACCAACATTGGTGTTGCAATTTTCAGTCTAGGCAACTTGTTCACCAACTCAAATTATGAATTTAGCTCATTATCTCGTTTTCCTTGTACGGCCCTTTCAAAATGCTTGAAAAACTGAAGAATAACCAAATCTGATTTCAGATGATGGTTCAAGTCATTGTTTAAGCTCTCACTCAATTGTGTGCTATGCATTCCCAAAGTGTAAACATTTATCATATAGCATTCATCTCACTTTTCTCTAACCTTATAGATACTATCAAGCCAAGTTTGTTTATGTACCTTGCCTCTGATGCTTTCAAAAGTTTCTTCAAATTTTGCATGGTCCTCATATTCAAACATGCAAGCAGTTGAACATTGCAAGAACATTCGATTCCTTCTTTCTTTTGACAGGAAGATTTGACTCCTTCCTCTGACTCGGCAAATGTTTGATAGCATTTTACATTATGTGAAATGTACATAATCCATGCCATGCATTTGGAAGTGAAACAACGATTGCTTTTCCCATTGCAATGTCTTGATCTGTATATATTGTTCTAGGCTGCTTGTTATTATGAATTGACAAGAAAGTGTCTAAAAGCCACTTGAAAGAATCATATGTTTCATCATATATAAGGCAGGCATAAAAAATAACTATTTCACTAAAATGATTAAACCCAACAAATACACCAATGATTATCCAATTCTCTTGCGTTGAGATGGTAAAAGGTGGCATGTTGGTGGGGGCTGAAGCGGGTGATTGTGCTCGAGAATGAGATAAAAAGTTTCATAGTGTTCTTCTCGGTCAATCATGAGGCCCATACGGACATTGCAACCAGTTCTAGCTTCAGATCAATGCTTCTTATTAATAAAGTTATCTATGTCATCTGTAGCTCAGTGACCCCTCTTTGCAACAGACATATCTACATGAAGTTATTTTCCCATCAAATTTACTTGGATTTGAGTATCTCTTTCTCACACCAAAACCAATTCGTCCATCATAGTACTCAGCGAAAATTCCAAGCATCGTCTAAAGTGTCAAATTTCATGCCAATCTGAGGTAACCAACTAGGTGTAACAATGTTCCTATAAAAATAGTTCACAAAATGGAATTTACTATATATGAAATAAAAAAGAACGTTTACATATTACAGAAGATGTAAACTAAACATAGATATAAACAATACCAATGATTATGGCAAAATCATGCAATCAGTCGTAACATGCTATAATTTGATAATTTCTATAGCCTTGTTCTAAATAAAAACTTGCGATTGGTTCATTGCTGTTGGCCTAGTAATAACAAATAAGGGTTCACGTTGATCTGCACTGGTAAGCAGAAATAAGATTTCACGTTTGTGAATGAAATAACAAAGAGAACTTACTCCTGATGACCTGCGCTGGTTTGCCTTCCCTCGTGATCCACATGAATTTGGCTCCCCTCCTGATCGAAGTCCATGTTGATCTGCTTTGCCACTGATTGCAAACTGCAGAAGCATGATTATTGATTGTGCTTCTTCACAGCACGCACGGTGTTTTAGCAGAAAGAGGGATGCGCTGGAAATCTGGTGATGATGGCAGATGGACGCGACGCACGTGAGGCGAGCAGATCTCTCTGTTTTGACGCTAAACAATGATTAGGCGGCTGATTTCCTTGCCAAACAATCGTTGACTAATGGAAAGATTAATTAGTTGGATGGAAAGCCCGCAATGAAGTGGCCTAGCAGGCCCGTTCAGCTGAAATAAGAAGGCACGTCAAGGCGTGCTGTGCCTTCAGATTGGAGCCGGCTCCAAAATATGAAATGAGATCATAATAGGCATATCACATTTTTCACTCTTCTGATCAATATCCGCACAAGTTCCTTGTTTGAAGAATAACTCTGGATGTCTTTCTTTTCCAACTTGCATGGATTCAAGGTCTCTCCTCATACACCATACAACTAAAGCTAGATGGGTCCCAGAGTAAACACAGGTCTTGCACTGGACATCTTTGGATGGGTCATACCATGGACGTTCTTCAGCTTTTATTCATACTTTTATTTCCAAGTATAAAAGCGAAAAAGAAGATTCAATTCACAATAATTTTACAGCTGAAAGCCTTCCCCTGTCCCTATCCATATATAGCAAGACTATTTTTTCTTTCAGTGCGCCACTTGATGCCATATAGGATTATATATGTAAATATGAAGTGGAGTTCCATGGTTTTAGAAAAAAAAAATCCCCCTTGACGTGCCGAGATTTCCACCAGTTCAGAACCCCCAAGCACAAAACTAGGCGTACAGGGAGGTAAATTGAATGTGAAAGAAAGAAAAGGCAAAATCATAGAGATACACAAATGCTAAACAGTCACAGATATAACAAGGAGCTATAGAAGTTGAGATGTTTTTTCCTTTGTTAACGACAAATAATTGGAAATGTGACTAAGGTAACTAAAATTGAATACAAAAACAATTATGATAATGTTTTTCTTGTAACTTGATTTAAATGTCACTACAAAATGGTGCCATGTTTATTATTCGCTACTGACGTGCATGTCATGAATATAATTATATGGCAGGCGAATAGGCATATCACATTTCATTATTCTGATCTAATATCTCTCAATAGTTAGATCAATCCACTTGCAAATTATATTACCCCACTCAATATTTGTTCCTTCTTTGAAGAATAACTCTCGATGTCTTGTCTCAAAAAAAAAAAAACTCTCGATGTCTTCCTTTTCCACCTTGCATCAATTCAGTTGCATCCTCAGGCACCATACATTTTGTAGGGCTGAAAGATCCTCCATCCCGTTTTTTAGAAGATAGATGATACTTCACGCCTCTGCGTGTCCTTGCATAGCGTTAACATTATTATGATTCCCCATCCCATATCCATAGAAAGAATAATTTTGCTTTCGGTGCACCACCTGATGCTATATAGGATTCTAATATATGTCATGAAGAGTTCCATGGTTCTAGAAAAGAGAGATTCTGTTGAGGTGTCACAAGAAACATTGACGAGCTAAGACTTCCACCAGTACAGAATCCTCGAGCACAAAATTAGGTACTAAGTTCTGTTTTGAAGATAAGATAAGATGGAAGCAGCGTCTATATATGCAATAAACAAGTTGCCTAAATCAATGTAGAAGAATGAAGGGAAATGAAAGACATACACAAATAATCACAGATAAAACGGAATTAGGAAAATTGAGAGTTTTTTTTCCTATTTGTTAAAGAAAAATTGGAAATGCGACCAAAGTATTGGAACCAAAAATAAAAACTGTTATGATAACTATTTTGCATGTAAATCAAATCAAACGTCACAAAAAATGTGTCTATTTTACTATTCACCGTCACAAAGCTCATGTCCAATCAATTGTGCGTGCATGGTAAGGAAAACCTTATTTTTGAACTAAATAAATAGTATTTCAATGGACAAAACCAGGTTTCACCTCGTATATCAAACAGGTTTAGAATTCCTAGTGGATAAAATGATACCTATCTGCACATCTATGCTGAAGTTTGTCTATAAATGTATTATTGCCCATTAGATGGAAGATGCTTCCCCGTAATATTTATCAGAAATGCTAGATTATAGTCGATTGAAAGCTACAAGGTGTGGCAAATGGCGGTTTATGGCTGCTGGTGCTGTCCGGGTAGGGAAATTGTACACAGAAACATATGTGGGGGTTTCTCTGTCAACAAGGAGGAATGTAATGAATAACGCAAATTTCTATCAAGGGTGCTGTTGGATCACAACATTTCCGTTGGCATCTTCTATAGTCTCTTAGTTCAATCTGGCGTTATTGTGTCGTGTCATATTTTAGCTAAATACTTGCTCTATCAGTTATGTCTTTTTATTTTGTAGACGTAGCCCCTTGCAACGGAGTAGACAAACCCATCATCGATACATGGACTGCTACACACATACTGGTTTAACATGAGTTCTACACGGATGCTAGGACTGACTGCCTCTAATTGTTTTTTTCGTTGTTGTTAACTTGTTAAGTATGAAAATGAAGTAAAAGTGTGGTTCTAGTTTCATTAATTACAAACATAAGTCAGATGGAGTAGCTAGAGGTGCAGTTTTAAATGCATATGTACTCCTCCCAATGTTGCATGGGATTTTGGATCAGCCGTATTCGTTGCGCGTGAGGCGCGATGAGGTAGACGCCGAGGTTTTCACAAAAAAAAAAAAAAAAAAGGTAGACGCCGAGGACGACAAGCAAGGCAGTCCACATCGCTGCTGATGAATCCGAGACCCTCGCCGTTGCCCTGACAAACATTCTCTGATGATTTCTTTTATTTCCATGAATCTCATGTATATAGCTCGGAACGTGCGTCATACGAAGAAGATAAGTGCGTTCGTCCCCAAATGCTCTGATCGGTACACACCTCTGAGAATGTAACTCCCATTATAGCAAGTTTAAGATCATAATGGGATTGCCGCTAAACGTACCATATGTTGAGAATGGAAACGCGAATACCGTACCGGTTGGGAAAAGAAGAAAAAAAATAGGGCAAAGGCCATGGATATGGCCCATCATTGCTACAAGAACTGCTACACATAAACTTGTTTCACAGGAGATCATCAATGTAGTTTTTGAGACAAATGCTATTGCAAACAGTGAGTAGGTTACAAATGCAGAGGGGATACATCCATAAGACACGACAATGACACACACACACCAGCGACCAAACAAAGAAGTTCGTTATTTTATTTCCATCAGATCATGTAAGTAGGCACGCTAGGACCCGGCTAAGCAAGGAGAGATGCAGTTTCAACTGCATCTTTATGCTGCAAGAGTTTTCAGTTCAGGCGTAAGCGTTGCGCGCAGTGACATAAACGCCGAGCGCGACGAGGCAATCCCCTCCGCGGCCGAAGAACCCGAGCACCTCGCCATTTCCCTGCTGCAGCGGCACGCTGAAGGGCGTGCCCGACGGGTACCCATAGGGGCCGTACTCGACGCCGGTGTTGGTGACGAAAGTCAGCGAGGTAACGCCGGTGGGGTCGGCGGTGCCGGTGATGAGGTAGATGTGCTCCCCATAGCCTAGAGTGATGGTGTCCTCATAGCCCTTGGTAGGGGAACCCCAGACGCCCACGGGGATGGACTGGCCTTTCTGGTCGATGTACACGAAGGAGAAGCCGTTGATGCGGCCTCCGTAGCTATCCGTGCTGCGGATCGTGATGCTCTCCAGCTGCCGCGGACGGTTGCCGTTGCCCTTGCGGATGTCCCGGGGTGTGCCGCCGCGACCGCCCCACGGCCCGATCATCACCGCTGGCGACTGCATCATTATCCATACATAGAGGTTATTAATCTTTGGATGTAGTATACAGGGAGTGTCTAATTTTCAGTATATATGCACATCTATTGATATATACAATGGCATGCAACTTGAACCACTCATCCATCTGTTTGGGTCATGTATATGAATGCATGGAATTTGATTAATTTACCATTGAGCCCTGGTCTGCAGGTGGGCGCACCAAAGGAAACACATCTCGGTGTATTAGGTCCATACTACACGTGCACCTTATTAACTATTGTATGCTAATAATTCTATATGGCTGGTCTGTGGTTTGATGTAGGGAGTGGCTGCTTGCCTATACGGATTCACAAAAGGGTTCACCTATTTATAGAGGCAGTACAGCAGGGGGAACCTATACGGCTGTCTGGGTCAATCTGTGATTGCTTGCTTGCTTTCATCACAAATATCGTATCAAAGTTCCTGTCGATCTACACGTGAAAGCATGTGGGTAGGAACAAATTAGGCCAGTACTCAACTAAGCAACCTTAGTGAAACTCTTGCAGAAAAAATAAAGATTGGAGAGATGATGGTGATGTTAAGCACTACCACAAAACTCTTAAGGGATATATCTCATCATCTGCAAGGGATTAAATTCCCTGACCAGCAGCGGCAGAGTCCATCTAGATATATAACACATCATATCCTATATATATATATATGATGCTCTTAAATATATGTGATCTGTGTTGCAAAAAACAGGGAGGAAACTGAAAATGCATCACTGAGCTGCTAGTGCCTTACCGCCATTGTGGAGTGCTAGCTTCGCACCAGATGGAGCGGTAGTTTGCGAAGTAATAATATATTGGTTAAGTGTGTGTGATCTAGTTACTGGTACTCGCCGATAGCCAGCCTTAGCTATTTATAGGAGTGGCACGACGCATATGGGTTATAACTGCACGTTAGCAGACACAAAAGGAAGCAAAAAAAAAGAGAGCCAAACATATATGTTTATTACTTTTCTCCATCGGTATATTTATGGCCGTCTTTATAGTGTCATATTTCTTTTCTCTCCTTATATATCTCTATACTCGTTTTCTAGAGTACTCCGAGAAAAAAAAGACAACTCAATGATCTGATTTTTTCTGTTTGCCTGAAAACAACAGGACTTCCAGTCCCAAAATGTAACGTTATCATCACGTCATCCTTAGATTGTAACAGTTCTGCTTAGTGGTTTCGATTATGTGAACAGTATTATCGCCACATGGCTACAACATATTCGATTCTGTAGCTGATAGTGCCGTTATGCTTTACATAAGCTGCTTGGTGTTTTTAAGCTGACAAAACCATTATATATAAATAAAGCTGGGTTAAGTTTTCTTGTGTTGAGGTGCACATGATTAATAAATGAACTAAAAAGAAATCAACTTATTTCAACAACAACGACAACAACAATAATAATAATAATAATAATTTTTAGTCAATGCCTAGCATCATTAGATCAAATTCGAACTGTTAAAAAAAATTAGTTTTTCTATAGTCTATAGATTAACAGATTGTTTTCCTTCTACTACTACATATAATCCTAAAAAAATAAGTACTAATATGAATTCTAGTACAAATCATGTGATTGGACTGAAAAGGAGGAAAGATGTAATAATAATAAACATCAAACACAAAAGACAAGAGATAGACTAGAATCTAGAGTCTATGGTGTGGAAATAGTATAGCATGATCTTGCTTGCATGCGACGAAGGAGAGATTTTTGGTATTTTGACCATGAAACAGGTGGGCTTCTGTAGAATGACCATGAAACTGTGGACTTCGTAAAAATGACCACGAAACCGAGGTCTCACTCTTAAAATGACCACGTAAGGTTTAATAGAGTTTTTACTGTTTTCTTAATCTTTCTAGGGACGGGAAAAGACGGTTCTATTGCTGCCTCTCCCAAGTGCTTCAGCCGGCCAAATCGAGCCTGAAGAATCTCTCTTCCTCTCGAACTGCTAGCGTTGGCATCGCCCAAGCTGCTCCGTCGCTGCCAGATCTCATCCCCGCTGCCCTCCCCCCTCCGTGCCCCTTGTTCCCACTGCCGACCCACCCCCTGATGCCGCCCCGTCTCCCGAGGGCTCCCCGCCCCGCATGAAGGAGCAGGGCCTGCGGCCACCCAAGCCTGGCGCGCCGCCTCCCGACGACTACATGTCCCGCATGGAGGAGCAGGTCCTGTGGCCGCCCGAGCCCGACGCGTCGGCTCTCGGCTCAGCCCTACCTTCCAACTCGGTCACTTGAAGGTTGTGCAATGTGATCATTATGTTGCACAAGTAGTTGAATGACCGGTGATAATGCTAATGTAAGACATGTTGTCAAAGCTTACTTGCATGAGTGCACATGTGAAGAGTGGCAACACACTAGTAAGCCATGTCAGCATGCTTTGACTTTTATAACTCAACAACTAGTAATGGATGTGAAGATGGAGAACTTTGTGAATAAGTACTATAAGAAGTGTTGGCTGTCAAAGAAAAAATAGAATTAAAGGTTCTCTTGAAGGTGCTTCTGGTAGTAAGAAGAAATCTAATGATCCGGGAATGAAGACTGAGAGAGAAAAGAAACGGATTAAAGGCCGCACCAAGTGCTCAAAATATGGTCTATTGGGACATAGGCAAAATAGCTACAAATGTGAATTCAATGGAACAAAGAAAAGGTAAGTGAATGTATATATTTTATGTAATCTTAACATACTGAATTACTTACTTTGATCTTTTGTTGTCTTGTATGAAGAGACAACCAAGGAAGAACATCACTAAATATTGGTTCCCTCCAGAAGCCTCAACAAAAAGTTCTGTTGACATGGGGGAAGCTAGCTCATCTCAGTGCGTCATAAGCAGTTCAACACCTACCAAGCGGCAAAGGAGAGCTATGCGAAAATTGACTCCAAGAAAAGCCAACAATACTTCTGTTTAACTACTTTTATTTAAACCAAGTGCATTGATGCTGTGATAACAAGTCTTTTGTAAGCTTCACTTTGAATGTTGGAACTAAATGTCTTTCTAATGCTTTAGTTTCAAATATTGGACCTAAGTTTATGGATGAAATGGCTATGTTTTGTTTTTTTTTTTAATTTGGACCAAGTGCATAACACAAATGAGCCTATGTTCTGTTTTTAATTGTTCTGTTGGCTGTTGTGGCAAAAGCCACTAGCGCCTGGAGGCCAGCCGAGTCAGCTAGGGAGCGCCAGGGCTGCCCAAACCACCAGGAAGAGGCGCCTGTGCCTATTCAAGGGGCCAGGAGTAGAACCATCTTTTCCCGTCCCTAAAAAGATTAAGAGAACAGTAAAAACTCTATTAAACCTGGCATGATCATTTTAAGGGTGAGAGCTCAGTTTCGTGGTCATTTTAACAAAGTACATGGTTTCGTTATCATTCTGCAGCAGTTTCGTGGTCAAAATACCGAAAGTCTCTCGGCAGGAAACTGTTGCTGTCATCAATCAGCAGAACACAAGTGTGATGCAGTTTGCACGCAAGTCTGACGTTATATATGAACCTGCTTCTAGATAGCTTTTCAAACATTGGCTTGTGATGCAGTTTGCATACAAACTACACCATGTGCCCTACTTTTGCCAACTGTGCACTTTTGCCTGTTGGGAAATAGGGGTTATCACCAACAAATTATTTGTCAGCGTTACTCTACCCCACGGTGGCATGTCATATCTGCAGACTCATAATATGTCGATGTTGGTTAATGGTTACCACAGCCATTAGTTGATACATGGAGGAGAAAAATAGGTGCCATATATGGAAACAAAAAAACTAGCCTAGGGCAAAAAGAAAATATTGGGTTGTTTAAGCACGACCTGAAAAAATTAGCGGCGCGTGGTGGTCTTCAGCGCATATTATTAGAGAGCTCGATTAGATGCCAGCAGATTTTAGAGACCGCGTATTATCACCAAAAACATGGAATATCCTGAATGAGTGACCGCATAATCTCATGTGCACTATCGTATGGTGTCAACATGTATGGATATCGTCAAAGCGTTGATGCGACATGGAAAAATTGAAGGACCATGGGGAATGTTATTCCTATAAAAAGTAGAACTGGAGATAGGATTGAATCTTGGGTAAAGCAGGTATACTACCTGGAGAGAATGAACACAATTATTGGATCAAAAAGAATCAAAAGTACAACGCAATGACGTGAATTGATGGAGAGCAGTGAACCTTCCTTCAAACAACTGTGCCAACAAAATCAACCGATTCCTACTCTTGAAACTAACAAAATGATGAAGAAGCCACATTTTTTAGAAAATGAAATTACATTCCAGCCGCTGTGTGACCGCACGAGCCAACACACAGAGCTTGGTTATTACATAAACAAAATAAAAATAAAAATATGATCTGGATTTAGTACATGAATATCAGTACTAAAGTTCATCTGCATCCAATATCTGTTGAGTTTCACTCATCATTATCATGAATTGACCGTGAGTGAAACTCGATGCAAGCGCCATAAGGCGATTTGGATCTCGCCAACCATGAAGAGGATGATGGTATCGTATTCCATGTAGATAGAGCGAGATAAAACGACGACATGAGGGCCGCAGCCCATCATTCTTCAGGCGGTCTTACAAAGTGGAGTAGCAATCCCACCGCATTGATCTGCAAAAGAGCAGATTCGGCCAACACCGGCTGCCATCTCATCGTGTACCCCATCCATCGCCTATAATGAATCTCACAGGCGGGTTAGGACAGAGAGGATGGCCCGCTGCTACATGGTTGATGCAATGATCACTCTAATCTCAGATCATGCCGACGCCAATACACCATCACCATACCTTAGACCGTATTTCATTACGGCTATGTTCAATGGTTGGGAGAGTTAGACGATGATGCCAATGAGCACTAAGACACTGAAATTGTCGTCCACTCCAACTCCTCCTATCGAGCCACATGCCGAAGGTGAGTAAGCACGTAAGGCTGTTGATCTCTATCTTAGGCCGTCCCACCTATCAGCAGACCACACAGTGCCCACAACCGACTGGCACCCAACTTATTGGGGAGCCTTGCCGTCCCAGAATGCTGGCACATCGATCCCCGCATGTCGTCGCCGCTCGGGGTTATGCATCTAGCACCGAGTGCCTCCGTCCTCATCTGAGGAGGGCAGCATTTCCAGCGTTGCATCACTAGGGTTACATATCTGGCCACAGCACCTTGGAGAAGGCGATCTGCTGGAGCCCACTGCTAATCTATTGGAGCTCGCATATGGAGAGACACCGACGAGGATTGGCATCCAGGTTGGAGTTTCACTCTTCATCATACGAGATCAACCAATGCAGCCATCAATCTGGATGCATCGCACTGCTCATCACGGCCATGCCACCAGTAGATCCTGTTAGAATTTGGCCCATCTTTATGTGGCTCATTCAGGAGAAATTCTAAAGTAATAAGTGATTGTTGGTTTTAGTCCCATCTTGCTAGTCTCTGGTGGTCCACAACAAGTTAAATAGCAATACTCCTGCCCATAACTGAATAAAGAAAGTATTAGGAGAGAAAGAGAACATTGCTATGAGTACACACGCATGCATGCGCGCGCGTATACGTGCTTTTTTGCGCGTTGTCCTGCGTGACTTGCGACTTGCGACGCGTGATCGTGGCATGGCGTGGCTGTGAGCCTAAGTGACTTTTTACCACTCATACCTTCATCAAATCTGAACCATTATATACTAATCAAGAGGATTAATATATGGTTAATTGTCATAATTAGAGTTAAGAGGCCAGCTATGCTATTAATTGCTAATTAGTGGGTGCAATTAGAGAGAAAATGGTTCCTTAAGAGCAGTCGTGCCTATATTAGGCCCTGGAGACGTCTAGGTTTCCATACTACTAAAATCTCGTTCCATTCTTCTTTCTTCTTTCCATCCGAAAAGTTGTGCTGTGGTGCGGAGCTGCTCCAATCTCACTGGCCCTATTCCCTGGAGTGCACCGAGGAAAGGGTGAGCAGTATCTCCGAGCCGTTGCCGCCGTGAAGCCCGCACGAGGGACGACAATAAGGTTTCTGGGCAGCGCATCTGCGCGACCGCTTGAGTCTGATCCGTGACGATCTACGCTGCCTCATCGACGAACTACGACGTCTACATCGATGATCTGCTTCATCTATTATTTACGCTAATTTAAGCGCTGGCAAACCTCAATGTCTCCCGTGCTTTTAATTGTGTTGTTCTACTTGCTGCTAGAGTTAGTTTGTATCATGAGGTTGCATAAATATGAAATTTGCCTAAAACTAAAATCTGGAATTAGAATAACACGCATATTTCCAACAGATCCTGTCATCAATGGTGAATTCGTCTTAGCAGAACTGAAGGAAGGGGGAAGGGGCGTGGGGGAGGGGGGGAGCATGAGATCGACAGCCCTGCTGCCACCATCCTTGCTGTCGTCCGGGTTGTGCCGGCTTTGAGCTCTAGTGGCGGCAGGGACATGGGGGAGGATTGGGGGAAAGGTGGCGGCGCAGGTTCACCCTAGAGGATTGGAGGAAAGGAAGAAGCCACATAGCATCTAGAGATCTCCCCCAACCATTGCATCATGATCGGACGGCTGTCAGCTTGTCCACATCAATCAAGATCATACGCGTGCGCCTATGCTCAAAAGGGTATTGGCAATGACGATAAAATACAAATATCAATTGATGAAAATGATAGATCTATTGTAAAAGTAGCAGTTGTGTGCCACCCAGAAGAAGTGATAAGTAACGTCGTCTCGACCCAACATCAACAGAGCAAAAGATGTATCTGATTTTCTACCTCGCAAGGGTATGCGAGTACTTTTGTCATGGAAACTAGGACTACACTGCTATGGGTCCTTCGAACGGAGCGAGATTTGCCACGAGACATTGACGAAACTAGTCCATCAATGTGCTAGTCTTAAAAGACTAATTTAAATTTTTGATTTTCAATTTTGTACACTTTTGAAAGTATATTTTCATGGTATGAATTATGTACCAATGTAATTATCTTACAATAATAATTTTAATGTCTATACTATTAAGCAGTTATTTTTATTCCTGTATTGATTCTAATGATTATACATAATTTTATATTTTCCACTGAAAAAAATTTGTAATCCTGTATTTGCCATAACTATGTCAGTAACAGGTGGGGTTCTCCTATGTCACTTTGGCATCTCTATAGAGTATTAGTCTTTTTATATTTTACTTTTATAAATTGTGATTTGAAATTTATTTTCCTTCACCTATATATTGAGAACTTATTTTTCTTATAAATTCATCACAAGAAATTGTTGAAACAATGAATGTCAACCTAGCCACGCTAGAGTTGAATCACACATGATCTGATATATATAGTGTGGCAAATCGTCTCATTAACAGTTAATTTCTACAGAGCGTACAAACAGTTTTATGTGGTGGTACCACGAATCCGTTCTTTATATTGATTCCCCTTCTACATTGTAGTTGTAGCAGTACATGTACATGTCCCTCTTAAGGGTTCGATGGTAGCCGAGATATAGAATGCATCCACAGGATTACCAAAAAAAAATCCGCCTGCATAGCAATATTTCCGCATGGGATTAAAGAAAAACGAGTCCATATGATGCATGATGCATGCACTGGAGTCAGTATAAGTATTTGCAATAGCATACTTTTTTTAGCTATATATAATCTTGAAATCTGGACTTGAATTTCATGTAATGACTAGCAGATTGCCTGTGCTTCGCCACAGATCGTAATAACAAAGGAGTGTGTTTGATTTCATAAGAAAACATATTTATTCAGTGAAGAAAACTAAATTTGGACATTGTGCTGTAACTTTATACCTACTTCAAATTATAATTTTGGATTCCTGTATGTGGTTATTTTTCATACAAAGTATTGCAGTTTGCACTCTGCAGCACTGCCGCTCGATTTGACAAAAAAGAAAGAGCTAATCTCAATCCCTTCTTGGATTCGTACACGCTCCACTTCATTCTGGAGGTGGTGGCTTGCAGTTGACTTCACCAAGCTCGCAAAGTTCCAAGCAACGATAGAGCATGGTTGAGTGGCCGACCTAGTATGTTTCTTCAGAGTCAAATAAAGCCCAGACTAATTTCTTTGGGACGAATCGAAATTGTATCACATAGCCATAGCCAAATCGAGCTTTGTTTTTGTCTTAATCGAGCCTGTGGTCCCAAAGCAAGGAAAATCAAGCGGCTGCTTTCCAGATCCAGTGCGCATCCATCCGAATAGAAGCTGAATCGACTTGTTTTTATGTAGACGCGGCGAAAGATCTCCATGCTCTCTTGTCGCACAAACAATTCAGCGCCCGCTTCGCGCGTTGCGTCTCCTCCGCTTAATCTCTCACGGCTTGGTCCTCCCTCAAGGAATATGAGTTGTGCCCATGATCTGCACCTGCTAGCGCTTGCGCTGACCTAGGCAGACCTTTCTTGGCGTGTCTAAATGTAGTTTTAGTAATATTATCAGTGAAGTACAAATAATTGATGCCAATACCATGTGCTTGCGTATCGAGATTATGATAAGTAAATCAACATTTAGAGTGAAAAGGAGTGAGAGAGGAAAGGCAACTTCAGTGGGCATTTGGCACCAGATTGGAGGAAGGTATCGGGGATGCGGGATGAGAAAGGAATGGGAAGCCATCTGGGGAGCAGAAACCAGCTGGATGAACGAGACGGACACGGGGTGCTGGACCCACCTATCGGCGCTGAATTTAAGAGGGAGTGACGGACCACCACCACCACCATTCATGGCACTATGTTAGGACAGCTCTCTGGTAACACATATATGTGTTCCTGGAAGAAGAGAAAAGTGTTACTGAGACCTATAGTAATATATTTAATAAGTGATCTAGGTTATGCTGTTACTAGAGCAAATTTTATTATAACATATTTATGTGTTACTCCTAGTAAAAAAATATGAAATAAGAAAAATAAATTGTAACACATATATGTGTCACTCATTACGAGAAAACGTGAAACAGGAAGATCCTGTTATAACACATGTATATATTACTGTAAGAGAGACAAAGTGTTACAGCCGTGTTAGCAACACATGTAAATGTGCTCTTATATGAAAGATAAAGTGTTACAGTCATGATTTTGTAACACATATGATGTGTGCTTTGAGTCAGAAAATTGTGTTACTATAACGATTTAGCAACATATTTTATTGTGCTGTTTGTTAGAAAAAAGGTGTTACAATAATTATATAGTAACACATGCATATGACCCAGTTACCTCTTGTAACACAATTTTATTTTGCTTCCATAATTAATTTTGCACGCATTCATAACAAACTTCGGGTTTGAAAACAATACATTGCACATAATAACAGAATTGAAGTCCATATTTTTCTCGTAGCACACTTCATTGAATGTCATGAGAAACATAGCGATAGAGAAACAAATATCCTTTAGCTAGGAATAAGGGTACAACTGTTTACTTCCATAGTTCAGAATGTAAAATCTAAATATTTAATATCTACATGTTTCAAAGTCTTTTGCTCCTTGATCCATTCTTTTTATAAGCATCCAAGAATGTCAACCGTTGATCATTTCAACCTGTAGAGAAGAAAAAATAAAAATGAAGAGGTGAAACAACATATATAATATATGACATACATATTGCTATAAATTTAGAAAAGACATGTGTGACAAACACAAATCGATGGCCAAGCAATTGGTACTCTTGCTTTTGGCATAGACATAAGCAAGTATCTTGTAGCCACTGATCAGTGGCCTTACCAACAGCTCATTTTTTGAAATAGCCTGATGGATACACACTTTGTAGAATTGCTTTCCTATCTTAACACCATCAACTTCTGTTTGCGGATTAGAACTCAAAATAATAGCATATGCCACAATATCTTTGTTCGGATATTTTGCAGTCTTGAGCAATACAACAGACCCATCCTACATTGCATTATACAATTGTTTAATGATGAACAACAACAATGTAACACACATTATTTGTGCATGTAAAATATATTATGTTTATCTACCTTGATTCGAGGATGAAAGTTCTTTGATGTCCCGTGGGTTGTAGTCTTATTCCTAGTGACCTCCTTTTCTATCATGGTTCTGCAAAGCCCCTGCCATGCTTCTTACTCATCTAAACAAGGTTTACAATCTTTTTTTTTGGAGCCACTATTAGGTATGACATATGAAATGGTTTACTTCTTACCATTCTTTTCTTTTTCTTTTGAACTCCACGTGAGCTTCCTTCATCTATATCATACTAACAGAAAAAGTACCATATTTACACAATATAATATGAAACATTGATGATTGGATCTCCAAGGTATGAATGTTCTGATGATAGATGACAACTATAAAATTATGGGATAATATCTACACGAGTGTTGTCTATACAGATATCATCTCTAAACTCTACTACAAATCATATGGATGATTGTTGCCTTGGCGATTGATGACAATGACCACAAGCATGGAGGCTTGTGAGCTTGATGGAGTTCAAGGGTTGATTAAGATGGATCAAAGCTAAGGACAAGCTATGAAGCAAGTGTTGGGAACACTTGTCTAATTGTTAGGGCTTTGAGTCCATAGGAAAAACCGGATTATCAAGGGGGTCTAGGTCATGTCTCTTAGGTCACACTAGTTGGTGATGTGCATGGATGCTTAGTGAAATCATAGGCACTAGGTGAAAGTGGAGAAACAAAGGAGCTGTTCGGAGAAGCCAGGAAATGAAGTCAAGCGAGGACGAGGAGTTTCAGCTTTTGGACGTAGTGACCGGACAGAGAGGTCAGTGGTGACCGGACTCTATGGTCACTAGGAGGAGTTGTCTGGGACTTTCAGCGAGGAGCGAGGAATCTGTCAGGTCTGGAAGTTCTAGAGACCGGACTATACGGCCTAGTGACCGGAACATCCGGTCAGTAGGGTTGAGACTTGGGCAGAGAGGAAGTTGCACAGGAAATGTTTCTGGACTAGAGAGAGAAACGGACCGGACGGTCCGGTCAAGTGACCGTACGGTCCAATCAGTATGAAGATCAGCGTGGGCAGAGCCGTTGGTGCTGAGGATTGTAGTGACCGGACAGTCCAGTCAGGCAGTGACCGGACAGTCCGGTCAGTAGGCCTAGAAAGCTGATTTCGTGAAGCAACGACTAGTTGGAGGTTGGAAGCCTATATAACTTCGTTGCTGGGGTCTTGGAGACCTCTCTTGGCAAGTAGAATTGCTTGGAGCATTTGGTAAAAGCCAACAGGAAAAGAGAAGAGCACTAGGAGGAGATATTACATATCTTGAGAGTGCTAGTGAGAGTAACTTAAGCATTGATGCACATCTAAAGCTAGAGTGTCCTTGATTGTGTGATCTAGGTTGTTACTCTTGGTCTATGGTGAGACCTAGACCGGTTAGGTGTCGGTGATCGAGCCTATCATGATCGGTTGTGAAGGCCGTCACACGTTTGTATATGGTTTGAGCCTGCCGGTGAAAGGGGCATCGCTAGTGAGCGCTTGTGTCGGCTCGGAGACTCCGGCAAGTTCTTGAGGGAGGCGAGCTTGTGCCTTGGTGGCAGCGGTGACGCGCACCGTGTCTTCACTCCGGGAGTGATTGCGGGCTCGTGGGCGAGAACTCCACATTGGTGGCAGGAGGGACCGGGACTCTGACGGAGTGGTCCAACAAGGAGTAGGGGAAGACGCCATCCTTATGAGACCTCTGGAAAAAAATCATGAGCATTCCTTGACCCCCTCTTTACTATTCCGCAATTGTGTGCTCTAGTAACTAGGTTGATTAGTGGCTTGCATAGGCTAGTGTGTTTTGCTTTCGTGCTTGCTATCATCATGAACACTAGTATATGTAGGGTCTTGGCCTACTAGAATAGTTAGGTTGCAATGATTGCTGGGTTCTAGTAGTGTAAAATTAAAGTATTCGGATTCATGGTCGGCTACCGATTCACCCCCCCCCCTCCCTCGGTACGCATTCGGTCCTTATAAGTGGTATCAGAACCAAGTGCTCATCTTTGAGGCTTCACCGCCTTGAGTTAGGATGCTGGGACAGGTGGGGAGTGTTCCCATATTCGATGGGGAGGACTATGGGTATTGGAAGGCTCGTATGCAAGCCTACTTATAGTCCCTTGATCTAGAGATATGGATGGTGACCCATGAGTCTGATGCGGATGTAAACCTTCTTAAACCTGATTTCATTAAGAACAATGCTAAGGTCAAGAATGCTCTGTTTACATGCATATCTAAGGATGTCTTTGCTAGGTTGGATGCAAGTTCCACAGCACATGGTATCTAGACTGAGATTCAGGGTCTCCATGACGGTACCAGTGATGTCAAAGAGGAAAGATACTATATGCTGAAGAACAAGTATGATAACTTCACTAGATTGTCACATGAGAGAGCTAACACTGTTTATTCTCACTTTCATGTACTAGTGGAGGAGATCAATGCTCTTGGGGATGACTTCAAGACCACACTTCCACGAGCTCTTCCCCCACCTCCCACGTGCCTCATGGCCGCGAGCCAACTTGGGGAGAGTGAGGATGAGAGCAGCGATGACAGCGATGATGAGGAGCTCTTATGTGGCGAGCTTTAGAGTATGCTTGAGCAAGCCCGCGACATCACCGTCAAGAAATCCAAAATGTTGGATGTGGTAAGAAAAGAGTGTAAGTTGGCTAAGGACCGTGTTGGTGAGCTTGAGAGTGAGCTCAAGGACCATGTCACATCTCATGAGGCTCTAAACAAGAGTTATGACAAACTCAAGGGTGATCATGTACAGCTACGTAAGAAGTATGAGGCCCTTGAACTTACTTTTAAGGCCATCAATGTTGATAACCTTGCCTCTCCCTCCTCTAGTTCATCTAAGAGTGATGCTTCTACTATGTGTGATGAACTAACCACCTCGGCCGAGGTTTCTTGTCTTGAGCCATTTGCTTTGGAGGAATATCACAAGCTCAAGGAAGAGAGGAAGATGGTGATGGACGGCTTCGAGAGGCTCACACGTGGTAGAGCCATCCACAAGGAGATTCTTGGGAGAAACCTTGTAAACAATGTCTCCCACCCAGGACTTGGCTCATATCCCGCCGCCATCGACATCGTCGGGACGAGTGACTTCATCCCCGCATGGATCAAGCCCCTACTCGCCGACGACTACTATTGTGAGAGGTGTTGCATGGATGGCCACACCATCAAGGATTGTCCTATGGTGAGAAGTTCCATTATTTTACCTAACGCTAACTTGTTCCATGAAAACACACATTTCAAGCTTTTTAGGAACAAGGATGGCAAGGTGAATGCAAAGGCTTTGGGACCACCAAACACGAAGAGAAAGGTCAAGAACATATGGGTGCCTAAGTGCATTGTTGATCTTGAGAGGTCAACCAAGTACAAGTGGGTGCCCAAGAACAAGACCTAGATGGTGGTAGTGGTGGACCGGGAGCTTCATGAAGATCATGAGAAGTCCACCACAAGTGACATGGACCTCAACGTCATATCTACTCATGAGGGAGGTTACCATGTTTGTTCTTGGTAGTTGTAGTATGTTTTTCTTTCTCTTGCATTGCATGGTAATTAGGACTCCTTTGTAACTTGTATGCTTTGCATCCATGTATATGTAAGTAACTAAAATAAAAACACATAAAAATTAGTCAATGTCTAACCCACTCAAGATAGCTATAAGCAAGGGGGAGTGCTTGAGATGGTGGTTTGGCTTCTCTCAAGGCAAGGGTATGGCTTATAGTGAGTAAGCTTGAGAGGGGTTTAAACTTGACATTGTTAGGTTTCCTTTATGGCTTGTTCAATATTGCTTGCTTCACATGGCATGTTTACTTTTGTTGCATATGTAAAATGCTTATTGCATGCATCATATAGGAAACATAAAGGAGGCTTGTCACATTTGGAGATATTTGTGCCTCATGATCTATATGAGATTACACCTCCGCAAGTATGACCAAGGGAAAGGATTGTGCTTCATGCCTATTGAGCAAGCTCTTATGAACTCCGAGATTAAACCCACTCACATGGTTCATGGACTAAGGCTCATACAAACCTATTTGGTTCTTAATTGCTTTGGTTCTTATTTGCTCGATTCTTCATTTAGCATTTGTGAAAATTATAAGGCCATAAAGAGCCACTATTTGAAAAATGAGTGTTTTTGAGTTCCCTTCATGTTGCAAGTGCAGTGTTTATTTGGGTGTTAAGTGAGGGCACTTGGAAAATGGAGAAATTTCTTGATTCAGCGAAAATCTGGTAGTGCCCGTGCCGTCTGATCTTCGGACCGTACAGTCCGGTCAGTGCCCACAGGCACAGTGTTTTGGAGAGTTTGGTCATAGAGACTAGACAGAATGGTCCTACTGACCGGACCATCCGATTTGTATGGAGTGCCAGCAGACCCAGAGCAGACCGGACTGTCCGGTCCAGAGACCATACTGTCCGATCACTATGGTCGAATCGTGTGCGTCGCTTTAGATCTTGACCGGTGATCTATCCTTCTTTGGATCTCGGTCGTTCTTCAAATCTTGACCTAGGTCAAAGTCGAGGAAGACTTTTGTCTTCGTCCTCGTTCCAGCCCCGACATCGAGAGCTCGTTCTCGCCTCGCCGATGCCGCCGAATCCCATATCACCGTTGCTCGCCATCGCCGTGCCCTCACTCACTGAGCCGTCGCGCCACCTCCACCTCTGCATGCCGTCGCTCGCCTTCACCCTGCGTTTCCGCGAGTCAGTGCTGCCGCCTCCACCCGCCTTGCCGAGCCGCCATCTTGCCGCTTGCCGCAGTGCGTTAGTAACCCGCCGCCGTCGGCCGCCGCCGCCTCGCCGCTTGCCATAGTGCGTCAGTAACCCGCTGCCGCTGCCTCCCACCACACCCCTTTCTGCACGCGCATGCACCCTGCCCACAGAGCCGGGCTCCACCAAGCCTAGGGCAAAGTTGCCTCTTTTCCCCTTTTCTTCCATTGCCGGAACCGAAAAGTTCCAAGTTCTAGGCGGTCGATCGCGTGTTCTTCTCGTCTTCGACTTCAGGGCATCTTAGGGTATTGTGCCATTCTCAATTCATCAATTATGCCCTGATTTTGAGTAGTTGACCTAATTAATGCAATTAGATGTAAAATTCCTATCTTTAGTTGCATTAGTTGGTTAATTGACTCAACCTAGTTTGCAATTAAATTCATTCCTATCTGTTAATTGCATGTCTAGGGTTGTCTCCCATTTAGTCTGCACTTAGATTTATTGGCTATTATTTGACTGCACACTAGATGACTCGCACCAGCCACATATAGTTGATGATCACTATTGTTATTGTACATATTTGTCTAGTGATCATGTCCTTCATTCAGTGCTAGGATTTCTACTGCGCATTCTTTCCTAGCGGTGCTTTGCTTGTAGATTTTATATAGGTTCTATGCTCATCCTGTCTATACCTACGTGCATGCAGTGACACTTATCAGCAGCAGAGATGGCAAGATCAGGACAGGATAAGGGTAAGGGAAAGATGCCAGTGAAGCCCAGAGGCAAGAAGAGGAACAGACTGGACCCAGAGTCAGAGAGGGCCAGCCCGGGGACGGAGCAATTTCCCTGTTGGGGACGGAGCTTAGTGGGGCCCACACCCTATCAGGGCGGGGATGGGGCTGTGTTTTCCCCCGTTGGCTTAGCGGGGCGGAGCCCCGAAATTAAACGGGGCGGGGCCAGGGGTGAGATTCCCCCCGTGGAGGTCCAATGGAGGCCCGATTAGAAGAAGAAAACGAGGCCCATCTGCACATATTCTGTCCAATAATCCATTTATCAGCTATAACATATAAATTACAACTCTACTTCAAACCCTAACCTTGCTCCACCGCTCCAGAGCCAGCCGCCATCGCTCTCAATCTCTCATTCGCCGACCGAGTGCTGCCCGGAGCGGCGCCAATGATGACCAACCACTCCGCCCCCGACGACACCGCTCTGCCCTACGCCACCACAACGACGCCCGGTTGCCCGCCCGGCGCCGCCCCGACGACGCCACCGCGCCGAGCATTGGCGCCGCCCGCCGGTCCGCTGGTCCCGCCCGACAACGCTCACCGGCCACCGCCCTGCCAAAGTGCTCATCGCGCCAGCCCCGCGGGGACCCGATGGGTATCGGGGATCCGCCAGGGACGGGGACGGGGGCGATTTTCGCCCGGTTAAGCTCGCGGGGACGGGGCCGATTCACGGGGCGAGCTTAACAGGGCGGGGATGGTTGCTCTCCCCCCGCGGGGATGATCCTCATTGCCAGCCTGGGGGCCAGGAGGTTAGCACAGCACCTGGATGCCATGGAGGCTTCACACATGATACCTAGATCACTGTTGATCACGGGTACTCAGACAGACGACCAGGGTTATAGGAGGAGCACCAGGCAGAGGACCATAGGGCCAGAACTGTACATAGGGATCAAGTTGCTACCGTGGTCGCAGGGTACTCTGACTTCTCGTCAAGAGAGGTTGTCGAGACCTGCGGAGCAGGGATCCTCTAGACAGCAGGAGGAGTCAAAGGATGAGGAGGAGAGCTTGGAGTACGAGTCAGAGGACTGCTCACCGGGCAGGAGACCCAAGGTGCACCTGTGTGGTGTGCATGAGGAGGCTGCAGAGACTCGTAGAGGCAGCCAGAGAGCCGAATATCCTTAAGGTTCCTATTAGCCATCGCCAGATAAATCAACATCGAAGTCATGACAAATTGGACATGCACTCTCCGACCAGCACGGGTAAGAAAATCTGCCTTCCAACCCGGGAGGAGATCAGCAATACGATCAATGATAGGCTGGATATGTTCCCGTGGCAGTCGCTTCAATGAGAGGGGCAGGCCCAAATACTTGCATGGAAATTCTGCTAGTTCACAGGGAAGGTGCTGCTGTACCACCTGAAGTTTGTGCTCACCACAGCTGATCGGGAGCATGTTGCTCTTTTGCAGGTTGGTTTTGAGGCCAGATGAGTCACCAGACAGCTGCAGAATATCCATTGTGATGTCAATATCAGCAGCTTCCGGGCGGAGGAAGAGGACCACATCGTCGGCGTAGAGAGAAACACGATGTTGCAAGGTCCTCCGTGATAGAGGCTGCAACAACTCCAACTCAGCCGCCTAGAAATCATATGACCAAGCACATCCATTACCAATATGAATAACATGGGCGATAGGGGATCGCCTTGCCGTAATCCTCACCCGTGAGTAATCCACTCACTGGGAATCCCATTGAGAAGTACTTGAGTAGAGGAAGATGCAAGCAGCCCGCTGATTATGTCCCGCCAAATTCAACCAAAACCCAAATGTTGAAGGACTTCAATCAAGAAAGGCCAAGCAACCGAATCAAAGGCCTTAGAGATATCGAGCTTCAATAGAATGCGTGGCTGTTTTTGTTGATGAAGGAAGCGCGCTGTTTGTTGTACGAGGACAAAATCGTCTTGTATGAAACGCCCCTTAATGAATGCACTTTGATTAGGAGACACCGTCTCATGTAGACGTTCTGCTAGTCGGTTTGCCAACAATTTTGTTATTAGCTTAGCGAAGCTATGTACCAAACTGATCGGCCTGAAGTCTTTGGCATGCTCAGCGACATCCTTCTTGGGGATAAGAGTAATATAGGCAGTAATATAGGCAGTATTTAGTATACTGAAACCTACAATTTCTGACTCCAAACTGCCGAGATTGCTGCCATGATATCATGCTTGATTATCGACCAATAAGTCTTATAGAATCGACCGATGAAGCCGTCCGATCTAGGAGCCTTGTCAGAGGGCAGCTTTTTTATCGTCTCCCAGACCTGATCTTCTGAAAAGGGAAACTCCAGCATTGTTAAGTCATGCCCCTGAATGCCTAGCTCATCCAGGTTGATGGTGCGTTCTCTGTCCAGGTTGGTCCCAAGCAAATTCTCATAGAAATCATTGATGGTGTGTGCTTTGTCTTCATGTCGAGTAAGGATCTGCCCCTCCGATATTATCCTTGCAATGAAATTTTTTTGCTTCCTGTGACGCGCATGGAGATGAAACAAGTTAGTGTTAGCATCACCGTCACGCAGCCAACCAATATGCGATCGAAGGCGAGCAATGGTATGCTTGAGAGATGCAAGCGCTAGGGTGTGCTTCTTGAGGTTGTTTTTCAGCCATGTTTCTTCCACTGACAAATTCCGGCTGTCATTAGCAATCTCGAGTTGGTGCAGCACCTCACGAGCTAGCGCAAGCTGGTAATTGACATGTCCTATGTTCTTGTCACTCCAGCTCTACAATCCTCTTGTCACTGCTTTGAATTTGCTGTCGAATGTGGCGAAGGGACAATTCTGTGAGGGAATCGAGCTCCAAGCTGAAGCCACGGCATCCTGAAACCCATCGAGTTTAGGCCAAAAAGCTTCAAAATGGAAACGACGCCAACCTGTTTTGTTATCATGAAGGCCAAGGAGTAGAGGGCAATGATGTGAGTCTTCTGAGGCCATACTTTGGAGGAGGCAGTTAGGGAACAAGCCCTCCCAATCGACCGAGCAGACTACTCTCTCAAGCTTCACAAGAGTAGGAGAGTCTTGCTGATTCGACCATGTGTACTTCCTTCCATGCAGTGGGATTTCTTTGATTGCCAAATCTTCAATCAGTTTTCAAAAACGACCCATCATTGCTCGGTTGTAATTATTGTTATTCTTGTCCTCATCCTTGTAAATCAGATTAAAATCTCCCGCTAGCATCCACGGCCCTAGGCAAGCAGCACAAATGTCCCTAAACTCCTGTAGAAACTGAATTTTGTCATCAGTTCCTTGAGGACCATATACGCATGTGAGCCACCAGGGTGTTCCATTCATAGGACAGAACTGAATGGAGACACTGTTACTATCAACCCGCCTAGCTCCAGTCACTCCAACGTGCCTTTGCCAGGCGACTAGAACTCCTCCGCTGGCACCAACAGCAGGCAGCACAACAAAGTCAGGGAAGTCTGAACCAAGCACCGACAAAAGAACCCGTTGAGGTAGAGCAGCCATTTTTGTCTCTTGTATGCAAATGATATCCGACTGAGAAGAGTCTAGGAGAGTACGCACAGAATCCAGCCGAGCCGAGGAATTAAGACCTCGCACATTCCAGATTAATATATTCGTTGGATCTATTACAACAATAGAAAAAATCGACCAGATACGCAATTTCTTAGTTACTTTCTTCCTTGTCACATACAAATAAACCTTCTTCTCTTTATCATACTTCTTTAATCATATTTGTCACATCAGTATCAATAATTATTAGGACCAAAGTAGACCTCGAGCCCCTCTCTTTTCTCTTGTAGTACAGGTAATCAATAGATTTGTACCCATATTCCTCGATCAAAGCAATCAGATCGAAAAAGGATATATAATCCCTGTCCATTTTCCTCTGCACATACTTGTCTCCTAGATCTGCTCCATCGCATTCAAGATTTATGGTCCAGCTATCCTTAGCCATGCTAACACATAATAAATAGTATCAGCAATGTGAAAGAGTCTGATTGGGAAAACTACAAAGAAAGCGTGCAAGTCAAAAAAAAAAAATAGAGAAAAGTACATTAGGCATAGATTTATGGCCCAGCTTTCATCATCCACCCAATCCAAAAATATGTAATAAGATAACATCTGATGTTTCATAAAAAATAAAAAGAAAATTATGTGTCTAGCGAAATAATTCGAGGGCAACCTGGTGTGGTCAACAAAAGATTTACTAAAAGAATGAAGTACTGGTATTCATGTTATGATAGAGGACATATCTGGTGCTACCGACCCATGGTATGCTACCGTGCTCCCATGGGATAACAGCCATGCGATGGAGAATAGAGGGACAGGATTTGGGCGGGGGGGGGGGGGGGGGGGGGGGACTTTCTTTGTAATTTTATAAATACCCCCCTGACGGTGACGGGAACCTTTGACTCAGTTTTTTTTTTTTGAAAAGAGATATTACTCGGCTTACCTTCGACTCACACGGAGGTACAACTTGGATGCAAATGTCCTTATTCCCCCCTGAATTGTTTCTTCTTCTCATTTGAGGTCCAACGAGAGCTCTTTCGCTCCTCATCTGGCGATGGAGGCTCCCTTGCCACTCGTCTGCCTTGGGCCATGTCTAATAGTATGGGTGCTCTACCGGTACAATTCATTTCTCACTCCGACTCTTCTCCCCCTCTACATCTACATCTTCTCTAACCCCCTGTGCTAGTGTTCCACGCCAGCGGCCATGCCGACTCTTGGTGGCATCGCCGGTATGGATCCAAATGACGAGGTGGTGTTGTGAAGTAATATGAATTTACATACTTTTTCCCCAGCACAAGTGCCAGTTGGATTCAATTTCATATGCTGGCATGATAGCCTCTCTGAACTTTATGTTATGTCGCATATTTTCAATGTTCGACAGTCTCTCATTTTCTGAAATTTCTGGTCAGATATTTAGTTTCAAGGTGCCATACTGCCATGTCATGTCTAAAATTAAGCAACGACCTCTCTTTAAACACGAATGAATGCAATCATAAAAGATGAGATTTATGCTGATCCCTAAGCGACTCCCTTGCAATTGAACTTGTAAAATTTACTGCTGAATAGTCAGTATTTCACAATATGCATGGCACCCTTTTTGTTTCCCTCCCAGATACCATGTGGTGCATTTCCTGTACATATGTAATGGATCAATTTGGAATAAAACTGTTGCTTTTGATACATTCTACTGGTATTAAATGAAACAATCTGTTTATTTGCTTAAGTCGCCCTTTACATTTCCAAAATTTTAGAGTCAGTAAAAATGACATGAAAATCAGTAGAACACTTTGTTGTAACATAGAACTTGCACAGGAGACAAAAAGGCCTTACAAGAAGTAAACTACTGCATTCAGCACTGTGGTTAGCAATTTGATGCCCATTGTCGTTGTGAAGTCGATGGTCCAATTCAAATATATATATACGTGTGGTTGTAACCACAAGCCAAAAAAAAAAAAAAATGCGTGCATCCACATATCAGATATGACTCGACTGTGCTTCTCTTGATACGGTATTCGCATCATTTTTCTTTTGTTTTTTCCCCGGAATGGTGTATCTTGCAGCTCCCAATTTATATAAGAACCAGGAATAAGATATTGCAATCAGTAATAATTTCTTTGTTTGAAAAGAGAACTACCGAAATTTAACTTGAGTGACGCACCTGGACTTCAATGCTTCGTGCCTGCTCGGGTGCTCACCAAGTCGCCATCCGCATGGCTACAGGACTCGGGAGAGTTTGAGACTTGATAGCCTCATTCGCCAGCCAGCGGGAGAAAACGCCTCCAGTTGACTTGAGGAGTTGAAATGAGAAGAACATAAAGTACAGGGGTCTCTCAGGAAATGTACCATTGAAGAGGGCCTCTGGGTGCTTAGCGGACTTCTTTTAGGGAGCCATGTGTAAACTATGCTAGAGAAGTTCCCCCCGCCCAAATCCTGTCCGCACGGCTGTTATCCCATGGGAGCACGGTAGCTAGGGATGGCACCGGGGAAAAATTTTCGCGGGTTTACATATCCCATTCCCGTCTCTGACAGACGAATGTTCTACCCGCCCCCGTCTTCGTCCCCGTCCCCGCTCGCAGGCGATCCTTCAACCCCGTCCCCGACCCCGCACGGATAACAGGCACCCGTGGGGATCCCTGATGAGCCGTCGCCATACGCGAGCATCGGCGGCCTCCGCACGATTCGCATGCATGAGACGCGTAGAGATGCCGAGCCGCCGCCTCGCGCGCCGCCGAGACGCCAAACCGCCATCGCCGAGCGCGCTGCCGAGACGCGCGTTGCAGGCCGCATCGCCTCTGCCTCGCCGAGCGCGCCGCCGAGACGCGCGCTGCAGGCCGCATCGCCTCCGCCTCGCCGCGCTCGTTGTTGCCGACACACCCCACCGCGCCCCTGTCTCACTGCGCCAC
This sequence comes from Eleusine indica, assembly GCA_030378355.1. Lineage (NCBI taxonomy): Eukaryota > Viridiplantae > Streptophyta > Magnoliopsida > Poales > Poaceae > Eleusine > Eleusine indica. The sequence goes on from CM059499.1 coordinate 15,822,964, forward strand.
TCTTGCCCACGCGCGCCACCGCCGCACTCGAGGCTGCTGCCACCAGTCGCGCTCGATTAGGGTTAGATTAGTTGAACGTGCTAAATTAGTTTGGGCCGGAATGAATGGAATTGTGGAGAAAATGAAAAGAAGCCCACTTAATCGGGGCCCATGGGAAAATGGGGACGGAGGATGGATTCTCATACCCGAATCTACATATCCGATGGGTAATGAATTTTACCCGATTGCTTGTCCGCGGGTGCAAAATCCTCCCATGCCCGTCCCCTAATGGGGTTTTTCCCCGTCGGGTATCGGGTAACGGGTACCCGTTGACATCCCTAGCACCCCAAGGGTCGGTAGCACCAGATATGTCCTCTGTTATGATGTTCTCCTCTGGCCAGAGATCTTTGGAACAGAATTTTTCATGTACTTTACATCTTTAAAGATATTTGGCCACAACGAAAAAAGTATGCGAAAGAAAGAAATCTGACAAATGAAAGTTTCAGAACTGTACCTTGTGACAGGAAATTTTCAGAACCTATCTTGCTCGTTCCTAACTTTGGTTTGTTCTTCAATTGTGATCTTCAGAGTGCAATGCAATATGTGGGGATGTCAAGTACAGACGTCAATTAAGGATTTCGTTGGGGGGGGGGGGGGGGGGGAGGGAGGGGGAATGAATCTGCAGAACACATGAAGATGAAATCAACAGAGGCTTTCAAATGTGAGTGGGTTGATGTTATCTCTGGAAAAGGAATAAAAAAGAACAAATATGGCTACACTCTCGTCAACTTCTCGCATCTAATACATAAAGGTGAAAGGATTGAGCATGAGCTTTTTATTTTTCCTAACCAAGCTGACCAGGTGTTTTATGTTGAGGATAAAACAAACCCTGGGTGGTCTGTGGTGATGAAGATGAAACCAAAGGGATACATATGACACTGGTAATAAGGCATGGGAAGATGATATGGAAACTGAACCATTCCATGTGTCACACCTTTAGATGTTTAATGGTAGAAATAACAATCAGCATTGAATTAGAACAGATATTGAGGGGACAATAGTGGATGCTACAACTTCGGGATCCAATAATGAAACAGAGTTCATGACCTGTGATGCGATGAATTTTTAGGGAACGATTTCATATTAAATGGTATTTATTTGTGATGTTTAGTTTTATATATTGATGGTACTCGATCAGTTTTTCTGCCAAAGAATTGACAATATCTATTATATTTATATATTGCTTTTTCTTTGTATCTGATGCAGCAATCAGATTTTGAAGAACACATCAACTTTCAGGAAGGTCGTGCTTTAATTGAGGTGCTGAATAATTGGCACATATGAAAAATGCCACCTTTAAGAAAGTGCAGTTTTTTTTTTGTACTAATATGTTAGCAAACTTGTATAGAAAATGACATTCAACTATCTCTGAGTACACATGAAACAGTCGCACATGTTTTTCTATTAAAGTGTATTGTTAGTTACGTCCAGGTTGTGACATATTAATAATTTGTTGTTATTCTTGTTTGATTCTCTATGTAAGTGAGAAGAGTAAATTATGGCTAGACTAGGTGAAAATTTAAGAAATGAAATGATTATTCATATTGTCACAGAATCGTCTTACCACGGAGACGGCTCCGTTCCAGGATCTTTCTCGGGTGGTAATGATGAGGACATCACCCTTATGGATACACCCAGCACTCCGCCAACCAAAATACAAGTTCATGCGCGACAACTGAATTTACGGGTGAGCTTGTTCCTAATGATTCCTTTATATGATTTTGAGAATAGATTGCTACCTAATGAATTGATTGTTGTTAGAAACCATGGAGATGATGATGAGATAGCTGAGGAGGTGATTGGAGACGTGATGGGCCAGCAAGGACGTCCAAGCCAAGGTGGAGGCCCAATCAAAACCGACTTCGAGTCTGTTTCGGAGCCCAGGACCAGTCTGCACTAAAACGGATGCCCAGGACGCATACAGACTCGGATTTGGACGTTCTATATATGCCTGGAAAGATAATGAAAAGCCCTTTCCAACCCAACTGGTCCCATGTCAAAATTCGTCTCGAGCCGTCGGCAATCGCCGAAACAATGCGACTTCCAGAATCTGTCCTGGTGCTGCGATACAGTAATCGGTCTTTGGGCCATGTATGGAGTTGAGCCCACTTAGGGCTGCGTCCAGGGGGTCTTGCATGACCCTAGGGTCCTCATATACAGCCGCCGCCTCTTCATTAGGGTTTGGATTTTGCTTAGATCAATTATGTTCATAAACAGTGTCGCCGTTCATCGGTTTGTGAGACCCCAACTTCGAGAGTTTAATTATACATCTGCAATTGTGTTGCATTCTTCTTTGTTCTTGCTTGTGTTCTTGATTTGCAGGTAAGGATAAGCCTTCTCGGCGAGGTCAATCGTTCTTGAACGGTTGATAACCAGAGGAGACGTTGTGCTGCGATTGCGGGGTTCAGAACGTGTCGTTCGGAAGCCGGATCGATTTATGTATCGCCTCCGCCTTAATCAAGATTATCAGAACCTATCGGAAGATCGGGAACCCTTGTCCAGATCAAGTGGTAATTAGAGCTTCAGGTACACCGTTAGGTTCGCCGTTATCCTTGTTATTTTGTTCAATCCTAGAGTCCAGAAAATTGCCCTATAAAAATATTTGTTCGTCATGTTTCCGCTGTCCTACACCCCCCTTGTGCCTTGCAATTTTCAGTTTAGTTTGCTTCTCTGAATTTTAGTCCCTACAAGGTCATTGTGTTGTTGGTCTAGTACTTGTTCTTTGGTCTTGTTTGAGTCGTGTGTGTCCTTGTTCATAGACAATCAAGAAAAAAAAATCAGATTGTTGCACACATTGAGAGAATAGTACTGCTCGAACTATTTGCACTAAATATTTATTTAACATCTAGCCTTCTATTTTTTGTGTGCAAAATAAACTTAGAGTGTTTTCTGTTGCACGTTGCTCCTTGAGTCAAGAGATTGCTGCATGTTGTTGCATATGAGAATTATCGGTTTAGTTCTACATGTACATCTATTCCTTACGTAAGAGTGCAAAAAAGAAAGTTTAGGTTTTTTCTTTGTGCTATAAAGTTCGCAACTCTTGCTGCAGTTCTATGACAAAAAAATCATGAAAGAAGTAAAAGGCAAAGAGGTGCTGAAAAAAAAATAAGAAGAAAAAGCCGCACCTATAACAGAAGAAAAAAAACGAAAAGAGAAGAGAAAAAAATTCAGAATTGCTTGCAGCCTTTGTGTTCTTTGTTGAGCCATTTGCTTGCTTGCTTGAACTAGGTCCGAGACAAGTTTAGGCTAGTGACATAGACTAGCTTGGGACTATTATTCAGTTTTGCAATTTCTGAATTGAAATTTTGCTAATCTTTGCTACTATAAATTGCCTACCTAGCTCCACATATATCCTTCTGAATAGGCACAGAACTTTGGACCCTCGCAATCGTCGGATCACACTCTCCAAGGTATCCTCTGTTTTGCTACTAAGAATCTTGTAAGAACTCAGTTAGGTGCTGTCATTTGCTTGTTGAGAGTTTCCACCGTGATCAAACAGTGGTGATAGGAAAATATACTCTTGTGTATTTTCTTGTTTTCTATTAACAATGACAGGTTACAACACCGATGGTGATGAGTCGATGGTGTCAAATGAGGTTGATACAAGTGTTGTAGCACAACGAGTGTTTAGTTCTCAAATGGAGAAGGTAGAGCAAAATCAAATGAACAACTTGTTTCAGACTCACTTTGTTGTGAAGGATCGACGTTGTCGTGTCATCATTGATGGAGAGAGTAGCAACAACATCGCAAGCTTGGAATTGGTCGAGAAGCTCGGCTTGACCACACAGCCACACCCGTGTCCATACTACATCCAATGGGTAAATTCTTGTGGTAAGATAAAGGTAGATAAAATTGCACGCATTGAATTTTTTATTGGCTCTTATAAGGATTGTGCAGATTTTGATATAGTGCCTATGCAAGCGTGTCATTTGTTATTGAGTAAGCCTTGGATTTCTACAAATAATGCTTTGCACAATACCATTGCTAATACCTATTCATTTAAATACAATGGTAGAAGAGTTACTCTTAAACCTATGTCTGCTGCTGAAATTTTAGAAGAGGATCAAAAAGACTTGAGAGAAGAAAGAATGAACCATTTAGGAAAGAATGGACTACTTCAAATGTTGCAACACTTACATCAAAATCTGAATTAGATGATGAACATATTTCCTTGCCTCTTGTTGCAACTAATACATTTCAGGTTCTACACAAAGGAGAGGATAGTGTGAAAGATGAAGAACATGTTGTTGTTTCAGGTAAGAGCTTTCTTGATGTGATGAATTGTTCCAACAATCTTGTTGTATTGGAACCTTGTCTTGATTTGCCTTTGCCACAAGTTGATTTATCTACTGATCCTTGTGATAAAGAGGAGTTGTGTGCCACTGCTTCACTTATACCTTTGCCACAACAAATGAACAAGATTGATGTTTTTGCTTATGATTCACCTACTAGTGCTGAAATAAAACATTTGATTTTAATAACATGTGAAAAGAATGAGCAGAAATTATTGTCTTCTCTAAATACTTTGGGTTATATTGAATTTGATGTTCTTTGTGATCTAAATACCGTGGAGAAGCAAATCTTTTCTCAAACTGAATTGCCTTTACTAACAAGAAACAAATTTTATGCTATAGGAAACTATGATCATAGAGGTGTATTTATGGTGCATAAAGTTTATATTTGCTCAAACATGAATACTCCTTGTGTTGTACAACCAAATGATGAACTAGAAAACTGCAATAACAATTACCATGTCATGTCATGTTTTTCTAGTGTTTTTAAGATCAAACATTGTCTACCTTGTGATAAGAGTGAGAACGATGCTCATATTGCTGACCAAGTTTTCAAAGAGATTATTAATTTGCACGGAATGCCTTCTACTGTAGATTCTCATTGTGATGACAAATTTCATAATGCATATAAATATGAGTTGCATCCCAAGTTTGGAAATAGTTCCACAATTAATATTTCAGATTTGAGACCATACATGGGAGAAAGAGATGAGCTCGAGTCGAGGACGACTCTAATTCAAAAGGGGGAGAATGATGAGGACATCACCCTTATGGATACACCCAGCACTCCGCCAACCAAAATACAAGTTCATGCGCGACAACTGAATTTACGGGTGAGCTTGTTCCTAATGATTCCTTTATGTGATTTTGAGAATAGATTGCTACCTAATGAATTAATTGTTGTTAGAATCCATAGAGATGATGATGAGATAGCTGGGGAGGTGATTGGAGACGTGATGGGCCAGCAAGGACGTCCAAGCCAAGGTGGAGGCCCAATCAAAACCGACTTCGAGTCTGTTTCGGAGCCCAGGACCAGTCTGCACTAAAACGGATGCCCAGGACGCATACGGACTCGGATTTGGACGTTCTATATATGCCTGGAAAGATAACGAAAAGCCCTTTCGAACCCAACTGGTCCCATGTCAAAATTCGTCCCGAGCCGTTGGCAATCGCTGAAACAATGCGACTTCCAGAATCTATCCTGGTGCTGCGACACAGTAATCGGTCTTTGGGCCATGTATGGAGTTGAGCCCACTTAGGGCTGCGTCCAGGGGGTCTTGCATGACCCTAGGGTCCTCATATACAGCCGCCGCCTCTTCATTAGGGTTTGGGTTGTGCTTAGATCAATTATGTTCATAAACAGTGTCGCCGTTCATCGGTTTGTGAGACCCCAACTTCGAGAGTTTAATCATACATCTACAATTGTGTTGCATTCTTCTTTGTTCTTGCTTGTGTTCTTGATTTGCAGGCAAGGATAAGCCTTCTCGGTGAGGTCAATCGTTCTTGAACGGTTGATAACCAGAGGAGACGTTGTGCTGCGATTGCGGGGTTCAGAACGTGTCGTTCGGAAGCCGGATCGATTTGTGTATCGCCTCCGCCTTAATCAAGATTATCAGAACCTATCGGAAGATCGGGAACCCTTGTCCACATCAGGTAACACGCGCTATGATGCTAAATAGTACAACACATGACAGAAAAATATAGTCGCAACAGAACATAGGTAGAGTACAGAGTTTTTACATAAATCCGGATTTATATTACAAATCAGAGTTTTAACAAAATAAAGTGCGGAAGCGAAATTTGTTCAACAGTGATTCAAATAGCTCGATGGATAGATAAGATACAATCGCTCTCTCACGGCGACATACAGGGAACAACCCGGCCATAATAGATGCCTTGCCCAAGCACCGTACCGGTAAGCAAGGAACTACTCCTCGTCTTCATTCGTGCACAGCTCCCACTCGATGTTCCAGCAGTCAGAGCGCTGGCCTTCCCAGTGGAATCTCCCACTGCAGTGGCAGTCTCTGTCCCGGTCATCTGAAAACCACAAAGAGCTACGCCCTAAGTAACTAATTTACTCAGCAAGACTGACCCGTCAAAATGGCCAACTACAGCCGACAGCTAGACATGCAAAGGATAGGGATGAGGTTTATATTGCCAGAAAGCCAGCCTAAGAGTGGATCCTTATTTTTTAAGTTTTAGCGTCAAGTTAAGTTATCATGCGGAATAATAAATTTAGTTTGTACTAAAACTATAACAATTATGGTTGTAAGACAATCTTAATAATTCCAAACAGCAGTATTGAACCCACTAATCATCTTAATGGCTTTCGACACTGTTCCGGAGCAGCGATCAAGTGGTACTCGTTACTGTGAAGGGCAACGACTCGAATCGATTTACATCCTGCAGGAGAAACCTGCTTGCATGACCCATACGCGCTTCCTGGAAGCCGCATGGAGCAACCTTTCGCTTATGGTACCGCAGGGTCTTCCGGGTCCAGACTCCCCTGAGAAGGGTCCCCCAACGTGATGCGCCCCGTGCCGCCATCCGTGGGTGGATTGCTCCCTCCTCTCAGCCCCAGTTCCACCAAAGAAGGGAGAAGACTATCTTCCGACCAGGCAGTAGTCGTGGCTACGTCGGTTTACTAGGCCCATAACTCCAGCATGCAAACAGTACATTCAAACTTGATCCCATGGGCCGGACACGAAACGTAGCCTTAGGTGACTCGGACGGGGCTACCTCCTTGAAGACAAAATGTCCTTTCCTTTCCACCTAATTGCCTGTTCGGTCTTCATTGTGATCCCATCCACACCTTTCTTCATCCGTCATCATTTCCCAGGGTAACATTTCCTGTCTATGAGTGGTCTCCATACCACTCGGTGAATGGTCGTCCTAAATAAAGCAGAGCGACTACCGTCCTGAGGCTAAATATCAGGAAGGAGGAACCTACTGCATGCTAGGGTTTCAACCAACTCCTATCACTTAATGCACAGTCAAGCCTACATCCCTAACTAGTGATAGAGTAAAAATTAAAACAGGTGGGATGCACCGGGGCTTGCTTGGGTTCTGCTCCTGGTCAGCTGCGACACCACCGGCTCCTTCTGGCTCCGGCTCTGCACGTGGTTCACTGCGTGATCTATATCATGCAAAAGATGATGCTTACGAGAGAAGATTCATGGCACTTCCTTAATAAATACGTTAATATACACTATTTCATGTGGAAGTGAGTGAGGTACCGCTCGTCAAACGCTACCCAGCCCTTTTAGAGTATTTTGATCAAAATCATCGAGCTTAAGTGAGCAATTCATAATTTAGCTTCGTTTAACAGTTATTTACTTGTGTATTATCGACTGTAGATAGAACATATCATGAGGGGTTCTTATGCCAACTTGTAATTATATACATTGCTTGCTTGATTTTTAATAATTAATCAATGGGTAGGAGCAATTAATTATTTTGACACAGTTCTGTTCGTCAATAGTACACGGGTGATTTACTGTAAAAGGGTAATGACAGGAGGATATTATATGCCAAATTTCCTTTACATGCAACAAGCCATTAATTTTAAATAATTTGAACAGTGCAAAAGGTTAAACAATTATTTATGGCTCAAATAGAGAGAATTATGACTTGTGATTTTCCAGTATGGTTCAACAAGTTAAAACTTAACTAATCACCAAGTTTCAACAATTTACTGGTCCCTAAGAATTCTTTATGATTTAATTAGTGGTTTCCCCTATTTAATTTATACTTAATAAAATACTATTATGCAACGTGCTTTAGCATTTTTCTTCAATAGTACACGTCCAGACAAGGCCAACAAAATTTACCTTGCTTCAAAATTCGTATTAATTACTTTACTATGCATTTTATATGTTTTTAGCATTTTTTGAAAATGAATAAAGTGAGAAAACCAATTTTTATGCTCGTGGGCCACATCCAGGCAGTCCAGTGGGCCAAAACCCACGCGGAGGGGCGCTCCTGGGCCAGATCTAGCCCAAGCGGGCGCGTCCCAGTGGCCAGCGTGGCCGATCGGCCAGCTCGGCCGAGCCGAGCGCGCGCGCGCGACGGCGGCGCTCGGCCGCGTGCGGTGGCACGAGCACGACGGCCAGCCGGGTGAACGGCAGAAGCTGCATTTGTGCGACAGCGATTGGTGGGTGAGAGCAAGCACGCGGCACGTGAGAGGGAGCAAGGTGGCTCACTGGGCTTGTATGGCGACGACGAGGCGGGGCGACGGCAGCCGGCGGTGGCGTTTCGGTGGTGGACCTGCGTTTGGGTGAGCCAAGTGAGGCCGGGGAGGTACGTGGAGCCAAGAGCTCCCTACATGCTAAAGGAATTGGGTCGAGGCTCACCCGCGGGTTTGGGCGACGCGACGGAGCGGCGGTCGGAGGCGAGGTAGGAGAAGTCGATTGCCGGCGGCTCGGAGTGGAAGGAGGACAGCAGCTCCGCGGGGAGCACCAGGGCCCTGGAGCGAAGCTCGCGGTGCTCACGGTAGGGGCAGGGAGGCGGTCTACCGGCCGGGCGTCGGGGCTCGCGAGGCGGCGATGGCGAGCTCCTCGGCGGAAGAGAGAGAGAGTGGATGGCGCGCGCGTGAGAGAGAATGGCTAGGGGGGTGTTCGGACCGCGGGGGCGACAAAACAGATGTCCGAAGGTTGGTGGGGGTGTTGATCAGCGGCTTCGGCCATTGGTCGTACGTCGGCGGCCACGCGGCGCCGCCCGGGTGTGTTTTCATCGTGCGGCTGACAGGCGGGTCCCACTGGTTATTTCCTTTTTCCTGGTTTTTGAAACTGCGCTGGCTTAATAATTTTGTAGATTTAAAAATATAGATGCCATGGGAAATCTAAAAATATGTGCGTATTCCTCGTGATGTACTCTATTTTACAAAAATGATAGTACTCAATGGTTGTTACTAAAATTTAAATGAGAAATTTTTAAAGAGGGGTAGTTTTGGACCTTTTAGGCATTTATTTGGGCCCCTAAATCAAGGAATAAAATTCTGAACAATTCCTTATAATTCTACTTCATCATGATCATCAACATATATGTTTGGTGGGTATGAGTTATGTTGAAAAATCTAGACTTGTAGTTCAAGTGACATTCAAATATGCTTAATTTGAATTCAAATTTGATATATTTCAGTTCAAATTTTTGGGGTTAGGCTCTTGTGATCACTAAGGTGCTGTTCTTGGAACCCTTATGACACTAAGAGTGTCACAGCTTTCCCTCTTTAAAGAAATCTCGTCTCGAGATTAAAGAACGTGATAACAGTTTACCTAAGTGGTGTCGTAGGAACTCGGGGTAGTGGCTTTGCAGGAACTCTTCAGTTTCCCAAGTGGCCTCCCTGGCGGTGTGGTTGCTCCATTGGAACTTCTTACGCGTAACTCGTTCCTTCTCGTCTAGCACCCTCACCGGACGCTCTGAATATGTCAGATCGGGTTGTAGTTGCCCAGTGGTCTCCAGGGGAATGTCTACTTGTGTCTTCAGACATTTCTTTAGTTGGGACACGTGGAACGTGTCCTGCACTCCGGCGAGTTCCACTGGCAGTTGGAGTTTGTAGGCGACAGATCCGCATCTAGCAATGATTGGGTAGGGGCCGATATAGCGAGGTGCTAACTTTCTGCGAATCCCAAATCGCTGTACACCCTTGGTTGGTGACACTTGAAGGTAGACCATATTGTTGGCCCTGAATTCCAACAGGCAGCGTCTTTTATCCGCATAACTTTTCTGCCTAGATTTTGCCGCTCGTAAGTTTGATTGGATTTCAAGTACTTTCTCCTCAGCTTGCTGCACTATTTCCGGACCGAATATGACACTCTCCCCTAATTCTGACCAACTCAATGGTGTGCGACAACGGTGATCGTAGAGAGCCTCGAATGGTGCCATCTTGATGCTTTCTTGATAACTATTGTTGTATGCAAATTCTGCCAAGGGTAGGCATTTATCCCACTTTGTGTTGTGATTTATTACGTACGCCCTCAACATGTCTTCCAATATTTGGTTAACTCTTTCCGTCTGACCATCTGTTTGGGGGTGGTACGTGGAACCTCTAATCAACCTGGTGCCCAGTGACTCGTGTAGCTTCTCCCAAAAGCGTCCCACAAACTGGGAGCCTCTGTCGGATACGATAGTCTTGGGCACTCCGTGCAAACACATGATTTTCTCAATGTATAGTTGCGCATATTTCTGCATCTTGAACCATGTCGACACAGGAATGAAGTGTGCAACCTTAGTCAACCTGTCAACAATGACCCATATGGAGTCGAATTTGTGTGTCGTCGGCGGTAGGCCAACGATAAAATCCATGCTGATATCCTCCCATTTCCAAGCTGGAACACTCAAGGGCTGTAGCAGGCCCGCCTTCTTCAGATGATCAGCCTTGACTTGGCGGCAGGTATCACACTCTATGACATATCGCGCTATTTCCCTCTTCGTCCGAGTCCACCAATATCTGGGCCTCAAATCATGGTACATCTTGGTACTACCCGGGTGCAAGGTGTATTTTGCAATGTGAGCCTCGTCCAGAATCTTCTTGTGGAGTTCCATATTCTTAGGCACCACTAGTCGATTCTTGAATCATAAGACATCTTCTGCGTCTTCTCAAAAACATTGAACCTTAGCGTCGCCCTCCTTTAGTCTCCTTCTGAGGTGTGCTATGCCAACATCATTTTTCTGGGCTGCTACTATTTCTTCCTGTAAGGTAGGAATTAATGCTAGGTTATAGAGGGCTCCGTGGGGTGTTACTTGAACATAATGACCATCTTGGACTTTTGGGCTGACTAGGATGTGGTGGCATTGAGCCTTGCGGCTTAGTGCATCAGCCACGACATTAGCCTTTCCTGGGTGATAGTGCACTTCCAACTCATAGTCCTTAATCAATTCCAACCAACGATGTTGTCTCATGTTCAGGTGATCCTGAGTGAAAATGTACTTCAAGCTTTTGTGATCAGTGTAGATATGAACTAAATTTCCAAGAAGGTAATATCTCCACATCTTTAAGGCTAACACCACTGCTGCTAACTCCAGATGGTGTGCGGGGTAATTCTGCTCATGCTTTCCTAATTGCCGTGATCCATAAGCAATGACTCTCCCATCTTGCATGAGCCCACACCCTAATCCAATACCTGAAGCGTCACAATAGATATCGAATGGTTTAACCAGGTCCGATTGAGCTAATACTGGGGCTGTGGTCAGGTGCTTCTTCAGGGTTTGAAAAGCATTCTCACAGCCTTTGTCCCATATGAATTTCTTCTCTTTCTTAAGTAACTCGGTCATGGGCTTTGCAATCTTGGAAAATTTGGGAATGAAACGGCGGTAGTAACCAGCCAATCCAAGAAAACTGCGTATATGAAATACCGTCTTCGGTGTCTTCCAATTCAGTACATCTCTTACCTTGCTAGGGTCCACCGCAATGCCTTCTTCTGAGATAATATGGCCTAGAAATGATACTTGCTTCAACCAAAACTCGCATTTGCTAAACTTAGCATATAGCTGGTGCTCCCTTAACCTCTGTAGTACAACACGAAGATGCTCTGTATGTTTTTCTTCTGATTTTGAGTAGACTAGGATGTCATCAATGAACACCACTACAAACTTGTCCAACTCTGGCATGAACACCGAGTTCATGAGATACATGAAGTGTGCCGATGCGTTTGTCAAACCAAACGACATCACTAAATACTCATATAGTCCGTATCGGGTAGAAAAGGCTGTCTTGGGAATATCTTCGGCATGGATTTTAATTTGATGGTATCCAGACCGGAGATCGATCTTGGAGAAAACCTTAGCTCCTATTAACTGATCAAAGAGAATGTCAATACGGGGCAGTGGATACTTGTTCTTGATAGTCACAACATTGAGGGGTCGGTAATCTACACATAGCCTCAAGGTCTCATCCTTCTTCACGAACAATGTCGGACAACCCCAAGGTGAAGAACTCGATCGGATAAACCCCTTATCCAGCAGCTCTTTCAACTACTCTTTTAACTCAGCTAGTTCCTTGGGTGCCATTTTATACGGCCTTTTGGATAAAGATGTCGTCCCTCGCTGAAGCTCAATCTTGAACTCAACATCCCGATCCGGTGGGAGTCCAGGGAGATCGTCAGGAAATATGTCCTGAAATTCCCTAACCACTGGAATATCCTTTATCTGCCCGGTGGTGGTGTGGTGAATGCTTGGTGCGGCCAGTTGGGGAGGTAGTACCCGGAAGCTTACACTACCATGGGTGGGAGAGTTTAGGTGTATGGTGTAGGCGTCTATGTCCAATATAGCCTTATGTTGCCTCATCTAAGGCATGCCCAGAATGATGTCAATGTTGCACCCCTCCAATACCATGCACTTGGTAGGGTAGACTTTTGCTCCTAGGGTTATTGGGAGTTTCTCAATTTCATAAAGAGCAGGGGTTTGCCCACCGGTTGATCTAATGGTGTATCGTGATTTCATAAGGGTACGAGGCAGCCGGTACTTATCTACGAAGAATCCACTAACAAATCTATGTGATGCTCCTGAATCAAACATAACTAGTGCGGGGTGGTCTCGAATAGAGAACATGCCAGCGAGGATGGGGCTGTTCTCCGGAATCTCCTCCAGGGTGGTGTTGTTCACGCGGCCAGTGCGGACTGGTCCCCTGTTGTTGCAGGTGTTGTTGTTGTTGCTTGTCGGGTTCGGGCCAGTGCTTTTCTTGGGATACGAGCACTCCCTCGAGAAGTGCCCAAGTCGACCGCAGTTGTAACAAGGAAAAGGTCCGATCTAAGCGTTCTGCTGCTGTGGCGGCCGGTACCCACCTCGGCCCTGCTGCTGACGTGGTGCCTGGGGTCGCTGTTGTGCCAGCTGAGGTGGACGTGAAAATGGTGCCGTCACGGGGGCGGAACGGTACCTTTGTCCTGATGGGTCTGTGTACACCATGCGAAACTTCTGCGGGGGTCCACTGGATGGCCCCATAGCACTTGCGGACCTCTTCCTCTCTGCCATCACTTTGTGATATCCATCTTCCGCGATGATAGCGTTGTTGACAAATTTAACGAATGTACCACCCAAGTTAAGGTTGAGGCGGTCCTGCAGCTCTGCACTTAGCCCCTCCAAGAAATGGTCCTTGCGCTTGGCGGGGGTGTCAACTTGTTCTGGGGCATATAGTGCCAACCGGTTGAACTCCTCGCAGTACCCCTCAACGCTACGGCTGCCTTGCTTCGGTGCGACGAACTCACATGCCTTCCTGCGGATGAGCCCCGCAGGGATATAGTGAGCTCGGAACGTAGTCTTGAAGTCGTCCCAAGCGATCTGGTGGTCCAGACTAACAGAGGTGGCATGGTTAGCCCACCATGCCCCCAGCTGTGCCATGCAGCTGCTGTGCTGCAAACAACATCTTCTGCACTGGCGTGTAGTTAAGGAGCCTAAATTTGGACTCGAGCATGCGAAGAAAATTCTCCGTTTCCATGGGCTCAGTGGTTGAGCTGAATGTGGGTGGCCTGGTGGCAAGGAAGTCAGCATAGGTGCTGTTCTGTGGTGCGCTGTCATTGTTGCCCCTAGCATTTTGGGCTGCTAGGTTCTGTTGTGCTAGCTCCCGTATGAATTCCGCCTGCTGCTGCTGGCTTTCCATCATGGTGGCGAAGAACTGCACCATCATCTGCATGGGGTTGGGTGGCGGCGGTGGTGGTGGAGTCCCTTGTGGAGAGTCATCTCCCCTAGCCCTGGAACCTTCAGGGTGCTCGCCATGAAGCTCGTTGGTATTGCGGGTGCGCACCATTCTAAAATGTAAGAATAAGCATTCCAATTAGTCTCTTATCCAACATGATCATTACAGGTTACCAAATCAAATAACACGGCAACACGGGGCAACAATTTGGTAAACAACATAATTCTGATAAAAGCTGAAATTTCCAAGTTAATACAGGTCCTAATACAAGTCAACAGTTCCATACTACATAAACTCGGAATATGTGTCCATCGAGTTTCCAAAAGCTATTCACACGGGTGATCCCCAAAATACAACAATCACGCGTGGAGCGTCAAAAGCTACCCATCTACCATGCCCTACATGTACGACCTAGTCATGTCTACTACGACTACTAAGCCCTGTCTCCGGCGGTGCCAGAGGGTCCTGGTCGGTCTGCGCCTGTCGGAGCGGGTGGCTCGTAGTCCATGTCGGACTCCTCGCCCACGTCCTCCTCGGGATCCTCCTCTGCGGGTGCTGTCGGTGGTGTAGCAATCGCGTCCAAGTGAGCCTGGAGGTCCTGGTTCTCATGAGCCAGGGTCTCCAGGTCTTCCGCCATAAGGTCCATCTTCTGATGGGCACTCGCCAGGTGCTGCTGCAGGTGCTCATTGTGGTTGGCACGCTGCTACACAATCAAGCCCCGTCTATCCACCTCCTGCACGAGAGTGTCGTGCTGCCTAGTGACCTCCGTCACGCGAGTCTCACTCGCCTCAAGAGCAGCTGTCAACCGCTAAATCACTCTCTGCTATGCATTGACCTGTGCCTGCAGGTCATTCCTCTGCACCCACACCTACTCAGTGTCCGCTAGCAAGATCCTGCTGCGGCTGCTAGACTCCTCATCCAAGTTGAGGAGGTACTCAGATTAGTGAGATATACAGTGGTATCCCGCGTGATACTCCGGGTAGTCGTCGCGGGAGACGCGTCTCACGCGCCTATGCCATACCGGGTCAGCCTGGTGCCAAATGGGAATCATCTCGAACAGAGTCCCCGAGAGCGCTGCTATGTTGCGCCCACAAAAGTGAGTGAGAGCCTGGTGGGCGACTCTCTCCAGGCCCTCCCTAAGACTCCCAGCCATAACTGTGCATAGCCCAAGGCGTATAGCATCTCTCATAGGAGGGTGGGAAAGCCACAGTGGTGTAGACCGGTGGTATAACGCCACCCGTCGTGCTGGAACACCTCAAACCCATGCTCGCCATCTGGAACACAAACCCAAATACTGAGTAATCGTTCCAAACACAGAGAGTGCAAGTCAACAATAAAATAATACGGTGCGGTGAGTGATATATGGAATTTAACCATCGCAATTGGTTACATATTCTAGGGTGGATTCGGCTACTCCGTTAAAATGGTCCGTTCTGCCTAATGGTACGGCAGCCACTAAATCGAACCTTTAGGCAATCATACTTACAGATTTTGGACAGCAATTGAATACCAAAGTGGTAGAATTTTTCAACACCTTTCCAACAAGTACTTACTCATCTCCATCCAATGAGGGAATCAGAAGTTATGAATTTTCTAAGTGGCAAGTCAGAATCTGAAAATTTGTTCCAAACATCACGGGGTTCACTCCGGAAATGTTCTGAAATCTGGAATCCTAGGCCAAAACTTTCTGGAGCAATTTACTCACATTATATAGAATTTTAATACCTTTCTAACGCATATTTATATGCCTCCATCCAATACCTGGAACTCGGAAAATTGAAATTTTACCCTACCCGTTGAATTTCCGAACCGGTTTTCTGGATAGACCCGGGTTACTCTAAAGATTTGCTCCTAGCTCTGTCCTTCAGGTCTCAAACCCAAAATATTAAACTACCAAAGTTGAAGTACTTTTCATAACCTTTCCGGGAAGTGCACATACAACCCTAGGGGTGTTTGGAGCAAGGAATTATTCTTTTTACGAAATAGGTCAAAATCAGAATTTCAGATTGATATCAACCGACGTGCTGACTCGGATGGACCGAAAATGATGTTGTCCGGTTATCTTTAAACCAAATTTTCTTGCTGGACATACAGAGAGTTTATTCATAATTTCATTAAATATTTATTTGCATGCTTTTGACTCACGAGTGAGAAGATATCGATTTTTATGTGGGCGACATGTATGCTGAAATTTCAGTTTCATCTTAATGTCTTGATGCTTTAATATTTTTTATGAATGGATAGCATTTCGGCCTACACATCCTCACAGAATAAAATTTGGTCATGAATAGAACCATACGTATAGTTGGTGGCAATCGATCTCTCAAGTCAGTCGTATACTACCCGTTTCTTACGAGAATCGTGGTTAGCGTACCTGCAGAAGATTCATTCTAGAAATAATACATCAAATCAAAAGAAACGAGCCGAAAATAATCTCTTATTATTGTCCTAGGGTAGAACACTGATGTTTTACGCAATCAGCCCGTGTTCACACCATTATGCTAGCTTCCCATGTTACTGTCCACTGAGCGGGACACATACTTGCGTTGACGATGCCGTAGATGCAGTATTTAAACAAACAACCTCCTATAGTTAGCTTTGCCACCTGGATCATAACTAATAGTATCCTATTGAGCACGTTCTTACACGTTCGTTACGGGGCTTCCGAAAATATGTCTTTGAATGTTGCACTATTCCCGAGATAGCTCTGATACCACGCTATCACAGAACCGCCTTACCACGGAGACGGCTCTATTCCAGGATCTTTCTCGGGTGGCGACATATGCTGTGATGCCCAATAGTACAACACATGATAGAAAAATATAGTCGCAACAGAACATAGGTAGAGTACAGAGTTTTTACATAAATTCGGATTTATATTATAAACCAGAGTTTTAACAAAATAAAGTGCAAAAGCAAAATTTATTCAACAGTGATTCAAATAGCTTGACGGATAGATAAGATATAATCGCCCTCTCACGACGACATATAGGGAACAACCCGGTCATAATAGGTGCCTTGCCCAAGCATCGTACCGGCGACCAAGGAACTACTCCTCGTCTTCATTCGTGCATAGCTCCCACTCGATGTTCCAGCAGTCAGGGCGCTGGCCTTCTCAGTGGAATCTCCCACCGCAGTGGCAGTCTCTGTCCTGGTCATCTAAAAACCACATAGAGCTACGCCCTGAGTAACTAATTTACTCAGTAAAACTGACCCGTCAAAATGGCTAACTACAGCCGACAACTAGACACGCAAAGGCTAGGGATGGGGTTTATGTTGCCAGAAAGCCAGTCTAAGAGTGGATCTTTCTTTTTCAAGTTTTAGCATCAAGTTAAGTTGTCATGTGGAATAATAAATTTAGTTTGCACTAAAGCTATAACAATCATGGTGACAAGACAATCTTAATAATTCCAAATAGTAGTATTAAACCCACTCATCATCTTAATGGCTTCCGACACTGTTCCGGAGCAGCGATCAAGTGGTACTCATTACTGTGAGAGGCAGCGATTCGAATCGATTTACATCCTGCAGGAGAAACCTGCTTTCATAATCCATACGCGCTTCCTGGAAGCCGCATGGAGCAACCTTTCGCTTACGGTACCGCAGGGTCTTCCGGGTCCAGACTCCCACGAGAAGGGTCCCCTAACGCGATGCGCCCCGTGCCGCCATCCGTGGGTGGATTGCTTCCTCCTCTCAGCCCCAGTTCCACCAAAGAAGGGAGAAGGCTATCTTCCGACTAGGCAGTAGTCGTAGCTACGTTGGGTTACTGGGCCCATAACTCCAGCATGCAAATAGTACGTTCAAACTTGATCCCATGGGCCGGACACGAGACGTAGTCTTAGGTTACTCGAACGGGGCTACCTCCTGGAAGACAAAATCTCCTTCTCTTTCTACCTAATTGCGCGTCCGGTCTTTATTGTGATCCCATCAACACCTTTCTTCATCTGTCATCATTTCCCAGGGTAACATTTCCTGTCTACGAGTGGTCTCCATACCACTCGATGAATGGTCGTCCTGAATTAAGCAGAACGACTACCGTCCTGAGGCTAAATATCAGGACGCTGGAACCTACTGCATGCTAGGGTTTCAACCAACTCCTATCATTTAATGCACAGTCAAGCCTACATCCCTAACTAGTGATAGAGTAAAAATTAAAACCGGTGGGATGCACTGGGGCTTGCCTGGGTTCTGCTCCTGGTCAGCTGCGACACCAGAGGCTCCTTCTGGCTCCTACTCTGGTCCCATCTTCACGTGGTTCACTGCGTGATCTATATGATACAACAGATGATGCTTATGAGAGAAGATTCATGGCACTTCCTCAATAAATACGTTAATGTATACTATTTCATGTGGAAGTGAGCGGGGTACCGCTTGTCAAACGCTACCCAGCCCTTTTAGAGTATTTTGATGAAAATCATCGAGCTTAAGTGAACAATTCATAATTTAGCTTAGTTTAGCAGTTATTTACTTGTGTATTATCGACTGTAGATAGAACATATCATGAGGGGTTCTTATGCCAACTTGTAATTATATACATTGCTTGCTTGATTTTTAATAATTAATCAATGGGTAAGAGAAATAATTATTTTGACACGGTTCTGTTCGTCAATAGTACACGGGTAATGACAGGAGGATATTATATGCCAAATTTCCAGTAAGGTTAAACAATTATTTATGGCTAAAATACAGAGAATTATGACTTGTGATTTTCCAGTAAGGTTCAACAAGTTAAAACTTGACTAATCACCAAGTTTCATCAATTTACTGATCCCTAAGAATTCTTTATGATTTTATTAGTGTTTTCTCCGATTAATTTATACTTGATAAAATACTATTATGCAACGTGCTTTAGCATTTTTCTTCAATAGTACAAGTCCAGACAAGGCCAACAAAATTTACCTTAATCCAAATTTGTATTAATAAAGTGAGAAAACCAATTTTTATGCTTGTGGGCCGCATCAAGGCAGCCTAGTGGGCCAAAACCCACGCGGAGGGGCGCTCCTAGGCCAGATCTGGCCCAGGCGGGCGTGGCCCAGTGGCTAGCATGGCCCATCGGCCAGCTCGGCCGAGCTGAGCACGCGCGCGCGCAGTGGCACGAGCACGGCGGCCAGCCGGGTGGACGGCAGAAGCTGCATTTGCGCGACAGCGATTGGTGGGTGAGAGCAAGCACGCGGCGTGCGAGAGGGAGCAAGGTGGCTTGTATGGTGATGGCGAGGCAGGGCGATGACTTCCGACTATGGTGTTCCGGCGGTGGACCTGCGTTTGGGCGAGCCGAGTGAGGCCAGAGAGGTACGTGGAGCCAAGAGCTCCCTCCATGCTAAGGGAATTGGGTCGAGGCTCACTAGCGGGTTTGGGCGACGTGATGGAGCGGCGGTCGGAGACGAGGAAGGAGAAGTCGATTGCCGGTAGCTCGGAGTGGAAGGAGGACAGTAGCTCCACGGGGAGCACCAGGGCGCTGGAGCAAGCTCGCGGTGCTCACGGCAGGGGCGGGGAGGCGGTGTAGCGGCCGGGCGTCGGGGCTCACGCAGCGGCAATGGCGAGCTCCTCGGCGGAAGGGAGAGAGAGAGAGAGAGAGAGTGGATGGCGCGCGCGCCAGAGAGAATGGCCACTGGGGGTGTTCGGACCGCGGGGGCGACAAAACAGATGTCCGAAGGCTGGTGGGGGCGTCGATCCGCGGCTTCGGCCGTTGGCCATATGTCGGCGGCCACGTGGCATCACGCGGGCGGGCGAGCGCGCGGCACCCGGTTGTGTTTTCTCCGTGCGGCTGACAGGCGGGTCCCACAAGTTATTTCCTTTTTCCTGGTTTTCAAAATAGCGCTAGCTTAATAATTTTGTAGATTTAAAAATATAGATCTCATAGGAAATCTAAAAATATGTGAGTATTCCTCGTGATGTACTCTATTTTACAAAAATGATAGTACTCAATGGTTATTAATGGAATTTAAATGAGAAATTGTTAAAGAGGAGTAGTTTTGGACCTTTTAGGCATTTATTTGGGCCCCTAAATCAAGGAATAAAATTCTGAAAAATTTCTTAAAATTCTACTCCATCATGAGCATCAACATATAGTTTTGGTGGGTATGAGTTATGTTGAAAAATCGGGACTTGTAGTTCAAGTGACATTCAAATATGCTTAATTTGAATTCAAATTTGATACATTTCAGTTCAAATTTCTGGGGTTAGGCTCTTGTGATCACTAAGGTGCTGTTCTTGGAACCCTTATGACACTAAGAGTGTCACACATATGAGCTAAGAGTATAAAATCATTTTTGGAAGATATGATGGTGCACCGAGAGCAAGGTGGTATCCATGTTGCTATAATAAACAACAACAAATAAATTTGATAGAAAATCAGAACATGTGACTTGTTTTGAGGTGATCGTAGGTTCTATGAGTTGAAAAGTTGAATGATTTTAATGATATTATTAAAGGATAAGCTAAGTGTTGGCAGCCCATATTTTAAAACTGGTGTTTGATAGGTTGGCATAGGCCTGCCATTAAATCACATGCTGTTTTTGTTGTACCAAACAAAAATAACCTATAAAACAATAAACAAGAATTGAACTTAGGTGCCTATTTTAAAACTGGTGGCATCTCCACATAGTCTAAAGAGAATTTTGATTGGCATGAGCAAGTAGTTATTTTGTAACTATAAGGGTGTAGACAGTTTAAACAGATGGTGGAGTCAATACCATGTGACATATAATACATTTTGAATTTAAAGCTAACGGTATTAAAAGATACAAAATTAAAGAGATTAGAGAAGTAGCAAGGAAGAGATTCTTATAACACTTAACTTTTTGGTTGCAACACTATTTGTGTTACAACAAAAAATTTCTTGTAACACATTACTAGATATGTTACAACCAATCACAATATTTGTAACATTTTTATTGTAACATTAGATTTCTGTTACTAAAACTATTTCTTGCAACACATTTTTTCTAAACATAAGCAATGTGTTATAATTTTTTTGTAACATATAATTATGTGTTCCTAT
Organism: Eleusine indica; assembly: GCA_030378355.1. NCBI lineage: Eukaryota > Viridiplantae > Streptophyta > Magnoliopsida > Poales > Poaceae > Eleusine > Eleusine indica. The sequence continues at coordinate 15,843,923 of CM059499.1, forward strand.
AAAATTTCTTGTAACACAGAAGTTCAAGTGTTACAAAAATATGTTACTATATGCATGTTCTGTAGTAGTGCCACCAACTGCAGTTTTTAAGTATGGTAAAGATGACTAGCAGGTTCCGTGCATCGCCACAGATCATAATAACAACGGAATGTGCTTGATTTTATAAAAAAAAAACAAATTGATTCAGTGATGTACACTAAATTCGGACATTGTCCTGTAACTTTATACCTACTTTAAATTATAATTTTGGATTCTTGTATGCGTTATTTTTCATACAAAATATTTTGACATTCGTTAATGATTAGTATTGTATTGCAGTCTGCACTCTACAGCACTGCCGCTCGAGTTGACGAAAAAGGAAGGGCTAATCTCAATCCCTTCTTGATTTGTACGCGCTCCACTTCATCCTGGAGGTGGTGGCTTGCAGTAGACTTCACCAAGCTCGCAAAGCCCCAAGCAATGATAGAGCATAGTTGAGTGCCCAACCTAGTCCTCTTCTTTGTGTTTCTTTCGAGTCAAATAAAGCCCGGACTAATTTCTTTAGGACAAATCAAACTTGTATCTCATAGCGATAGCCAAATCGAGCTCTGTTTTTGTCTTAATTGAGCCCGTGGTCCCAAAGCAAGGAAAATCAAGCGGCTGCTTTCCAGATCCAGTGCGCATTCATCCGAATCAAAGCTGAATCGACTTATTTTTTTGTAGACGTGGTAGAAGATTTCCATGCTCTCTTGTCGCACAAACAATTCGGCACCCGCTTCGCTCGTTGCGCCTCCTCCGCTTAATCTCTCACGGCTTCGTCCTCCCTCAAGAAATATGAGTTGTGCCCATGATATACATCTGCTAGCGCTTGCGCTGACCTAGGCGGACCTTGCTTGGCGTGTCTAAATCTAATTTTAGTAATATTGCCAGTGAAGTACAAACAATAGATGCCAATAGCATGCGCTTACGCATCGAGATTATGATAAGTATATGAACATTTGGAGTGAAACGGAGTGAGAGAGGAAGGGCAACTCCTATGGGCATTCGGCACCAGATTGGAGGAAGGTATCGGACATGCGGGATTGGGAAGGAATGAGAAGCCGTCTAGAAAGCAGAAACCAGCTGGATCAACGAGATGGACGTGAGGTGCTAGATCCACCACCAACTGCAGTTTTTAAGTATAGTAAAGATGACTAGCATGTTACCCGTGCATCGCCACGGATCGTAATAACAAAGGAATATGTTTCATTTTATAAAAACATATTTATTCAGTGATGTAAATTAAATTTGGACATTATGCTGTAACTTTATACCAACTTCAAATTGTAATTTTAGATTCCTGGCATGCGTTATTTTTCATACAAAATATTTTGACATTCGTTAATGATTAGTATTGTATTATAGTCTGAACTCTGCATCACTGCCGCTCGATTTGACGAAAAAGAAAGGGCTAATCTCAATCTCTTCTTGGATTCGTACACGCTCCACTTCATTCTGGAGGTGGTGGCTTGCAGTAGATTTCACCAAGCTCGCAAAGTCCCAAGCAACGATAGAGCATGGTTGAGTGGCCGACCTAGTCCTTCTTCTTTGTGTTTCTTTAGAGTCAAATGAAGCCCGGACTAATTTCTTTGGGATGAATCGAACTTGTATTTCATAGCCATAGTCAAATGGAGCTATGTTTTTGTCTTAATCGAGCCTGTGGTCCCAAAGCAAGGAAAATCAAGCGGCTGCTTTCCGTATCCAGTACGCATCCACCCGAATCAAAGCTGAATCGACTTAGTTTTCTGTAGACGCGGCAGAAGATCTCCATGCTCTTTTGTCGCACAAAAAACGGCGCCCGCTTCGCGTGTTGCGCCTCCTCCTCTTAATCTCTCACGACTTCATCCTCCCTCATGGAATATGAATTGTGCCCATGATCTGCATCTGCTAGCGCTTGCGCTGACCTAGGCGAACCTTGCTTGGCGTGTCTAAATCTGGGCGGACTTTGCTTGGCGTGTCTAAATCTGGTTTTAGTAATGTTATCAGTGAAGTACAAACAATCGATGCCAGTAGCATGCGCTTGTGCATTGAAATTATGATAAGTATATCAACATTTGGAATGAAAAGGAGTGAGAGAGAAAGGACAACTCTAGTGGGCGGAATGAAAAGGAGTGAGAAAGGAAGGACAACTCTAGTGGGCATTCGGCACCAGATTGGAGGAATGTATCGGACATGTGGGATGGGGAAGGAATGGGAAGCCGTGTGGGAAGCAGAAACCAACTGGATGAACGAGACGGACGCGAGGTATTGGACCCACCTGTCAGTGCCGAACTAAGGGGGTGTGCCATATGATGAGACAAGGACACGCGGCAAAGGAGAGTCGGCTTTGTCGTGTGCCAGCCATCAGGCACATGACAAAGCGCGCCATCACCATTCTGGTAGTTGACGGCGCCTTCTGTTTATCGTGGGTCAGCAAGGACACATGGCAAAGCTTTTGTCGTGTGTCTGATAAAAGTCACACAGTAAAGCCGACTTTGCCGACAGCGCTTTTATCATGCGGGCTATGCCGTGTGTAACCTACGACAAAGACGTTGCCATGGGTATTTCCTACTTTGGTGTGTATGATGGGCACATGGCAAATCTCTTCCTTGCCATAGTGTTTCTTTTCTCCTACATCCTTTACCTTAGTACTCATAACACATATACATGTGTATTGGGTCACTAGGTCTCCCAACTTCACATTCACCATGCGGATGAGACTATGAGAGCAACAAGATATACCTGGTGTTCTGCATTCTCAGGACTACTTGCAATTAGAGCAAGGACTGCTGGGCTTTCGAATGGCACCAGAGAGCTGCTACCACTACAACAGCAAAGGCCTCTAGCGACGGACGAAAAGTTACTGAAGCGGCCGGTCGGCCGACCTGCCGCTACACAAACACAGCTAAAAATGAAAGGCTATAGCGGCGGTCATTCTGAGAACAGAACAAACAGCTGCTACAGTCGGAATAGTAACAACGTGTGACATCTTCACCCGTCGCTACCTTTAGAACCCAAAAACAAAAAAGGAGGCCCTAGGCCCTAGGCCCATAGACCCACCGAGGCCCCCGGCGCCCGGTGCCGCCATCGAAGGAGGGGGAGGCGTCGGATCCGGCCTCCCCTTGCCGCGTGCCACCGTGGAGGAGGAGGAGGCGTCGGATCCAGCTTTCCCTTGCCGCATGCCGCCGTCGAAGGAGGGGGAGGCACCGGATCCAGCCTCCCCTAGCCGCGCGCCATTGTGGAGGAGGGGGAGGCATCGGATCCAGCCTCCCCTTGCCGCGCACCACCGTCGGAGGAGGGGGAGGCACTGAATCCAACCTCCCCTAGCCGCGCGCCACCGTGGAGGAGGGGTAGGCGCCGGATCCGGCCTCCCCTTGCCGCGCGCTGCCCTCGGAGGAGGGGAAGGCACCGGATCTGGCCTCCCCTTATCGCGCGCCGCCATGGAGGAGGGGGAGGCGCTAGGGAAGTGGAGGATCTGCGCCGCGTGGCTCCCCACCCTTCTGCTTGATCCGGCCATAGGGATGCGGTCAACAAGGGCCCCGTGCGGAAGCCTCTCCTCATCGGGTCACGCTCACCGAGGCGTCTCCACAGCGTCAGGCCACACTCGCCGAGGCCACACATCGTCAGGGCTACGCTCGTCTCGTCCACTCCTCATCAGGACTGCCCGGATCTGCGCCGTCTGCCCCCGGGCAGGACCGCCGCTGTGCACTGCGCCGGTTGAAGCGGTCGCCGCCAGCCCTCCCGAATCTACGTCGCCGCTGGTGTGTAGGTGTTGGCACTTCCCAAGTGTCCATTTTATATGTGAATATTACCCTAATTAGAGCATAATTGATACTAATTTAGACCATTTATCTATGATATTGTCTATATATTTGTATATATGTTGTTTTAGAGCTTTTTTACAGAAACGGGTAAAATTGGTGATTAAAGTGATGCTGGAGAGGACAGGAGTCCAGAACCGATGAAAAGCACTGAAGAAGCCCAGTGCGCCGATCGGCGCAGTCCATGAGCCGATTGGTGCTAGGGTGTTTTGGCCCACAGAAGTGACCGAGGCCTATTCCACATGTTTATGGAAGTTTATCTGCGCAAGACACTTGAAGATATTTGCCTAAAAAATTTATGTAACTTCAAGATCTCGACGTGCAGTACAAGACTTTATCTCAAAGGAAAAGGCCCACATGGCAGCTGTGGAAGACAGAGGAACCGACTCGGAGAAGAAACTAGAGAAGACACGGCTTGCGCCGATCGGCGCAACCGCCTTATTTGCTAGAAACCGAGTCCTTTACGAGTAGAACCCCTATAAATACTTATAAACCCCCGCCACAGAGAGAGGAGGTGACAGAGGGACAACAGATCCGTGAGTTAGAGCCACCGGGGCTTGCCCCGTTAGAATAGATCTCTAGTTGAGTTTCAAGAACCATTGGTGTTAAGAGTTGATCCATCAAGGTAGGCCATCTCGACGGGGATGAATCTTACTCTATGTATCTTAAGGATGATTGAATATGTTGATGATGGTTTTGGTGATTTGTCTATCTTGATTCTATAATCATGCATGTGCTTATTCCAATTGCTTAGTTCTAGGCTAAGCAAATTGATATTATCTTGATCGTGGTGATTAGGATAGTATTCGGACATTGTATTGATTATGGTTGCTTGATGATGCTAGTAGTGTGGTTTAGCGGTGACAGCACTAAGCCTGCGCAGCACTATTAGATAGTTGAGTAGGGTAAGATACTCGTGCGATTAAGGGTTTCCTCTCGACAGCGATAAATTGGGAGCCTCTCGGAAAGCAGGATGGTCTTATTCATTATAGGTTTTCATTGATCTATGTAATTACCCATTATGATGCTATTTAATTAGACTTTTTGGTTATGATCCACTAGTAGATATCTGGTTACTCACTTAACAGCCTAGGCTTACAAGACATCTGGCGCACTTTGGCTTAGATTCACTAGTGTGTCGATCGGCTCAACTTCTGCGTCGATCGACGCAACGATTCACTAATATGCCGATCGGCTCAACTCCTGCACCAATCGGCGCAACGACAGATTTACTGTCTGGCGCACCTTTGCGTTGGCCAGTCTCCCCTCATGCAACCTGAATTCGACAGTAGCCTTGACTAGATCTTTTACTGTTAACTTTGTTTAATTATCCCTAAGGTCCCAGTGGATTCGATAAACCTTGGGATACTCAATTTAAGGAAAAAGTGCTACAATCATACACCGTCCTCTTGCGGTATATAAGTGAGTGCGTAGGTACAATCAACAGTAGGGAAGGGAAAGAAGGCAGCAACTGGGGGAGGAAGCAGGCGGTGGAAGGGGTCGGGGGAGGGAGAGAGGTCGATGGCGTCTGGGGAGGGAGAGAAGGGAGAAGGAATGGGAGGCTGGGATAGGTTTACCTTTCTTTTTATATGGGCCACATATTTATGAGAAAATTCCTTACATGCCACTAAAAATTTTTCCTATTACTTCTATGTCATTAAATAATTTATTTATCCTAATTTTTTTATAAATTTTTATACTGATAGAGAATCACATAAGAAAATATTTTTGTTATTGTCACATGTCTTTGTTCTTTTTTTTACGTTAAAATTAGCGAACATAAACAATGTTAAATGTTATTAAATCTTAACGCTGTGCCATATTAATCAATTTCAAATTCAAAAATGTTATGGGACCAAAATATTTACCAACAATCAAAAATATTTTCCATGTGTTACTCTATAGATCTACAAATTTTCATAAATTTTAGTGTAAAGAAAGTATGTTTTTCGAGCTAGCGAATAGCGGAAAATGTTAAGCACTATTATTAATGGCATACAAGACATAGAAATTTAAGTGATTGGCACAGAGGAAACTTCAAAATTTTTAATGACATATAAAGAATTGTAAAAATTTTCAGTGACATAGAGGGAATTGGCTCTAGATTTATTAGGCTGTGTAGGTTTTTAACGGCGGGTGATTTTTCGGACCGCCACTAACATGGGCTTTAATGGTTGGTGACATTCTGGGTCGCTGTTATTATAGGCTTTAGCGACGGGTGAAGTTTTAGGCCGCTGCTATGGATATTTATTTAATTGTAGCGGTGGGGTATTTCTGGGCTGCCATTTTGCTAAATTAGGTTGCACTGCTATAAGCCTTTTTTTAACTAGTGTACGGAGACGATGGAACATTGTGCAGGGCTAATTGCAGACCAGCACCTGCTACATCGAACGCCTTACATATGTAAATGTATAGAATAAATTAATTACGTGCTCATAATAATTTCAGATTGTACGTTGCCAGAAATAATGCTATCTGCTCGCCTATACGGTACACGGTAATCCGTCTTTGGTCATTTCGTGTGCTTTAATTTCTTCCTGCAGTTGGACTTTCCTCGGGCAACTGACATGGCCTGCACGGGCTTCTTCTTCGTAGATGGACCACGTGGATTGAAGAAAGGCCCAGCGCACCACATGGATTGTTTCGATGATATACAAGACAACCTTTTATTTTACTTATTATTAACAACGGCAAATAAAGGACTGTGATTTAGAACGACATGTTCAAAATGATTATGTTTCCTAATTAAATTTTCTTTTTTTAAAATACTAGCAAAGTGTCCTTGTGTGCTACGGATATTAAGAGAATATAATAGACTATAAACACTCATATATTTGAGAAAATATATAATAGACATCTTTATTACACAACAAAATATTTTTCCTAATAATGTGATACTACATGAGTCAAACACCAACTCTCAAGTGAACTCAATTATGCGTCCATATTTTTTATATATTAGTAGTGAGACTATATATACTTGATAAGAGTATATAGTATATACTCCCTCCATACTTCAAAAAGAAGTCGTTCTGGATCTATAGTTGATTTTACAAAAGCAAGTCGTTTCCTCGAAAAGCAAAAAAAATATATATATAATAGACTATAAACACTCATATATTTGAGAAATTATATAATAGACATCTTTATTACACAACAAAATATTTTTCCTAATAATGTGATACTACATGAGTCAAACACCAACTCTCAAGTGAACTCAATTATGCGTCCATATTTTTTATATATTAGTAGTGAGTCTATATACACTTGATCAGAGTATATAGTATATACTCCCTCCATACTTCAAAAAGAAGTCGTTGTGGATATATAGTTGATTTTATAAAAGCAAGTCGTTTCCTCGAAAAGCAAAAAAAAATATTATGATTATGGAGAATTGAACCAGTAACCTCATAGGTTGAGCACTTTTGCTTCACAGCAACAACCACTAGGGTGAGCACATATTATTGATTGGGTTAGTTCTAAGACGTCTTTAATAAGAACAGAGAGGGAAAATACCTTCTAATTAATGAGTCATTAGTATGCTAAATCATATCCTAAATGACTTCTTTTTGAAGTATGGAGGGAGTACGTGCTAATCCGACAATGGAGAAAAATATTAACATTCATCAATGTTGTCTTCATCACTGTATAGTGCAACACAAGGATTTGTCCACATGAAATTTGATGTTGATCTTAATGATTTATATGATCATGTATACATATTAGAAAGCATGAATATGCAATATTGTTCATACAAATCAGAAAATAGATACAATAATGCAGTTTACGAAATAGGTCCAACAAAGCATTCTGGCCAAACTTTGTCTCACGAATCACCAGAATTCAGTCATACGTTGAGGTTTCACACAAGACATTACAAAGGTTAAAATGAAAATAAATATGCATTCGTTTCAGCATTTGGAGCTCTTCTCACTATCACAAAAATGGCCTTTAGCGACGGTACAAAAAATCACGTAGCGGCGGATTAAAAGAAACCCGCCGCTATAGTGAATAAATCATTTTTAGCGGCGTTGACAAAGTGAACCACGGCTAAAAATTGATTTTTAGCTGCGGTTCATATTGTCAACTGTAGCTAAAAATCACGGTAATATTTAGCAGCGGTTGACAATATGAACCGCAGCTAAAAATCAATTTTTAGCTATGGTTCACTTTGTTAACCGCACCTAAAAATAGCTCAGGCCCATTTACTCTCTCCACGTCTGAACTATAAAATATCTAACCCTAACTGACACCCACCCCAATCCCTCCTTCCTCACTCCTCAACCATCTCTCTCTCTCTCTCTCTCTCTCTCTCTCTCTCTCACGCGCGCGAGCCTCTCCTCTGGCGGGCAGCCCTCACCTCCGACGCGCAAGCCTTCCCTCCGACGCGCGAGCTCCCCTCCGGCGGGCGGCCCTCCCCTCCGGCGCGCAGGCCTCCCCTCTGGTGCGCGAGCCTTCCCTCTCGCGCACGGCATCCCCTCCGATGCGCGGCTGCTTCTTCCTCCTTGCGACGCGGCGGCGGGTGGCCAGATCCGGTGGGTGGCGCAGCGTCGGGTGGCCAGATCCGGTGCGCGAGCCTTCCCTCCAGCGTGCGACTGGCCTTCCCTCGGCGGTATGGCCTCCCCCGATGGCGCCCCCTCCCTCCTCTCCCTCCTCTCCTCCTGGCGCGGCGAGTGAGCAGGTGGCCAGCACGATGTCCCTAGCGACGCGGCGGCGGCCGGATCTGGCCGCCCCCTTTTGCCTGACCCCCTCTCCATGCGGCACAGCGGCAACCGTGGAGGCATGGCGGTGGCAGCGCCGGGCGTCCTCGCTGGCGGCTGGGTGGCGGTGGCCTACTCCCTCTCCGTGGTGGTGCGGCAGCGTGGATGGGCCTAGATGTGGGCTCGGATGCATGGGGCAAGGTTAGGGCCCATTGCAGACGGGCCTAGATCCATGCTTTTTTTTTTGTTTTCGCCGCTACAATAATGTTTCCAGCCGCGGTTTAATTGGCTCATAAAAGACCCGTCGCAACTGAGATGTATTTTTAGCTGCGTTTGCACAGCGGCGCTACGGTCGGCCCGCCACTACAGTACATATTGGACCGCCGCTAAAGGCAGTTTTTGTTGTAGTGTGTGTACTTCAGAATGTTTTAGGAGAAAACGCATTGCGTGTGTTAACTCTTCACATTGCAAATAAAGAACCTGCCAGAGTGGACAGACATGTAACATCCTGTGTCTTAACTCTTCACATTAAAGTCAAAATTCTTCTAGGGTATTTACCTGAAACTGAAATGGCCAAGCTAACTTACCTCATATTCTAGTAGTCTTATACATCTAAGGAGAAATAACCTGCAAGCATTACCGCGGGTATCAGATCCACAGCTACACTACCGTAGCTACAAATCGAAAGATTGTTGCGGCGGATCAAAAATAGATCGAATGAACCGCCATAAAAAATAAAAGTGTAGAGGCGGTGCTATGAATGAATCAAAATAATAAAAAAAAATCAGCGGCTCTAGCCGTCGTGGCCGGATCCGCCATGGGAGTAGAGGAGGGTGTGGCCAGATCCATCATCGCGCGCCACCCTCTGCTGACCGGAGAGAAGGGGCGGCCAGATCCGCCCTCGCACACCGCCCGCCGCCGACGGGAGAGGCTGGGCAGCCGGATCCACCCTCACGAGCTGCCCACCGCTGACCGAAGAGGAGGGGCGGCCAGATCCTCCCTCGCACACCGCCTGTCGCTGACCGGAGAGGAGGGGCGGCCGGATGCGCCCTCACCCGCCGCTTGCCGTGGACGCCAAGTTGATGGGGCTGCCGCCCTTGAGGTGGAGGAGGATGGGGCAAGGTCGCGCACTTGCTAGGAGACGCTCCTCACCTGGGTCGTGAGCTCGCCGGGGGAGAGGAGCGGCGGGTTGGAGATCAGAGATAGGACGATTTGGAGAAGTATGAATGGGCGGCGGCTGAGGATGCGGAGTTGTGGTTGAGTAGGGTTTCCTCTGAATTTATATGTGAATGTTGTTTTGTGAGCTAGGCTGAGGTTGCGTCTGTAACGACGGTTGAAAACTTGGGTCGTCGCTACAGATGATTCAGAGCCTATAGCGGTGGATTTAATTTGGATCGTCACTATAGAATTCGGCCTCCTGCCGCTACAGACCAGTTTTCTGGTAGTGAAGTGCCTCAGACTTAGTCCTAAGCATTGCATCATTTAAGTGTGAAGGAACCTGCCTCAGTGCACTCTGCTTGGATGGTTGGACAGGAGAAACTGATTAGTCTCTTTATGTTCCTACCTGCCCGCACATCAAGAAATTAAAAATGATGAGAATTGGTTTTTAGCAAATTCAGATTCAAATGAAGCATGGAGAGACGTTGCAGGCAGAATCAGTACATACTGTGGCAATAAATGAGAAGGAATAAGATAACAACTGGCAACTCGAATCCACACATTTGTTAATCATCTTAGCTACAGTTAGAGTTTCAAATACTCCACTGCATGTAAATCGACAATAAAAAAACATAATGAAATCGCGTACATAATGGATGGTTCAGCATTAATGTAAATTAATGACGCACTGGTTCTGTATCTTTGAGGAAGTGGTGATCTGCAGGGCTATGCATGCACAATGTTAAATTGTTGGAAGGTAAACGAACACTACAACAATTCCTATGATACATGACGTTTCATTTTTGTCACAGAAAGTCAAAAATATATCATAGTTTAGGGTTTTATGACGTTAACATGACGAAAGCCAATTCGTCATCTATCATGCGTAATAAAAGAGGTTTCGTGACGAAAACTAGTAAATTCATCATAATTATTTTATGACGTTTCTTACATCAGCATGATTTTATGACGTCAATTTTTTATCATTGTTTTGCTCAAAACGTCACGAGATACTAGCTTAAAATGGTCAATTTCTAGTTGTGGGCTGGGCGTAATTTGAGTTGTGGGCTTAACCAATTCAGATCGGGCCTACTGTGTTGATGGGCCTAACAAATTTATTTCCACTTAAATTTGTGTAAATTAATTAAAAATATGAGATAACATGTACTATATTAAAAATAATATTAATTTTAAATGGGAGAAAATCAAATGTTTGACATTGTTGCTAGAGAAAATCGACATTTTTGTAGCGTAATATTTTTAATAAATTTTTAAAAAGTGTGTTAAATATATGATACCATAATATATTGCCACAAATAAAAAAAAATCTTAGTGACAAAGAAAATAAAACTATGACGAGTTACAAATTGTCATAAATTTGTGACGGTGCTATTGCCAACACATGACGCTCCTATTTCGTCACAATAAAGTAATAGGAGAATTTGTGACGATTTCTCACTCGTTTTAACGACGCATGTATAATCTTCGTCACTAAGCAAAATTAATCGTCACAAACAAAATAACTTAGTGACATTTCGATCAATTGTCACAAAAAAACGTCACCTATCATCAGATTTGTTGTAGTGGAATCATCGACGCAGCTAGTTTGAGGAACAGTTATAACCTCCGTCTCACAACCACCCTCACTGTGAATTTGTGCGTGCATTGTCCACATATTCTGATGAGGTTGTTGAATCTCCTGGTTCCAAGAATTGAGCAGTGGAACCGGTAGTGGTATGGCCCGTCATATTGGAAGAATCGCCACCATTGTCTTTGTCTTTCTCATTACCGGTGACGGTCTCCTAAAATCAAAAGGCAAATTCCAGTCAGATTATTATAAAAGATGAGGAAGATGATCGGGATGTGTATATATAGTTGATTCGGATAGTTACGGCCAGCAGTCACTGTAGATTCTTCATGCATGTCCTCTTGAGTGTAAGCATTGGCATCATTGAGCACCAGACCGCTGGTTGCAGCGACAACATATCTCATGAGGCAGGTCCTAAAATCAATAGGAGCCATGACACGCGCACCGCACACGGTGTTGTCCGTGAAGTTGGATCTTGTCACGAGGTACAAGCACGCTGTCGCGTCATCGTCAGCCCCTGCGCATGGTTTTGCCGATGAGCTCTAGTTGTCATCGTCATGGACATCGAACATCCCCATGCTGATAGCACACTCTCCAGGGAAGAAAAACTCGATGTCGTTTAGTATCTCACCGAAGGGGAGCAGCAACGTCAATGGAACGTGCCGCCTCATGGCCTCGTACCACACCACGCCGACGGCGGTGTGGGTGTTGTGGCTTGGCCTGGTTGAAAGACGACACCTCCACAACCAGGCCGAGCCACAGCACAAACACGACTCGTGGTCATTAAGCTCTCTGATATGTCGCACCTCAGCCTTAGGAATCACCGACTCGCCGTCATTATTGTCATTACCGAGCAGGACGAGGTCGAGCATTGTGTCGACTCCCAAGATGATCCCCATCTGACCACCTAAGGCCAGTCTTAATGGAAATTTCATTAACATTAAATAAAATGACATATCAGTAAAAAGAGTAACATGACACTGTAATTAGGATGAAAGAAAGAAAATAAGTTTTATTAGGATAAAACTCATTTGACACTGTTTCATATGTATGAAACTTCCATTGAGAACAAAAAGATTTCGATCAATTTTATTACAATAATTTATTATTATAACTTATCTATAAAATCGCAAAATAAAACTTTACATTGAGAGAGTCAATTTCATCCTTCAAACTAAACATCTAAATCTGATATGACATTATGGAAAAGAGTGAAATAAAACCATGAATTGAGACTGGAAAGAACGATGACATGACAATCGGTTCCGGATATAGCCATACAGGTAGTTCCTGTCTGCCATATATAGTGAGTTCATGAGAGCCATACACGGCGACCTTTTACCGACCTATGTTTTTTTTTTAAATAATGGAATAACCGTTCCCGCCTCTACACCATTGGTGTACACCGCGAACCTTGCAATGTGCCCTACTGATTGCTTACTATCCCATGCTCGCCATGGCCTTCAACATTAGTACAAGATACTCGGCCGCAACAGCCGGCGAGACAGACCAGCACGCTCGCTTGCTCCTCGGTTGCAATGCATGAATTTTCCTCCTGACGAATGGGTCCTATGTGTCAGTGACTCAGGCTGATAGACAAAGACACGGCGCACGACTGCCGTCTACCCAACATCCAACGCCGGCAACCCACCGCCCGCATGAGCCCGCGCCTGGTGAGCAGCGCCGGAGAAGACACGATCTCGATTGAGTACCGGAGCAGCGCCTGTGGTGAGACCACCGGAAAAGACGGGATCTTGGCCCGCGCTCGACGCCCCCCCCCCCCCCCCCCCCAGTCGAGCTCCCGCTCCGCCCACGACCGTCGCCTGCTACAGCTCCTGCCGCTCCCCCTCTTCCCGTGCCCGAGCCCGCTCACGGCGGCTGTTGATCCAGGCGGAGACGCTCGCTCCCGATGCCGCCCTGCCAGCCCCCGCCACCGTCAGCGCCCGATGCCACCGCCGCCCTCAGCCCAGGCCCAAGTTGACGCTGCTGCCGCCCTCAGCTTGCGTCCGCATCGGCGTCGCGACCCTATTGCTTAGTGACGATGATGGGACAGCATTATCCGTCGTGAAATCACGCCGTCCAAGCCCGATGACTGAAGATCTAGCCTGGGCGGCGCTCCTTTCGACGGCGAGAGGCACCGCTGGAGGTTCGATGAGGGGTGGCGTCGGTGGCGGCAGAACGACAAAGTCGAGCATGCGTTGTAAAGAGAAAAGGCGAAAACAAGAAAAAATGAAAAAAATAAAATATTGGCAAAACCCACCTTTAAGAGGGCTCTAAAACTTGAAAGCCTAATGAAGAGATTTGAGAGCTTTCTTGATATGAGTGTCTAAATTATGATTCTGTTGAAGTTGATTTTTTTAGCTAGATTCTTAGAAAATAGAGTAGAAGACCTCTTTAAAAGTCCCGCTGAAGAAGCTCTCATGCGCGATATTTCTTCTCAGCCACGAACCCGGAGTTGGTAATCGACGCCGTCGTATATGTGAAGTCCAGCAAAAAAGAGCCCTCCGGCCTGTTTCTGTTTTACAGGGGACTTGTAAACGCTACCGGACATTAAACTCTATGGATAAAAAAGGCAATTAGACAATCGTACGTAACTAAGTTAATAATGATAATAATTTTAGAACATAAATACTTTATTAGAAAGTGAAGATTTTATGGCGCGGCACGTTCACGTGGGGGTCTAGTTCTCGTCGGCTCTTCCGAAACGGCCACCGCGTACACGCGTCCTCGCCCCGTGCCCCCTCGGTCCACGTGTCATAAGTGTGCCACAGGTGGCACGACACGTCACTACAATAGGACCTATTTAATCAGAAGAAACCAGCCCGCGGGCGCACAAACCATCGATCCCAGCACTTCCACCATGTCCGGCGCGCAAGGAGCCCAGCCGAAAGGCGCCTTCACGGCGACCACCTACACGTCGGCGCCTGCTGCCGGCAGCGCTGGCCAGGAGAGCCGGCAGAGTCAAAGGACCGAGCTCCGGTCAGACGAGGACGAGCAGGGGATGCCCGTCAGGAAGCTTGAAGACAAGGTCCAGGATGCCGCCGGTAAGGGCGGGCCGGTGTTCGGCGCCGGCAGGGAGGAGGGCAAGCCTGACCTCGGCGTTACCGGCACCGGTTGAGACTAGCTGTTCATTCCACGCTCTTCATGTACTTTCAGTTCACCAACGTGTGACCGACCGATGATCAAGTGCAGTGTAGAGCTTTTTCATAACACACTGATTACTCCATGTAAACACATCAAGCACTCACATTTGAATAAAGTAGAGTAAAACAAAACTAATTGATCCTCAAACTTGTCTTGAGGTGTTATTTAGTTTCTTAACTCTCGAAATGTATATTCGAATACATAAATTTGGTAAAGTGTGTCATGCAGGTTCAAAGTATCGAAAATACCACTATGATTAATGATTGGCTTCTTTTAGTTATGACTCCATCTAGATATCTATGATTGTGCCATGGTGCGATCAAATATAAATGCTAAATTGTAATGGTGACACGGATTTAAGCAGAGAAAATATATGAAAAATCATGTTTGATTCTTTGCCACATCAGCAGGAATATTTTCGGAACATTGCATCTAAATGACACACTTTAACAAGTTTAGGAATCTAGATACAATAAAGTAATATACGGCCGGTCCATGTAGCAAACTGTTGCTGGATTCAGATTCATGAAGCAGATGTCATTTTATATGCTAAAACAAATTTCGGTCGTAGAGGCATTCACTCTTAAGAAAATCACAAGAACAAAAAAAAAAATTCGTACTACACGTGTTGAAAGGAAGGTTACCGAGAAGGTAAAATTGTGATTCAGAGAGAAGGTAAAACAGTGACAACGAACCAAGGACTTCCTTTTTTTCCTTACAGTGGTAGGACTCCAAACGACCATTTCTTCATCTGGTGGATTCTGCATCAGGGGAGGTTGCGCCATGCACATGTGGCTCACATGAAGCCAGTTGACAACTCTACAGCAGCTTCAGCATTTTCAACCGCTCCTCGTCCTCCGGCTCAAGCTTGGGAGCTGTGTAGTTGCCGTGAAGGTCTTCCACTACATATTCCTGCACAAGAGATGCAAGGTTGAGAAATGCAGCTTCCTTGCAAAATTAGCTGCAATTCCCAGTATCTGAATGGAATATGCAGTTCCTAGTATCTGAATGGAACATGCATGGTTTCGTTTCATTTGATGCTATATGGAACTGATTTGAGGACGCGGCTTGCCTTTGTGAGCTCCCGTTTGGTCAGGATGTGATAATGTCTTTGCCATATCCTTTGGACAGCCATGGTTGCGGCGAGGAAACCATACGCGATGCCAAGGATGGCAAAAACAACAATGAAAACCAGCACCAGGGCAAAGCAAGCCTCTAAGGAAGCAGGCAGGCAGTCCAGTATACCCCAACCGTAGCAGCAGTTACGGCACCCAGCAAGGCACGGGTCTTGATTGTCATTGAAGGATGAGCAGTGCACAATCAACCCAAAAAATCCAAGTAGCACAAAGAAAACCACAACACCTACACAGATTGTATGTTTCCATCAGAGGTGCAAAAAGTCCTCAGCAACATGGATACTTTATGAGAATGCATAGGAAACAGATGATATGCATACCTATGCAGTAGTAGAATGGTATTGGATGCTTAGACAAGAAACGGTCCCATCCATCACTGAAACTGTTCCGAAAACTTCCATCCCTGTCTAGAAAGTACGCAATTGCACCAATAATAGCGATAGTCTGCAACAATGCAAATAATTATTTCACTGGCCTGAATTCCAAATGCAAAACAAAATGACACCTCGCCACAATAATATTTCTTCTTACAGTGTCTTCTGCAAACATTCCTCATACCACTATCCATCTAAGAGTTGAGTGGAACAGCAAAGAAGTGAATTCTTTACATTAATCAAATATCCTGCACTGTATCATTTACTACCAAAAAAATGTGTATAATGAAAGAAAACTTCAGGTATGGAGATGGAGCCACATCTTATCATTGTTTAACTGAACAGGGAGGGGAAAAAGGCGATTGACTATGCCTCAAAAGACATACACTAATGCATCCAGAGTAGAACCTTATGTTTGACAGGACGAACCACAAAGATGTTCTCTATTCTCTAGAGATAATTACAGGATATTGGGCTTCGTTCTGTCAAAGGTGTAAGAAAAACTGTGTTCAAATGTTTAAAACTTACAAGTTGCACTGCAAGAAACACCAGGAAAACGTCTCGTGCAACAAAGAGCCGGAACTTCATTTTACGCCATGAGTTATCCTCCCAAGTCTCCACTCGAAGATGAAACTGAGCTTTGCAAGTTGTGCAGTGTGAAAATGCAAATCCTTCCTACAAATTAAGCAAAAGGCATCATAATCAGAACTGCTACATAACCTATTTATCCTTTCACTCTATCTGAATAGAAACAACTTAATGAAGGTAACAGTAAATCATTCAATACAGAGACCATACCATCAAATCTGGAACACTAATGCAAAGGTTCAAGATATTTATGAGCACAAGTTCAACCTAGATTTAATTAGAAGATGACGTAGGTTGACTCTAAGAGGCACAGAAACTGCAGCCAAGACTCACATTCTACATTTACCCGAATCAAGCTGAAATAAGATTAGCTTGGAGACACGTGGCTCGACTTTTAACAGGTAGTGTATTGCCAGTGCATGTCAAAAACCTGATTCTTATAACATCTTTGCAATGTCAGAATCTGCCATTTGAAAGGAAAAATAAATGGTTAATCAAGCACAGATCTGGGCCTTGTGCATTGGAGGAGGATAATCATCTAATATCACAAGAGGAATACAACATCTTACATCTACGCTGATCATTCTACAGAATATATGATCTGATTAATGATAAATGATAATTCATTATCCAAGCATTTCAGAATGCAAGACTTCAATCAGTACCCCACTGCGTTATTTGTATGTGATGCCTGATGCATACCCTCAATTACCTAAATGCATAGGGCATTGACAATGACATAGAAAAGCCTGGCTATCATGTGCTTGAGAAAAATTGATATGAAAAACATTCGGAGAATACTGGACATACCTTAACTGACCGCCAGTGGTCAAGGCAAGAACGGTGAACAAACTGCTGAGTTCCCTTGCACATGCATGGTGATATTAGTTCATCGCCTGCAGCAAAAACAAAAACGAACCCACAAGCTTCCAGTCAGATCAATTGTAAGCTAGGAGTATACAGGAAATAGGCTCAACTAAAACATAAAAAAAATCAAAGCTTTCCCAATGTGTATCATGTGCAGAATTTCTTTCACTTTCATCACAGCTAGGCGGAACTACTGAATGCTTTCATTCATCTTGAGCAAAATATCAGTTTTCTTTTATGTAATTTCCTGGCAGAAATAGTGCTGGTGTTTGCTTTAGTCCTTTGATGTCACAATAAAATAGTATATCTTCTCAAGAAAAATTGTTAAAATAGTTACACATAGACATAGTTAAATGCTGATACCACAACAAAGCAAAGCCTTACTTTGATTTCTATCAAAATAGCATAACAACCTCCTGTTAGGCAGTCAGATATGCCATCTTGCTTGTGGTCCTAGATAAAGGTGGTAGTCTTAATACTTCAGGCATTTGGTGCGTTCCAGATCGGAGATCATTCTAGTCCCATTTTGCTTGCATACGTTTTATGCAAACCATAGCTTATTCAAGTCGACAACAATAAAATGTAGTTCATAAAACAGACAAAGTAAGCATGAAACTGGAGGTATGAGCATGCTTCTTCTTTTATACTTTACGGGTATAACGAAAGTGTACTAGGTAACATTTTGGATCATTACCTATCTCAGATTCGGCCTCGAGGCAAATGCGACAGCATGCAGCAGAAGAGCCATCAGCCTCCTCATCCTCAATCTCCAGCGGGGTCACAGTTGCTGGCCTTGGCGGCAAAAGCTGTGCAGATCGTTCTGCCTCCTGGTTCTCCCTCCCAAGAAGAGGGTCCGAGTCATTCAGGGTCACCTCTTCCAGCTCCTGGTTCCTATCCATTCCGTGGCAGGTTTTTTCTTTCTCTAGTCTTCACTGCAAACAACTTAACCTCTACATCAACCACAATACACTGAATTTGTGAAACTGATTACAGTGTGAGCAGAACCGTGAAGCATTGCCATATGGAATGTGGTAATTTCCAGCATATGGTAAAGACAACGAAGTTGGGGCCCCCAAGTTGAACAGCTGACTAAAGAAACCATGAAACGTAAGCTGCACTTGTACAGTTGGACCAGACTAGGTCAGAGGGACTGCTGGCGGACCAACAATCTCCGTGGGAAGAGACCAAGTTCTACCGAAGAATACAATGAAAACCAAGGAAAAGATCGAGTTTACAACCAAGTCGGCATACGCAAATTGGCACTGATGTGGCTTATGATGCAAAATTTCTACAAGGAAAGCGTATCAACCCACGACTTATCAATAGAACCAGTCATGAAATTACTGCAGAAAATTCGAGGCCGCAAGAACCGGGGCACAGGACTACCAAATCAGGCCGACACAACCAAAGCGGGATCACTAAATCGCACCAATTGCAACGGAAATCTACCTCGAGGACATATCGTACAGAAGCGTCAATCCACAAAAGATGGGCATGAGAACTGATCCTTAGCCCCGAGCCAGAAACGCCACATATTTCTTCACGCACCAAAAAGAAAAAAAAAAGCGAAGGGGAAAGAGAAATTGGAGAAGTAGAAATGGAAATTCACCAGGAGGAACCGGCTTCCAGCCCTGACCAAAAATCACCGCAAGGGCGCAACGAATCGGCAACGGCAACCGAACCCTAGCCCTCTGCGAAGCTCGCCTCCTCTCTGTTCACCGAGGGTCCCCAAGGATTTCCGTGGGCACCAGCGAGCGAAGAAGCAAGCAAGATAACCGAATAATACCAAACGTGGAGGTGGCGATCCAGAAAGTGGTGGAATTATTTTTTTTCAAGAAGAACCTCGACGATATGATAACGTGGTAGTGACGGAATTGAGCCCGTGCCCATCTGCCCGTGGACTGATATCTGGGAGCGCAACTGCGAGGCCCAAACGTAGAAAGGTTTTCACATAAAATGGCCGACGCTGATTAGTGATCACGAACATAAGTAGGGACGGTCACAGGTATATTATAGCTATTTCTAACAACCTCTATAATATTAATTAAATTTAGAGATTTATTTTTTTAGAAATCTTTTTAACAAAATCTTCAAAACTTAAAACTCTATATATGAGAGCATCTCTAATAATTTTTCTATATAAAATGACCGACGCTGATCACGAACATAAGTAGGGACGGCGACAGGTACATTATAGCTATCTCTAACAACCTCTATAATATTAATTAAATTTAGAGATTTAATTTTTTTAGAAAATCTTTTCAATAAAATCTTTAAAACTTAAGACTCTATACATGAGAGCATCTCTAACACTTCTCTATAATATTAACTAGGGCTTTTTGTCTGCGGCACATCGATCTTTTGTGTCTTTGTCTGCAGCACATCGCACGCACCAGTTTTGCGTGCTTTACATTATAAAAATCGGACTTTGTCCAGAGCACACCGCAACCAAAAAACAATATTTTTCTGGGATTTGGATAA
Organism: Eleusine indica; assembly: GCA_030378355.1. Classification (NCBI taxonomy): domain Eukaryota; kingdom Viridiplantae; phylum Streptophyta; class Magnoliopsida; order Poales; family Poaceae; genus Eleusine; species Eleusine indica. The sequence continues at coordinate 15,863,777 of CM059499.1, forward strand.
GAGAGGAGGCTTGTAAAAAGACACCGATGCCCCTGACCGAGGTGGACTTAGTTCAAGCGGTCGAACCTGACCGTGAACACCGCTTTTGAACCCTAGCCCAGACCCGATACGCCCCATCCTCGCCGCCAAACCCGATGTGTTCTCGATCCCCTTCCTCTAGCGACCTCGGTGCTAGCGATCCACCAGAGTGAAGCAGGAGATCATCGGCACCGAGGTCGCTAGAGGAAGGGGAGTGACCTCGGCGCTAGCAATCCGCCAGAGTGAAGCAGGAGATCGCCAGCGCCGAGGTCGCTAGTGGAAGGGGATCGAGGATGCATCATGTCTGGCGGCGGGGATTGGGCGCGTCAGGTCTGGGCTAGGGTTCAGGAGCGGTGTCACGGTCGGGTTCGACCACTTGAACCAAGTCTGGCTCGGTCAGGGGCACGGGTGTCTTTTTATAAGCCTCCTCTTTCATCCCAATTCTAGGAAAATATGATTTTTTGGTTGCGGTGTGCTCTGGACAAAGTCTGATTTTCATAGTGTGAAGCACACAAAACTGGTATGTACGGTGTGCTGCAGATGAAGACACAAAATATCGGTGTGTTGCAGACAAAAAGCCCTATTAATTAAATTTAGAGATTTTATCGTTTGATAACAATAGAAAAACTCTTAAAAACTTGAAGTATCCAAAAGATCTCCAGAACTTAAGATTCTCTATTTAAATGAATTCCACATCGGACAGAATCATTTTTTTTCTCTCAGGATCGACGATCCTGGCGATCGTCCTCGACGGCGCTGCATAGACGCTTTCGAGTCCGGACTTGTGGTGTGACGAAACCTTGACACCTGCACACAAGGAAAAGGATACTCAAAGCTGCCGACGAAAGAGGATGCTCACAGCTGTCGGTGGTATACTCAGAGCAGACGAAACAGAGTTGTGTGAAAAAACTCAACATACTCCTCCTCGAGTTGCGTGACTAGCGATTCAAGCTTCGTACTGTAAAACCTTCAGCAACCAGTAAAAACAAATCAAAATTCCACTCGAATTTGCAAAATTCCTACACAAAGCTTAATTTTGTTTGTGACACATTTGCACACTCGCCTTCTTCCTCTCCGAGCTGCAGACTAACTGCTTTTGGTTGTTCGCTTCTGCCGCTGCATCACAGAGCAATTCACCAAATCTATGAGCTGCATCTTCCTTTCCCTCCCGCCGCCCACACCAACCATTTGAGGCCCGCGGAGGAATTCAATCGCTAAATGACCATCCACCAACGCAGCGGGCTCCAAAATCCCTCGTCACGGGAAGTTCTCCAACACATATCCGAGTCGGTGGCGCCGCCACTAGGTCTGACGACATGTAGAACCGCGGGAACCACCAGCCCTGCTGTTACCTCCAACGACAAGTAGAGTCATAGGAACCACCAGCCCCGCATCCGTCATCACAACCCATCTCCGATGTCCGTGGCATCGGTCAGTCACCACCTCCCCCCGCTTCTAATATGATGTGGCTAGGGGCGGAGCCACAGGGGTGCTGCCCGTGCTGCAGCACTCCCTTGGCCATTAAAATTCAGCTTAACTTCTTAAGTAATTTAGAAAATTATCATATAAAATATTTAATAAACAGTTCAATTAGTTTGACAAAGAGTGATCTTCAAAGGTTCGCTAGCTCCCCCCACATCATGTGGCTGCTACAAAGAACTCAAATGTAATGTTAATACCTTACTAGTTCATTGAATCAATGTGCCTTGGCATTTCTCATCATAGCTTCATCATATATATTTTCTCAAAACAGAGCTATTTTGAAGAGCAAAAATGTTGTACATCTGAATTTACATGTTCTAACTATAGTAAAAAGTAACGAATGATCCATAAACTTATTTCGAGGTGTCATTTAGATTCCTATACTCTCAAAATACATATTTAGATCTGTGAACTTGTTAAAGTGTGTCATCTAGATCCAAAGTACCCAAAATACTCTTACGGACTATGGTATGCACATATGTAAAGTTGTCTAACATGAATTGTAATGGTGATATTGATTTAGAGAGAGAAAATGTATGAAAAATCATGCCCATTTCTCAGCCATATCAGCATATAAGGGAGTACTTTCTAAACTTTGGACTAAATGACACACATTAACAAATTTAAGAATCCTGATATGCATTTTAAGACTTTAGAGACCTAAATGACATTTCAAAACAAGTTTAAGGACCAACACCTACTCAAAAATATATATATATATATATATATATATATATATATATATAGTAATATAAGCTAAACACCTATTTTGTTAGTCTAATAGAGGAAGAAAGAGAGTGAAATATTCCTGGAACCTGCACTCATCACCAGCCACCGGACTTATTGTATCAACTGGGATGGATAAGCCTGATTAGCGCCTATCTACTCCCACTAGCGGATGATTAGAATAAAAGAGAGTGAGGAGTGGGCTTGAATGCTATTTATTAATAAGAAGTTCGATGAATAGCTAAATCTATCTCTACTAACTTAACAATATACTGGTTGGTAATGGTGATGGTCGTGATCCGTCTAGCCTTCGAAACCGCGCTGACGACAGATAGGATCCACCCACACTCATGTTCCGCGTCAAGCCGCTCCCTCTCACCCTCTCGTCGCTGCCACCACCTTCTTCTCACTAGTCCCTTCCCCACATCCATGTCATTTATAAGCTTCATGACCATTGATTATTGGATCCCCAAGGTATGGATGTTTTGGTGATTAATGACAACTATGAAATTATGGGCTAATATCTACATGAGTGTTGTCTATGCAGGTATCATCTCTAAATTGTACTACAAATCCTATTGATGATGATGGTAGCCTTGTCGATTGATGACAATGACCACAAGCATGGAGGCTTGATGAGCTTGATGGAGTCCAAGGGTTGATGGAGATGGATCAAGGCTAAGGACAAGTTATGGAGCAAGTGTTTGAAACACTTGTCTAGTTGTTAGGACTTTGAGTCCATAGGAAAAACTGGACTATCAAGAGGATCTAGATCGTGTCTCTTAGGTCATGCTAGTCGGTGATGTGTGTGGATGCTCAGTGAAATCACATGCACTAGGTAATAGTGGAGAATCCAAGGAGCTATTGGAAGAAGGCGGGAAACGAAGTCAAGCGAGGACGAGAAGTTTCAACTTCTGGACAGAGTGACCGGACAGAGGGGTCAGTGAAGACCGGACTATACGGTCACCAGGAGATCAGAGAGCAGTCTATGAGGAGTCTATTAGCGCGAAGGCCCATACTGACCGGACGATACAGTCAGATGGTCTGGTCTGTATAGATGGGAGCTGGGACAGAAGGGCGCAATTTTGGGTGCTCTCAGGAATGGACAGAGATGAAGAGACTGGACGGTCCGATCTACTGACCAGATGGTCCGGTCAGTATGGAAATCAGCTGAGGACAAGAAGCAGTCGGTTCTGGAGGAGCCATTACAGAGTGACCGGATGGTCCGGTTTGGCAGAGATCGAACTGTATGGTCTGTACGTCCAGAAAGGTGATTTTGTGGAGCAACAACTAGTTTGAGGTTGGAAGCCTATATAACTTCATTGCTGGGGTCTTGGAGACCTCTCTTGGCCAGTGGAATTGCTATGAGCATTTGTAGGGAGCTAAGAGGAAAAAAGAGGAGCACTAGGAGAGGATATTGGATATCTTGAGAGTGCTAGAGAGAGTAACTTGAGTATCTATACACATCTAAGGCTAGGGTGTCCTTGAGGGTGTGTCTAGGTTGTTACTCTTGGTCTATGGTGAGATCTAGACCGGTTAGGTGTCGGTGATCGAGCCTATCGTGATTGGTTTGAGTCCGTCGGTGAAAGGGGCATCAATAGTGAGCGCCCGTGTCGGCTCGGGGAGTCTGGCAACTTCTTGAGGGAGGCGAGCTTGTGCCTTGGTGGCAGCGGTGACGCAACCATGTCTTCACTCCGGGAGTGATTGTGGGCTCATGTGCGAGAACTCCACTTGGTGGCGGGAGGGACCGACACTCCAGCAAGAGTGGTCCAATGAGGATTAGGAGAAGGTGCCATCCTTTCGAGACCTTAGGAAAAAATCATGATTATTCCTTGACCCCTATTTACTATTCTACATTTGAGTGCTATAGTGGATAGGTTGACTTGTGACTTACATAGGCTAGTGTGTTTAGCTTCCGTATTTGTACTCATCATGAATACTAGCATGTGTAGGGTTTTGGTCTCCTAGAATTGTTAGGTTGCAACAATTGCTAGGATTTAGTGGTGTGAAATTGAAGTATTCGGATTCGTGATTGGCTTACCAATTCACCCCCCCTATCGATACGCCTTCGGTCCCTACAACTGGTATCAGAGCCAAGTGCTCAACTCTGAGGCTTCACCGCCTTGAGTAAGGATGCTGAGAGAGATGAGGAATGTTCTCATATTCAATGGGAAGGACTAAGGGTATTAGAAGACTCATATGCAAGCCTACCTTGAGTCCCTTGATCCAGAGATATGGAAGGTGACCCATGATTTAGATATGGATGTGAACCCGCTTGATCCTGATTTCATTAAGCACACGTTAAGGCCAAGAATGCTCTGTTTGCATGTATTTCTAAGGTTGTCTTTGCTAGATTGGATGTGATTTCGTCAGCACATGATATCTAAACAAGAGTTATGACAAACTCAAGAATGATCATGTAGAGCTACATGAGAAGTATAAGGCCCTTGAACTTACTTTTGAGGCCATCAATGTGGATGATCTTGCCCCTCCCTCCTCAAGTTCATCTAAGAGTGATGCTTCTACTATATGTGATGAACTAACCACCTCGGTCGAGGTTTCTTCTCTTGAGTCCTCTGTTTTGAAGGAATATCATAAGCTCAAGAAAGAGAGGGAGATGGTAATGGACGGCTTCGAGAGGCTCACACGTGGTAGAGCCATCCACAAGGAGATCCTTGGGAGAAACCTTGTGAACAATGTCTCCCACAGTGGACTTGGCTCATATCCCACCGCCATCGACATCATCGGGAGGGGTGACTCCATTCCCGCTTGGGTTAAGCCCCTACTCACCGATGACTACTATTGCGACAGGTGTTGCAAGGATGGCCACACCATCTAGGATTGTCCTATGGTGAGAAGTACCATTGTTTTACCTAATCTAACTTGTTCCATGAGAAAACACATTTCAAGCTTTTTAGGGACAAGAGTGGTGTAAGCTTTATGACCATTGATAGGATCCCCGAGGTATGAATGTTTTGGTGATAGATGACAACTATAAAATGGTGGGCTAATATCTACATGAGCGTTGTCTATATAGGAATCATCTCTAAACTCTACTATAAATCATATGGATGATGGTTGCCTTGGTGATTGATGACAATAACCACAAGCATGGAGGCTTGGTGAGCTTGATGGAGTCTAAGGGTTGATAGAGATGGATCAAAGCTGAGGACAAGCTATGGAGCAAGTGTTGGGAACCTATATAACTTTGATGCTGGGGTCTTGGAGACCTCTCTTGGCCAGTGGAATACCTAAGAGCATTTGGTAAGGTCCAAGAGCAAAAGAGGAGGGCACTAGGAGAGGATATTGGATATGTTGAGAGTGCTTGTGAGAGTAACAAGGAGCGATCTTACACATCTACGGCTAGGGTGTCCTTGAGTAGGTTGTTACTCTTGGTCTATGGTAAGAGCTAGACGGGTTAGGTGTCAGTGATTGAGCCTATCGTGATCAGTTGTGAAGGCCGCCACATGTTTGTACATGGTTTGAGCCCGCCGGTGAAAGGGACATCGCTAGTGAGCGCCAATGTTGGCTTGGGGAGTCCGGCAAGTTCTCGAGGGAGGCGAGCATGTGCCTTGGTGGCAGCGGTGACGCACACCGTGTCTTCACTCTGGGAGTGATTGCGGGCTTGTGTGCGAGAACTCCACTTGGTGGTGGGAGGGACCGGGACTCCGGCGGGAGTGGTCCAATGAGGAGTAGGGGAAGGCGCTATCTTTCTGAGACCTCGGGAAAAAAATCATGAGCATTCCTTGACCCCCTCTTTACTATTCCTCATTTGAGTGCTCTAGTTGATAGGGTGACTTGTGGCTTGCATAGGTTAGTGTGTTTAGCTTCCGCACTTTGTTTTGCATCATGAACACTAGCATACATAGGGTCTTGGCCTACTAGAACTATTTAGGTTGCAACGCTTGTTGGGTTCTAGTGGTGTGAAATTAAAGTATTTTGATTCGTGGTCGGCTACCGATTCACCCCCCCCTCTCGGTAGGCCTTCAGTCCTTTCAATTGGTATCAGAGCCAAGTGCTCATCTTTGAGGCTTCACCGCCTTGAGTAAGGATGCCGGGAAAGGTGGAGAGTGTTCCCATATTTGATGGGGAGGACTACGGATATTGGATGGCATGTATGCAAGCCTACATGGAGTCCCTTGATCTAGAGATATGGATGGTGAGCCATGAATCAGATGCGGATGTGAACCTTCTTGAACCTGATTTCATTAAGAACAATGTTAAGGCCAAGAATGCTCTGTTCTCATGCATCTTTAAGGATGTGTTTGCTAGATTGGACTCGAGTTCGACAGCACACGGTATCTGGACTGAGATTCAGAGTATCCATGAGGGTACTGTTGACGGCTGTTAAGTACCATTTTTAACCGTCAACTATACTCAAATAAAGGAGAATTTGGCATTTCATACACGCATGCTTTAGCACAATAATATAGTTCCACTTGTACTTGGAGAACTTTGTGCATGCAGGAGGAAATGTGAAGAAAACACCTCAAAAGGCAAGAAAACACACTTTCGACCAATCAGAGAGTGCCACATGGACGTCACACGGATTGAAGGGCCCATTTTCAGCTCTTAACCGACGTAACTCCCTGTAATACCGCGGGAACCGACCTCAGGACCCACCTGCCAGCCTCCCCAAGAAAGCACAGGCCAGGAGGGGCCACCCCCAGGTCGGCCGACCCGGCCGGGCGCCCTCTCCGCCTGGGCTTCCACGTGTTGGCTCCTCCGCGACTCCTGATGACGGTTTGAGATGCCTTCCGTGGCGGTTACTCTCCCTTACCGACCTATTGAGGCTATAAATAGGAGGGTGTGCCTTCACACTCAACACACACCACAAGAAGCATTTCTCTCTTGCTAGTAGTAGTTCTTGGAGTTTTAGTGGAGTTAGGCTGAGTCTAGAGCTCTCTAGTCCCAAGTCTTCACTTGGAATTGGTATGGCTCTTGTATCTTTTCTCTTTTGTAAGACTTTGCTCTTATCAATATATATATCTTTTCTATATAGTTGTGCGTGGGTCATGAGTTTCTTGTTTGATATTGTGATCCATATATGTGATAGTATAGTCTACTTATGTGATAGTAGTTTATATTTATTATACTACTATTGTCATGCTAGTCATATACCGTCACTATAGTCTAGTTTATATGTTATAGTCTCTATGCTTAGTTTTAGCTGATAAAGTATAGCATGGGTTTGGTGATCGTATTCGTACGGTAACTCTGCCTCGTTAATAGTAATCGCGGAGGGGCAGAGTGCTCTTTGGTCATGCAAGTATGGTACTTGGGTGACTGATTTGCATCAATTATTCGTTAGTCTACTGGTTCGTTGAGGTAGGCGGCAGGTGGTGACAGCCCTGTCCGTCCTTTGAAATCCTCCCCGCTAGGCTAGTGCGTAGGCTCTTGGCGGAAGTCGCCTGTGGATGCAGGGGTAAGTCCGTGCCTGAAGTGCTATACTATTGACTGCTGAACCTGAGTGTGGGTCTGTATGTATTCTACTTAGGCTATGCAACTGTATAGGAATGTATAGTAGGAGTAGCTTAGCCTAGTCTTTCCTCCACTAGACTTTATTTATTTAGTAGGAATCTTCTGTGTGTGTCACACTACCCAGTTATTATCATGTACCCGCCTGTCTTGGTTAGATATCCTTGCTAATTGTTAACATGATCTTATATGTTAGTAACGCTTCTTGATCATAACCTTTCTTTGGGATAAACAAATACGATACCCTGAATACTTCCGGGTGAAATGCTACAGCGGTATTCTCCGTGCGCTTGCGGATTTTACCTACTTGACTCTGGGACATATTAGTGAACCGTTTCTGGCCCCGTGCCGGGAATGATTTATTAATATGGCTTAGCAAAAGTCAACAAGCATTTCTGGCGCCGTTGCCGGGGAAGGCGTATGATTTAAGAAAAATTACTAATGTATATAGTAGTGTTGCAATTATTAAGGCTATCTCCTAAGCAGGCTAACCTTGCTTTGTTTTCTGCATTTTGTATGAAAACAGGGTAGTGCTGCTCTCAAGAATCAGCTGAGCTTTAATAAAATGATAGAAACCCAATTAGCTCAGTTAGCTACTACTGTTCCTACTGCTGAGTCGGGGAAAATCCCGGGGCAACCCGAGACCCCCTTAGAAAATGTTAATGCGGTTACCACGAGAGGAGGTAAGTCCACTCGGGATCCGCCATACCCTAACCATGCAGGAAAGGACACATCAGCTGAGAAGCCGGCAGAAGAAGAAGAACTGCCGCCCAGGAAAACGGCCCCACATGAGTTCTATGACACGAACCTCATGCCGTTTCCTGAAAGAAGAAGGAAGCCCACCGTGGACGAGCAGTTCACACGCTTCGTTGAGGTGATCCAGAAGCTGCACATCAACGTGCCCTTGCTGGATGCGATACAAGTACCCACGTACGCTCGCTACCTCAAGGATCTTATCAGCAACAAGCGCCCACTACCGACCACAGAAATTGTCAAGCTGACGGAAGAGTGTAGCGCTGCTATACTCAACCGGCTTCCTGAGAAGAAGAAAGATCCGGGGTGTCCCACGATCACCTGCTCGATCGGGACACAGAACTTCGACCATGCCTTATGTGATCTTGGGGCAAGTGTGAGCGTCATGCCGAAGGATGTCTTCGACAAGCTCAACTACACCACACTATCCCCCACGCCGATGCAGCTGCAGCTGGCCGATTCAACGGTCCGCTATCCGGCGGGGATCGCCGAAGATATTCCGGTGAAAATCCGGGGTTGCTTCATCCCCGTCGACTTCGTAGTGCTTGACATGGACATCGGGAAGAGCACACCGCTCATCCTGGGACGCCCATTTCTCAGCACTGCGGATGCTCGCATCGATGTAGGAGCCGGAGAAATCCGCTTCCACATCAATGGCAAGGAGGAGAAGTTTGACTTTCGGCCAAGGAAAGAACAGTGCAACATGATCCGTATCAAGTACGGGCCGAACCCAAGCAACATCAAGGAAGTGGAGGTCACTCCGCCAAAGAAGGACAGCCTCATCACATTCATGAAGAACTTCCTTGAGAAGGAAAAGGTTGCACAGCAACAACTGATGAAGGCAAGGAGGCAAAGGTCACACATTAAGCAACAGCCTCCGAAGTCCACAAGGCAGCAACCTCCGAGGTCTGCAAAGAAACAGGCTGTGAAGCCTGCAAAACCGCAGCCTCCGAAGCCCGAGAAGCCACCGACCGCAACAAAGACCAAGAAGGTGTGGCGAATGAAACAAGAAGCATCATCCGTGTCTTCATCTCCGGGACCGGACAACGCTTCATCGAGCTGAACGCCGGAGAAAAGTCCCACTCGTCGGACTTTAAAAGGTGAGTCCTCGCCGGGAGGTTAAACCGGTAGTTATCCATATTTGCTCTTTTAATTGCATATTTGCTTTCCACCACATTTTGATTTTTTTCCCGACCACTGCATTTCTGCATTTTTGAATTTTTCCAGCCACCTTGGAATTTTTCAAAACTCATTTGCATTTCTGAAAATTTAGAAAATAGGTTTTTGGGCTTTCCATTTTGAAAAGATTTTTTGCCGAGCTTTTTGAGCAAAAAGGCAGCAGGGGACAAATCCCCTAGCCGTTGGGCAACACATAGGAAAAAGGGGGGCTGCCAGGAGGCCCACCTGCCAGGTCGGCCGACCTGGTGGGGTCGGCCGACCCCCTGGCCCCACCTTTTCCTGTGCTCCTTTCTCCCAACGGCTATATGGCCGTTGCTCTGTCTCTTTCTAACGGCCATCTTGCTTCCTTGGCTATAAAAACCGCCCAGGAGGAGGAGCTTCACCATTCCAAGCTCATCTTTCACTCCCCTCCTTTGCTCACTTGTTGCTCTCCCAAAATTTCGTGTTCTTCAACTTTACTACAGCCCCAAAAACCCAAAAAAAAAATATTTCCCCTCTGTTTTAGTGCATTTGCAAGTTGTTGTGAGAAGAAAACCAATTTCGGAGAAGCTCGGGTTTGTCGTTTTCACTAACGCTCACCCGAACACTTGTTCGATCTTGTTTTTGTTCTTGTCTTGTGTTTGTTCTTGTGTGCAGCCATGTTCAAACGAATGAAGCAAGTCGCCGGAATCAAGCGGAGAAAAAGCACTCGTGCAAGCACGAGTCAAGCATCCTCCGTCGAGCTCACACCAAGTCCGGGGCATGGTGACCCCGAAGCTGAAATTCCGGAGGAAAGGCCGGCCTTGCTCATCACCGAGGAGCATCTCGACATCAAGGACGACCGCGAGGGCCAAGCCATCGCGCTCATGAGAGAACGGCCATTCGCCCACACCCGACGCTTCGATCCGGACTTCCTCGAGAAAATAGGTATGAGAGAAGAATTTGCCTCTATTTTTTGCACTATGGGTTGGCTAAATTTCGTAGAAGTAGATGAGCCGGGTTCTCGTTTGCTTACTATGTAGTTTTTATGCACCCTTAGAAAGTATGATGAAGGCATTTCTTTTCGCTTGTTTGGGCAAGAGCGCTTGGTCACATGGGGTGATCTTCATGCTATGCTAGGTCTAAATCCTAAATGTAGGCTAGACTTAGATAAAGCGCTAAAGGGGTTCCATAAAGAAAGTTTTTGGAAAAAGATTTCCGGAAACGAGTGGGGTCCCAAGCCTAGAACAAGTGCCATCCATAATCCTACACTTAGATTTATGCATGTGTGGTTGGCTATGACCTTGTTTCCTCGAGGTGACATTAGGGTTATCCGGCAAGATGAATTGAAAATACTTTATGCCATGGTTAAAAAAATTAGGGTGTCACCCGCGGAATGCATGATTGATCAATGGTTAGACAATATAAAGTTGACAGGACCAATTGAGTGCACCTCTTTAGTTACTCGCATTGCGCAGAAGTGTGGTCTGCTTGAGAATGTTCATGTTGGATATTTGACGGTAGATAGAGAATTTCTAGGTGAGGACTATTTTGTGCAAGGACATACTTTGAAACATGGTCCAAATAATACCTTGATCTATCACTTTCCCGGGTATACAAATGAATTCCCGTTACCTAACCCGGGTCTTCGTTTGTATCACTGTCGGGCACTAACCCTCCCACTTGAGCCAGTGGGAGAAGTTCGCAGGCATAGTGTTTCAGGGCGACCGACACGTTCCCGTAGGCATATGGAGCCTACACCGGAGTTTCACACTCCGACCGGAGATCCGGTATGGGAGCAGCCCCCGCCACAGGACGAGGCGGGTGCATCAACATGGCAGGCCGGAGCATGGGAATCTCAGTACGATTACCCCATGCAGACGTCATCAAGTTCAAGCGGACCGCCATCCTTTGCCACTCGGTCATTCTCATCCCGTGGGTTCCGTGAACTCAACTATGGGATGGCCGAGTTGACAAGGAGGGTGAACTTCATTGATCTGCGCACCGAGAGCATGCAACAAACTCTCACGCAACATGTCGCCGACACCCAGCAATGGCAGAATTTCAGCGACAACCAATTCCGCCAGCTGAACGCGATGATGGTTCAGAATCAGAGCAATTGGGATGCCTTCTTCCGCTCCCAAGGCTACGACCCGAACCAGCAGATATGAGCAAGAACAAGCTTGGGGGAGGACCCCCCTTCTCACGGTAACTTGTATCTTTCCCCTTCCCTTTATTTCTTGCATTTGCTAAATCTGAAGATCCATAAAAATTTGCAAAACATAAAAAGAACAAAAATATTTCCCTTTTTCATGCGCGGTATGAATGTGTATAATTTTCCTATGTTGAAATGATGAATAGTTGCTCTGTCCTTTATTCCTCTCTAATGCTAGTTTACAACTTAGTACTCTCTCAAGAGTTAGGTTTGTTGGTAAATCTTGCCTTGAACTTGAATCTTGTGGGTAGCATATGCATTCTCTAGTTCTAAGTTGTTGAGAGGTATGATATGATAGATAGGGCTGCTATGATCTTGCTCAACGTAAAGCTTGAATTCCAGAGTTTTATTTTTCAAAATGACAAATTGATAAGTTCCTCAATGATGAAATTCCCACCACAGCCATATGTAGTGTTTACATTTGAAAACCTTTACACATATGCTGCTTGTTTCACATTGAGCTTAGTCAAAATTGTTGTGACCCTAGTAGAACTCTTTTCATGCTTTCTTGATCAAGATCATATACACACATCCACCGCCATGAGCTATCCTTCTAAATCAAGAAGATAGCATCCACCATATCCACCATATCCACCGTGAGCTATTCTTCTACACTGGAAGAAAGCCACTATCGATCCATCCATCCAAAGAAACACTCCATATATCCATTACAAAATTCCTCTCTCAAAGTATTCATTGCAAACTAGGACTATGGCTATGCAAAAAAGAAAAGAAAAAAAAATGCTCAAAAAAAGAGAGCAAGCAAAAGATAGCCATAGCCTAGAAACTCCAAAAGAGAGAAGGAAAATTCAAAAAGGAGTTATTTCTTCCCATCCACCATTCCTCCGTTCTCCCACACACTTGCACATCTTGATCAAGATTGTTTGAATTGATGTTTTTCTTGGATCCGGTCTTTTGACATAGCAATATTATGTGAACATGAGTGCCTCATATATCCCTACCTTGAGCTCCACATAAAGCCTTATTTAGAAGTAGGTGATTATAGGCAACACTTTGCCTTGGTGAGGAATCATACACATATTGAGTGATCCGAGAGAATCATTTGAGGAACTTGGTTTTTATTTTCAAAATCTTTTGAAAACCTCCGGAATAACATAGCGGAATCTAGAGCAAGTGATTGGTGTCCTGCAATTGTTCTATCTCTCAACCGCCCAAGACAAAGAGGTGTAAAAGCCCCATGGATCGAGGTAAATGGGTAAGTTATGTGCCAACATATTTAATTCTAGGAAGAGTACTTTGTTGTGCGCATAGTATTATTGAGGAGTAGGACATTGTAGCAACTCCTGATCAACAACTTAAGTTTATCTTTGCTTCGGGACGAGCAAAGGGTAAGCTTGGGGGAGTTTGTTGACGGCTGTTAAGTACCATTTTTAACCGTCAACTATACTCAAATAAAGGAGAATTTGGCATTTCATACACGCATGCTTTAGCACAATAATATAGTTCCACTTGTACTTGGAGAACTTTGTGCATGCAGGAGGAAATGTGAAGGAAACACCTCAAAAGGCAAGAAAACACACTTTCGACCAATCAGAGAGTGCCACATGGACGTCACACGGATTGAAGGGCCCATTTTCAGCTCTTAACCGACGTAACTCTCTGTAATACCGCGGGAACCGACCTCAGGACCCACCTGCCAGCCTCCCCAAGAAAGCACAGGCCAGGAGGGGCCACCCCCAGGTCGGCCGACCCGGCTGGGCGCCCTCTCCGCCTGGGCTTCCACGTGTTGGCTCCTCCGCGACTCCTGATGACGGTTTGAGATGCCTTCCGTGGCGGTTACTCTCCCTTGCCGACCTATTGAGGCTATAAATAGGAGGGTGTGCCTTCACACTCAACACACACCACAAGAAGCATTTCTCTCTTGCTAGTAGTAGTTCTTGGAGTTTTAGTGGAGTTAGGCTGAGTCTAGAGCTCTCTAGTCCCAAGTCTTCACTTGGAATTGGTATGACTCTTGTATCTTTTCCCTTTTGTAAGACTTTGCTCTTATCAATATATATATCTTTTCTATATAGTTGTGCGTGGGTCATGAGTTTCTTGTTTGATATTGTGATCCATATATGTGATAGTATAGTCTACTTATGTGATAGTAGTTTATATTTATTATACTACTATTGTCATGCTAGTCATATACCGTCACTATAGTCTAGTTTATATGTTATAGTCTCTATGCTTAGTTTTAGCTGATAAAGTATAGCATGGGTTTGGTGATCGTATTCGTACGGTAACTCTGCCTCGTTAATAGTAATCGCGGAGGGGCAGAGTGCTCTTTGGTCATGCAAGTATGGTACTTGGGTGACTGATTTGCATCAATTATTCGTTAGTCTACTGGTTCGTTGAGGTAGGCGGCAGGTGGTGACAGCCCTGTCCGTCCTTTGAAATCCTCCCCGCTAGGCTAGTGCGTAGGCTCTTGGCGGAAGTCGCCTGTGGATGCAGGGGTAAGTCCGTGCCTGAAGTGCTATACTATTGACTGCTGAACCTGAGTGTGGGTCTGTATGTATTCTACTTAGGCTATGCAACTGTATAGGAATGTATAGTAGGAGTAGCTTAGCCTAGTCTTTCCTCCACTAGACTTTATTTATTTAGTAGGAATCTTCTGTGTGTGTCACACTACCCAGTTATTATCATGTACCCGCCTGTCTTGGTTAGATATCCTTGCTGCAACCCCGTGCCCGCGCACAGCCGTGCCACCGCCGAACACCAGCGCCGCCACTCCGCCACCGTGCTCGTCCACTCTCTCGCCCGCACGCAGCCGCGCTGCGCACGCGCAAGACTAGAGCCATCGCCGCCGCTGCTCTCCTCGCCGTCGGCCATCGCTGCTTCCCCCACCGTCGTGCGCCACCCCTGCCACTCCCTCGCTGTTGCGCTCGCACCCAGACACCAGAGTCGACCCCCCCCCCCCCACTGCAAGAAGCTAGGGCAAAAGTTTGTCTTTTCCCTTTCCCCCCATTGCCAGTGACACCAAGTTCCAAACTTTCCGACGATCGGTGTGTTCTTTGCGGTATTCGACATCAATCTCATAGGGTATTGTGCTTCTAATCTCTAGTTTCATTGTTGATGCCCTAATCATCGAGCAATTAGCTTTAATTAATGCAATTAGGAGTAAATGCCTAGTCTTTAGTTGCATTAATTAGTTAATTGGCTCAACCTAGTCTGCAATTAATTCCATGCTTATCTGTTAATTGCATGTCTAGGGTTATCTTCTGTCTAGTCTGCAGTTAGATTTATTGCCCATTATTTGACTGCACACTAGATGACTCACACCAGCCACATATAGTTGATGATCACTGTTATTACTATTGCTTATTTGTCTAGTGATCATGTCCTTCATTCAGTGCACATTCTTTCCTAGCGGTGCTCTGCTTGTAGATTTATATAGGACTCTATACTTATCCTATCTATACCTACGTGCGTGCAGTGACAGGAGTCAGCAGAGTCAAAGATGGCAGGATCTGGTCAGGATAAGGGCAAGGGCAAGATGCCAGAGAAGCCGAAGAGCAGGAAGAGGACCAGGCTAGACCTAGAGTCAGAGAGATCTAGGAGGGTTACCAGGCACCTGGATGCCATGGAGGAGTCACGCAGGACACCAGGGACACGGCTGATCCTAGAGCCATCTGGTCACACTCAGGGACTCAGGAGGAGTACCCGGCAGAGGACAGTGCTTGCCACAGGAGTCACTCCGGCACCTTGGTTGCAGAGTACTCTGGGTTTCCGTCAGGGGAGGTCGTCGAGACCTACGGAGCAGGGATCCTCTAGGTAGCAGGAGGAGCCCGAGGAATCAGAGTCTAAGGAAGAGAGCTCTGAGTATGATTTAGAGGAGCTGGAGGAGGAGATTGATCAAACATAGCCAGCTAGTCTCTAGAGGACAGCTCACTGGGTAGGAGACCCGAGGTGCACGTGTGCAGTGTGCACAAGGTGACTGTAGAGACTCGTTGAGGCAGCCGGAGAGCCGGACACACTTAAGGTTCCAGCAAAGAACCTTAAGGCACTACGTCTTGTCTCCTTGGAGCAGTGGGTTCTAGTCCCCAGGGATCCCTCTGCAGTAGAGAGGTACTGGACAGGCCTCCAGAGGAGGATCGAAGAGGGTCTGAGACGCTATCTCGCCATGAAGGGCAAGGATAAGGTGTTTGTACCGTAGCTGTATACTACCTACCAGGCCATGAGGAGGGCCACCGGGACAGACTTGGAGCAGCATTTCACATATTTGCCTGGTCCTGCAGAGCTGGTCATAGAGTCCTACAGGTTCAGAGAGGACATTGTCCTAGAGTTCTATGCTACACTGTGGATAGCCAAAGACCGCTTAGAGTTCTGGTTTTTGTTCAGAGGGCAGCCACAGTGTGTGACCAGGGGGGATCTCATTGCCAGCTTTGGTTTTCTTGCTTCAGACCTTCAGCTCTATAGGAGTGCCTACCCGTCCCTTGAGCCACCTTGCAGACCACAGGGAGGGAAGCTACCTTCAGACGACATGGTGTTGATTGCTTTTCCACCACCACACACCCTAGGCTTTGAGAGAGGCCCTACGAGACTCACCGTAGAGGCCAAGGTGGTTAGATCGATAGTCACCAGGACTATCATACCCAGGTCTGGATACAGAGAGGAGTTCACACTCTTGCACCAGTGGGTAGTGGCAGTTATCTTGAGGAGACAACAGTTTGACTTGATAGATTTACTGATTGGAGAGACAGAGGAGGTTATTTCTGAGAGAGTAGGAGGATGTCACTTGGTCTATGCCCTATACATTTGCTATCTTCTGAGGAGGATGGGCCTTGTGACAGAGGAGCAGTACGAGGCATTACCTGAGGTGACCACCAGTTATGCACCTCGAGTCCCCAGGGGATAGCAGTCAGCCTCTAGTCAGCAGACGGGAGAGGAGGAGCAGGAGTCACCGCCGGTCGTTCACGAGTAGGCAGCTCATCCAGAGACGGTGATTCCTGAGTCAGCCAGCACTGGAGCACCTCCCCAGCCTACGGGATCATAGACAAAGGACGCTATCACTGTAGCAGCACTAGCAGGACGCCTGAGTGAGTTCATTCAGAACACAACTGAGGATAGACGTCAGATGATGGAGGTCATCAAGGGACAGGCGGAGCTTCAGAGACAACAGATGATGATGATGACCACCCTGATGCCTCAGATGGCAGAGATGACTCAGAGGCAGGCCAGTCAGCAGCCAGGACCTTCAGCATTTCCATAATTTCCATAGCTGCCGACACACCCAGGACCCTTCACAGCTATGATGATAGCTCAGTGCAGTGGGTTGTCACACTCAGGGGTGTTATCGACAGGGGGACCAGGAAAGACATTCTCTCCAGTGACTCAGCTCTCCCCCATGTCTGCCTTCTCAGTATCTGTGTTGTTCACCTCACCGACACACTCTTCGACCTCGCAGATGGCAGGACCTTCCACCTCCCAACTACCAGTGAGGAGTCCGTTCTCAGGCATACTGCGCACCACTCATGCAGACTCCCAGCCAGCCACAGAGACAGCTACAGCTCCACCTTCCACTGCTATAGTCAGCACTCTTACACCTCAGGTAGCAGATGATCTGGTCCACCGAGGCTACACTTAGGAGGACGTGGATGACCTTGCTCTTCTCTAGGTAACTATTACTGAGGAGAAATCCACAGTCCCACTAGCAGGACAGGACAGAGGGTCTGAGTCACCTGTAGACCTTGACTTCTTCGAGCAGTTGGATGCTTAGGCGGCACAGGCTCAAGGAGCACAGTAGGATCCAGCACACTAGCAGCCAAGAGCAGAGCCTTCAAAGGATGTTGCTGCACCACTTTCTTCGACCACGAGCACGTAGATGTTCACTTTTCCACTTTTTGGTGCTTGTTGCCAAAGGGGGAGAAGTAGTCATAGGTCTAGGGGGAGTTGGAGTGTGATCTTGTGCGATCGAGAGTAGCTTCTATCTAGGGGGAGCATACGTGTACATTGGTTTTGGGAGTTAGATACATTTGGATATTATTTTGATAGAGTTATTCGATGTTCGTGGATTTTGATGAGTCATGGTTTTCATTCACTTGTGTTTGACTCATCTTGATCTCACTTGGTTTATTTTCATATGCAATGCTTTGTATTCCTTACTTATCCTGTATGCATGTATATGATTCCATGAGGATGATTGCTTGTTCTTAATGTTTATGCATTGTCATGCTAACCTATTGCATATCATCATTCATGTCATGCATTGCATGTCCTTATGCTTTTATTAAATATCTTCAAGGCAGTCAAGGTCATTTCTCTTAGGTCATGTCTAGTCGGTGATGTGCAAGGTTGCTCGGTGAAATCATAGGCACTAGATGACAGTGGAGAAGCCTAGGAGCTGTTCAGAGAAGCCAGGAAATGAAGTCAAGCGAAGACGACAAGTTTCAGCTTCTGGACATAGTGATCGGACAGAGGGGTCAATGGTGACCGGACTGTACGGTCACTAGGTGAAGTTGTCTGGGACTTACAACGAAGAAGCGAGGAAACTATCAGAGTTGAGGTTGTAGAGACCGGACGGTCCGGTCTACAGACCGGACGGTCAGGTCTGTACAAGTGACTCTGGGCAGCGAGGAAGCAAGTGCTAGAAATGTTTCTGGACTGGAGAGAGAAACGGACCAGAAGGTTCAGTCAACTAACCGTACGGTCCGGTCAGTATAGGATTTCAGCAGGGTAGAGCTGTTGTGCTCAGGTTTGAAGTGACCGGACGGTCCGGTCAGGCAGTGACCGGATAGTCCGACCAGTAGGCCCAAAAAGCTGATTTCGTGGAGCAACGGCTAGTTGGAGGTTGGAAGCCTATATAACTTCGTTGCTTGGGTCTTGGAGATCTCTCTTGGCCAGTGGAATACCTGAGAGCATTTGGTAAGGTCCATGAGCAAAAGAGGAGAGCACTAGGAGAGGATATTGGATATCTTGAGAGTGCTTGTGAGAGTAACAAGGAGCGATCTTGCACATCTATGGCTAGGTTGTCCTCGAGGGTGTGATCTAGGTTGTTACTCTTGGTATATGGTAAGACCTAGACCGGTTAAGTGTCGGTGATCGAGCCTATCATGATCGGTTGTGAAGGCTGTCACATGTTTGTACACGGTTTGAGCCCGTCGGTGAAAGGGACTTCGCTAGTGAGCGCCCGTGTCGGCTTGGGGAGTCCGGCAAGTTCTCGAGGGAGGCGAGCTTGTGCCTTGGTGACAGCGGTGATACACACCATGTCTTCACTCCGAGAGTGATTGCGGGCTCGTGTGCGAGAACTCCACTTGGTGGTGGGAGGGACCAGAACTCCAGCGGGAGTGGTCCAACGAGGATTAGGGGAAGGCGCCATCCTTCCGAGACCTCAGGAAAAAAATCATGAGCATTTCTTGACCCCCTCTTTACTATTCTGTATTTGAGTGCTCTAGTTGATAGGGTGACTTGTGGCTTGCATAGGCTAGTGTGTTTAGCTTCCGCACTTTGTTTCACATCATGAACAATAGCATGCATAGGGTCTTGGCCTACTAGAACTGTTTAGGTTGTAACGCTTGTCGGGTTCTAGTGGTGTGAAATTGAAGTATTTTGATTCGTGGTCGGCTACCGATTCACCCCCCCCCACCCTCTCGGTAGGCCTTCGGTCCTTTCAAGTGGCAAGGTGAAAGTGTGGAATACTTACCTTACCGGTATCCTTTCAACTAGCCTTCGGTCCTAAGTCGGAAGATGACAGGGTAACTCACCAACATGGGAACCGACCGAGTCGGCTTGGAGCACAAGGCAAATACAGATAGAATTACTATGTTATCTTTGTAGACTATGAGTAATACTCTTCATGTACCCCCTATCGACCAGATATATAAGGCGGCAGGAACCCCCCATCAAGGGACATAACACCAACAAGCAATACAATCCACAGAACACATGACGTAGGGTTTTTACTCTCATCAAGAGGGCCAGAACATGTATAACTCGGTGTCGTGTCTTAACTATCTAGTTCTTAATCCCGATGTAGCCCCATAAATATATTGCCGAGATTAAGTCTCAACAGTTGGCGCGCCGGGAAGGGGACAAGGCACGCCGGCATTCTCTGTCGACCTAAATGGCCGAGATTCCAATCATCCAGTACTCATCAGATTTCAAGATCTCCTTTGGCTCACTCGACTTTTTGGTGGATGACGCCTGGCTGGGCGAACAACAGATCTGACCTAACCGCAGCCAACTCCATGGCACGTTCATTGGGCTCGACAAATCTAATCCCACCTCTAGCACTACTCGGACTCGGTGAGACAGACCTACCATCGGATATGACTCTAAGTTGATCCTATCCTTTGATGAGGATTCGGATGGTTCTTCTTGCCCATATCCTCACGCTGTTTACATGGCGCATGAGAAAGAGCCCGCAAGGACTCCACCACCGGCGGATGGTGGGCATGCCAACCGAGAAGATGGAGAAGATCCATCGCCAGGACATTGCCAACCGAGAGGATCTCGTAACATCGCACGAGAGCTCAACTTTAGAGACTTGGAGATCGAGATGGATGGCGAGGAGGTCTACACCACCCCTCAAAACAACATCACTAGGGCAAGGATGCTCCTTGGTGGCTTGATGGCCAACGAGGCGAACCATACTCCCGTGATGAAGAAAGTTGTAGCCATGCTTAAGGCTGCTGCAATTCAAGACCAGGCTAGGGCGCAACCTTCTTAATCGATTGCAAGCTCTAGACGAGTGGCTTCACAAGGCCATCGAGGGCGTCAAGATCTAAGGAATTCCCTCAGTAACCGAGATGGACAATAGATCATCAACTCCTATTATGAGGAGCGAGCCCGTGACAATATTCATACGAAGAAGAACAACATGATCGGAGGGATGACTGTCATCATGACGACCACAGGGACAAACGACGCCAAGAGTCACCTCGGAGGAACGACTGCAACGAACGATGTCATAATGATGATCAGGATCGGCACAAAGACCGCAATGACGACAATCGGCATCACCGCCATGATGATGATGTGGGTCCACGCCATCGGCGTCGCACTCCCTCAACTTCACGATCACCAGATCGTCGACGTAGGTCTACATCACCGACCGATGAGGAGTTTGATGGAATAAAGGCTTACGCTTCTGAGCTACGTATATGCAAGTTCCAAAAGAGTTTCAAGTCGATTGCCATCGAAAAGTATGATGGTCAGGCCAACCCTAAGGAGTGGCTCTAGATCTATAGCACAACTATTCGGTTTGCAGAGGGAGATACCTACGTGATGGCCAGCTACCCACTGGTCTGTCTTGAACCATCCGTTTGGATTTGGATCACATCACTCCCTGAAAAGTCTATCTCTAATTAGGGGGGGGGGGCGGGGGAGCGCAACAAACAGTTCATTGAGAACTTCCAAGCTACCTGCAATCGTCCAGGCAACCCCTTCCACCACACCAAGCTCAAGAAAAAGTCCGATGAGACCCTGCGCGACTACATCAAGCATTTCTGTGCCAAGAAGACTGGAATCCCCAATGTCCCGGATCAGCAGATCATTATTACCTTCCAAGGAGGGTTACAGAGTGATGACCTGGTTCGGGAGATCGGTCGGTGGAATCATAGCCTCGATCTGACTGCTCGAGAGTGCTTCAAGATTGTGGATAAGTACGCTTCAGGGGAGTCGGCTTTGTACAACATCCACGACAAGGGGAAGATGAAGCGCCAGGACAAGTCAAAGTCCTCCAAGAAGGACAAGAAACAAAAGACCGGCGACTTTGTCGCTGTAGTAGACCGATGCAGGAAGAATCCTCGGATGAATCAGCAGACCATGGATGCTTTGCTGAGTGGCCCGTGCTGATGGCATCCAAAGGGAAACCACAAGGCAAAGGATTGTTGCAGGCTGAAGGGGTTTGCGATCGCAGCACTCAAGGTGGCCAAGTCACCACCAAGAAGGAATGACTCCGGCAAGCCTGGTGATGACAAGATGGATGGAGCAGCTGACTTCTAGGAGGCTCAAAAGGAGGTGAACAGAAGCTAGAACTATGTGAGATTAACTCTGTAGAACCAGCTACTCCCGAGTACATGATGTGGTCTAAAGTACTGATTAGTTTGGATCAGTCGGATCACCCCAGGCACCTACCAAGCTAGGTCGCTATCCACTTGTGCTCGCGGCAACTATCCAGGGGGTCAAGTTCAATAGAGTACTCATAGATGGAGGAAGCAGCCTTGACTTGATCTTCTCGGGAACCTTCAAAGAGCTCGGTTTGTAGGTCTCCAACCTCAAACCGAGTACTTCACTCTTCCATGGGATTGTGCCGGGTAAGACTTCTGTCCCCATAGGACAGATCACTCTGCCAGTCATGTTCGGCACCCAGGAGAACTTCAGGACCGAGTGGATCACCTTTCAAGTGGCGGACTTCGAGAATGCCTATCACATCATCCTTGGTAGACCGGCAATGGTGAAGTTCATGGCGGTCCCACATTATCCATACCTCACTCTCAAGATGCCAGCCCCAAAGGAATCATCTCCCTCCACTCTGATCTTCAAAATTCTTTTGATTGCGATGTGCGGAGTTGCGAGTTGGCTAGCCGGCAGTTGATGCTGTCCGACCGATTGGAGATCTAGAAGGCAGTTGGCGATATGGTGAGCGAGGAAGCTAAGGTCCCCTCCAGATGGACAACCTCCTGACCAAAGAGATACCGCTCTGCCCTGAAGACCCTGCTAAGGTCACTTATGTAAGGGCCGACCTCGGGGAGAAATAGGAACTCGTGCTCACTCTTTTCCTCCAGGAAAATAGGGACATCTTTGCGTGGCAGCCCTCTAACATGTCGGGAGTTCCTAGAGAAAAGATGGAGCATGAATTAAGGGTGCCTCCTGGGGCTACACCAGTCAAGTAACGACTCAGAAGATTCGCTCAAGACCACAAGGACGCCATGAAGAAGAGGATAGCTAAGCTTTTAGCTGCTAAGTTTGTTAGGAAAGTGTACAATCCTGATTGGTTGGCAAATCCAGTTCTTGTACCTAAGAAGAATAAAGAGTGGTGTGTATGCGTTGATTATACCGATTTGAACAAGGTCTGCCCAAAAGACCCCTTTGCTCTGCCACGCATCGATTAGATCGTAGACTCAACAGCCGGGTGTGAGCTTTTAAGCTTTCTGGATGCCTATTCAGGCTATCACCAGATCCCACTAAAAGTTGAAGATCAAATCAAAACTTTCTTCATAACTCCTTTTGGCGCCTATTGCTACATCACTATGCCGTTTGGTCTGAAAAATGCTGGCGCGACTTTCCAACGTGGTAGTAAATGCTACCTCAAAACTCAGATTGGTCGGAATGCAGAAGCTTACATCGATGACATCATTGTAAAGACTTAGAATGTTAAATAACTCATCTCTGACCTAGTAGAGACGTTTGACAACTTGAGGCGATACTCGATGAAGTTGAACCCCAAAAAGTGTGTCTTCGGTGTGCCTTCGGGGAAGCTACTCGGCTACATTGTCTCCAAAAGAGGCATCAAGGCCAACCCTAAGAAGATCAAAGCCAACATTGACATGGGACCACCAAACTCTCAAAGGGATGTACAGAAGCTGACCGGTTGTATGGCCGCTCTGAGTCACTTCATATCCCGACTAGGGGTCAGGGGTCTACCTTTCTTTAAGCTTCTAAAGAAGCAAGAGGACTTCGTCAGGATAGAAGAGGTGTAGGTGGCTTTGGAAGAATTGAAGAGCCACCTCACCAAAATTCTAGTCTTGGTGCCTCTAGAGCTGCAAGAAAAACTTTAGCTTTATATTTCAGCCACAACACAAGTTGTGAGTACCGTTCTAACAGTCGACCAAGAGGAAGAGGGTCATGTACAAAAATTACAACACTCGGTATACTTCGTTAGCGAGGTCCTTAGTGCCTCCAAGTTGTGATATCACCAGATCTTGAAGTTGCTTTATGCGCTCTTGATCACCTCACGAAAGCTAAAACACTACTTCCAAGCTCACCCGATTGAAGTTCAAACATCTTTTCCATTCGAAGAGGTGCTCCACTACCATGAGGCGGTTGGCAAGGTTGCCAAGTGGGCAGTTGAACCCGGTAAGTACACCATAACATTCGCTGCTCACTTGGCAATCCAAGGACAAGCTTTGGCGATTTCATATCTGAGTGGACAGAGATTCAGCTACCACCGGCGCAACAAGACCTTGAGTATTGGAAGATGTATTTCGATGGGTCACTTCAATTGCAAGGTGCGGGGACTGGTATCGTTCTGATATCTCCACAAGGGGAAAAGCTTAGATACATTCTCTAGATGAATTTCCGAGCATCCAACAATGCGGCTGAATATGAAGCACTCCTCCGCGGTCTACGCATCGCCATGTCACTCGGCATCCAATGATTGGATATCTTCAATGATTCAGCTCTGGTTATCAACCAGGTCACTAAGGATTGGAATTGCGCGGATGACAATATGGCCACTTACTGTCAAGACGTCAGAAAACTAAAAAACAAGTTTGATGGACTCAAGTTCACCCATGTTCTTCAGGACAACAATCAAGCTGCTGATGAGTTAGCAAAGATGGGGTCATCGAGATCGGTGGCTCCCCCTAGAGTATTCCTCCACACCATGGATAGTTCTACAGTCACATCCTCGGCAGAAGTGTTGATGACCGATGTTGTCGAACCAGCAATTGATGCAAACATGGAGACCGACTGGCAGGACCCAGTTGTTCAGTTCTGGACTAAGGGTATGCTGCCTACTGTTGGTAGTCGTAAATTCCCTTTTTTGACTACCAATTTACAATAAAAAGTGGATCTTAATTAATAATGTAATGAAAATAATCTTTGTACTCATGAGTTCCACAAGTTTTGGTGAAATATATGGTTGCAGATGCTATAGGGTCAAAATATGCGATAACATGTGAAAATACCATGTCGGCCGATCACGGCTATGAAACAGCCGTTTTCTGACAGCCGATATGTCGATAACAGCCAGAATCAGCACCCAGTCAGATCATCATCAAGTAAAATTGTCAATCGACTGGATCATAAGCTATCATCACCCGACAGGGTGAATCAAGTGTTCAATCAATTCCCGGTCGTATGACAACATGACCTAGGACCACCGACCGATTTAGAACTTCACCGCCTCATCCGATCGACATGCAAACACCATTGCCATGAAGTCGTTTCCTAATTCCGGTCCAAAAGGTTTTCAAAGAGACAAATGAAGGAGGTCGACACATGGTCTAACCGGGAGAAGGGAAGGACAACTAGACTACAAGGCCAAAAGGCTGTCACCCAAAAATGGGTCGCCGCCTGGCGGGCCTTGCCGCCCAACGAGTTGTGCCGCCCGATGGACCTTGCCGCCCGACGAGCTTGCCACCTGGTCTACCAGGCCATTCGGCCCATCAAGCTTACCTCGGCCTGCCACGCCTACCGACATAAAACCAAAGGAAAAAGGCCAACCGACCCTCAAAACTGACGTCAGAACATCATCACGGTTGTCCAGAATGAGCCATTTGGAAAACTGACCAAATCGGGTGGTCGCTCGGCCCTCTCGGCCGCCCGACCGACCCTGCCGCCCAGCCTCCATGGCCGCCAAGCGCACCCGGCCGCCCGGCAAATGAATTTTCACCAGTTTTGGCCAACGACTTCCCACCGACCTACAAGTACTCCCCCTCCATGATTTGGGTATAAATATTGCAGTTTGGCCACCGGTTTAGACAATAATTGATGAGGAGAACAACAAGCGCCACGCTGTAGAAATGTATTAGAATAGGGAGTGAGAGTGAGTGGTAGAAGTTCAGGAAGGAGTCGAGGATGTCGGCTCCTTCTCCACCTTGTTCCTCGGGGATGATTCTCCACCATGAGTAGAATCCTCATCATTCGGTCGGGTAACATGTAGACATTATTTTGTTCATTTAATCATTGAAACTTTTTTAATGTATATCTTGTTTATGGGTTCTTAGTCCATGTTACATAAAGTGTGTTACTTTATTTGACTATGGTTAGTCTGCCTTTAGTTGAAAATGTTAGAGTAGTAATTGTAAGTGTATACATGGTGTGTAGACTTAGAATTACCTAAGTCTGCTCCCAACCCCACGGGTTGTGTGGTCAGTAGTTAGGTGGTGACAGCACTGAGCTATCCTCTGTATTCCACCATGTTCGGGTTGGTCTCATAGGCGTTGATGGTAGTTTTAGCCGAGGTCCCTTCTCATCCCTTTCCGTACCTCGGACGACTATGCCTCGAAGTAAACAAGAGTAAATATTGGAGTCTGATGATTATTTGGATATAAGTTGTCACATGAAGCCAAGGCTGGAGGACCCTCTCAACCTGTTGTTATCCTTCTCTTTTGTTCACTAGAATTGGATTAGGATAGAATTTCACTTCTCATTCCCTGTGGATTCAATACCTTAGAATACTCCCGGGTGAAGGCTACATCGGCATCCGTACGCTTGCGGATTTCTCTGTGAGGCATAAGGATCGCCAACAAGCTTTTTGGCGCCGTTGCCGGGGAATGGTAGCTGACATTTATCCGAACCCGATTCTTTTTACCTTTCCTTTTTATTTTCTTCTCTTATTTTCTTTCCTTCCTTGAATCCCCCATCCATCTGTGACTTCTCAGCCCCTAGGAGCGAATTCCTAGAACCCATACCCTCATCACTCTCAATCACAGCCCCAAGCTATATGATTCATCCAGATCTCATACTTTTGATTCAGAAGACACCATTTATAGGGGCAGAAAATGAAAATCCATATACTCACCTACAACAGTTTGAGCATTGTTGCTCCACTCTTGACATTGAAGGGTTTCCTCAAGAATCAATGAAATGGAGTTGTTCCCTTTTTCATTAGGCGGGGCAGTGAAAACATGATATTTTAACCATGTAGGTGAAGTAGATGGAGTTTGGTCCACCTTAAGAGAGTATTTTTTGTGCAGATATTTTCCTCTCTATAAGATAGTTGCTCTAAGGAAAAAGGTTATCAATTTTGAGCAACAAGACCACAAATCACTAGGAGCATCATGGGAAAGGTTCCTATCCTACACCAAAAACAGGGGTATGTTTAGGTATAGAGGAGCCTATAAGGCTGCAACACTTTTTCTTTGGTCTAAGGCCTGATAGTGCAAATTATTTAAATGTTGTGGCCTGAGGTGCTTTCTTTTGCGCAACACCATCAGAGGAAATGGAGATCCTAAGCAAAATCATCCAAAATCTTGCAAATGAGTCATCCATCTCCCCGAAACCTACCAACCAAAGCACACAAACTTCTAGCCAATCCAAAGAAATAGAAGACAAGTGTCTCGCACAAAAGACTGAAGCTCCTATGATAGCCTCACTCCACTCACCACACACTGATGTTGTAGAAGAAGACACACACTTTCTCCCACCTCAATCCTTTGAACTCAACGACGAACCTTTTCCGGATTTCGGAAACACTCGTAACATGGAATGGGGTGAGTCTAGTGGACAGGACTACAATGGGAAACAAGGTGATCCGTTGCTAAATCCTTCTATTGTAAAGAGGCAAGAACAGTTCAAGGAGTCATCCCAATTCCCTATAATGGCTGCCAAGGAACTTTCCCAGAACTCCCCTTCTATTAATGGTCCAATTATCCTTGATCTCCCTAATGCACCATGGACTAAAATCATTGAAAGGCGTCTTTTAAACAAAAATGGTGCTCTATTTTTGGATTTATACCCAAATCTCATGGCTAAGGTTCGAGCGGTCCTCTTCACTGGGAAAAGTCATGAAGACCTCTATGCCCATCTTTGTAATTTTGAGGAGACTTGCTCCATCTTCCTAAATACTAGGTTGTTACGTGAGGAGCTCATGGAGACTCCTTTTCTACTCATTAGATGGTCGTGCCAAGGATTGGTACCTAAGATTCATCAATGATAGGGAGTGGTATATTATTGAAACACCACGTCCCTAGAAAGGTCAATGGGAACTACTAAAGTACCATTTTTGTCAGTCTTTTTCCTCATGAAAAGCTTTGTGGTATCTTGACAAATATCAAAAACATTAAGCAAGAGGATGAAGAACCCATAGAAGCTTGTTGGGGTCAGTTTATTTCCCTTGTCTTTAGTGGTCCTAGCCTTGACACTGCAATAGAAAGGCTCTTGTCGTATTTTGTTCATGGTCTGCACAAAAGGAGTGCCAAGCTATTGAACGAATGCTCTCAAGGTCCATTCCATAGAAAAAGCATAGAAGACGTGTGGGATATTATCAACCATATTACCCAACTCACCCGTCGCAAAACACCTTCAATTGCTACTAAAAAACCAGTTTTGAACCATGTGGCAAAAGTTGAGAGAAAAGACCATGAGCCATACTTTTCTTCATCGGCCATACTACACCAATCCTTGAACCACATAGGCCTTGCCATCCTGCATCAATCCTCCCAAATCCCCCAAGGATCCATGTTCTACCTAATGGAGGCACCACAAGGCTATCATCTACCAATAGAAAAGAGGTACTGAAGCATGAAGGGCAATACAAAGTTTGGTCCATAGAAATTTGTGAGGCTTCAAATTTAGAGTTAAAAGGGAATTCTCCCACCATGCCAAGGAGTCGTACTTTAGAAAACTCACATACTCCTCACTCACACAAAAGTTTTCCCACCACAACAAAGATTTATGATGGTGGTACACAAGAGGCCTACAACCGCTCTACCCCTTTTGGACATAGGAACTTCAAAGGGGCGGTTGTAGATACTTTTGTTTATCACAAACATTGCAAATTCTAGTATCCATGTCATATGCCTTAGTTGTGCAATGATTAATTAATGTTTGGTTTTGGCGGGAACCACATTGCCAACCCATGCTAGAATATGAACTAGTGCTCCCATGGTCAAACTTGTGACCTTAAATAAGTACTAACAGGAGGTAACCCGTTCTATTTTCCATTACTAGGATTTATTAGTTTCTCAATTGAATAATATAAAAAAACTGCTTTTTTCCTTGTCAATAATAAAATTTACTCGGCAATAATAGTGGCACAACTTTCAGCTTGTTCATTCAGGTATTTTGTTAGCCAACCTTTGCAGGTTAAAGATCAAAAGGAACAAGAGGACAAGGTACGAAATAACAACAACTATTTCATTATTCCTCATATCACCTACCCCTTGTTGTTTTCATGTCTTTCTATGAACTGAATTTTTTTTTCGGCAAGCCAGATAAATGGCAACTAAAATATAACTCTCTTTTCATTCATGCTTGATATATAAAGATTTTTCCCTGCTTTCTTTCATCGCCCTTGGGAAATCCTTATAGCATAGGAAAACCTTGTCTAAATAGTTGGTAGATGTGATATGACCGTAGAGACCTTAACCTTTCTTGGAACCAAGTGAACTTCCTATATTTTTTATTTTCAAAAGCTTATAAATGAGAACTCCAGATTCACAATCTTTTCAATGATGAGTCTATTCCTACCAAAGCCAGATGATGATCTTGCTAAAAACCTATAGCATTTGCTACTTCTATTTTCATTGAACTTTGTCAAATTGTTGTGATCCTTGTGAGATTCTTGTTATGTGTTATTGATCAAGTTCATGTGCATACCCCAACCACTCCATATGTTGAAGCTTCTACACTGGAAGTTCCCATTAATCATCCCCACAATCTACTTATTGAATAAAGTGCTCCACTATATTTGTTGATCTCTTTCCAACAATCATTCTAAAAGAAATATGGGCTATATAGCTATTTGAAAAAAAATAAGAAGAAAGAAGAAAAAAATGAATCATGAATGCTAAAATAGCCCAAGTAAAGAAATATAAATCAAATGGAAGAGAGAGAGAGAGAGAGAGAGAGAGAGAGAGAGAGAGATCACTTCAAAAGGAGCACCCGCCATCCATCATCCATCCATACATATCATAATTGTGCACATGGCTTGATCATAATTCATGACTTGTTTCCTCGTTGGGTCCGGTTTTTTGACTTAGTGATATATGAAATACAAGTATGCCACTGTAATATTCCCTACCTAGAGCTCCACATAAGCCTTAGTATATATGGAAATTTTGGCCACTGGCCTAAGTGAGGAATCAAAACCACATTGAGCGATTTGAGAGCATCAATTGAGAATAACTTGTGATCCAGAGCTCTATTTTTATTGAAAAGAGCAAACAAAATTGATGTTCCTTGGGAAAAAGAAAGGTAAGACTTCTCTATGTTGTTCCACCTCTCAACTTTTCAAGACAAGGTACTTAGCCACATAAAACCCTATGGCATGAGGAGTCATGGAGTAGTCATTATATATGCAAAGCATGATGAGAATTTCCTTAGATCTTGCTCATTCCTAGTCTTCATTTCTTACTTTGCTCGGGACGAGCAAAGTCCTAAGCATGGGGGGGGGGGGGTGCTGGTAGTCGTAAATTCCCTTTTTTCAACTACCAATTTACAATAAAAAGGTGGGTCTTAATTAATAATGTAATGAAAATAGTCTTTGTACTCATGATTTCCACAAGTTTTGGTGAAATATGTTGTTGCAGGTGCTATAGGGTCAAAATATGCAATAACATGTGAAAATACCATGTCGACCGATCACGGCTGTGAAACAGCTGTTTTCTGACAGCCGGCAGGGTCGTTAACAGCCAGAATCAGCACCCGGTCAGGTCATCACCAAGTAATATTGTCAACCGGCTGGATCATAAGCTATCATCACTCGGCAGGGTGAATAGAGTGTTCAATCAATTCCCGGTCGTATGACAACACGACCTAGGACCACCGGCCGATTTAGAACTTCACCCCCTCACCTGGCCGACATGCAAACACCGTCGCCATGAAGCCGTTTCCTAATTCCGGTCCAAAAGAATTTCAAAGAGACAATGGAAGGAGGTCAACACATGGTCTAACCAGAAGAAGGGAAGGACAACTAGGACACAAGGCCAAAGGGCTGCCCCCAAAAATGGGTCGACGCCCGGCGAGTAATGCCGCCCGGCGGGCTTGCCACTCGGCCTACCAGGCCATTCAGCCCATCAAGCTTACTGCCCGGCCTGCCACGCCTACTGACATAAAACCAAAGGAAAAAGGCCAACCGACCCTCAAAATCGACCTCCGAACATCATCACGATCGTCCAGAATGAGTCGGTTGGAAAACCGACCAAATCGGGTGGTCGCCCGGCCCTCCTGGCCGCCCGACAGACCCTGCCGCACGGCCTCCATGGCCGCCCGGCGCACCCGGCCGCCCGGCCAATGAATTATCACCATTTTTGGCCATCGACTTCCCACTGGCCTACAAGTACTCCTCCTCCATGATTTAGGTATAAATACCATAGGTTGGCCACCGGTTTAGATAATAATTGAAGAGGAGAACAACGAGCGCCACGCTGCAGAAATGTATTAGAATAGGGAGTGAGAGTGAGTGGTAGAAGTTCGGGAGGGAGCTGGGGATGTTGGCTCCTTCTCCACCTTGTGCCTAGGGGATGATTCTCCACCAAGAGTAGAATCCCCGTCATTCGGCCGGGTAACATGTAGATATTCTTTCGTTCATTTAATCATTGAAGCTTTCTTTATTTATATCTTGTTTATGGGTTCTTAGTCCATGTTAGATAAAGTCTGTTACTTTATTTGACTATGGTTACTCTGCCTTTAGTTAACAAGGTTATAGTAGTAATTGTAAGTGTATACGTGGTGTATAGACTTATAATTATCTAAGTTTGCTCCCAACCTCACGGGCTGTGTGGTCAGTAGTTAGGTGGTGACAGCACTGAGCTATCCTCTGTATTCCACCATGTTCAGGTTGGGCTTGTAGAAGTTGTTGGTAGTTTTAGCTGAGGTCCCTTCTCATCCCTTTCCGTACCTCAGATGACTATGCCCCGAAGTAAACAAGCGTAAATATTGGAGTCTGATGATTATTTGGATATAAGTTGTCACATGAAGCCAAGGCTGGAGGACCCTCTCAACCCGTTGTTATCCTTCTCTTTTGTTCACTAGAATTGGATTAGGATAGAACTTCTCATTCCCTGTGGATTCGATACCTTGGAATACTCCCAGGTGAAGGCTATATCGGCATCTATACGCTTGCGGATTTTTCTGTTAGGCATAAGGATCGCCAACACGTACGGATCCTCTTGAGCAGCAAAGGTTGAAAGCATGGAGCCGTGGATATTTGATGGTGGACAACCTGCTTTATCGCATGGGAGTATCCAACATATTGATGCGCTGCATCTCTATCCCGAAAGGCAAGGAGTTGATGGCAGAAATCCATGCAGGAATGTGTGGTAATCACGCAGCATCCAAGACTTTAGTCGGCAAAGCTTTCCGGCAAGGATTTTATTGGCCACGGCAGTCGAAGATGCACACCAGGTCGTTCGGACGTGTGAAGGCTATAAATTCTTCACTCAGCAAATGCATATACCTTCGCTGCAACTTCAGATGGTACCTATGACTTGGCCTTTTGCAGTCTGGGGGCTCGATATTGTTGGTCCTTTCAAGAAAAAAAACCAGGTGGGTTCACTCATTTGTTTGTTGTCATCGACAAGTTCCCCAAGTTGATTGAAGCGAAGCCGGTTGGCAAGATCACTTCCAAGAAGGCGGTCGAGTTTGTCAGATATGTCCTTGCTCGGTTTGGAGTCCCTCACGATATCATCATCGATAATGGCACTCAGTTCACATCTAAGGAGTTTCGTGACTTTGTCGATGAGATGGGAATAAAAATCCACTTTGCATCGGTGGCTCATCCTCAAAGCAATGGGCAGGTCGAACAAGCCAACGGTATGATTCTGAAGGGGTTGAAGCCCCGGATTTTTTATAGGCTCAAGCCTTATGCCGATCGGAGGGTAAAAGAACTACCTTCGGTCCTTTAGGGGCTACGCATCAATGTCAGTCGGGCTACTAGTCAGTCAGCTTTCTCGTTGGTTTATGGCTCTTAAGCCATGCTACCGACCGAGGTAAAGGGATATGATGAGAAGCTGTCTGAAGACAACCGGGAAATTGAGTTGATTGCAGTAGAGGAATTGCGTGATCACTGTTTTGGTCGGCAGTATACCAACAAGGCTTGCGACGCTATTATGACAAGAGTGTTAGAAGTCGGCAGTTTGATGTTGAAGATTTGGTACTGCCCAGAGTGCAATCAACCAAGAATCAGCACAAGTTATCCCCTAAATGGGAAGGACCTTACGTGGTTAATGAGGTCATTCAGCCAGGGGCTTATTGACTGATGTATGAAGATGGTGACAATGTGCCAAACTCCTGAAGTATTAACTAGGGTCTTATTCAGCTATGAGAAGGACCTTTTATACTTAGTCTTTTTTATGTATTCATATATATTATTATTGAATGAAACTTCAGTCTTTTTGGTGAAAGATGTTCTAAGTTGTTTTCATTCTTATTTGTCTTGATTCCTTAATTTATACATTAAACAATCGAGCTAGGGGGCTAGTGATAATGTCCCAAGGCACCTTAACCTTGACAAATTCTGGTTTTGGGATTTTCTGACCGATTTCTCATATATTGACACGGTCTTATCTTATTTTTATGGTCTAATGCTAAAACATAAAGGTCATACAACTTTCTCTGCACAACAGACTACCACTACACTAAACCCAGAGCCAAAGTGCGAGAGGTCATGTGTTGACTAGTTTACTCTGATTGTTACACAGATTATAAATTACTGATGAGGACATCACTCCTATGGATACACACAACACTCCTCCAAATCTGGACTTGCAAGGTCCAATGACTAGAGCTCGTGCACGACGACTAAATTTAGAGGTGAGCTCGTTCCTACGTTCTTCGCTATATGTTACTTTTGAGAATGGTTTGCTACCTAATGATTATTTTATGATTAGAAACCATGGAGAAGACCAGGAGATGATGGGAGAAGGAGCTGGGAACGTGGAGGACCAGCAAGAGCTTGGAAGCCAAAGTGGAGGCCCAATCAAAACCGACTTCGAGTCTGTTTCGGGGCCCAGGACCAGTCTGTACTAAAACAGTTGCCCAGGACGCATACGGACTCGGATTTGGACGTTCTACATATGCACGGAAAGATAAGGAGAAGACCTTTCCAATGCCGCCGGCCTCATGTCAAAATTCATCCGGAGTCATCGGGAATCGTCAAAACAAGACAGAGTCCAGAATCTGTGTCGGTGCTGCGTCGCCTATTTTTGGCCTTTGGGCTTTGTATCTAGTTGAGCCCAATTAGGGGCGCGTCCAGAGGGTCTTGCACGACCCTAGGGTCTTTATATACAGCCGCCGCCGCACCATTAGGGTTCGGGTTTTGCTTAGATCAATTCTGTTCATAAACAGTTTCGCCGTTCATCGGTTTGTGAGACCCCAACTTCGAGAGTTTAATCATACATCTGCAATTGTGTTGCAATCTTTGTTGTTCTTGCTTGTGTTCTTGATTCGCAGGCAGGGATCAGCCTTCTCGGCGAGGTCAATCGTCTTTTGGACGGTTGATAACCAGAGGAGACGTCGTGCTGCGATTGCGGGGTTTAGAACGTGCTGTTCTGAAGCCGGATCGATTTGTGTGTCGCCTCCGACCAAATCAACTTACCAAGAACCTTTCGGAAAATCGGGAACCCTTGTTCACATCAATTACGACCCTAAATGTTGAGGCAGGTTGATGCAACTTCTGTTTTAATCTTATGGTAGGCAGGGATAAGTACAATAGTGCAATGCAGCTATGTACTAACCGGTCTACTAATGAGAGGCAGGAGATTGCTCTTATGACTGTTCAATCGACTTTTCTCTGTTTGGTGCTTACTTAATCAACTAAGCAAAATAAAGATATTTATATACATAGGAACAAATTGTTTCTACCATTAAGATACTACTAATGTATTCTTATTATAGGCATATTTACACCTCCTGCGAAGGAGAAGAAGCATTATCTTCTAACTCTACTTCTGGAGTGGTTGGAGGAGATGGAGCAGCCGGAGTCATGTCGATATTGTCCACCAAGGCACTTGAAGTTTCCAACACCTGAAGTAGCAGTCTGCATTGGTCGACTATGTGCTTGGGGTTGAAGCCTTCCTTGATCTTGTCAATGGGAAGCTTAGGACTCCAAGATTTGCAGATCGCTAGTACCTGACTCCCGGCTTCAATAGCCACCCTCTTAGTGTGCTCCTTGATGGCTTCAGATACATGCTCCAGGAGGTATTCCACTGAATGCCCGGTCTATTCAACCTGGTTGGCATAGATATAATCCAAAGTCATCCGAGCGCTATAAGATAGGGTTGCAAAATCCACAAGGAATATTAGTAGGGGAAATATACAAGGGAGATGATGAAGACAATAAGGAGCTTGCTAGCAAGATTACTTTTGAAAGCCTTAGCGCTACCTTTGGCATTCTTCAATTTCTCTTGGGTCTCCTCTAAATCCTTCTTCAGAAGGGCAACTTCAGCTTCTCGATCGGATAACAATTTGGATAGCCCAGTCTTCTCATTAGTCAGAGCATCCAAGAGCCTCTGTTGATTTGAAGTGAGCATCTCCAATTCTGTTATTCTACTCTGATAGGCTGCAAGCATATAACAGATTGTTATTAAAGTGGTCTGGTATAAAGAAAAGAAGACTTAAAAGTCTTTACCTTCATCACTTTGCTGTTTTTGTTCCAACAAAGTAGTTGCCTTCTCCAATTCTTTCTTGGCCTTCTAGACTACTTGAGCTCGGACTGGAGAATTCAGAGTGACATGTTAAATTGGAAAGATGAGCATGCCATCAAGACAAGTTCAGAAGACTTCAAGGCTTACCAATATTTTCAGCTTCGAGAGCATCTATCCGTGATTACTTATTCTCAATCAGAGAGTAAACTTTCTAAAAAAGAAAAAGAGTGGATAAAACAATAAGCAAGATTAAGGAAAACTAAAGACCAGGTATAGATGTACCTTGGATATCTCTCAGTGTTGTTGAAGGAGCTCGATATCTGTAGCCTCAGGATGCCAAGTTGGCATATCGACTGACGCAGCTTTCCCCTTGCTTGGGGTCAGAGTTTTGGCGGTTGGCGTCGGGGAGATGTTCTTGGGTGCGGCAGGAGTGTTTGATGACTTCATTACCTCAGTTGCCACATTTGATGGTGTCTTCGCAGACTTAGGTGAGTCGGTCGATTGAGGCCTTGGGGCACTCGGAGACTTTGTCGACCCGGTCTGCACATTTGATGGTGTGGGAACAAATTGGGGCGGATCGGTCAGATGAGGCGCTGGGGTTGGGGTCGCATCCTTTGTCACCAAGACATTCAGAGTCTCAAATGGCTGAGTAGTATGTTCACTACATACACCATTCAGAGTTAAATATGCTCTGAACCAAATCAGTGATGATATGAAGATGCAAAGAAACTTATTCAGAGGCTTGCTTGATTTTGATTCAGTTGGCCTTCTTCTTCGATAGAAGAAGACTTCGCCATCACCTCCGCGGTCTGGGTCGATCGGCTTGGCCGTTTTGACTGGCTTGAAGGACGATGGGAGGGCGCCGGGGGCTACTGACTGACCGTTTGAGGTTGCTCAGGGGCATCATCATCATCATCATCATCATCATCATCATCATCATCATCATCATCATCCCCAAGATATTGCCGCCGTCGGTGAGCTGACCTTTTCACTCATTGACCAGGGGGAGGCAGCTCAGTGACAGGAGTAGTTGAGCCACCTGCACCGCTAATTGGATCGGTCTGCAGTGCAATCATGGCAGCTGTTGAGCTTGATCCAGCCTGGTCAGACGGATGTGGTGGTCTGGGAGCATAATCTACTCCCTCAACATCGATCGGTGGAAGCGGAGGATGAGACACATAAGTGTCGAGAACCTACAAGAAAATATAACGACGTCAGTCAACATAATTCATTCCTTCCAAGAATGATCGATTAACATAATTCAATCTCGAAGAGTGCCCTTGTTATATGCCTTTTTGATCAAGGCATTCTTTTGATTGTCGACCGAATCAAACATCTTTCTTAGGCGAGCCTTGCGCAAGGTAGAGTTCAGTGGGTCAGAAACTTCTTTGGTTTCATCTTCCGGGGAATATTCCCATCCCGGGTGGCATTGATGCTTAAGTGGCTGCACTCGGCGAACAATGAAGCTCTTTGTTGGCGTTTGCTATGCTCTAAAGATAAAATGAATTAATTCTATAAGCGTACGGAACACCATTGTAGCATTTCACACGGGAGTATTCCAAGGTATCGTATTTATTTCCACAGGAAAGCTAGGCGTAAGATTATCTCGGCTTAACAAAGATATGACTAAAGAAAAATTTCAATGATCCAAAGACAAGAGTAAGGATAATCAATGATAGAGTGGGGTAGTAACACAGGGGAAATCCACACTAAGATAAATAAAGAGATCAGTTAAGCTAGTCGGGAGGACAACGAGTTTAAGTCTAAGATTCCTAAAATATATCTTCCAAATATATCTGAGTCAAGCGTCAAATCCTAGTTACTCGGGTTGAGCGCTTACACCAATTTCTTGGTACAGCCTCGAGTCTTTCACCTGTTAGCTCACTTCAGGGCATAAAAACGATCCACTAATATGGGTCGGTAACTAACCTCTGTACTAGTGGGTACACTATAGTTAGACAACACTGCTTGAGACTTCCCGAACGTGGTGGATTACTAAAGGGACGGACAGGACTGTCACCACCTGCCGCCTACCACACAGCCCGTGGGGACGAATGCAAATCCAGCTACCGTTAACTTAGGCACCGCACCTACGCCTTCACTAGATATTCTTCCGTTGATCGAGCGGAAGAATAGCTGGGAAATAACCAAGTCTATGACCCAGAAAGAACTAAACTTAATTAAATCCTAGCTGGAAAACCCACGAACTATGCAACAATGTTTCTTCCCGATAATTATAACTTGAGGAAATGACTAAATTAAAATAAATACTTAACAAGATATAAAAGGAAAGATATTTTATATTGATAAGGGATAAATCTTACATAAAGAGAAACGATACAAGAGATCTCATACCAAGACTTTGAGACAATTCCGGAATCATGAGCGATGCTCTCAACTAGACTCTAACTCCCGATGAACTAACCTATTCTGCATTGTGGCACAAGTAGTGAGAAATGGACTGCTTGATGTGTTGCTTGTTGATTTCCTCCTGAATTGTCCACTATTTATAGGTGGAAATTCTCCTTTGTAGGTCAAGTGGAGTCGGGGGGCCAAAGTCGGTCCGCCGGGCGGCGGGACCTGCCGAGCGGCCTAGCCCGCCGGGCAGCCACATGATTTTGTTGGTTCAACACCGACTTGTCTTGGACGCTTCAGATGATCTTGTGGAGTCGGTGCCTTGGTCAGTTTGTACCATTTTCCGTGGATTTGGGCCGGTAGGCCTAGTGCACCGGGCGGCGTTGGGTTAAGTCCGTTTCCAACCGACCTTGCATTGGACCTCTTGGATTGCCCCGTGCATCGGTTGGTGGGTTGGTTCCCACTGACTCTTCATTTTGGGGTCGGGAGGCCTCACGGACCTCATGGGCTGGCAACCCCGGGTGGCCAATTCAGGCCGGGTGGCAGCCCAGGCCGGGCGGCGGCCTAGGCCGGGCAGTGGCCTTGGCCGGGTGCCGAGCCCCTCCGGATCGCCCCTAGACTTCTCCCAGTTTGGCCACTTGTTGGCCTTCTTTCCTTAGCCATATTTCATCACTTTTGGTCTGGGAGGAGAAAACGGCATCACGGTGAAGTGTTTTGCAAAATCGGCCAAGTCGGATGATCAGCCTGACAATGATTCCAGTCGATCAGCCGGGTGGCTGATATTAGCCGTAAATGAACCTGGCGGCTGGGTCCTGATTTCAGCTTGTAAACGATCCTATCGCCAGTGAAAAATGGTTGTTTCACAGTGGTGGTCGGCGGACGGGGCATTTCTTCATGTTTTTGCATATTTTGGCCCTTTTATACCTACAAACACATATCTCACCAAAACTCGTGAAATCTTATTAGTTTTAATATATATTTATTAAACTTAGGTTTTTACCTTGCATTTCCCGACCGGTTGGTGGCTGATATTGGGTTTAATTGGCTGTTGGTCGTAATTACGCACCCACTTATATATCGCAAGAGGACGGTGTACAGTTGTAGCTCTTTTTCCCTCAGAGTATTCCAAGGTTATCGAATCCACAAGGAACGAGCAGAACTAATACTATTAAAGGGTTACTAACAAATTGCAATGGTTTGGTTGATGTGAATGATGACGGTGAGAAAGTAAAAGGTGGATGTTATTGAAGAGGTAACATGATCATGAAGGATTCTCTCCTTAGGATTGGTTCACTAGCATGCAACCTTATTCTTATCAACTCGAGTGATGACTCTAACATTCTACAAGACATGGTGTTTTCGTTCACCCCGGCTGTCACCACAGAGGCTATTAGCTCCTCACTAGTTTCATGCACTATGTAATGGGCAAAAGTGTATTGGCCGATACACTAATAAAAGGGATAGATAGATATGCAATAAAGTTCATCACATAGATTAAATTCATCGAGAGAGTATCAACAAGTATGAGAGTTACATGACCAGATCCCCGCACCAGAGAAGAGAATATGAGACTACTCACTCATCCTTCTGCTAGACATAGCAGAGAGGTGAGAAATAGCGTTGGAACGCGCACGAGCCGATCGGCGCAAGCGTCGCGCCGATCGGCGCGACCTCCCTTCTGGTGGATCTCGTCGGTGTTGACCAACCTCCGCCGCCAATATCCAGGAACCCTAGTTCTGATAATTGATTCTCACGATCGCCGTCCCTCCTTGGTCTCTCCTTTGGCTCTTGATAATTATCTTCTTTTTATACTCGACGGGATTAGGTCAACTTCCACCGACTCTAACTCATACTAGGCTGGGCCTTCGTCATTCCTGGACCGGATCGTGTTTTCGTCATCTTCCCCTGCTGCGCCGATCGGCACAGGCCCGTGCCGATCGGCGCGGCTCCGCATCTGGCCCATCTTTGTTACTCTTTAGTTCTTTATCCATAATTGCCCTGTTTTACACCTGTTTCCTATGATTACATCCAAAACAGAACAACTACAAATATATGCAAATATGGGATTAATTGTTAGTCCAAACCACCATATTAAGATGCAAAACATCCCTTTTTGGAAGATAAAATGGGCGTCTACAAACCACCAACATTGGCCGCCAACGCCTCCCCGAGCTTAAACCTTTGCTTGTCCCGAGCAAATTAAACTTAGAAGTGATGGATCAGGAGTTGCTTCGGTATTAGCGCCCTGCAAGTATCAAGTGCACAAACACATACCCCAACATAATATGGGTAAGTATAAACCAGCACAATTGTGTCACTAAGTCATTCTCATTATACAGCAGGGCTTATTGGCATTTTATAACCTTGTCATAAGCGGTTGAAGTCTAGAACAGCTAATTTAGACTTTGTTATGCAATATCCTATTTGATCATGTGTCCAAGGTTTTTGTAATGCTGCATAAGATTTAAAATCTTCCCTCTTGGTGCAATCTTTACTATGGCTCTCATATCTCAAAAGGTGTATTTCCTTACCAAATGCTCATCCTACTTTCTAAAAGTTTGGCTTAACTATGTGGAGCTTGGTAGGATGGCGCATTTAGCATGCATGTATTGTTAAGCTAAGAGATGGTCCTAGCGAAAAGACATTGCATTTCCACATTCCAGTCAATTAAAAATGATGTCCAGGGGAGAGGGAGAGAATGGACTCACACGAAGGAATGGGCTAGCACAATTACAAAGGTCTTGGGTGCAGATTTATCCCAAAGACTGGATTTTTGTGCTAGAGCGAAAAGATGGTCCTTTATTTTTGCTCAAAGATATATTTATTTTATTTTTGAATGAACCTTGAAACTTTTTGGTAAAGCACATCCATAAGAGCTGATAAACTTTTTCTTTCTTTTCTTTCTTTCTTTCTTTGTTTCATTCTTTCAGCTCTCATGGTGTAAAGAAGCTAATTCAATGGTTCAAATATTATTTTTTGCAAACTTTTCCTGAGCAATTGTCTAGGTGGACCATAATATTTTAATGGGATCAAAGGCTCGCAAAAAGAAAGATTTTGGTTAACATGCTTGGTGGAGTGGATGCATGATTTCGTTGTGGAAACCGCATAACCAAGCATGATTAATTTGAGAACTCAAAGATAACGTGAAGGAAAATGATTGGCTTTGGAAGTGCAAGTCCCTCATAAGGATCAAATCCTAACTTAACTCAATGCATGCATAAATGGCGTAGACATGGTTTTGCTAATCAATATTAGGCCATGGTAGGAAATTGTCTATCAAAGGGAAGATGTGCACCAAGTAGGGGGTTTTGTTGCAGCATGGTTTTGAAAGAAATCATTGGATTCTAATCATAAGAAAATCACAGATTCATCCAAAACATGCCATATCATAAACTCCAACAACTATACTTGGTGTTTATTAGCCATTTCGCACCCACTAAAACATAGAGGGACTAGTGTTATCATCATGCTGATCTACCATTACCCACAAAAATGAGGAGTAGAGGTTGTATACTTGAGACTAAAAGGGAGCTAATAGAGCAACTATTCATCATTTCCATAGGCAAGGTAGAGACCAAGTTCTCAAAATTTATTTGTAAAGGGAAATCTTTTTGTTCTTTCTGGTTTTGCCAATTTTTATGGTTTTCCTTGAAAGCTAAAATATTTTTGGGTTTTTTCTTAATTAGCTCAAAACAAAACAACTCAATTAGAAAAAGAGGGAGAGAGGATATAACAAATGGCGCACCTTGGTTTGGGTACCTCCCCAAGATTAGGTCTTTGCAAGACTTAAGCTTAGATGGTGTTCACTGCGGCGGTTGATACTCGATGTTGAAATGGCCGAACTGTTGATCCATCATGGAGATGTTTGTCTGAAGTTGTTATGTTGTCGCCATTCTTGTTCTTCCCTTATGGCTTCCTGTATTTCTTGTGTTTGAATGTTGGCCTCATAGGCATTGGCAGCCAAGTATTGCATATCTTCTTGCAGCTCCAAAAAATTGTATGATGTGAATCGGGTGGAGCGAGAAATAAAAGGAATGGAGAGAAGTGCCTATTCCTCCATGAGGTTGGAGGTAACTCCCCATCTCGTAGGGCTCATAGTCGTCATAGGCGGAGGTAGTGTAGTTGGTCGATGAACTCGCTAAAGCGGAGAATTGTGGTTATTCCCAATTGTATTAGGAACCTCCTAATTCACCCGTCTGAGGCGTGTTCATTGCGGTTCCGTGCTGCTGCTGAACTTGGTGTAGAGGCCCCTCAAAATGTTTGCCATTCTTGCAAAAGGGTTACTTGGACACAATACCTGAAGGACAATATGATAATAAAGGTTAGCAATTAGTCGTTCGGTTAGTAGTCCAAGTGTTAGTCATTCAAACGTTCAAGGGAGGCAACAAACTTTCTCTAGTTGGTTTTATTGCAGCACACTTTTATTCCTGTGCTCAAAGCGCACTTACTAGGGGGAGCTAGTGAAAAGAAAGAAAGGGAGAAGAGTGTTTTCAACTGAAGGTTGAGGGATGAAGAATTTGGAGAATGAGTCCCAGTATTTATAGGCTTGAGAGGAGGCATGGGGCGGCAGGTCCTCGTCCTCCTTTTGCTGCATTATTGTTTTGGTGGTGATGGGATAGCGCTAGGTCCATGCGCCATGTGATCCATTTGCTTACTTTGGCCATAACTTTGTTGGAAGTGAAGGGAGCAAGAAGAGAGTGATGGGATGGCCAAAGTTGGATGTTTGTAATGAGTGCCTTGCCATTCATGAAGCCTAGGGGAGTAGGATGGCAGGTGAGTGTTAGTGGAGAAAGAGTGATGTGACTTGTGTGGCTCTCCATTTACTTTTACTCATGGTGGGGTCTTAGGTGAGCATTTTTCACAAAGGATGCGCTGGCCACACCTCTTTCGCTCATGGCCATTATTCCTGCATCACAATAGCATGGAATCCGAGAAAAAGTATGGCCGGGTGGCACAGAAATTACCCAGTTGGGTGGTCGTCTTTCACAAAAAATGACCTCCCGGGTTCTGAAATCTGACTAGGTTATTCTGGTCCGGCGGCACATAAATTACCCAGCTGGGTGGTCGTTTTTCATGAAAAAAAACCTCCCGAGTGCTGAAATTTGACTGGATTATTCTTGCCAGGCGGCACCAAAAATTACCTAGCCGGGTGGTCATTTTTCGTGAAAATTGACCGCCCGGGTGCTGAATCTTGACTGGCCGGGTTAGAGTCCCGGATCATGACCCGAATAGTCATTTTTGACGAAAATTGACCTCCCGACCGGGAAATTCGGCCGAGACATCACCCATTTTTTTTTGCCTAATTTCATTGTTAAAGAAGGAAATAAAAGCAACCTACTTTAGTGGTATGTACAAGAGAAATAAAAAGGGGGGGGGGGATAAATATCGGTTACCTTCCGACAAGGGTTCGGATTTTACATCCTGAACGAGACGGCCTCCTTTTGCCATACCTGAATCTTGTTTTTGGGCTCTATGGTGGTAACCTTTTAGAGTTTCCTTTTTCATTCTCTTTTGGCATGACTTGGTCCATTGATTTCCTACAATTGTTAGCGCAAATCTATTCGTCTACAATAGGCATATCCAAAGTTTTTCTAAACAGTATTAAACGACCGTTTAAACCGGTTTAGATGGTAAATGCACCCCAACCGCATAGTTTAGGGCCTAATCAGGCTTCAAAATGGTTAACCGGTTAAGATGGTCAAAAATGGCTGAAAACAGCCTCGACGGCCTAGATGGGTCAGGCCTAAGTCGGTTTTAGACGCCCGTCCAACCCGTTTTGAGGCCCGTTTGTGGCATGGAAAAGAAAGGCGCATGAAGTTGGTGGGAGAAGAGCGTGAAAATGAGCGGGCGAACGAAAAATTGGGCACGGTTTATAAGGCCCTGAGTTAGGGTTGCCGCCTGCTCTCTCCCTCTGCTTTCCTCACTCGCCGCCGCTGCTTTCCTTTCATGGCGACGAGCGCGAGCGCCTCCGCGCATCCAGGTCCAGCCGTCCACGCTACCGCCCTGGTGCCGATCCATCGATGCCTTGCGGCCCTGGTGCCGAGCCGTCAACGCCCTGTTGTCCTGGTGCCGCCCCAACGCCCCGATCCGTCATCCACTCCTGAGCCCCTCCGCCGTTTGCTCCTAGCTGTTGGCTGCTGCGCTCGCCTATGGTTGGGTGCCAACTTCTTCTTCCTCTTCCTATGTCCAGTGAAATAATGCTAATCTTTAATCCTATTGCATGTTTCAGCAGTTGATTCTTAGTTGCTATCTCTGATTTGTGATTTTAGATAAGCATTCGATTCATTAGTTGTATACTGTACTGTAGAATGTCATCTGGTGCATCAAATCCTTTTACTGCTACCGTGAATAGACCATCCCTTAAGAGAAATTCTGATGACATAGGGTGGGAGTATGGAGTCCTGGTTGATCCTAATGATTTGAATGTCATCAAGTGCAAGTTATGTCCCAAAGTTGTGAGGGCTGGAATTTATAGGTTGAAGTTGCATATTGCTGGTAAGAGCAGACAAGTTCGATCATGTCCCAATGCTACAGATGAGGATAAAGAGAAGTGCAAGAAAGCTATTGAGGAGTCTAGTAGGAACAAAAAGGCTAGGAGAAAGGAGCAACAAGAGGTTAGAGATGCTGTTGTGATTGAT
Organism: Eleusine indica; assembly: GCA_030378355.1. Taxonomy (NCBI): domain Eukaryota; kingdom Viridiplantae; phylum Streptophyta; class Magnoliopsida; order Poales; family Poaceae; genus Eleusine; species Eleusine indica. Next base: position 15,908,053 of record CM059499.1, read on the forward strand.
GTTGATGACAATGAAGAAGACACCGGGCATGATCTTGATGACATTGGCAGCTCTCAACCCTGAACAATGGGACCTATGGACAAGTTCACAATGCCTCTTGATATGGCTTCTTTAAGCAACACAAAAAAGAACTTGTACCAACCAAAAATTAGTGAGACAATACTGAAAGAAAGGCACCATAAGTTGAAGAGATATATTGCAAGATGGTTGTATGTTCACGGTAAGGCATCCCTGAAGTTTGTTTCATCTGCTCATGCTTCTTTTAATTTACTACTAGCTGATTTGTAACTTTCTGACCATAGAAGTATGAATTTTGCAGCAATATCTTTCAATGCCATCAACAATGAAGACTTTGATCAGATGCTTGAGGCGGCTGGCCGGTTTGGACCAGGAGGAAAGAAGCCTTATCAACATGAACTAAGGGAGAAGCTGCTCTATGAGGAAGTTACTAAAACAAAGGGAATGTTGCAGCAGCAAGAGGAGGAGTGGTCCAAGAATGGATGCTCTATTATGACATATGCATGGACAGATAGAAAGAGAAGAAGCATAATGAATTGGTGTTTTAATTGCAGCATTGGCACCACATTTATTGAGTCAAAAGAGGCCTCAGATGATTCCCATACATGAGAACTCATTTTTCAGTATGTGAACAGTTGCATTGTGAAGGTTGGTGTAGAAAAAGTTGTCCAAGGTGTCATTGACAACGCTTCAAACAATATGGCCGCAAAGGACTTGTTGTTTGTGGAACGGCCAAATACTTTTTGGAGTTCATGTGCAACTCATGCCATCAATTTGATGCTGGAAGGTATGGGAAAGCTGAAGAAGTTTAAGAACATACTAGATCAAGCTAGAGCACTAACCATCTTCATTTATTCCCATCTAAGAACATTAGCTTTGATGAGAAAGTATACAAAGAAGAGGGATATTGTTAGGCCTGGTGTGACCAGATTTGCTTCTAATTTCCTCACCTTACAAAGCTTTTATGAGAAGAAGGACCAGCTAAGGACAATGTCTCAAAGTGAAGAATGGGAGAAAATTAGCCATGTTAAGAAGAGTGCCAAAGGTGTGCAAGCCATAGCCACCTTAGTAAAGCCTACTTTCTGGAATGGTGTTGCACTTTCTTTGAGGGTATTTGAGCCATTGGTCAAAGTACTTCGCATGGTTGATGGGGATATCAAGCCATCAATGGCCTTTCTTTATGGAGAGATTCTAAAGGCTAAGGAAGACATCAGGGTGGCTGTTGGCAATGTTGATAGAGCAGGAACTTTCTATAGTTCCATCATGGAAATAGTTAATGGAAAGATGAAGAATAGGTTGGACTCTCCTTTGCACTTGGCTGCCTATTTCTTGAATCCATTCTACACCTACAATGATTCAACTATCTTTGAAGCCGAGCAAGTCATGGATGGATTCATAGCAGCTGTTGAAACATTCTACCATGGTGATTATGACAAGCAAAACCAAGTGCTCAATGAGGATGTGCATAGGTACAAAGATCAAGTTGGCCACTTCTCAAAACCGGTGGCGCTAGCTGCCTGCAAGGACTTTGATTTCAGCCCGGGTATGCAAGTTTTCAATGTAATTTATAATCCAGTTCAAATCGTTAATATTGTAGTGTTCAACGAACTCCTACTCTTATGCAGCCAAGTGGTGGGGAAATTATGGAACACAGGTTCCAACACTACAAAAGATGGCTATATGGATTCTCTCTTTGACTTCTAGTGCACCTGGATGTGAAAGGAATCTGAGTTGCTTTGAAGGGGTAAGTCTCTAAAATCTAAGATAGTTTAGCTGATATCTATAGTTCAATGAATCTGGTCTGATGTCTATGTTTTGTAGATTCATACAAAGAAAAGGAACAAGCTCACATGTGAGAGGCTTGAGCAACTTATCTATGTTCAGTTCAATCACCTACATGCAAAGAAGAAAAATAAGGCAGTCAAGAACAAAAAGATTGATCCCCTACTAGCAGCTGAGGCAACATGTGCACAATGATGGATGGTTGAAGGTGGAGGGGATGAAGAAGGAACTGATGTTGAGCCTGTTACAGGGCTGACATGGAAACTCATTGCAGAAACTTGTGGCACCGAGGAGGTCACTAAACTTCATAGAAGTGCAATACTGAATCAAATAAGAGAGATTGAAGATGATGTACACTCAAAACCCGAGGAAGATGAACAACAAGATGAGGAAGAGATTGAGTTCGAATCTGACCAAGAAGATGTGATGTGAACAAGGATTCCCGATCTTCTGAAAGGTTCTTGGTAAGTTGATTTGGTCAGAGGCGACACACAAATCGATCCGGCTTCAGAACAGCACGTTCTAAACCCCGCAATTGCAGCACGACGTCTCCTCTGGTTATCAACCGTCCAAAGACGATTGACCTCGCCGAGAAGGCTAATCCCCGCCTGCGAATCAAGAACACAAGCAAGAACAACGAAGAATGCAACACAATTGCAGATGAGGACCCTAGGGTCATGCAAGACCCCCTGGGTGCAGCCCTAAGTGGGCTCAACTCAATACATGGCCCAAAGACCGATTACGGTGTCGCAGCACCAGGACAGATTCTGAAAGTCAATTTTTTTTGGTGATTGCCGACGGCTCATGATGAATTTTGACATGGGACTGGTTGGGTTGGAAAGTTCTTTTCTTTGTCTTTCCAGGCATATATAGAACGTCTAAATCCGAGTCCGTATGCGTCTTGGGCGTCTGTTTTAGTGCAGACTGGTCCTGGGCTCCGAAACAGACTCGAAGTCAGATTTGATTGGGCCTCCACCTTGGCTTGGACGTCCTTGCTGGCCCATCATGTCTCCAATCACCTCCCCAGCTATCTCATCATCATCTTCATGGTTTCTAACAACAATTAATTTATTAGGTAGCAATCTATTCTCAAAACCACATAATAAAAACATTAGAAACGATCTTACCTGTAAATTCAGGTGATGCACATGAACTTTCATCTTAGATGGAGGAGTGTTGTGTGTATCCATGAGTGTGATGTACTCATCATTCTCCCTCTTTTGAATTAGAGTCGTCCTCGACTCGATCCCATCTCTTTCTCCCAATAGTGGTCTCAAATCTGAAATATAAAATATAGAACTATTACCAAACTTTGAATGCACCTTGTGTTTATATGTGTTATGAAAATTATCATCATAATGTGAAACCACAATAGAAGGCAGGTCATGCAATTTAATGACCTCTTTGAAAACTTGCTCAGCAATATGAATGTCATTCTCACTCTTATGACAAGATGGAAAATGTGTGATCTTAAAAACACTAGAAAAACATGACATGACATGGTAATTGTTATTGCAGTTTTCTAGTTTATTATTTGGTTGTACAACATAAGGAGTATTCATGTTTGAGAAAATATAAACTTTATGCACCATAAATACACCTCTATGATCATAGTTTCCTATAGCATAAAATTTGTTTCTTGTTAGTAAAGGCAATTCAGTTTGAGAAAAGATTTGCTTCTCCACGGTATTTAGATCACAAAGAACATCAAATTCAATATAACCCAAAGTATTTAGAGAAGAGAATAATTTCTGCTCATCCTTTTCACATCTTATTAAAATCAACTATTTTATTTCAGCACTAGTAGGTGAATCATAAGCAAAAATATCAAGCTTATTCATTTGTTGTGGCAAAGGTATAAGTGAAGCAGTGGCACACAACTCCTCTTTATCACAAGGATCAGTAGATAAATCAACTTGTGACAAAGGCAAATCAAGACAAGGTTCCAATACAACAAGATTGTTGGAACAATTCATCACATCAAGAAAGCTCTTACCTAAAGCAACAACATGTTCTTCATCTTTCTCACTATCCTCTTCTTTGTGTAGAACCTGAAATATATTAGTTGCAACAAGAGGCAAGAAAATATGTTCATCATCTAATTCAGATTTTGATGTAAGTGTTGCAACATTTGAAATATACCATTCTTTCCTAAACGGTTCATTCTTTCTCCTTTCAAGCCTTTGTTGATCCTCTTCTAAAATTTCAGCAGCGGTCATAGGTTTAAGAGTAACTCTTCTACCATTGTATTTAAATGAGTAGCTATTTATAATGGTATTGTGCGAAGCATTATTTGTAATAATCCAAGGTTTACTCAATAACAAATGACATGCTTGCATAGGTACTATATCAAATTCTGCACTATCCTTATAAGAACCAATAAAAAATTCAATACGTGAAATTTTATCTACCTTTATCTTACCAAAAGAATTTAACCATTAGATGTAGTATGGACATGGGTGTGGCTGTGTTGTCAATCCAAGCTTCTCTACTAATTCTAAACTTGCGATGTTGCGGCAACTCTATCCATCAATGATAACACGACAACGTCGATCCTTGACAACAAAGTGAGTCTGAAATAAATTGTTCAATTGATTTTGCTCTACCTTCTCTATTTGAGGACTGAGCACTCTTTGTACTATATCACTCATATTGTTCTCATTATACGACGTTGAATCATCACCATGAGTGGCGTAACCTTTCATTGTTAGTAGCAAACAAGAAAACACACGGAAGTATATTTTCTTATCACTACTATGTGATCACAGTGTAAACTCTCAACAAGCAAACGGAAGCATCTTATCAAGGTCTTACAAAGTTCTTAATTACAACAAGCAAAGGATACCTTGAAGAGTATGAACTGATGATTGCGAGAGTCAAAAAAATTTGTGCTTGTTCAGAAGGAAATATATGGAGCTTGGATAGGCAATATTAGGTAGCAAGGATTAGCAAAATTTCAATTCAGAAGTTGCAAAACTGAATAATAGTCCCAAGCTAGTCTATGTCACCGGCCTAAACTTGTCTCGGACCTAGTTCAAGCAAGCAAGCAAATGACTCAACAAAGGACACAAAGGATGCAAGCAATTCTGAATTTGTATCTTTTGTTTTTTTCTACTTTCTTTTTTTTTGTGCGGCTTCTTCTCTTGTGCACTTTTGCCTTTTTCTTTTCTTTTCTTGAGAATCAGAACTGCAGCAAGGTATTACAAGTTTTACAACCAATGGAACCCCAGAATATTTTTTTTTCTTACTACAAGTGCAGCAAAATGAGTCTTGTAATAGCACAACTAAAACAAACTTCTATAACAAGATCAAGCACTAATTGGTTGACTTTTGATCATAATGAGACAGCAGCAGAGCACTCTAATTTTCTTTTGCACACGGTAGTAGAAGGCTAGATGTTAAAGAAATATTTAGTGCACACAATTCCAGCAGTACTATTATCTCAACATGTGCAACATTGATTTTTTCTCTTGTTTGTCTATGACAAGGATATGCACGACTCAAACAAGACCAAAGAACAAGCACTAGACCAGCAACACAATGACTTTATAGGGACTAAAATTCAGAGAAGCAATCTGAAATAAAAATTTGCAAGTCATAATGGGGTATAGGACAGCGGAAACACGACAAACCGATATTTTTGTGGGGCAATTTTCTGGACTATAGGATAGAACAAATAAACGAGGATAAAGGCGAACCTAACTGTATACCTGAAGCTCTGATTACCACTTGATGTGAACAAGGGTTCCCGATCTTCCAAAAGGTTCTTGGTAAGTTGATTTGGTCGGAGGGGACACACAAATTGATCCGGCTTCAGAACAGCAAATTCTAAACCCCGCAATCGCAGCACAACGTCTCCTCTGGTTATCAACCGTCCAAAGACGATTGACCTCACCGAGCAGGCTAATCCCTGCCTGTAAATCAAGAACACAAGCAAGAACAAATAAGAATGCAACACAATTGCAGATGTATGATTAAACTCTCGAAGTTGGGGTCTCACAAACCGATGAACGGTGACACTATTTATAAACAGAACTGATCTAAGCAAAATCCAAACCATAATGAAGAGGCGGTGGCTGTATATGAGGACCCTAGGGTCGTGCAAGACCCCCTGGATGCAGCCCTAAGTGGGCTCAACTCGATACATGGCTCAAAGACCGATTACGGTGTCGCAGCACCAGGACAGATTCTAGAAGTCGATTTGTTTCGGTGATTGCCGACGGCTCGTGACGAATTTTGACATAGGACTGGTTGGGTTGGAAATTTCTTTTTGTTGTCTTTCCAGGCATATATAGAACATCCAAATCCGAGTCTGTATGTGTCCTGGACGTCCGTTTTAGTGCAGACTGGTCCTGGGCTCCGAAACAGACTCGAAGTCAGATTTGATTGGGCCTCCACCTTGGCTTGGACGTATTTGCTGGCCCATCACGTCTACAATCACCTCCCTAGCTATCTCATCATCATCTCCATGGTTTCTAACAATAATTAATTCATTAGGTAGCAATCTATTCTCAAAACTACTTAATAAAAATATTAGAAACAATCTTACCTGCAAATTTAGGTGATGCACATGAACTTTCATCTTAGTTGAAGGAGTATTGTGTGTATCCATGAGTGTGATGTACTCATCAAGATGTGCTCACAACAGGATATGATGAAGAGAGAGATTGGGAAAATGATGCTTGAGCAGGCTCTGAAGCCCCTGCCCTTTGCTTTTGATTATCAAATTTATCTATTGTTTACTTGTTTTTTTATGAGAACTATGCTATCATTTGAGAATTGACTATGCCACTGTGGGCTGTTTGTAAAATCTGTGTCTATTTCTATGTTTAGTTGTGTTTCTCTATGATTGTGAATCTGTCATTTTAATTATTGTCATGATGGTTCAACAGTTTGGTCATTATAATGCTAGTTACTTATAGTTGTATTTTATTTTGTAGATACCTTACTCAAATGGGGATATCAAAGGACACAATATCACTTCAAAAAAGGTATGCGCACTTCAAAATATCTGATCATCTACTCATAAATTCTGCTATTTATACATGCAAAAGTGTGCTATAGTACAACACCGTTTATTCCGTCTAAACTCCATCTAAACGCGTGTAGACAAATTAAACGCTAAACAGAGGGTCACCGACTGTTTAGCGTTTAGCGTTTAGGATTTGTTTGGGCATATCTCTATCAATTCCATCAATCATCCTAGACACCATGTCTAATTTGATCAATTGTGGGAGAAAAACACATGCATTTTCCTTATTTTACATCATAGCATGATAGAGATTACCACTTTTATATTCTAGATCATACACATACATAGGGCACGCAACCAAACAAGGAACGCATAACCCAATATAGAATAAGATAAGAACATAACATTAGTTGGTGACGAATCAATTCCATCAATATCCAAACTATCCAAATAGATGGTTAGGGGCAAGATTTTGGGGCTTACCTCCTTGAAAATTGAGATATAGTGGTACATGATGATTCAATGGGAAGTATCGCAACACCACGGACTATTCTTCTGTGAAAACTTGCTCCAAGTCAAGGAGACTATGTCCTGTTTGTTCCATACTCAAACAAAGCAGGGGTGATCCCGCTAAGGCTATCGGTGAATTAGCTCAGTAGACAATCTATGTTAGTCTTGAAATCTTAGCCATTGCTTCCCCGGCAACGGCGCTAGAAATGCTTGTTGGCATTTTCTACGCTCTAAAGATAAAATGAATTAATTTCGCAAGCATAGGAACACCATTGTAGCATTTCACCCGGGAGTTTTCCAAGGTATCGTATTTATTTCCACAGGGAAGCTAGGCGTAAGATTATCTCTGCTTAATAAAGATATGACTAAAGAATAATTCCAACTATCCAAAGACGGGATTAAGGGTAATCAATGATAGAGTGGGGTAAGTAACACAGGAGAAATCCACACTAAGATAAATAAAGAGATCGGTTAAGCTAGCCAGGAGGACAGCGAGTCTAAGTCTAAGATTCCTAAAGTATATGTTCCTAATATGTCTGAGTCAAGCGTCGAATCCTAGTTACTCGGGTTGAGTGCTTACACCAATTTCTTGGTACAGCCTTGAGTCTTTCACCTGTTAGCTCACTTCGGGGCACGAAAACGATCCACTAATGTGGGTCGGTAACTAACCTCTGTACTAGTGAGTACGCTATCGCTAGACAACCCTGCTTGAGACTTCTCGAACATGGTGGATTACTAAAGGGATGGACAGGGCTGTCACCACCTGCCGCCTACCACACAGCCCGTGGGGACGAATGCAAATCTAGCTACCATTAACTTAGGCACCGCGCCTACGCCTTCACTAGATATTCTTCTGTTGATCGAGCGGAAGAATAGCCGAGAAATAACCAAGTCTAAGTCCCAAAAAGAACTAAACTTAATTAAATAGTAGCTGGAAAACCCGCGAACTACGCAACAATGTTTCTTTCCGATAATTGTAACTTGAGGAAATGACTAAATTAAAATAAATACTTGACAAGATATAAAAGGAAAGATATTTTATATTGATAAGGGATAAATCTTACATAAAGAGAAAAGATACAAGAGATCTCATACCAAGACTCCGAGATAATTCCGGAATCTCGAGTGATGCTCTCGACAAGATTCTAACTCCCGACTAACTAACCTATTCTACATTGTGGCACAAGTAGTGGGAAATGGAGTCCTTGATGTGTTGCTTGTTGATTTCCTCCCGAATTCTCCACTATTTATAGGTGGCCATGGGCCAGGAGGTATTTGTAGGTGAAGTGGAGTCGGTGGGCCAAAGTCGGTCCGCCGGGTGACGGGACCCACTGGGCGGCCTAGCCCGTCGGGCGGCCACATGATTTTGTCGGTTCGGCACTGACTTGTCTTGACGCTTCAGATGATCTTGTGGAGTAGGTGCCTTGGTCGGTTTGTACCGTTTTTTGTGGATTTGGGCTGGTAGGCCTAGTGCACTGGGCGGCCTTGGGTTAAGTCCGTTTCCAACTGACCTTGCATTGGACCTCTTGGATTGCCCCGTGCATCGGTTGGTGGGTTGGTTCACACCGACTCTTCATTTTGGGATCATGAGGCCTCATGGACCTCATGGGCTGGCAACCCCAGGTGGCCAACTCAGGTCGGGCAGCAGCCCAGGCCGGGCGGCATGCTAGGCCAGGCGGCGGCCTAGGTCAGGCAGTGGCCTTGGCCGGGTGTCTAGCCCCTCCGGGTCGCCCCTTGACTTCTCCAGTTAGGCCACTTGTTGGCCTTCTTTCCTTAGCCATATTTCATCACTTTTGGTCCGGGAGGAGAAAATGGCATCACGGTGAAGTGTTTTGCAAAATCGGCTGAGTCAGATGAGCAGCCTAACAATGATTCCGGTCGATCAGTCGGGTGGCTGATATTAGTCGTAAACAAACTTGTCGGTCGGGTCCTGATTTCAGCCTATAAACGACCCTGTCGACTGGTGAAAAATGGCTGTTTCACAGTGGTGATCGGCCGATGGGGTGTTTGTTCATAATTTTACATATTTTGGCCCTTTTATACCTACAAACACATATCTCACCAAAACTCATGGAATCTTATTAGTTTCAATAAATATTTATTAAACTTTGGTCTTTACCTTGCATTTCCCGACCGGTTGGTGGCCGATATTGGGTTTTATTGGCCGCCAACACTCTTGGCAATGGTGACACCATCAATTCCCTCCTTTTCTGATTGGTGATCTTCTTCAGAAGGTCTTGAACCTGAGCGTCATTCGGATTTGGCTTCTCTGACCAGGAGGGTTGGGAACTAGTCTTTGCTCCGGTGAACTCCGAAATGATTGGAGGAGGGTTATCACAGTAGAACCACTCCTCTCGCCATTTCTTGTTTCCTGTGGGGAGGGGAACGTCGATGTAGGCCTCTTTCTTCCGTAGTTGGAGTCCAACGCCGCCTATTGCTTCTTGATTGACGATGGATGGCAGTGGGGGGAGGACAAACAGATGGTGGGACGGAGTGAAGTGGGGCAGAATGCCAAGGAAGGCTTCGCACATATGCACAAAATGGTAATGTGCAGAATGTTGTTGGGGTTGAGATTGACTAGTTCAATCCCATAGAAGAAGAGGAGCCCACGCAAGAGAATACAACAGAGGGCTCCGAAGCCATGCTCAAAGAAGGAGTGTAACACGACAATTTGATTATGAATTGGGAGGGGTTGAGATTTGGATTCTGGTACCTTCCAATTCAACTGCGCTTGCTCCGGCAAGATGCCATCAACAACCATGGCATTCAACATGTTGTTGTTGATGGTGCTCTGGGAGAACTCGCGAAGATGCTCTGGGATCTCGAGCTCCGATGAAGACGATTCGGTGGTGGCGGAGGACTTCTTTGAACCTTTTACCAGCTTGCGCGGCATGTCGACGAGCGGTGAAGCACGGGGGATCTAAGGCGGCAACCCTCACCCTAGTTTTCGAGCTCGGGGGCTTGGGTGTAATGGAGAAACACAGCGGCAGAATCTGGCAAACTCTAGCAAGGGAGCAAAAGAGTCGCTGAAACAGGGGAGGCACGAGGAAGACGAAGCGCTTGCAAAATGGCGGTGTGGAGATGGCGTCATCCCGCTTCCACCTATTTATATCCTAGTAGTTGACCTAGTCTTCGGGGGACCAGGTGGGCTGTTATGGGCGGTACAGTGCTGGATAAATAAAGCCTTGGCAATTAACTAAGTTAAGCAATAATCTTTAACAAGATTCTTTGCTGATATTGAACTTCGAGTATTAAATTCGGGGGCTTCTTTGATGAGAAGCTTCATTCTAAAATTATATAAAACCCATATTTATGTGATTTGATGATCACATAACAGAGGACTTGATGGTCATAAGGGAATAAGTTTAAAAACTATGCCGCTGATTGAAGTCAATTATTATAGGCTAAAAAGTTTCACTTATATCGTCCGAGTGATGAATATTTTAGGAAAACTATGATTGATTGATGTCATTATGGCTTAGTACTAGGTTATGATTGATGTCATAAATTTTCTTTTGATTTTTTACATGATTGATGTCATAAAGACCAAAAGTCACTCGGCTAAGAGTGAATATCACTCTGCCCTTAATATAATTGGTCGGCACAATTGATGTTGAGCAGACCGAGTGCCTGTTTTGATGATCAGGGACTTAATTGCTCAAGCTTGATGGTTTGGGTATATCTTATATAACAAAATGAAAAGAGCTAAAATTATTAGACTCTTACATTATTTATTAGTCTCCAAATTATATAAGAGCCGGGGGCTACATCTGAACAGGTGCACCTAGTCGGCGCACCAAATCCATCAGGAACTTCATTAAGAGGTCTTCTTAATTTGTGACCTGTTCACATAAACATTGAAAAAGAATTACTCGGCAAGTCACAGCCCCAAATCAGATATCATTGGTCGGACCTCTAATTCAAATTCAGACACGACCTCTAGCTCAGATCCAGACATGGCCTCTACCGCCGCACCGCCACCGCGACACGACTTCCCTCACCTCCGCGTGCTCCTATGTAATCACGTCCCTAGCTCCTTCCCCCCTCATCATCCCCTTTCACCGTTGACCCCGCTCAAATCTAGTAATCGACCCATCGTCGTGGCTTAGACGGCAGTGCTTGCGGCAGTTCTTGAGGTGCTGGCAGCGGTGCCGGTCAAGATAGAGCACCCAAACTTGCTGCCGTTCGTCTTCAAGATCCGTACCCCATGAGCAGATCCGTCCATGTGTGAAATTTTTGCTTTGCTTGCAAGAAGTTGTTGCTTGGTTTGCAAAACAGTTGGTAATTGTTCTTTCTGAATGGAAAACAGATGGATAGAAGCTGGATACATGGCACTCCATTCACAAAGAAGATGAATGAAGGAGTTGAGAGTTTCATGTCGTTTGTTGGGGAAAGATTTTTGAAGGATAACCAGATTAAATGTCTGTGTCGTAGGTGTTGTCATGCCAACATACTGCCTCGGCCAATCGTGCATGACCATCTTGTTCTTTCTGGGATGTCAGTTACTTATAGTCGTTGGATTCATCATGGAGAATCAACTAGTGTTGAAGTTTTAGAATTCTCAGGGCAAGTTGATGTTGAACCTATTCATGCTAATGATGACTGGTTAGGCATGGATGAAGACGATGGTGACAACGCTGAAGATTTTGTGCCAGAATTGGTGGGAGATCTTTACGCAGCGGGCGAGGAGAATGGAGATGGGCCAAGGTTTGCTAGAGTGCTTGATGATGCGAAGAAGGAACTGTGTCCTAGATCCCCAAGGTTCTCTTTTCTTGTGAGGTTGCTGCATATGAAGTCATACTATCATATCAACAACAGAGGTTTTACTGCATTGTTGAAACTTATATCCTCTGAATTTACAGGTGAGATCGTTTCTAATGTTTTGCTTATGTGATTTTGAGAATAGATTGCTACCTAATAGATTAATTATTGTTAGAAACCATGGAGATGATGATGAGATAGCGGGGGAGGTGATTGGAGCCGTGATGGGCCAGCAAGGACATCCAAGCCAAGGTGGAGGCCCAATCAAAATCGACTTCGAGTCTATTTCGGGGCCCAGGACCAGTATGCACTAAAACGGATGTTTAGGATGCATACGAACTCGGATTTGAACGTTCTACATATGCCTGCAAAGATAACAAAAAGACCCTTCCAACCCAACCAGTCCCATGTCAAAATTCGTCATGATACATCAGAAATTACCGAAACAAATCGACGTCTAGGATCTGTCCTGGTGCTACGACATCGTAATCGGTCTTTGGGCCATGTATCGAGTTGAGCCCACTTAGGGCTGCGTCCAGGGGGGTGGTGCACGATCCTAGGGTCCTCATATACAGTCGCTGCCTCTTCATTAGGGTTTGGGTTTTGCTTAGATTATTCTATTAAGAATAATTTTGCCATTTGATCGGTTTGTGAGACTCCAACTTGTGAGATTCATCATATACTTGCAAATTTGGTTGCATTCTTCTTTGTTCTTGCTTGTGTTCTTGATTTGCAGGTAAGGATAAGCCTTTTCGGCGAGGTCAACCATGCAACACCGGTTGATAACCTTAAGAGACGTTGTGCTACAATTGCAGGGTTCAGAACATGTCGTTCGGAAGCCAGATCGATTTGTGTATCGCCTCCGCCTTAAACAAGATTATCAGAACCTATCAGAAGATCAGGAATCCTTGTCGACATCAGGTTATGTAGTCAGTGACACCTTGACATTTTGTTCGAGGTACATCGATGATGTTTAGACAAAATACAACCAAAACTGTGTTGACAGTAGAGATGGACCATTACATGGTGACGTCAGTGTTATCATGCATGGCACTAAACTCCCCAAATACTCTAGGGTAGATAAGTTGAACGAAAAAGACATGCAATACCTAGTTTGGTTTGTTCTGAATAATTGTAAAGAAGTTTGGACATATGTGCAGTGAGTACCATTTCACACGCTGCACTTTTTATTTCATTTTCATGAAGTCGTAATTTTGTATTCTGGTTGCTCCATTCATTCTACAGCATGCACCGGGCAATATTGATGAGTGAAGATGAAAATAATGTTGACGAAAGGCTTCAAAGCAATTTCCCTAAATGGTTTCGCAAACAAGTAGGTGTGAACATATTGTAAATTTAATCTTGAGTTTTGATTCTTTGCTTGTAGTCATTGTGTGTACTCTTGTCGTTTACACGTCAAGTCGGTGCGGAAAGAGGGACAAGAAGAACAAAGTGAGGGATTGTATGCTCTGTCATTTCCATCTGATGATCGAGTCAAGTAACATACAACTTGCACTGTTAATGGAGTTCGGTTCAGCACTACTGATTGTGTGAAATACCTGCTGACACAAAACAGTGGTGTCGTGACCACAACAAACAACATCGAGTACTATGGTGTGATTAGACAGATTATTGAGTTGCAATACAACTCATGCCACAGATTTTGTCCGTCAGTGGTCGTATTCTGGTGTGATTGGTATAATCTAGCAACCGGCAAGACTGTAGGCCTTAGGGATGATAAGCTTTACAAATCCATCAATGTCAATTCCTTCTGGTGCAAGTCTGACCCTTATATTTCAGCTACTCAGGTCACCAAGGTATTTTACATACCGGACAACATGAATGGTAAAGATTGGCAGATTGTTCAAAACTTTGATCCAAGCGGTATCTACAATATTGCACTCCAAGATCAATGTGACGATGTTTTCTTTGCACAGAAGGATGAAGTCATATCTGACATAGTGGTCGAAATGTGTGAAGTTAATGATGTTCAAGTTTTGCATCATCGGGTGGATGGAGAAGCAACTATCATAGATGAAAATTTGCAAGACCTCATAACAAAGAAACAAGCTAGCAATGGAGAAACATATGATGAAAGTGATGCCAAAGATGAAATTGGTGATGATGATGAGGACATCACTCCTATGGATACACACAACACTTCTCCAATTCTGGACTTGTAAGGTCCAATGACTAGAGCTCGTGCACGACGACTAAATTTAGAGGTGAGCTCATTCCTACGTTCTTTGTTATATGTCACTTTTGAGAATGGTTTGCTACCTAATGATTATATTATGATTAGGAACCATGGAGAGGACCAGGAGATGATGAGAGAAGGACTTGGGAACGGGGAGGACCAGCAAGGACTTAGAAGCCAAGGTGGAGGTTCAATCAAAACCGACTTCGAGTCTGTTTCAGGGCCCAGGACCAGTCCGCACTAAAATAGACACCCAGAACGCATATAGACTCAGATTTAGACGTTCTACATATGCACGGAAAGCTCGGGAGAAGACCTTTCCAATGCCGCTAGCCTCATGTTAAAATTCATCTGATGAGTGTCCAGAATCTGTGTCGGTGTTGTGTTGCCTGTTTTTAGTCTTTGGGCTTTGTATCCAGTTGAGCCTAATTAGGGGTGCGTCTAGAGGGTCTTGTATGACCCTAGGGTCTTCATATATAGCCGCCATCACACCATTAGGGTTTGGACTTTGCATAGATTAATTATGTTCATAAATAGTGTAGTCGTTCATCGGTTTGTGAGACCCCAACTTCGTGAGCTTAATCAATCATCTACAATTGTTTTGCATTCTTCTTTGTTCTTGCTTGTAATCTTGATTCGTGGGCAGGAATTAGCCTTCTCGGCAAGGTCAATCGTCCCTGTATGGTTAATAACCAGAGGAGACGTTGTGCTGTGATTGCGGGGTTCTAAACGTGTTGTTTAGAAGCCGGATCGATTTGTGTTTCGCCTCCGCCCAAATCAAAATTTACCAGAACCTTTCAAAAGATAGGGAATCTTTGTTCACATCAAGTGGTATTAGAGCTTTAGGTGCACCGTCAGGATCGCACTACCCTTTAGTTTTGTTTTTATGTTCTTCCTATCGTCCATAGAAAACCACAAAAATCCCCCCCCCCCTCCGCCCATAACCACGTGTTTAGCCTTTGCATATTTCAATTTTAGAGTTTGTAGTGTTGAGTTTGTGCCCTAGTTCTTGTTTAGTCACTGGTTTAGTTTGTGTTTTTGTCGTCAGTAGTGTTTTCCTTGCAACCCTAGCCACCATACCCTCCACCACCCTCTGTTTGTTCGGCTTTGTGTGCTAGGGTTGATTGATCAACACGCCCACCCTAATCCCACTCTAAACCGACCCTCAACCCACCCTCCACACCTCAGACCAATCCCCACAAATTTCACTTTTCACTGCATCCATCCAGTTTCGAGGTACCTTCAGTAAAACGGCCATAATTTTTTGCTCGTTTGTCCGTTTTGGATAAAATTTTTACAAGAGCTTCGTGACTCAAATTGGGGCCTCCCCAAACGGCCAAATCTGAATAAAAATAAAAAAAATCTGGAAGATAAAGAAAAAATTCATTCAAGTTGAAACCTGACGTTTTCTAAAACTTGCAGAATTTATGTAGGCCACATCCTACCTCTGTTTGAGCTGAACTTTTCTGTGGGTTCTCTCTCACTGCCATTGAGTTGGATAAAAATAGTAAAAAAATAAAAAAAAGAAATTTGGATTTCTACTAGTGCTCCATCTAGACCCCTAAAATTTGGAGGTTTGGCTGTTTTACACCTAGCCCCCTGTTGTGCTCTATTCTCCTTTCACACTTGTTTCTGCCATTGCTATCACTACTTGCTTCTGCCACATCTGATGGCATGCTCTACAACACTGACAATGCTGAAGATGACATGGCCGAGGATAGTGATGATGATTAATTTGTGTTCTTATTTTGTACTGATGGTTTGTACTAAATTTGGAGAGGACAAGGCCGAGAACAGAGACATTTCACTTTCTTGCATTATTACTGAATATTTGGAGTCATGTGATGTTGATATTGCCACATTCATTGTAATGTGACGATGATTAATTTGTATTGATGCTTGCCACAATATAGTGAGGGTAGAGGTTCTGCTTACCATGCGCACTAGGACAGGCGCCAAAAATATTGGTGCCAATAGATTTCGATGCTCAAACATTTCGCGCCAGCCATTTTCAGTGCTGAAAATAGTGCCGCCCTATACCCTCAGTTCGCATCCGTCGACTCCCTCATTTCACATCCGAGTCTTGCCACACCACTGCCCTTTGCCGTCCGAATCTGCTACCTCTTCGCCTGCCAACTCTGAATCTGTACCTCGTCATCGGCCACCTCCGGTTCTGCTACCTCGTCCATGGCCACCTCTAGTTATGCTACCTCGTCCATGGCCACCTTCGGATTTGCTACCTCATCCACGACCACCTCTAGATCTGCTACCTCATCGATGGCGACCTCCTATTCTGCTTCCTCGTTGATGGCAACCCTGTACCAAATCTACTACCTCAATGTCGACTGTCGGCCCAGATCTGCTACCTCGTCATCCTCAGTCTCCTATTAGGTACCCATCCACTGACGCCAGACCTCGTACGCGGTCCACGACAACCAACGGATGATGGGAAGGCGCGGGCGTTATGTAGCACTAGGTACGCTTCCTTCCTCCATGCTTTCTCTGAAATACTATTCCTTCATGTTGTCTCGGATGTAATCTTCTTTTCGTTATGATTTTATGATTAAATGCATTCTGTTACAACTACATTTCTGCAAAGCATTGTCCTATTTTTGCAGTCTAAATGTAATCTAATTATGTAGTAATTTTGGTTTTATTTCACACAAACATTTCTATCTACATGCATATACTAGTTTGCACCTATAAGTCTATTAATTAAAATTTAATTACACATGTAAGAACCCCCAAGTTCTGAATATGAACAAGACCGTGATGCCAACATGCTGGAGAATATACGATACATGGAAAGTCTTGGCATCAAGGATGTAGCACTTAATAGCTCACTGCAAAAGAAAGTACCCATCGAGGGTAGGTCCACCAGGGCTACTCATGCTGATGCATCTTCATCATCAGAATATGTCCCTGATGATGATGATGATGATGATGATGATGATGGAGTGCAGGGAGGTGATGAGTGCTTGACAATAAGGGAGCTGGTGCCACTTTGTATTGAGGTGCTTCCTCTACCTTGCTGAGGTATAGGATTTATTATGCATAGCAATCTCCACTTCATTGTGCATGAGTTATGTATGATTTTTATGGTAATTATTGGCATGCTGACATCTTAATTTCTTTTGATCTCTAGTTTCCTACATCTAAGAGATGTATCAAGATCCCATCAAAACGGGTCGTTGTACATAAAAGGAGGATGGGTCCTTCGGTTCGGTATTCCAAGAGGGTGAAGGCAACTGCGCCAGGAGATGATGCTCTAGGAGGAGTGTCAACAAGGTCAGGGAACAAGCTCGTGCCACCGCAACTGCCCCAACATGATGTGCATGAAGAAATTCTAGAAGCTGATCAAGAAATGCTTCAACCTCAAGAATAGCTTGAGCAAGATATGCCTCTACGTCAGGAAGACATGCCTGCAGCTGATGAAGAAGTGTTTCAACCTAGTGAAGCCATTGACTGGTCATATGATGGTTCTGAAACTTTGGAAAACCAGACTGAACAGCAGTCAGGTGACAGGGGATTAATTCCAAAACTATGAGCTTGCAATGTCGTATGAGTCTCATGTACAATGCATCTTGACTCATGTAATTCTCTTATGTAGGTCCTGCCTCTACACGTCAGAGGAAGCAAAGGCAACCAACCACTAGAATTATGCTTGACAAGATGGGTAGAATGATGGGAGTGAGGCTCAGTATATCAGTTGCTGAGGGGAAGTAAAGGCCATATGTGCCGGTGCAAGCAGCCAAGTTCGCATCGGAGGCCGGTGTGATCGTTAGGAATCAAGTTCCTATCCTCACTAGTTGGAAGAAATACAAGGAATCAACCGAGCATCTTGACAACTTTGTGAGAAAGTTATCTGTAAGTCTACACATCATTAGTGTTACATCATCATGTCATATGATTTGTTACTGTCATACTCATGGTTGAATCTGACAACACCAGGGAAGGCTCGCCATTGACGTTTCTGACGCGGCAACAAAGGCTGCATGCACTAGTGTATTCTAGGGTGCGGTACGGTAGTAGACACATCGCTTAAAGCAGAAATACTTTGTTGGGGTCCCTGCTAATGACATCCTAGCAACCTCTCCTGCCCCTAATTTGTCTGATGATGAATGACGAGCACTTGTAGCCAAGTGGTTGGATGAGAGGAACAAGGTACATATGGTACCTTACAGCAAAAATATTTAATTCCTATGCACCTGTGCATTCATGAAACATATATATGTATGTTGTAGGAAATTGCTGCGCAGAACAAGAGAAACCATGCTAAGGTCAAGTACCATCAGGCCACTGGATCTCGCCGCTATGTTGCACAGTTACACGACTATGTAAGTATCGATGAACTTTGTAATCTTATCTGGTCACTCAACCACTAGTTTGAGATAATAACTGTTCTGCAATCTGCATTTGTTAGTAGGTGAAGAACAATAGTGAAGTGGTTGATGCTGTGGATGCATTCAAGGACACCCATACCAACAAGAAGAAGGGTATGACTCCTACTGCACAGGAAGCTCTTGTAAGTTGTGCTATCTGATCGAATGATTTGTTGTTGAATCTATTTTTTTATTCATGTTGCCACAAGTGTTCTGTGCTAATAGTGTGAAATCATTGCAACTGACAGAGTGCTATGAAAACACTAAGAAACGAACCTATTGTCGAGGGAGAAGACCCAATCATGGTTTTTATGACATCGCCTAAGCGTTGTGAGGGTGGTGGGTTGCCACAGGATGCCACATAGTTTTAGTTACGCCACAACGCCTAGGCGTCGCCTAGGCGCTGTGAGGGGGGTTGATCGCCACAGGACGCCACAAAAACCATGGATCTAATATTTAGTGTAGATGTTGTCTCTAGGGTTCTCTCACAGGATAGCTCCAACAGCACCACCTTCCACAAGAATGCTGGTATCAGCCCTGCCGCCTCAACAAGGTCAGAGACATCAACTGAAAGGGCTCTTCGTGAAGAATTGGAAGTTGCAAGACAAGGTAATGCCACTCTTCGCGAGGAAGTCGATGTGCTGAAGGTTCAAACAGTCTGTGCACAGGAGGAACTGGCCAAGACCCAACAGGACTTGGTGGCATTCAGGCAGGCGCAAGAAGAGAACAATTTGCTCATGCGATGCCTCTTATTGTCGAACGGTAACTCCTTGTCTACTGCTTGAGCTGCCCGAGGGCAACTTCTCCGAACTTGGTGCTCCTAGTGCTACTTGCTGAACTGTTGTTGTGAAATGTGTGAACTTGTTGCTCCGTTTTGAATAAATGCTTGTGACAGCACTGTTATTTTGACTTATTTATCATTTGGTTATGTGATATGTGATCTGGTTCTGTGATTCTGGATTTGTGAATTGTGATCATGTGAATTGTGACCATCTGAATTTTTGTTGTGACTAATGTGATATCAATCTATGACAAAATAATATACATTCCATGACAATTTCAAATATCATTTCTGTGACGAAGAGAGCGTCACAGAATTGTGGCACATATTACAGCCAGAAAACTCTACATGTCGCCCCTATAGCTGCCACGGCTTCACATTTTTTCCAACATGTGGCCCAATAGAAATAACACACATGTACTAATAAAACAGACACGTAGACAACGAAGAAGGAGCCACGTGGACCATTTGGACAACGACATTTGGACCAATAAAAAAATAGACACATGGACCAACAGGAAGAAGACATATGGACCACCACGATGATGACACATGGACCGAGAACTAGACACGTGGTGTGCCATTTTGACCACTACAAACGCGACATGTGGCGCTTGGATCTTCACATACTGGCCAACAAGTAAGTGACACGTGTAATCTGCCACGTCGGATTAATGGACACGTCAGCTGCCACATATTCTAACGGCATTGCCAAGTCACCGTCTATGCATGTTTCTGTGATGAATCCTGGTACATCAGTGATGAGCGAATAAGGGTTCTGTGACGACGCGCATCGTCATAAAAGTCGACCATGAAATGTGATGAAACAATATTTTGTCACAAAAGTGGTCACGCTTATGACATCATTGTGGTTTCGTCATGGTTCCACAAATGTGATGCGACTTTTAAGATGAAACGACTTTCGTCATATATTCATCACAGAATACCCTTTTATGACGTAACAGAGACTTTCAGTGATGATTTTGCTTCATCACAAATCAAGCTTCCTGCGCTAGTGATAACAATGAAACTTGGAGCCCGCTCCTCCCTCGCCATTGTTGTACTCCCCTTGTACTCCCCCTCGCAAGTAACATGAGCAGTGGCCCGAACTGAATGTAAGGATTCATCCCGAACCAGCATATATCCTTGTGTCCGCCTCTTGCAAAGCCATTACCGTGTCTAAACACGCAATCCCATGAATAAATTTACTAGCCGATGATCGAAACACCGATACCGAGTCTTCCCGCCGGCAAATGAATCTTGGCATGGCTGTTGGTCTTGTTGGGGAAGAGATCGAAGCAGCCAAAACATGACGGCCCTGTTTACGTGTTCTGGCTAGCTGAGTATATATCTGTGTTTTTGTTTTTAACTCAGACATATTTTTCCAACTAAACAACCAGTATCATTGACCTGTAGGAAGGTAAATCGCCTATCACCATAATACGTAGTAGCCCACATCTTGTTTGTATTTTGTTTAAAGAAAATGATTAACCCATATTGGACATTAGTATCGCTGTGGCAAAGAACACACTAATTATTATATAAAAAATAGTTGATATCTAATGAAATGTGTAGTTGTAGTTTATGAGTCGACGCAACCATGCTCTAAATCTTTTTTGAATCTTGAACTCACAAGTGCTGCTTACATTGGTCTCTACTTGACAATTGAAGGTAAGGGGAAAGGGAGTAGAGGGAGAAAGTAAGGGGGACTTGAACCTGTAGTCACTATCTCTTATTTGACTTGTTATGGGAGTTGAATGAGAGTTTAAAAAGAAGTTGTATTCCACAGTTTTATTTCATTGGTTTAGGAGGGAGGAGGGAGGCGATTAAATTACAAGTTATAAACAATGCGTATTTGATCTTCTTCAACTAGTCATCCCACTCCCATTCAAGATTGATGGGAGTTCATCAACGAACTCTATTCTCTTATTCCACTTAAATTCTCCATCTCACGAGACAAACATTAGACTTCTAGTCTTCTTACCCTCAACTCTTATTTCCTCAGCTCTACTACTCTCATCAAAGGTGATGCTAATTTATTTGTTATACTAGTTTTATAAGATAAGAGGAGATTTCAAATCATTTAGAGAATCTGAGACCAACCTAACACAAAATGAAAAACTATGTCCTATCGAATAGATCAGAATAGGCAACACACTAGACACGTGATAGGAGTGAACTGGAGATGACTCGATCAAAAAGAAAAATCTCTAAGGTAATATTTTCCTTATGTAAAAACAGTTATTTATAATTAAAATAATTATTAAGGTAATTTATTAGTTTCTAGAAAAAGAAAAAAGGAAAAGTAACAAATGCCTCGGTAGCAACGAGGTGAAAACCATCACGTACTGTTTGGCTACCTGGAAATGAAGACTGGGTTAGGGAAATAGCAGGTGGAATCTCTCGTATCCACTATTTGGCTTTTGGGATAGGGAAAAGGACGGAGTCCAGGTTTAGGGAAATGAAGCCATCTCATCTCATGGACGGAAACCCAACGGTTTGGTCATAAGAAAATGTGTTCTTTTTCCGAACCTAGCGCATGCCAAACGTAGCAAGCGGAAATAATATTTACTTCCCTAACACAAACCTCCAGCTTCATATCCTACCCCCCACCACAGATCCATATCCCCATCCAAACGCCACCTCAACTGTTCCTCGTCCCCGTATCCAGTAACCGGCATGGCGGCCACCGCGAGCGACTCCGCCACCTCCTCCTCCTCCGCCGCCGCCGCCCCGGCCCTGGCTCGTCCCATCCCCGGTGAGCGCCCCTCCTTTATAACCTTCCCTCCTGCTGCCTGATTGCGCATCTGGCGCCCCGGGGCACCTTCGGCCTCGGGGTGTAGGGGTAGAGTTCGTGGTGGCGGCGCAGCTTTCAAATTGTTGCGATCGTTTATTTGCGCCGCGCGTCCAAGCAAGTCCTACCGTGCGAGAACATTCGAATCGGGACGCCCCGGCGTGGGCCGCCATGCCCGATGCCCAGTAACTAGCGGTACTAGATTGAGGCGCGGATAGAGCCGAGAGCACGCTGTGCTGCGGCGAAATCTGCGAGGACGGGGACCGGATGTGAGTCAATCCCATCTCTGGAGCTTTATGTTCGCTTACATATCTTGCGTCTGTGAGATTAGACCGCTTGTTCTTGTTGTGCCTTAGCGTCAACAGTCAGTGGATATTAGTTTTATGGTGCAAAGGGCAAAATTATAGGTGAATTTCGTGGCACTATGAATTGCTGTTGCTTCGCATCGGCACTATTGAACTGTACCGATCCCTATTTAGAATGTGGTTTTAATTTCAGTATAGTTAACAAATATGGAATAGAACAGCAGCGTCGTTGATGCTTGCTGGCACGCAAAATGGCTAAAATGAGTTACTGACGGGTAAAGGAAGCTAGATGCTTTCTGACACATGCTGGAGCCAACCTACTTGGACTGGAGAGCTGGTGACTAGTGGCAGAGCTCTGGCAGCGGGCACTCATGGATGGAGCTCGATTAGGCCGATTAGTTTCTGGTGGAGTAAACAAAGCATTACGTAAGGTGAGGAAAATACACCAGTTGTGTGGACTGTAAATACAGCCAAAGTTTTCGGGGAGGTACCAAAGGTACAAAGTGATTCAGCTGAAATACAGGTTTCAGCTGTTCCACACTTGTTGTACAAAAACGCGAATCGTTTTGCTTGGTTTCGACCTCGAAACATTTCGAGGTTTTGCTGTTTGGCACGGTTTCAACTGAGTCACGACTGAATCAGAAACAATATTTCTTGCCAAACAGGGCCTTAATATATGTTTCTAGTCCATGTCATTCATCTTCTTGTGTAACTGTTGCTTGGAAGTTTTCTATTGAATCAAGGGTCATGACAAAATAATGAAATTGCCTAATGATTGTTCTAATTACTAGTTGTTGATTTTTTTTGGTACACAGCACAACATATGCATAAAAACCGATTGCAAGAGTTTTCACAAAAGACACATAAGAAATTGCCCATCTACAAAATCGAGAATGAAGGCGAGGATCATCTACCTAAGTTCAAATGCACAGTGGAGGTAGGCGGTCAGATATTTTCATCAACTCAGAGTTTTCGTCGCCGCAAGGAAGCAGAACAGGATGCTGCTAGAGTGGCGTATGAGACATTGGTAACAAGAGACAACGGTGATGTTAAAGAAGTTTTTGAGCTGATTGATCGGGTATAGTTTTGAAACTGTTTCTTGTTTTGGTTGTCTATCATCATTTCACCTCATGAGCAGTGATATTTATGTATTTAATGTTGTCTATGTTAACCAGAGCATGATACTGTACTAATATTTGCCTTTCAAGAATAGCATACCATAAAATAGTGAAACTGGTGCTCCATGAGGCATTGGATGGCAATAGTGGACGCCTACAAGAGTTTGTATCTGACCATACAGTGCCGGTAGCGTGGGTTGAGTGTGCATGTCTGCCATGTATTATTTGCTAAACACAAATGGAATAGATGAAAAGAACAATCACTTTTGCGTTAGTTATGTTCTAGATTTCCAGATGCAGTGGCTCTGATATCATTCTGTTTTCAGTATTGCATGTTTATGTTCTTGGTTTTAATATTCTGAGTCAAATCGTTCAACATGTTTCTTCAACAGGGTGTGGTGTTTTGTAAAACTATTCTTCATGAATTTTCTGTTCAGACGAACACTGCTTGGCCCTCTTACTCCGTAGCTCGTCAAGATAAGCCCATGACCCTGTTTGTTGCATCTGTGGTGTTTGATGGGAGTACCTATACTGGTGAAGCTGCAACCAGCAAGAAGGAGGCAGAGCAGAAAGCAGCTTATGCTGCTGTCAAGTCAATTTTAGGTAACTCATGCTGGCTTGGTCCTCATTTGAAAGAAAATGCCATTGAGCATTTTCTGTTAGGAATTAATAGTTGAATTGTATGTATATAATCAATAATTCGCTATGGTACTGCAGCTACAGCCAACACAGTTCTGACGGAAATAATTAGATCCAAGGAAATTCTTATCAAAGTTTTCAAATCTTCTCAACGAATTTTTACTCCTATAAAGTTTACACGCCCTGCTGCATACACAGAATATGGTACGTCTCCTTCTGCTTACACAATACCTCTTATTACATCAATCTGAATCACGACATGGAGTGTTACATGTTACTTTACCTCTGCAGGTGAACAAGATCATGTGGCACCTGAGTCACAAGATCAATCTACCTTGTTAATGACTGTTCAAGAACATAAGATTGTACCAGTAGTTGATCCTTCTGTGAACCCATCCACAAAAGCTGCAACTCACTCGAGGAAGCGCAAGGGCAGAGGCAGCGGTGATGAAAGGGTTGTCAAGGAGCATTAAAACCTTGCTCATCAATTTGAGGTATTTTTCAGTTTACACTATCTGGGTCATACATCTAAAAAAGAGGAATAGTTTCTATTAGATGAACAAATGTTAGAAATTACAAGGTGCAAATGGTTTTTGTACATATCTGTTTTTACCTGTTCAAACACTTTTAGTGTTTCTTCATCAATCACTTGTGCTAAATTTTATAGTGAGTAATTCGGTATTGCTGAGAAATAGTTCATGCAGCATACAGATTGGCCTGCTTTATTTTATATGTACTTTATTCTGATGTGGCAGGACAATTGAAAAGTCTGGTGATTGTACCCTCTGAATAATTGATTAATTCTGTTGTGTTGCTCTAAGTTATAATTAACATATATGTTGGTTCAAGTGGTTGCAATATCATAGGGGTTCAAGTATGTGGTTGATCGACTAGGTTTTACAAGTACTTTTAAAAATCTGTGTCTTCAAATTGTGATGCCTGACACTTGACTTCTATAAAATGCCTAGCTTGGAGGTGTCATTTTAGACAAATTTATATCTCCACACATGTCATTTGGGTGCTCGGTGCCTATTGAAAACTGAAAGTCAACAAAAATAAACTTTTTCCTTCAATGCCCACTGTCGCACTAGCACTAGCATTGTGAATGACTAACTTGATGTGGCTTTCTTTTATTGATATATGAAAATTGCTTAACGTGGATCAAAGATATAGATCATATTCAATTTGGATAAGTTTGGAAAATTCCTCAATCATCAGAAATTATAGTATCATCATTTGTAGGGGCCATATGAAGGTGAAAAGGGTACCGTTGTATATTAGTATTGTTACCTTAGTATAGTGATGTTGTCATGGTGATGCTATTTTTGAAAACAAATGTATCCTTGTGGACCTTTTCTTTGTGCTTGCTGCATAAATTTAGGCACAAAACAACTTTGAGGGATGACAATTTGTTGACAATGCATGCGATTTGGACGATCACTAGTTACAGGCCCATGCGTTGCAACGAAAAAAAAAACATGCCAATTCCATTTTTACGGAACTCAGATCAATAAATAAATTCATTAATAGAGTATCACAAATAAGATTATATTCATGTGTATGTCAGTACTATACAACAACTACCCAATACACAACAAAAAGCAGATGTCAATAATATGCCTGGACTATGTAGAACCCATTTCCTTTTTGTTTGGAGTTGCTTGAACTCGATCATCATTTTCAGAGGCTGATGTAACCTTATTAGCATGATAGGATTGTGTAACTCATTCTTCTTCTTTGGCGTGTTCACCAGCGTTCCTTAGCCCTCTGCCTCTTGAGCTCTTTTGGATCTGTTTCTAAACCAACATGGTAGACTAATAATTTTATTCCAAGCTTCAGAAATCAATGATATAACAAAAAATAGTTGTGGAGTATCAGTCATGTTATTTAAACAGTAGTCAATCAACATTGCTTCCCTGAATAGTGTGACACCTGTGGTGTCATCAATCCCTATGGGAAACACATCAGAGCCATCTCTACAAGCATGAGAATTTAGGACAAAAATTTAAAAACTGAAATTTGACCCGATTTGAACCAAATTCAAGCAAATTTGAATATAGTTTGAACTAAAAGTCCAGATTTTTCTCATGACTCATACCTACCAAAAATATATGTTGATGTTCATGGTGGAGTAGAATTTTAGTGAATTTTTTAGAATTTTATTACTTTATTTGTTGCCCCAAATAAATGGTTAAAAGACCCTCTTTACAAAATTCCCATTTAAAATTTCTAAAGGATTTTTAGTAGTTAGCATTTTTGGTTTAGTTTTATGGGAGCCTGCCTTATTTTTGGTTTAGTTTTATCAACTCTAAATTAATTCACACGAAAAGATCAAATGTAGCTGGCTGTCGGGGTTGGAAAAATAAAAGAAAAAGAAAAATCCTCGTGGGCCCACCTGTCAGCCACCCCAAACAAGCACAACCGGCTGCCGCCCGCTTCGCCCGACTCGACGCCGTCGCGTGGACGTCGGCTTACGGGCAGCGGCCGTTGCCGCGGATCGGTGGTCCCACTCGACGTTCCGACATCCCCTTGGTTCCCTTTCTGGTCGGGAGCGCCTTCATTTCCTTCTCTCCCATTCTCTCTGCTCTCTTCACCCAAGCCGCCCCATTGCCGCTCAGATCAGAGCTCCGCTTCGTCGTCGCCTTCCCCGCTCGTCCACCGCACCGCGCCTCCCGGAGCCCCGCCCTAAGGCCCTGGTGCTTCCCGCGAGGCCACTCCCCTTCTCCGACTTCGAGCCGCCGGAAATCGGTGCCGTCATCCCCGACCTCGGCCACCCTCCCCCACCATTCGCTCTTCCACCATGGTGAGTCGCATTTTGATTCCGCGGGCAGCTAAGACCCTATTCACCCCGCGCACACACCCGGCCTCACTCGGCTTTCATCAGTGCAGCCAATCGTCCAGAACACCGTCGTTGGCCGCCGTAGTTCCGCCTCGCCGTCGCCGCACTAGCCTGGTGAGCCATTTCCTCTCCTTTCGCGCGCCGCATGTCCGCTGGGACCCATTGGTTGTTGTCCCGGCAATGCTGCCGTCGTGCCCGCGCCGTCGCGCGCGCGCTCGGCTCAGCCGAGCGGGCCAACAGGCCAAGCTGGCCGTGGGCCGCAGCGGCCTGTGGGCTGACTCCAGTTCTGGGCCAGATCCGGCCCAGAGCCACCCCCCCCCATGCGCGCCAGGCTGTGGGCCGCGGCAGATCTGGCCCAAGAAGCTGAAAAAGAAATTTCGTATTTAGTTTCTATTTTTAGAAAATCGGCAAGACTTTAAAAATACATAGTAAAATATCTGAAACGAATATCGGCGCAAAATAAATTTTGTTGGCCTTGTCTAGTCGGGTACTATTTTAGAAAAATACTAGACCCCTCTGGATGTTAGTAATTTACCAGCACTTAATTAAATAGCAAAAACATTAATAAATTCATATGTAATTCTTGGAAGCTAATAAATTCATGATACTTGGTGTAAAATCATGTCTTGATTTGTTAGACCTTACTGTAAAGACATAACTTCTAGTTCTCTATATTTTTGTCATGATTAATTAATTAGCCTTTAGCTTTGGTTTAATTATTTAAAATAAATGGCTCATTGCATTAGAGTGAAACTGGGCCAATAAAACACTCGTGGTATCCTCTAACTATATTAAATCGCCCCTGCTCATTTGATGATCAGAATCATGTCAACTTAATAAGTTGTGTCTTGAGTGCAATGTTACCTTTATTATATATGATCACACCTTAGGGCTGCTTCATGGGCACTTATTTCTTTGCGAGGGTTGTGCTCGATACACTAAAACGCTCATTTAGCACCTACTGGTCATCGACATCACATACGTAGCTTAACCCTGGCCGACACACACACACTCACACCGTACTTTGGTATAACGTCGTCGCGATTAAATACTGGAGTCCATGAAGAAAATACATGAAACGCTCTTACCCTGTGCCTCCACTAAATATGTTACATTGCTGAACTAATCAACACACCCCGCTCACTTCCACGAGAAGTAGTGTACATTAACGTATTTATTGAGGAAGTGTCATGAATCTTCTCTCATAAGCATAATCTTTTGCATCATATAGATCATACAGTGAACCACGTGGAGACGGAACCGGAGCAGGATCCAGAAGGAGCCGGAGGTATCGTAGCTGAGCAAGAGCAGAACCCAGGCAAGCCCCGGTGCATCCACCCAGTTTTAATCTTTTTACTTTATCACTAGTTAGGAATGTAAGCTTCTCTGTGCATTAGGTTTACAGGAGTTATTTGAAAACCTAGAATTGCAGTAAGATCCCTGTACCCGGTATTAGCCTCAGGGCGGTAGTCGCTCTACTTAATTTAGGACGGCTATTCGTCGAGTGGTATGGAGACCGCTCGTAGATTAGGACTTATCACTTGTGAAATGTTGGCTGATGATGGAAGGTTGGAATGGAACAACAATGAAGACCGGACGGACAACTAGGTGGAAAGGGAAGGACAGCTTGTCTTCAAGGAGGTAGCCCCGTCCAAGTCCCCTAAGGCTACGCCTCGTGTCCGGCCCATGGGATCAAGTTTGAACGTACTGTTTCCATGCTGGAGATATGGACCCAGTAAATCGACGTAGCTATGATTACTGCCTGGTCGGAAGATAGCCTTCTCCCTTCTTTGGTGGAACTGGGGCTGAGAGGAGGAAAGAATCCACCCACAGATGGCGGCACGGGGCGCATCGCGTTGGGGGACCCTCCTCGGGGGAGTCTGGACCCGGAAGACCCTGCGGTACCGTAAGCGAAAGGTTGCTCCATGCGGCTTCTAGGAAGCGCGTATGAGTCGTGCAAGCAGGTTCTCCTGTAGGATGTAAATCGATTCGAGTCGCTGCCCCTCACAGTAACGAGTACCACTTGATCACTGCTCTGGAACAGTGTCGGAAACCATTAAGATGATGAGTGGGTTTAATACTGCTGTTTGAAATTATTAAGATTTGGTTGCAACCTTGATTGCTATAGCTTTAGTGCAAACTAAATTTATCATTTTCGCATGAACACTTAACTTGCTGCTAAAACGTGAAAATGAGGATCCACTCTTAGGCTGGTTTTCTGGCAATATGAATCCTATCCCTAGCCTTTGCATGTCTAGGTGTCGGCTGTAGTTGGCCATTTTGACGGGTCAGTCTTGCTGAGTAAATTAGTTACTTAGGGTGTAGCTCTATGTGATTTTCAGATGACCAGGGCGGAGACTGTCACTGCGATCGAAGATTCCATTAGGAGGGCCAACGCCCGACTACTGGAACATCGAGTGGGAGCTATGCACGAATGAAGACGAGGAGTAGTTCCTTGATTGCCGGTACGGTGCTTGGACAAGGCACCTATTATGGCCGGGTTGTTCCCTATATGTCACCGTGAGAGGGCGATTGTATCTTATCTATTTCGTCGAACTAGTTGAATCAATGTTGAACAATTCGCTTCCGTAATTTACTTCTGATAAAACTATGGTTTGTTAACTTCGAATTTATGTAAAACTTTGTTTTCTACTTATGCTCTTGTTGCAATTATTTGCTTCTGTCATGTGTTGTACTATTGGGCGTCACAGCGCGTGTCGCCACCCGAGGAAGATCCTGGAACGGAGCCATCTCCGTGGTAAGGCGGTTCCATGACAAATAGAGTATCTCCCCATAAAGATCCCATCTAGAATTCCGCAACACTATCCAGGCAGGCTAAATTAATTGGTGCCATTTGCATTTTGTTTATAGTAAATTGTTGTTAATAACTATATTAGCTCAGTTAAATACAACGGTGGAGCAGATTATAGAGCTGTTCATAATTTTAAACGATGACTGGCACCAGATTTGCAGATACATACCATACCTAGAAGGTAGATTGAGGACATCTCGTTGCAAATTTATGAAGCAGGGCAAGGTAAACGTTTGAGAGGACACAAAATACTTTTGACAGAGAACTCCAACAATGCATACATATAGATCAATAATTAAAATTGCACTAAGGTGATATCAGAAGAGACATTTGAAGAACCTAAGCATGAGTTCCACCATTTTATCTTTATTCCCCCTCAAACGTGTTATCATGTGAAGAAGAGAAAAAAAAAAGGCGCTATACTTTTTCTTTGGACAGAAAGTCAAACAGTGCGCCTTGGAGGCTTGGAGAAAAAAAAATCCAAAAAAATGCTCTGAAGTTCCTGCTGGAGAAAACAAATCCAAAAAAAAAAAAAATAGGCACTATACTTTATCCTGGACATGGAAGAGGCATAAATTCGTATGCCAAACAGTGCGCCTTAGGACTGGAACTTCCTGCTGTCATTAGTCAACACATGAAAGATTAAAATAGAGAGTGCAGATGATACTTCTATCAAAAATTATTTAGCCAGATGGCAATGATCATATATCAGTAGCTTTTAGCCTATTTTAACAATCCTTATCAAAAGAGATTCTGAAGCTTATACACCAATTGCTAATAACCTAAATGTAGAGGAAGGAGAAGGCAAGCACGGTTTCATCCTTTTGGAATTCTTTTTAAAACTAGCAAATCTGGTTTGTGTTAATATGACTACCTTTATACCCATTCTTTATTCATGTTGGTCTCACTTGGCATAGAGTGGCATTAAAGGAATGTAAGCAATATTTCATGTCTGAATGGTGGGGGTATAATCGTCTTTTTACTTGTCATTTAACGCTGTTATACGGAGAATCTGACGGTAATGGCATGGAAGGCATCAAAATTTTCGTAGATGGCATAGAAATTTCAATGTTTTTTATGGCACAAAAGGAACCATGCAAATTTTTAGTGACACAGGGAATTGGCTCTAGATTGGGCCCTTGGCTTCTATCTTCCTACAATTTGAGTTAAATCACGCATCCTTGAAGTTATTAGAAAAATAATACAGCTATTGTGGGATAGGAAATGCATTTAATTGTTTCAGAAAATAATAAATGTGTCCTGTCAGCGCAGATCGGGTTAGTCTTGAAATAGTGGTTTTCGTGTATACACAAGAGAAAGGCTACAAACTCCGTAGTATGTGCTGAGGTTCTTGTATTTCAACTAATATCTGCATACAGCCTTGCTGGTTATGGTGATTTGCAAAGTTGCTTTGAACACTAGGCAATTGTCATGTGCTGAAGGTCCATTTGATTGGCACATACATGTAATATTCTCCTTCATTTGAAAGGTTTGCTGCTTTGAGAGCAGTTAACATTTCCGTTTGTCTTTGTTAATTATGTTTTACTTTTTTCGTGAGGCATATTTTGTATTTTACTGTCGTAATCACCATTAGCTTAAGGCCCTGTTTGGAAGGCTGGTAATATGTCCAATACCCCTGTAATTTACAGGCCCATTACTTTCCTGACGTGAGTTGAATTTATCTGTTTGGATAACCGGTATTGGACAAAAAAATTACGTCGTGTTTTGTCGAATCTAGCGGAAAAATAAAATCACCTATCCGGGTGATAATATTTTTCCGACAAATGTCAGGCTCGAGACCTCACTCGCCGCCTCGTCGGTGCCTTGCTACTCACGATCTCGTCCGCTTCCAAAATCTCTGGCACGCTCTTTCGCCTGCCAATGCAGTATCATCACATCCGACCTGGTCGGCAAATCCTACTCCTGAGGCAGTGAATTCTCGGCATCCTACCTTGTTCTGTTGTTGTGAAATGAAATTCACATATATTAGTTATAAGACATGAATTGAGTGAAACCATATGTAAAATAATAAATCCATGTCGTGGTTTCATTTCCGGACTCGAAAGACTGAGTTTTATTCTATGCGTTAGAGGCATGGAAAAAGCCGCTTTAGACTAGGTTTCATACCACGCTAGGCCGAACCGAATATCCATTCCATGTCAGACCTAATTTCAAACCACATCTAATCAATCCATATGGTTTAGAAAGCAATCCATGTCATTCCAAACTTGATCCATTCTGCTTTGATCCATACCTCAATCCGGCTTTGATCCATACCATCATCAAATCTCCATCGGCACCATCGTTGCCACCCTGTACACGTCGCTCTCATCTGGGTGATGATCCCGCACGGACTGCGAGACAACATTGAGGAATCGAGGCCCTAACTTTAGGTCCGGTGTCCTCAAATCAATCATAGTGAGCTCTACCTCAATTTATGTTACAGTTAGATGGTCAGATCTGATTTCTTCATATTTCTATTTGCTCTGGATTGAAATTTCTTCGAGTTTTCTCTCCAATTTTATCTTCGATTACAGAAGAAGTCCACGCAGCACGTGCATTGAACCAACACAGCAACGATGCCACTCCTCGCCTATTCCATTCCTTGTCAAAATTGGAGCGGTCCCTTTTCCTCTTTTTTGTCCTCTTCTGTGCTCAATGTGAGGAGAATTTTCATCGCTTTGTGTTCTATATATATGCTATTCGGTGATTTCATCTGAATTGTTGGCTTAACGGTGATGATGCAAATCTTGTTCAATTGTAAGGTCCAGCTCTTGCAATGTTTTGTGATTCCGATGCAGCAAAGAAATACATGCGCGACCCTTGTACCGATTACCGAAACAACAATTACAGGGGAGAAAAAATACAATGTGTTACAAGTATTTTCTTGTGCACATGAAAATACATGTGTAACATAATTACAGGAGAAAGGAAATACAAGACTTCCAAACAGGGCCTAAGACATTTCCTTATTCTTTGGTGAAGCTGTGCTAGTTCTGGTAAAAGATATTAACTAATCCTCAGAGATCCGGTGCAGTTCAGTGATTCTTTGTACTGTCAAGAAACTTGCCATCCTAAGTCATCTAGAAAATACAATGTTGAAGATATTAACTAATCCTCAGAGATCCGGTGCAGTTCAGTGCAGCCTAAGACATCTCATTTTGCCTGGCAGGTCTGCAAATGTCCGCCTCATCTATGATACTTAGGTGATGGAAGTGACTAGTTTTCTAACAGGGTGCTATATAGCATGTGGGTATCTTCAGTAGGGTGTTGGATCGACACTGGATTCGTGTTTCCTTCCTATATCGTTATTAAAGATTAGTAGTAGTCATGTATGCTTTTGCACAATATTGTGGCGATGTACTTAATTCCTCCTAGCTATTTAGGATTTCTGCCCAGTCATTTGGTTGGTTACTATTCTCTTTCTGTTTTTTGAGAAAAAGTCACCCGGTTTGTCCACGTACATGGTATTCTCCTATGCTCGCATTTCTACTCATGAACTAGTTCGTAGTGCGTTGGTGAACATTGCAGGCAAGGCGTACCAAGTGCTTGGTACAGCCAGCCTTTCTGCACCGGAATCACATTACTTACTAGAGACGGGATTGCGCCGTACTGAGTCAGTCTTTTCACTATGTAGTGCGTACAATTGGTTGGGATGCAAAAGACATAGATACTGCAGATAAAGCGTTAGGTTACTAAAACTTAAATGATAGCGGAGTCTTCTTGTATAACCTGACATCATAAGAAGAGCAGAAAATAGCGGACTTAAAAAGTCAGCAATCCGATATCCATAAGAAAGCAGAAAACAGTGCACTTAAAAAGACAGCAACACGACATCATAAAAAGAGCAGAAAACAGCGCACTTAAAAAGTCAAAATACATCATATATGTTGCATGTTGCTGAGTGGTGGGGGAGGGGGGGGGGGGTGTTTATGGAAGCGTGCCAGTTAGTGGCAGATCTAGACCACAAATGTGTGTGTCTCTCTTTGTGTCTATTGGGGGGGAGGGGTGAATTAAATCCTATTAAAACTAATGATACTAAATTTTAAATACTTTTAGTAGAAAAAATAATGAATAAATTTTAAATTAGCAGAGAAATTGAAAATGATTATCGCTGATGGTTTTTTTAAAATTCTTTCTCTTTGGTAAAAACAAAAATGGATGTGAATATTTGATCACATGTCCAAGTATGTAAAGTCCAACTCAGGAAATAACACGAGACTTTTGTGGTTTTTTTAAAGGGAAAATCACAAGATCTTCCAGAATCTTTTTTTTTTTGAGAAACTCTTCCAGAATCTTTTTGTGTTGCTCGCGTTACACCGCAGCTGCACAAGCTGGCTGGGCCGCATGCGCTGGCGGGCTGGCGGCTCTTTCACACTCTAGACAAGACAATATTTTTGTCTGTTGGGCCGCTGCTTGTGGGTATAGGTGTCCAAATGGGCGGCCCGGCCCAACACAGCAGGCCTTATCAGGCCGTGCCGTGGCAGCCCACAGGCTGAGGCATTGGCCCACGGCACGGCACGATCGGACTTAACCGTATCAGACCGGCCCGTTAAGCACGGCGTGCCCGATTAGCACGATTGGCCCGTTAGGCATGACAATGATGTATGGCGGCGCGCCGCATTTGCCGGATCTGGATGCAGCGGTGGCACGCGGCCTCGTCAGTGTCGCGCGGAGGAGCAGAGGAGTTGGTGTCACGCGGAGGAGCAGAGGAGTCGACGTCGTGCGGAGGCGTAGGTGCAACGCGCACGCCGAGGGAGAAGGATCCGATGGCAAGCGGTGACGCCATGAACGAGGAGTGGTGGCGGTTGTTGATTGACGTCGTGGACTCGTGGGAGAGGAGGGCACGACGGCTTCTCGGGCGAGACCGGCATGGCTGTAGCCTGCAGGCAGATGTCGCAGGCGAGGCGGGCAGGGGTGTGAGCGGCGCAGCCATGGATCGCCGGGCAGTAGTGGCTGTAGTGCTATGTGGAGTGCTCGCGTGACCTAGATACTAGGGTTTCCAGCTTACTAGGCCAATCCGTGCTGGGCCAGCAAATGGGCCATATAGAAATGGGCTATTACTGGGCCTTTTCATGACAGGTCAATTTTGGGTCGTGCCTATGCCACCTACTGTACCGAGGGGTCAGCCCAAGCATGGCCCGGTGTATCGGACCGTGCCGGCACGGGCACAAATTTTGTCGGACCATACCGGCACGGGCACAAATTTTGTCGGACCGTGCCGTGCTTGGGCTGGGCCTATAAATTTGGGCTTTGTGCCTGCCTGATTAGCCCGGCCCATTTGGCCTCCTATACTGGGGTGTACTCCTATAGATGGACCAGTAAGACAGTTATGGCCTAGCTCGTGTGACCAGAGTACTTATGATGTATGGGATTTGGTTAGTTTGCGATGTTGCAGTCATGTGATCCAAGTTGTATGTCGTGGCAACTTCGGTTGCATATCTACGTACAGAGTGTACCAATTCAAGGATTGTTTTTGTTGGCATAGGTTGAAAAATCTTGTAAGGACCGAAGGCGTACCGAGAGGGAGGGTTTGAATCAGTAAGCCGACCATGATTTTCAACTAAAACCTGGCAATCGTTGCAACCATCAAGTCTAGTATGCCAAGACCCTACATATGCTAATATTCATGATGAGTACAAATACGGAAGCTAAACACACTAGACTATACAAGCCATAATTCAACCTAATCATTAGAGCATATAATTATAGAATAATAAAGAGGGGTCAAGGAATGCTCATGAATTTTCCCGAGGTCTCCAAAGGATGACGTCTTGCCCTAATCCTCGTTGGACCACTTCTGCCGGAGTGCCGGTCACTCCCGCCAGCAAGCGGAGTTCTCGCACACGAACCCGCAATCACTCCAAGAGTGAAGACACGGTTGAGTCATCGCTGCCACCAAGGCACAAGCTCGCCTCCCTCGAGAACTTGACGGACTCCCCGAGCCGACACGGGCACTCACTAGCGATGCCCCTTTTAACGACGGGCTCAAACCATGTACAAACGTGTGACGACCTTCACAACCAATCATGATAGGCTTGATCACCGACACCTAACCGGTCTAGGTCTCATCATAGACCAAGAGTAACAACCTAGATCACACCCTCAAGGACACTCCAGCCTTAGATGTGTATAAATGCTCATGTTACTCTCTCTAGCACTCTCAAGATATCCAATATCCTCTTCTAGTGCTCCTCTCTTTTCCTCTTGGCTCCCTACAAATGCTCCCAGCTATTCCACTGGCCAAGAGATGTCTTCTAGAGCCTAGCAACGAAGTTATATAGGCTTCCAACCTCAAACTAGCCGTTGCTCCATGAGATTACCTTTCTGGCCAACTGGCCGGACTATTTGGTCACTCCCTGACCGGATCGTTCGGTCTCCACAGAACAGCTCCTCCAAAGCCATTGGCTCTCTACCCCTGGCTGATCTCTTATACTAACCGGACTGTCCGGTCAGTAGACCGGACCGTCCAGTCTCTTCATCTTCTACTCATTCCAGATAGCACACGAAAGTGCACCTTTTGTCCCAGCTCCCATCCATACAGTCTGGACCATCCGGTTTGTAGATCGTACCATCCGATCTCTATGGGTCTTCGTGCTGACAGATTCCTCGCAGACTACTCTTTGATCTCCTGATGACCGTACAGTCCGGTCACTACTAACCTACTGTCCGGTCTCTCTGTCCAGAAGCTGAAACTTCTCGTCCTCGCTTGACTTCGTTTCCCGGCTTCTTCCAACAGTTTCTTGGCTTCTCCATTGTCATCTTGTGCCTATAATTTCACTGAGCATCTATGCACATCACTGACTAGCATGACCTAAGAGACATGACCTAGACCCCCTTGATAGTCCAGTTTTTTTCCTATGGACTCAAAGCCCTAACAACTAGACAAGTGTTACAAACACTTGCTCCATAGCTTGTCCTTAGCTTTGATCCATCTCCATTAACCCGGACTCTATCAAGCTCATCAAGCTCCATGCTTATGGTTATCATCATCAATCGCCAAGACAACCATCATCAATAAGATTTAGTAGAGTTTATAGATGATTTCTGTATAGACAACACTAATATAGATATTAGCCCAGAATTTTATAGTTGTCATTAATCACTAAAATATCCATACCTCGAGGATCCAATCATCAATGGTCATGAAGCTTACAAACCTCAACCGGTCAGTTTCGTGATTTTTGGTCGATTTTTTTGATTTATTGATTGGTTTTTTATGATAGAAAAAACCGGCTCTGTAGCAATTTTTCAATCTCTAGTTGCGCTTGAATCCCTTCAACTACCATCTAGCAGTTAAGGGTGTGTTTGTTTGTTTAGGCTAGCTATAGCCTGGCTAAGATTCTAACCAGGTTAACCTAAGCCTGTCCTTAGTAATGCAACAAGTTATAACTGTTTGTTTGTTTGCCTGCATTAGCTAAGCTTGGATTACTTTGATTTTGTTTGGTTGCATGGGTTGTGTTGAATGGCACCACCTCCTATTGGATGGGGGTGAGTTTAAACTCTGTCACCATACTACTTTGTTTTCTAAGGGCTACAACCCGCGTTTCCAGCAAGCCAACCTCCAGACCGCTTTTTTGCATTGGCTAAGTCTATCTAACTGACTAAGCAGGGAACCAAACACCGAAAAAAGGCATTTGCCTGTATTAGCTAAGCCTGGCTAAATCTAATACAGGAAACCAAACACACCCTAAAATTACTGTCACGACTTTGGTGGCATGCCAGGATGTAAGCAGCGGTGTCTTCAGCTGCGACTTGGCCTTCGTGTTCCACCCATGCGACGTTGATGTCCGTCGTCGCCTGGCTGCCTCATTGCCAATCGGCCGCTGCCGACACTGGATCGAGGGCCGCGCAAGGAGAGCGCGCACGAATCAGGGCAGGGCGGGGTCACGTGAAGGAGGGAGGTGGTGAGGCGTGTGGGATCTGGTTGAGCCTCCGCCCTCTGGCTTGTGCCGCCATCGCCTCTAGTGCTCAAGTGAGTCGTCGCGCCACCGGCAAACCAGAAGGGGAGGGCGCGCGCTGTCGGCGAGGTGGCGGGGTCGCGTCAGGAAGCTGTGTCACCGCCACCACTACAGTAGCTCATGGGATTGTAGCGCCGCCAAGAGAGAGAGGACAGGAAGCGGCAATGATACCAATTGTTGGCCCAAGGGAAAAACAAATGTTAGTCTCAGCCCATTCAGGGTTTCAGGGGTACATATTTATAGGTCACACATGAAATATGCTAGAAAGATATTAGATATAGATAGGGTGATAACAAGTGCATCATGACACCACATAAAGACTTAATCTTTCGAATACATGCATGTCGGAGCCACCTTCACGGCCTCCCCCCTGCCTAGTAATTTTTCTAGGGCAGCTAAGAACGTCGCTCAGCTTATCTATTTAGCTTAGAAAAGCTACACAGCGGACTGCCTTTTATTGAGATGTTAGCTATCAGATGAGCATTCAGCTGATCAGAAGACAATAAAATGCCAGCTAGCTGGGATCGCCTCAGCCTCTTAGCAGCTGTCGTGAGTTGTGACTACGGACTGCAGTTTCAGCAGTGTTATATCAGATGCCATACTTCGTGCCTGTTTTTGCACGGGAGGATTTGAGGCGATATACTTAACTGGAATACACACACTCGAAGTGTTGAAACAACCATCCCCAATGCAAAAGCTTCCATCTGAAGAGCACTGTCAGGGCGTGACATTATTTTAATCATGACAGTCTAAAATAAATTATATTCATATACCATGTATAATAGTGTTTTCCAGAACAAGTCTTTGTAATTTCTGTCAGTTTGATCCATCAAATTAACAAGTGTAATGAAGTGAACCACTCCACACAAGAGTCAACTTATCCTCAACATTGACCATCTCTACATCAGAATAAGGAAAGCACAATGCTGAGTACATCACATGGATATAAAAGTTGTATAGTGACCCTAAAAAACACAGCTAAGGACTACACCGTTTTGTGGTTCCTCTTATTCAGAAGAGCCTCGGTATGTGTCAATCCTACTAGTTCCAGGACTAACAATCGCAAGGATAACCAGAGTGCTTAGGAGTACCAACAGCATTCCCAGTGAGTTCATAAGTATTGCTTCCGTGGAGAAGCGCCCAATCATTTTGGCACTCTGCATGAATATAGACTTCTCCAGGAGACCCGTTACACTTGTGGCGATAGCGAGGACATATATGAACACACCAAAGAAGACATGCCAGGGAAGCAGGAATGCTCTGCCACTTCTTGATCCACCAGGGTACCAAAAAGTCCAAAATCCAGTAGCCCACTGCAAGATTCAATTTTAATAGTAAGCAGGAGCAGGACCTACTCGTTTTGATATTGTTAAGAAAAACAAATCTGAAAATAGAAGTACAGAACTTTATGTATGAGTGTTTATCTCTTACCTGCAAGCTGAAGAAGATGATGCAAGAAAGGCCCAACCAAGAGTGAAGTGTATATAAGTGGTCAATTTTTCTTTCGTCGTGAAACTTCCAAACAGCCCAGAGACCAGTTAAACTCAAAAGCATGGCGAGAAAATGTAAGGCAAGGTGCACTAGTTTTTTCAGTTTCTTGGTTCCTGGCACGGTTTTATAAGCCAAGAGAGCTGCAAGCACAAAAATGACCAGATAATAAAAATTATGTCCATAAGTGTAACAATAGCAATAACAATTTGAACCCATTTTAGATCGATAACATATATGAAAATAATTTTGACAAGTTGTAGGGGAAGAGGTTCTTGGCATCCAAGCGGACTAATGCTAGGCATCTGCAATAATTTTCATATGCCCTTGAATTTATAGGAGAAATAGTTTAGATTACAACACTGAACTACACAGATTACTGAAACATATGCTCAACAGAATAGCAGCAATTTTGATAGGGAAAATATGCATCCAACCAAATCTTGAAGTGGAGAATGCTAATTCTATGACTTGATGCAAATTTCATTGGAATTTGATTCGATTGGAAATTATATGGAAACAAGAATGGAATTATTTATAATGCTTTTCTGAACCTTTCTCTATGTTTCTCAAGTATACACATAGCTACATGTTGACTTGGGGTGATTCAACACAATTATTATCACAACATAGACATGTGATAGTTTTCACATCAGAAAAAAATGGTTGAATGATCTTGATTTTGAAATGTATGAACAAAACCGTAACTATTCATAACAAAGGGTGCCAGCCTCTTTGTTGAAGTTCGATAAACTGGATTAGTTGGACAATACATCTGGATCTAGGCAGCTACTATTGCACAAAATTCCATACAGAAATACTGAAATGCCTTGTAACAAGGTATTGAATTCAACTTTCTTCACAGGGTGGGCACAAACCTTCACCATTTAACGCTACCAAACCGATCACCATCAGCACAGGGTGAACCTGAAAGAGCAAGAAACTTTATTACATCAGGAGGATGTATTCATGCATGTAGTACAACTCTATAGATATATATACTGAACATAGTTAGACCAAGCACAAACATCTTAACTTCTTAAGTACACACATTGCCGAACCTGAAGACATTAATGGCTTCCATGAATTTCTACCAAGAAGCTAACTCATACTAAGAAGCCAAAGCCCTCAATCAACGAAAGAAACTGATAGCGCAAAGTAATTCTAAACCTCCATTCCTCAAAGGTATACCAAATCCCATCACATTTCATCTTAGTAGGGGCAGATGAACGAAATACTAAAAAAAATCGATCCAATCGTTGGCCGTGTCAATCGAGCCCATCCGCACTAGAGACGCCAAGATTCGCAAGATAACGAGGACTATGAACGGGGAGAAGGCACAACAACGGAAAGGGAATGAGGAATTACGTTGAAGAGGAGAAGCTTGTCCTCGACGGAGGAGGAGAGCGTCATGCCGCCGCGGAAGTAGATGGCCCAGAAGATGATGGCCGCCACCGCGGCCACGCCAAGCATGCGCACGATCCCGTACACCGGGAACCTCACCGCCGGCGCGGCCGCCATGTTCCCCGGCGGCGAGATCGATAGATCGAAAGCGAGGGGCGAGAGGCAAGAGCTGATGAGTGATGAGAGACGAGGCGAGATCGAAAGAATTTCCTTTTTGTCGTGTGCGCGTTGTGGCCCTACTAGCTATAGGTGGCCAAATGGCTGGCCCGGCCTTAATATGCCCGGTACGGCAAGCGGGTATTAGAGTGAGCACACTACTTATACTCTAATTCATTCTTTAAAAATAATATTCTATTCTGATTATTGATATTCTTTACTTTATATTTATTTTTTCCGTATTCATCATCCTTCATATCTCATACTCTATATCAACTATTTTATATTTTATTCAATCATCTCTAACTACCATCTCCTATCTTCTCACTTTTTCTTTTTTCTATCTATTTTGTTTTCTCTTTCAACCACGTGGCGTACGTGGATGCGCTGCTCCTGCTTTAGCGGATGCACTGCTGCTACTGCTCCCTCCAGGAATAGCGGGTGCGCAGACGTCCGCTACTTTAGCGTCTACTTTGGCGTATATCGGTGTAGCTGCAATTCCTGCAAGCACGTACTGCAGTTCCGTTTACAGGCTCCTGATGCGAGCAGCCTTATCGGGCTGCGCCTTGATAGTCCATGGACTTGTCTTCCGGCCCATGATAAGGATGAATTTGATTAAACGTGTCGGGCCGGTCCGATAGACCCACTAACACAGAGGCTCATTAGCCATTTTCTACTGTTACAACTGTAATTAGTTAAAAAAAGAAAGATGGAGGAATGAGAGTGTTCAAACTTCTTACGAGATGGAAGGAAAGGAACAACTTAAATCAGACTACTTTGTCTTTATTATATAAAAGAAAAACATAAATTATATTTAATTAATTATAAACGGATTATCCCGTATCGCCTACGCCTACGGTGAGGAGTCCGGTCAAACACATCCTGATGCATTGGATCGTGTTGATCCGAACACGAATTATTTCGGACCGTGTCATGTTTGGGTCAAGACTAAAACTTCGAGCTTCAGGCCTGTCCAATTTGTCCGATCCATTTGATCACCTATACTACTATCTTGTATTTTTTGATGCATTATTTTATTTTTACCGTGTGCCCCTCAGGTAACCCAAAACAGCAGCAGGGTGGTCGTCCTTAAACCAAGCCCGTGAGCCATATTCCCGGAGTTTATTTCCGAAATTAGTCTAAGAGACAACACTGTAAAATCCATATCTCACTCATCCGAGCTCCAAATGACCTAATTCATTCTCATAAATTCAGCAGAAATCCAGATCTACTCATCCTAGTCCTAGTCATTCTTATATTTTCTAGAACTCGGTTTCCTCTCTATTTATCTTTATTTAATTGTTCACATGTTTGTTGTGGTCGCATAATCTAGCGAACAGAGTGAGAAAACAACGAGGAACCGGGAGCTACCGAGTTCGAGGAAGACCCTCTCGAGAATGTCAACAAGGGAAAGTTTCAATTCGTTTTTCCTTTTAATCATGTTGCTCCTATGATTTTAAACACATCCCGTAGTAGCCATTTTGAGTGCTTGATTAGTTGTTTGCAAAACCATGATCGTTATATGACCAGGACCACTTTTTCTAATCATAATTTTTTCATTCGTAATTACTCCCTATAACTTAGGATATTCATTTAGGCTATATTATTGTGCGTGGATGATTGTCTTGTTTAGTTGAATGCTTAGGACTGTATTACCATTTATTTTCTTAACTATTACCACTAGTTTTTACAAAGGAAAAAAACATATGTTCTTGGTGTTATGCTATAAGAATAGTTGGGTGGAAGATGAACTAAAGTACAAGAGATGAACACTACCATATATAGGGCCTGTAGCGGCGGTAGCCAAAACGATGTAGCGGCGCGAGCCAACGTCGGTCGCTGCTATAGAGCCCATGGGGCACTGCCCCACTCAAACCGCCGCTGTAGACCCCCCCCCCCCCCTCTATATTGGCGGTTGGTGTTGTCAACCGCTGCTACAAAAGGCATCCCTTTGTAGCGGTGGTTCATAACTCTAACCGCCGCTATTAAACTAATTGTAGTGGTGGTTTGTAATTCCAACCGTCGCTATAAAGTGCCCAGGTTATAAAAGCCGTCTTCGGACAGCTCCGACCCTCAGTCGAACAGTGGCGATCTGAAAATTTAGGTAGATCATGAAAATCAAGGGAGGAAGGTTTT
The DNA here is from genome assembly GCA_030378355.1 of Eleusine indica. Taxonomy (NCBI): domain Eukaryota; kingdom Viridiplantae; phylum Streptophyta; class Magnoliopsida; order Poales; family Poaceae; genus Eleusine; species Eleusine indica. The sequence continues at coordinate 15,951,108 of CM059499.1, forward strand.
GAGTTCGTTTTTTTTATAGGAATTTGCTCTTTGAGGTAAGGGGAACTGATCCCATATATTTTCTTATGCTCTCATTTTGAAATCAAGTTGAATTTTTGCATTTTAAGTTTATTAGATTTTTATCAAATTTTAGCTAAATTCATTTGATTTGTATGGTTCTATTGGGTTGTAATTGAAGTTTATGAAGGTATACATCATCCATTTTCATCATTAGAGAACCGATTGATGAGGACGTCACTCCATGGTCCAGAATTAGAGGAGTGTTGCGTGTATCTATAGGAGTGATGTCCTCATTACCGATTGAACCCGCTGGTGTCAATGCCAAATGGCGGAACCGTTACGGCAAAGTGGTGAGGGACCATTTCAAAATCACGTGACAAGATTGGCGTAAAGTCCCGGATGGCAGAGAATACGATATGTGGGATGACGTCACGACAACCATCCAATTCCTGCTAGCAGATCTCGAGAGAGCCAAGAAGGCCACAGTGTCCACTCTCAATCACATCTTTTGACATTACAAGTCTAATCCCAACTGCCAATACGTCAAGAAAAATCGAACCCCATTTGACAAGCATGAAAATATCAGTCAGCGTGAATACGATGAGTTTGTTAAGCAGAAGACAAGCAGTGTTTCAAAGGAGCTTAGTGAAAAGATGGTTGAGCTTAACAAGCAAAACAAGTACAAGCCGCAGTTAGGTCTGTGCGAATACAAAAAGAAGATTCTGATTTGGAGAGAAAAGGAAGCCAAGCTCCGCGCGGAAGGAAAACCTGATCCTTTGCCAAACACCAATGAGCATACCAGGAATTGGGTATATGGTCGGTTTAACTTAACCGAAGAAGGAGATATTATTGTGAAGGATCCCGCGATAGTTGAAGTCATGCAAGCCTTAAAAGGTCCCATCACGATGCAGATGGAGACTGGTCTGTCTACACCTGAGTATCATAAGGACGAGCTAACAAAGGCTATTGGAACCAAGAAACATGGTGGTCGGGTACGAGGAGTGTCATCATCGACAACATGGAAAGAACATCCTCACACCTATACAAGAAACATATCTTGCACAAGAAAGATCAAGAAGAGAAAGCTGAGGATTGGAGGCGACAACTTCTTATGTTTGCTATCAACAAAGAAAGCGGTCGTTTGGACCCCAACCTGTAGGCTGCTGTGGATGCCTTCTTACGTGGCTCGTCCGTATCCAGGCAGCCATCAGTCTCTACGTAACCATCAGTCTCGGTCAACCATCAGTCTCCATGTAGTCAGAAACGAAGGACATCACTGAGGATACTCCTTGTGAGTTGCATATGCCATTTGGTTACAAGGGGAAGACGATGAAGGTTGCATCCGACATGGCAATTCTAGGATAGATGCTCCATAACAAGGATATCCCCTAGCTACATGCGTGTCACCATGTCAGAAATAGTACCTGGCTATGAGGACAACGAGATCGAATGCTCGATACCTGAGGCGAGCATAGAAACTCTCCAAGATGCGCTCGGCTCTTTCATCATTTGGAAATGACGTGATCTTATACTCTCCAAACGAGTTTCTCCACACCCGTTGTCTGGGCACGGGTCCTTTCATGCGAGACACCCACTCACGGCAGGTGGACAGCCGTCTCCTATGTCTGTAGCAGCTTCGGGCAATAAGCCCCCATCTCTTCATGCGGAAGCCGACTCGACTCACAGTCTCATAATCTATAGTGAAAATGAGCCTCTTCTAGTCATCGTTGAAGGTTCCATACAGGCTACGACTATTCAATTCTAGCATTCGCCTGTTGTCGTCGAGCCTCCGTCAATAGCTACTGCGACGGTTGAAGTTGAGGCTCCGGTAATTCAAGTCAAGCCTGCGCTAGTTGTCGTCAAGGCTCCAGTAATCTCAAAGACGATTACCGGTTTTGACAAAGAGCCAAAGGATCCAAAAGCAAAAAATGATGTTGATAAGTACTTGAATAGATTGAAAAAATGTCTACCAACCACTGGTAAGCTCATCCTGTACGAACAAGATCCTCGGGATATATTGTTGTACGACGATTAAATTCTGGACAATCCTGCGGACGATGTGGACTACCCCACATTCATATTCGGTAAGCCCCTTATATCAAATAATATGTACAAGAACCTGTCGTGGAAGATGTGAAAGTTGCATGACTGGTACATGATGACGTCGAAGAAAGGGGTCACCGCAATCACTTGTAAGATTTCAAATGTGGTGTTCGACGAAGGAGACGATGAACAAATCTTAGCCCTATTTTGGGAGGATGTCCACAAAGTGTTTCGCCTAGGAAAGATGGACATCACCTTCATCACCCTGTGGTGCATGTAATTGTCGTGTTTGATCTACTTTGTATTTCAAGCAAAATTCAATATATTATCTTATGCCTTTTTTGTAGCATGAACTCCTTTTTCCAAAGAAAGATGCCCGATAGAAAAGATTGGAGGGTGACCTACGTCAATCCGAACTACATCAACCAAAGCACGATCAACCCAACAGTAAATCCAGAAAACCACCTAGATAAGACACTGGCAGAGTTAGCTGCAATGAAAGTGGTCCTGACAAATGAAGTAAGGACTTAGATTACAAATTATTTATACGACTGTTACATGAAGTGGCAAGATAGAGAATGCATTTTGACCCCTATAACTTAAGTTGGACCACTACTGCCTTCGTCATCTACATATGTTAAAGTTAGATCCAATCGTAATTAACTTATTGACAACATTGTTGTAGCGATCATTAGATCTGTCTCATGATAATTCCTCAAAATGGGTACGTTCTAGCGTTGGATAGTCTGAACTACGACAAGAAATTGTACAACGACATTCTGGAACTCATAGACAGGTAAGAAATTAGTCTATGTGTATATGATTTGATAATGTTAATATCATCTAATGATACGCTTTTATCGATTGTTTAGTGCTTCCGAGAAATATGTCGAAACGGGAGAGCAATGTCATCCAAGGCAGAAAAAGAAGGTGTATGTTGGCACTTCTCAAGTGCCCCTTTTATATGTGAATATTACCCCAATTAGAGCATAATTGATACTAATTTAGGCCATTTACCTGTGATATTGACTATATATTTGTATATGCATTGTTTTGGAGCTTTATTGCAGAAACAGGTAAAATTGGTGATTAAAGTGATGCTAGAGAAGACAGGAGTCCAGAACCGATGAAAAGCACTAAAAAAGTCCAGTGCGTCGATCGGCGCAGTCCATAAGCCGATCGGCGCTGGGTGTTTTAGCCCACAAAAGTGACCGAGGCTCATTTCACATGTTTATAGAAGTTTATCTGCGCAAGACACTTGAAAATATTTGTTTAGAAGATTTATGGAACTTCAAGATTAAACGTGCAGTATAAGACTTTATCTCGAAGGAAAAGGCCCACATGACAGCTGTGGAAGACAGAGGAACCGACTCGGAGAAGAAACTAGAGAAGACACGGCTTGCGCTGATCGGCGCAATCCTATGCCGATCGGCGCAACCGCCTTATTTGCTAGAAACCGAGTCCTTTATGAGTAGAACCCCTATAAATACTTGTAAACACTCGCCACAGAGAGGGAGGCGACAGAGGGACAACAGATCCGTGAGTTAGAGCCACCGGGACTTGCCCCGTTAGATTAGATCTCTAGTTGAGTTTCAAGAACCATTGGTGTTAAGAGTTGATCCGTCAAGGTAGGCCATCTTGATGGGGATGAATCTTACTCTATGTATCTCAAGGATGATTGAATATATTGATGATGGTTTCGGTGATTTGTCTATCTTGATTCTATAATCATGCATGTGCTTATTCCAATTGCTTAGTTCTAGGCTAAGTAAGTTGATATTATCTTGATCGTGGTGATTAGGATAGTATTCGGACATTGTATTGATTATGGTTGCTTGATGATGCTAGTAGTGTGGTTTAGCGGGGACAACACTAAGCCTGCGCAGCACTATTGGATAGTTGAGTAGGGTAAGATACTCGCGCGATTAAGGGTTTCCTCTCGGCAGCGATAAATCGGGAGCCGCTCGAAAAGCAGGGTGGTCTTATTCATTATAGGTTTTCATTGATCCATGTAATTACCCATTATGATGCTATTTAATTAGACTTTCTTGTTCTGATCTCACTAGTAGATATCTGGTTACTCACTTAACAGCATAGGCTTACAAGACATCTGACGCACTTTGACTTAGCTTCACTAGTGTGCCGATCGGCTCAACTTCTGCGCCGATCGGCGCAACGACAGATTTACTGTCTAGCGCATCTTTGCGCTGGCCAGTCTCCCCTCATGCAACCTGAATTCGACCGTAGCCTTAACTAGATCTTTTACTATTAACTTTGTTTAATTATCCCTAAGATCCTAGTGGATTCGATAAACCTTGGAATACTCAATTCAAGGGAAAAGTGCTACAATCGTACATCGTCCTCTTACGGTATATAAGTGGGTGCGTAGGTACGACTAACAGTGTACTTCCGTCATAAATTTTGGGTAAGATTTATATGCATCATATACATGTCTTTATCATAGTATATATCATATAAAGTGTAACTAACTTGTGTTCTCTATTACATTGTGCTATAAGCAAGTACGAGGAAGTGTGCATTATAGCTACTACACGTGTGGGGTCGCGTCTAGCTCGTTAACTTACCTACAACATATTATTGAGGAGTCCGATGAAGAGGTAAGTTGATTTTGTTTATATCTATTTTACTTTATTCTACAGTGGATTTTTAAGATCTTTTATTAACATACTCTACTCATGTGACACAGAAAGTCATAGAGCAAAAGGCACTGCGGAAAGCAAAAATGAAAAGGAACGACGGGATCAGAAAGGGTATGATTTCTAAAGAACATGTTCACTTGAGTATAAATTTCATGTATCTAGTTGTAGCTTCTCTTTATCATTTTCTTTTGAGACAGGTAATTAGTCCAGAAGAGAAATATTTTGATTCAAATGGTTTACTAGCAACACAGCATAGGTCGTTTTGTGAGTGGGCTGGTTCGAAAGCACCATATGAGCCCAATAAGCCGAAGAAAGATGATCACTATGCACTAGGGTTCATATAAGACGTTTTATAATACGCATTGAACAACTAGTGTGTACACATAATATGACTTTGATGAGATGTTGTATATATTCTATGATGACATGTTGTAAATTTCTGTGATGAGATGTTGTAAATATGTTGTATGTAGATTCTATGATTTCTGTGTATATATAATATTTTTATTTATTTATTTTTTTTAAAAAAGCAAGTAGTGGCGTGTTGGCATTTCTTAACGTCGTCACTAAGTAGCCTTAGAAACGAAGCCAAACAATGTTTATTGGTAATCTTTAATAAATGCAGAGAGTTCGCAAGCGCACGGAGAATACCGTTGTAGCATTTCACATGAAAGTATTTAGAGTATTGTATTTATTTTATCCCAAAGGAAGACGGGGATTATGATCAGAGTAATTACTATGTTCAAAACCAAGCAATGGATTATGAGACAAAGTCCTCACGGGGTAAGGATAAAGATAATTTGGATAGTGGACACACAAATAGCATATTCAAGATAATTAAATACTAGTCTAGTGGAGAAGGATAAAGAAAGAGCTAAGTTCCTATGTTGCTTTTATATAGTTATTTAGTCTATATTATATACTATTATATAGATACATAGATAATGCAAGACAATTAGATCATCACACCCTGGGCATCCGGTTTTCCCCTACATCTACAGTACGATTCCGACCAAGAGCCTATTGCGTAGCCGAACGTGGGATATTTTAAAGAACAGATAGGACTATCACCACCTACTGCCTACCCTAGCAATCCGTGGGCTATATGATAAATAATGCATTCTATTGATCTAAGCACCACACTTACATCTCTAGAACAATACCTCCAATCCCCTAGCGATAGATCACAAAAGAAGTAATCACATTGAAATGAACACTAAGCACGTGGAAATGATCTAAGTCAAACATTAGTCATGTATCGCTATAACGATATAAATAAAGACTATAGTAAGGGTTTATATCTAACATGGTAATATAGTATAACTATATTACTAACATACAAGCATAACAACCATATACATGAATGGATCATATAATCAAACAAGAAACACGTGACTTAGACATAATTATATAGAAAGACTAAATATATTAAATAGAATAAAGTCTTAGAAAAGAAGAAAGATACAAGAGCCATACCACAGCTCCAAGGAAGATTTAGAAACTGAAGAAGACTGTATTCTAAGCCTAACTTTACTAAAACTAGAGAGTAACTCGAAATACAAGGAGAGTGATGCTTTTTGGTGTGTGTTGAGGAGTGAGTCACACCCTTCCTTTTATAGCCGTCCAAAGGCGGTTATGAGGTTGGTAACTCCCACCCTAAGGGAGACAACCGTCTTTGGAGAGTCGGTGGGGAACTGTCATAGGAAGCTAGGCCCCACTGGGCCTCCTCCCTGTTCGGCCGAACAGGAGTTGTGCCCAGTGGCCCCCCGGCTGTTCTGGCACACTGGTGGGTGGTCCCCTCATTGATCCTCCATGGCTTAGGCCTTCTGTATGTCGGTTTGGTTCTGTAGGTGGGCCCTTTGATCCGTGGAAATCACTGTTGGCGAACTCTGATTGGTCGACATTGTGTTTCTTCGCCACACAAGTGTGTTTTCTCCTTCATTTCATTATTTCTTCTGCATGTGAGTATTTCTTCATGCACTAGTGAATATTTATTATTTCTAACTAACATGCATGGTGAAAATGTTGAATCCTCCTTTATTTTGAGTAATATTGATGATCAGAAATGGTATTTCTGACCGTCAACATGGCGGTTGACATCTTCAACCACCGCTATTGTCCTAGCACAATAGCGACGGTTGACATCTTCGACCGCCGCTAGTGTCCTAGCACAAAGGCGTCTGTAGTGGCAGTTTGTTTTGTCACCAGTTCACCCGCCACTAAAAATGCTCATTTTTAGCTGCGATTGCGTAGCGGCGGGGTGGCCTGCCCACCGCTACAGGCCTTTTTTGCTGTAGTGGAATGAATGGGATTAGAGACAAGGTAATGTTATTCTTGGTAGATGAGCAAATTACTTGTTTTTTTCCAATCTAGAATTTCCTTCCTTATTTACCCATATCAAGGCCAACTTTCAGCATATATATACCAAAATAATAACAATGCATCTCTTTTAAGTCTTTTTTTTTGGTTAACTCTTATCCTGTGGACAAGTTTATCCCAGGAACATCCTTTATTTGTCCTAAAATCGACAAAAATAACACACACACATATATATATATCTATTTTTTATAGATTAATAAAGACTATTATATTCCCAAAATATGATCCGATGCAACAAAAAGTACATTTTTAATGAATATTATATTATATACTAATCTTGAAAATATGAACAAGGGTCGCTACAATATTCTTCATAAATCTAGTAGAGAAATGGATAAGAGTGAGTATAATATTCTTAATTAATCTAAAAATGACAAGACTAAGTATGATATTCTTCATTAAAAAAAGATATACCTTTGATTGAATCCGAAAATATTTTTTGTGATATATATTCTTCATTAATCTAAAAAAGTTGGATGTATAAGGGCTCCTATTTATTGTTTAATTTAAGAACAACTCCCTTGAGGCTAAACTTGTTTATAATATAAAAGTTAACAACATAAAGTGTTGGAGAATGGGGAGTTACGATAGCATGAAACAATTTCTACCGTTCAACAGGAAACCTTGTAAAAGGGGATCATGGATAGTTACCACTAAACGCGCACGTGGAGCGGAAGCAAAAGTTGGAGCAGCTCGACCCAACGTAGTCGCGCGTCGGTATAGTGGAAGTAGTCGACCACGTCAATCGTCTCCTCCTAGTCCAGCCGTCCGGCACCGCAGCAATAGCAGCGCCTCCTCGCGGTATCCACACATACGGTGTTGAAGCACCATGCGTGGCGTGCTAGCACCGGCAACACGATTAGGGTTTTTGTGGGAGAGAGAGAGGAGCGCAGCGGCTAGGATTATGAACTGCTGGTATGTCGTACCCCTTGCCTCACCTCCACTTATATAGATCCCTCTAATGGGCCTCTAGTCGAGGCCCATTAGTGAACTAATCTCTCACGGATCATTATCGGTATGACCCTCACATATGGATCAAATCCGTATTGTCTCTTGGGCATATCTCTAACATAAAGTGCATAAAAGAGATTGTTAAAATTTTGGTATATGCTAGAAGTTGGCTTGGGTGGAGACAAATAAGCGATGAGATTATAGATTGAAGGGAAATAAGTAATAATTTGCTATTAGGAGATTGAGATCCATCTTTGTGGTGGGCTTATTGTGGACATGATTGCCTTGGCTTGATTAAGAACCAAGTTGGTGTGACATCCTACCTAGTCATATTTCTATGTGAGCACTTGACCATGTGTGAGGCAAGGCTTAGTCTAATTCCGACCAGCTAATCTGATAATGGTCATGAACCCTTCGTAAACTCACATTGGGGTGATTAGTCGGGATGATGTTGTGGTGGGTAAAGTTTTGTCACACAACACTATCAGGGCCACGGTATGTTGCTGCCCTCACCTTGTGTACAACATACATCCTCTGTAGAATTAAAATCTATTCGAAAAACCGAGTCCACAATTACGGAGAGGGCTATGATTCGGTCACAACAGTTAGCATAGGTAGATATTACTTTGGTGTGTGAGTTGTTTTCAGGAATAGGACCAGCCTCTCGCCGAACGTTGCTATGAGGACAGGTGTCCAGCAACGACGTGAACTACATTAATTATACTGTAGTATTTGCAAAGTTTTCTTTATAAATAGATCCCTACTTCGTGAAAATCCTCTTTAAAAACACAAATATAAGTTTTGAAAAAATTAAAAATCAACATAAGTATAAATGTCATGATAATAAGAAACATGCATACAAAATTTTAATTTCAAACTCAACTTCGTTTAAAAGAGGCAAAAGTAATAAGTCATAGACAAAGAGGACAAAATGCACTACAGGCACTCTTTTGTCTTTTTTCATCATCTTTCTCCGTCATTTGTTATTTTTGTATATCTTGTCCCTTTAAGTAAAGTTGAGTTTGAAGGGTTGCGAGACTGGCTATGTAGAGTTTGCACTTCAGGTTATCTTTCAAGAAAAAATTTTGTGTACATGTTTCTTACTATTCCATCTACATGTATGTAGAGTTTTAAATTTTTTAAAAATTTGGAACTATGATTTTTCAAAGGGTTTTCACGATTCCTAGATTTTAGAGAAGAGATATACAATCTATCTGCAACCACCTAATTTTTATCTGTTTTTGACAAGAGATTCAGATTGTGGTTTCATTTTTTTTTCTCGAATAAGCAAGAGAGTTGTGTGTCATTGTTTTAAGAGATATACAATCTATCTGCAACCACCACTTCAGATCGAGTTGTGAGAGACTGGGTTATATGATTAGCAGGATCTAATCAACAACATAAAAGAAAGATCTGAGCAACACACTCGGAGACTGCCCCTAAGCAGCAGCTTGACCAAGAGCTCGTAGGCCACCTGCACGGGCCAGGCACAAGAGGCGCTGTTCCTCACCGAATTGCCAGACCAAGCCACTAACACTTGGGTTGGCTCCATCGGAAACACATGAATTCCGATGTTTCCACAGCAGCCAAGCACCCAAAACAACCGTTGAGTTGAGACCCTTTCTTTTCACTTTCCCAACTCGCTTACTAACCTTCAGCCACCAGGCTGCAAAGTTGTGACCACGGCAACCAGGAACACATGAAAATAAGTCCAGTGGTGCCACATTCAGATGGCTTCATGCCTCTCAAAACAATCAGGCATGGCATCATGGCTACAACGGTATAACGTGTGAGTGCACGCAGATACATGCATCATGGAGCCGAGGAATTGCACGCAGCGAACCCGCGCCTCCTGGTCATCCTCTCGGGCCTGAGCTTCGACTGTAGAGAATGATTTGCACTTTGATTGATCTTCTTAGAGGGATTTATAGTACAGGGATTGAGCAGGAACCGCAGGAGCGCATTGTGAGCTGGTGCACGTTCTGCGTCGGGGCATGCCAAAGGAAGCGGTCATGATCTAAGGATCCTATCTAACTGGCTGCAACACCATGGAGCGCCAAGGTGCTGGTGGTCGCGGCCGTGGCTACGACATGGGCCGCGGCGAGGAGGAGCGGTTCTTTGGCGGCGGCGGCGGCCGCGGCGGTGGCGGTTTTCAGGGCGGAGGCCTTGGGTTCGACCCGGGGTATGGGGACGTCGGAGGAGGCCATGGCCGCGGGTGGTCGAGGAGCGGCTCCCGGCCGCGCGGCTCCCGGCCGCGCGGCTCCAGGGGCTTCGCACCGCGTCGCGGCGGCTTCCCAGGCAGGCTGGGACGTGGTGGCGGGGCTGGCCGCCATGGCCGTCACCAGAGGGAATCGGCGTCGGGCGGCGGCGGAGCGACAGTCCCATTCGGTGCCAACGCGAACCAGGCAGCAAACAAACCGTTGTCCGGCCCCGGGGCCATTCAGGTGGGCAACGTTGGCGAGCCTGCAGAGCCGACACCAACTGTTGCTTTGGGTGTTGCAGGGATGGATTGGGACCAGGAGATCGAGGTAGAAGAAAAGGAGGTTTCCAAGGGAGGAAAGAAGGAGAAATCTTGCAGTCGCTGCGCACAAAAAGGTCATCTAGCTGCTGATTGCACCAACAAGGTGTATTGTGTGATTTGTGATGGACATGATCACGTCAACCACCGTTGCCATCTGCTCAAACAACCACGTCCAGTAGCACATGCAGTTGGGTATGCGGTGATGGGTATGGGATTCTACCATATTCCCCATGCGCCGTTATCCCGGAAGAAGGACTCCAAGACAGCTCTTGTCAAGGTAGTGGGAGGTTCGCTCTCCGTTGATCAGATGATTGCGCAGCTACAACGAGTTGTCCCTGGCAAGTGAAAGTGGGAACCCGTCACCCATGAAAAGGATTCGTTCATTGTCCTGTTCCCTTCTAAGCATGAGTTGCAGCGGGCTATTGCCTTCGGGAGTGCGGATGTTCGTGAGAATGGCATGTCCAAGGGGATGCGGATGCAGTTTGAGGAATGGCACGAGGAGGAGGAAGGCTATTTGTTACCCAAAGTTTGGGTTCGGGTCACGGGCATTCGGAGAAAGCTGAGGGAATTTCTAAACCTTTGGGCTATTGGCACTTTGTTGGGCTCTACTCAAACGGTGGACATGGAAACCACTCGCAGGAACAACTTTGGCCGTATTTTCGTGGCGGTTTTGGAGCCCAAGCTGCTGCCACCCGAGCTTGATGTTGTGATTGGGGATCACTATTTTAACCTCAAGTTTGAAGTTGAGCCAGTAGGCTTTGATGACAATGGAGACGAAGTGCATTGGAATTTTGGGAATAACGATGAAAATCAGGACATGGAGGAGGATGCTTCCAATGGTGAAGAAAATCTGGACAGGGAGGGGAAACGTTCTAAGAATGCGCTCTCTGATGGCCAAGATGGAAATGATGCTGCTCCTAGTAAACCCAATGGGAATCCCCCTCTCATGTCTATGGAGCAACAAGAAGAGATGGAGGCGAAAATCCAAAGGATGGCGTCTGAAATTATGGACACGGCCGTTGAGTAGACTATGAATTTTTGTGCCAACAACGTCCTTGCAGAGGAGGAGGATGAACAATTTGAGGGCTTGCTCGATGAGGAATGCTCCGATGACGAGTATGATCTCCTTGAAATGACACCTCACTCCGTGCAACATGTGGATGTACAAGAGAAGGCTACAGCTGAAAATGAGGCTCTCATTACTCCCACAAGTGAAACGGATAATGAACTCGCACCTAAAGTGGCCATGGCGGCCTATGGTGGAGTAGATGCTGCTGCGGGTGTCTTGCCGGCTTCCAAGCCGGCGAGGCTTTCTTCTTCTTCCCATGGCGTGCAGGACGGCAACCTCGACATCAAGCATGCCAAGGCGGGGGGCGGGCTTAGCAGCGAGCTCGCATGCCGCGACGGGCCGGTCTGGCCGTACGCGCGCACGCCCGGGTAATGCTGGGGTGCTTGCGCGCCGAGCTGCTGGCTCCGCCCCTCCTTGCTTCAGAGCTGAGTGCACCCAGACGGGTGCAGGTGCTTCCAGGCAGGGGCCTCACGAGCTAGAGCAGCCGCGGAATGGCTTGGCAATGACCGAGAATTTTGCGGCTGCAGCAGGGATAAAAGAAGCGGTGGTGTCACCGGCGTGTTCCGGCCCAAGGCTGGCAGGCATGGTCGACCAGCACGCCATGGAGAGAGCCAAAAAACGTGCGGCATGGAGGAACTTGGACACTCAAGGTAACACACTGTCCTTGTCCTCTTTTTCTGATAATGTTGTTTGTACAAATGTTAGCAACTTAGGTGTATCTCTAGGTGCTAGCTCCAAACAAATTTCTGATTCGGCTCTTGTATTAAAACAATTAGAATTGCAGCGACTAGACTCTAAATCTTTTGATATGACTGTGGATTTATTTTCACCTAGTGATCATGATGGAAATAATGAGGAAGAGAACCATGACTTTGAAAATCTTACTCTTGGCCACTTATGTGGTGACCTTATGGAGGAGATTGTGGATGATGGCAGCGATCACCTAAGTTGTGATTTCCAAACTGTCTTCAAGAAAAACAAGTCAAAATATTCCTCTAGAAACAAAGGTAATGCTAAGATTAGGATAGTTAAAAAATATACAAATGGTACAAAATGAAAGGAATCTTCTGGAATAGCAGAGAAGTAGAGAAGAGAAGCTAGACTTTATCGCTCTACTAGAGACCGGGAAAAATGATTTCCTGCAAAGCATTTTAAGTAATATTTGTGCCGGACGAGACTTCCTATGGCATTGGACTGAACCTCATGGTAGATCCGGTGGCATACTTCTAGGAATTAATTTGGAAGTCTTTGATATCGGAAGCATTGACGAAGGGGATTTTTATGTTAAGTTTCACCTTCGCAATAAGGAGGATGGTTTCCGATGGGTTCTAGTGGCGGTTTATGGGGCTGCTCAAGATGAATTTAAGGAATCATTCTTGGCTGAATTAGTACAAACTTGTGCCAAAGAAAATTTGCCCCTTCTTGTAGGTGGTGATTTCAATATCATCAGAAACCCACAAGAAAAGAATAATGATCGGTACAATGATAGATGGCCATTCCTTTTTAATGCCGTCATAGACAGCTTGGATTTGAGGGAATTAGAGCTATCAAACCAAAAATTTACTTGGGCAAACTCTAGAACCGTACCCACATATGAAACCCTTGATCGTATCTTGGTTACCACCGAATGGGAGGCAAAATTTCCATTGGCTACGGTCCGAGCTCTAAATAGAGACATCTCCGACCATACACCGCTACTTATGAGTACGGGGAATGGAACCCACTCTAACAAGCAACCGTTATTCAAGTTTGAACTCGGTTGGCTGCTAAGAGATGGTTTTTTGGAGATGGTGGCACAAGTGTGGAATGAGGAGACTCGAGGATAAACGCCACTACAAAAATGGCAATTCAAAATTCAGCGACTATGCCAATTCTTAAGGGGATGGGCAAAAAATACTAGTGGTGCATATAAAAAGGAAAAAGAGGAGATTATCAAGAAAGCCGATGAACTAGACAAAAAGGCTGAAACACAAATGCTTAGTGCTCAAGAATTCGACCTAAAACAATGTCTCAAACACCACTTAGCCCAACTGCTAAGGGAGGAAGAAATAAAATGGTATCAACGGTCCAAAACAACTAAGTTGTTACAAGGCGATTGCAATACCAAATACTTCCAGCTGGTCGCAAATGGGAAGCATAGGAGGACAAGGATTTTTCAGTTAGAACAAGAAGGGGGTATGATAGAAGGTGATGAAAACCTCAAACGTTTCATCACAAGCTACTATAAGGGCCTCTTTGGAGCATCGGAAAAGAATAATTTCACAATGGTGGAGTCACGTCGAGATGATATCCCACAAGTAACCGAGTTGGAAAATGAAATTCTTACTTCACCCTTTACAGAGGGTGAGGTCAAGAAGGCAATTTTCCAAATGGAACATAATAAAGCTCCGGGACCCGACGGCTTTCCGGCTGAATTCCACCAAGTTTTTTGGGAAACCATCAAGGGTGACCTACTACCGCTGTTTGAGGAATTCCATAAGGGACACCTTCCTCTATATAGTCTTAATTTTGGTATCATCACCCTACTCCCCAAACAAAAGGAGGCCAAACAAATACAACAATTTAGACCTATATGCTTGCTTAATGTGAGCTTCAAGATCTTTACTAAGGTAATGACGAATCGGGTAGCTCTAGTAGCTCAAAAAGTCATTAGACCTTCTCAAACGGCCTTTATGTCCGGTAGGAATATTATGGAGGGGGTAGTAATTTTGCACGAAACCATACACGAGATGCATAGGAAAAAGCTTGATGGTGTCATTCTAAAACTAGACTTTGAGAAAGCATATGATAAGGTTAATTGGTCTTTCCTCCAATAAACCTTGCGGATGAAAGGTTTTTCACCTATATGGTGTAATTGGATCGACCAAATTGTTAAAGGTGGAAGTGTGGCCATAAAAGTCAATGATGATGTCGGTCATTATTTCCAAACTAAGAAAGGACTTAGACAAGGTGATCCTTTGTCTCCACTCCTCTTCAACTTAGTTGCTGATATGTTGGCCATTCTTATCGAGAGAGCAAAAAACAATGGCGATTTCAATGGCGTGGTACCCCATTTGGTAGATGGAGGCCTATCAATCCTCCAATATGCCGATGACACCATTCTCTTCATGGAACACAATCTCGATGATGCCAAAAATCTTAAACTAGTGTTAAGTACTTTTGAGCAATTATCCGGACTGAAAATAAATTTCCATAAGAGTGAGTTGTATTGCTACGGGGCTGCAAAGGAATGTGAGCAAGATTATGCAAGTATCTTTGGTTGCAACACGGGGTCCACCCCCTTCAAGTATCTCGGAATCCCAATGCACCATAGGAAATTATCAAATAGTGATTGGGTGATAATTGAGGAAAAATTTCAGAAAAAGCTTAGTAGTTGGAAAGGCAAATTACTGTCGGTGGGTGGAAGACTAGTTTTAATAAACTCAGTCCTCACAAGCCTAGCAATGTATATGCTTTCCTTTTTTGAGGTTCCTAAAGGGGTTCTCAAAAAACTGGACTACTATCGCTCGAGGTTTTTTTGGCAATGTGATGAACACAAGAAAAAATATAGGCTCACTAAGTGGAGCATCTTGTGTACACTGAAGGATTGTGGAGGCCTAGGTATCCAAAATCTGGAAATTCAAAACAATTGCCTTTTAAGCAAGTGGCTTTTCAAACTAATAAATGAGGAAGGAATTTGGCAAACCCTCCTACGGAGGAAATATTTGTCAAATAAAACTCTAACCCAAGTCAAAAAACAGCCGAAATATTCCCATTTTTGGTCGGGACTTATGAAAATAAAAGACCAATTTTTACAATGCGGTCATTTCAAAGTCCGTAGTGGAATGGAAATCCGATTTTAGGAGGATACATGGGTGGGAGATCAACCTCTGAAACTAGTATATCCAAACTTATTTCATATAGTGAGGAAAAAATCAGCAACGGTGGCCGAAGTGCTAGGCACCATCCCGCTGAATATTTCTTTCCGAAGAGTACTAATTGGGCATAACTTAGAGGCATGGTACAGCCTAGTAGCGAAAGTTACAACAACTAACCTAACTAGTGCTAGAGATGTCTTCATTTGGGATTTACATAAGAGTGGTATGTTTTCGACAAGGTCTATGTAAATGGCCATCATCAAAAATGGCATCATCCCTCAAAAATGCCCAATTTGGAAACTCAAGATACCACTCAAGATTAAGATCTTTCTGTGGTACATCAAAAATAGAGTCACCCTTACTAAAGATAACTTGGCCAAACGGAATTGGAAAGGAAATTTAAGTTGTTGTTCTTGCAGTTCATTAGAGACTATAGAACACCTATTCTTAGATTGTCACTTCTCCAGATTTATTTGGAATACAATACATATCACATTTGGCATTCAACCCCCGTCTAGCATTTCAAACATGTTTGGTTCTTGGCTAAATGGCATCCGGCCAGTGCTTAGAGATCAAGTTTGTGTGGGTTTGACAGCTATATGTTGGGCAATATGGTTGAATAGAAATGATATGGTATTCAATCGGTCTAAAACTAACACATTTATGCAGGTAATCTTCAGGGCTACATATTGGACCCAAACATAGTCGTTGCTGTTTAAGGATGAAGAAGCAAGATCAAATCTGAAGAAAGCATGCCGTTTATTGGAGACGGTCGTCATGCAAGTGTTCGCCAACTTTGGCTGGAAATTCTCGAATAGAATTACGGACTAGCTGTCTTGTTCTAATCGAAGTACTTTCTTTATTTCCTTTGTGCACTCTACGGAGTTATTTATGAGCCTAAAAACTCCCATTCATTGTAATGAACCGCTGCGTACTCCATTTTTAATGGTGTAGAGGCCGGAACCTTTGTTCCATTATCTAAAAAACAAAAGGATCCTATCTAACTGAATGACCGGCTCTATTTCCACACACCCTCAGTTTGTGCATCGGAACAGGTGATGCACAAACTGTTTCTAAATTCCTCGAATACAGATGTGGGCAACCCCTTCGTCATGATGTCCGCAAACTACAAATGTGGTGGGACATGGAGGACACGGAGGTCTCCAAGGGCAACCTTTTCCCTGACAAAGTAAATGTCGAGTTCAATGTGCTTGGTTCTCCTGTGATTGACGGGATTCTGTGTGAGGTAGACTGCCGAAACGTTGTTGCAGTACATCACCCTCGCCTTCTTCACATCGACATGGAGTTCTTGTAGAATCTGTCGAAGCCAGCTGCATTCTGCCATGGCATTGGCCACAGTGTCACAGACCCGCTTTACCACGGAGACGGTTCCGTTCCAGGATCTTCCTCGGGTGGCGACACGCACTGTGGCGCCCAATAGTACAATACATGACAGAGAAAGAAAATAATTGCAACAGGAACATAGGTGGAGAAGCAGAGTTTACATAAATCCGAAGTTATATTACAAACCGGGGTTTTGACAGAATAAAGTTGCGTAAGCGAAAAGTTCAACACTGGTTCACCAGTTCGACGATATAACTAAGATACATTCGCCCTCTCACGGCGACACACGGGGAACATCCGGCCTTAAAAGGTGCCTTGCCCAAGCACCGTACCGGCAAGCAAGGACCTAATCCTCATCTTCATTTGTGCACAGCTCCCACTCGATGTTCCAGCAATCGGGGCGCTGGCCTTCCCAAGGAAATCTTCCTCCACAGTGGCACTCTCCGTCCTGGTCATCTGAAAACCACATAGAGCTACGCCCTGAGTAACTAATTTACTCAGCAAGACTGACCCGTCAAATGGCCAACTACAGCCGACACCTAGACATGCAAAGGCTGGGGATAGGGTTTTAAATTGCCAGAAAACTCGCCTAAGATGTGGATCCCTATTTTTCAAGTTTTAGCATCAAGTTGAGTTGTCATGCAGAATAATAAATTTAGTTTGCACTAGAGCTATAGCAATCATAGTTGCAATACAATCTTAATAATTTCAAACAGCAGTATTAATCCCACACAACAGCTTAATGGCTTCCGGCACTGTTCCGTAGCAGTGATCAAGTGGTACTCGTTACTGTGAGGGGCAGCGACTCGAATCGATGTACATCCTGCAGGAGAAACCTGCTTGCATGACCCATACGCGCTTCCTGGAAGCCGCATGGAGCAACCTTTCGCTCACGGTACCGCAGGGTCTTCCGGGTCAAGACTCCCCCGAGAAGGGTCCCCCATCGCGATGCGCCTCATGCCGCCATCCGTGGGTGGATTGTTCCCTCCTCTCAGCCCCAGTTCCACCAAAGAAGGGAGAAGGCTATCTTCAGACCAAGCGGTAGTCGTAGCTACGTCGGTTTACTGGGCCCATATCTCCAGCATGCAAACAGTACGTTCAAACTTGATCCCATGGGCCGGACACGAGGCGTAGCCTTAGGGGGGGGGGGACTCGGACGGGGCTACCTCCTTGAAGACAAGCTGTCCTTCCCTTTCCACCTAATTGCCCGTCCGGTCTTTATTGTGATTCCATCCACCCTTTCCTTCATTCCAACCCATTCCCTTGTCATAATAATAATTCCTACCTACGAGTGGTCTCCATACCACTCGATAAACAGTCGTCTTACTTTAAGCAGAGCGACTATCGTCCTGAGGCTAGTAATCGGGTAGAGACCTACTGCACACTAGGGTTGCAATCAACTCCTATCACTTAATGCACAGACAAACTTACATCCATAGCTAGTGATAGAATAAAAATTTAAAACGGGGTTATGCACCGGGGCTTGCCTTGGTTCTGCTCTTGGTCGGCTACGGCACCTTCCGCTCCTTCGGGATCCTGCTCCGGTCCTGCCTCCACGTGGTTCACGGCGTGATCTATATGATGCAAGAGGGAAAGCCGTGAGGGAAGATTCATGGCACTTTCTCAATAAATACGTTAATGCACACTGTTGTTAGTGGAATTAAACGGTGTGCCGAGACGTTCGAGGGCATCACTCAAGGAGTGGGGCATAGGACGAGGGTACTTCGTGTATTTCCTTCATGGACTCCAGTACTTGACCGCGACGACGTCGCATCCGAGTACGGTGTGTAGGTGGGTGCCGGGGCAGAACTGTGCAAGTGCCGCCTAGGGTTCGCAGGTGCTCACTAAATAGCACTAGTGTGAGCAAAACCTTCGCAAGGTACAACTACCCGTGAACTGCCTGAAAACGGAACCCTTTAGCGAACGGGTAAAAATTGCACTCGGCAATTAATAGGTCGACAGGGTTCGGGTCTACGAAAGGGCAGGGGTGACTAGTTATAATTAGGTTACACGAGGAGAGAATTAATTATTAAGTTTCCCTAGCAAAAATTAAGCCAAGAATTAATTATCAAATATCATAAGGAAAAGGCATTAAATTAATTTCAGCTAATAAACATAGAATTTCTATATGAAATTTTTCCAGGGAGTCTAAAACTGAAAATCCTCCCTGGAGGCCAATTTTTCATATTTTATCTGCTTTCTGTAATTAATAAAAATTCTATTAGTGTTTATCCTATTCATTTTAATCCTGATATAAAAATTACTAAACATGGGGCATTAGTATTTTACTACAGCAGTGCAAGTTCACACCAGTCTAACAAAATTTATTTTCTTACAAAATTCCCATTATTCAATTTACTATGCAATTTACCAGTTTAACCTATTTCTGGAAATGATTAAATTACGAAAATCCGATTTAAACACCGCGGGCCGTAAACAGGCTGCCCACTGGGCTGGGACTCGCCCGCGGCCCAGCGCGAGCGCGAGCGCGAGGGCGCTCGGCCGAGCGCGAGGCCAGGCCCACTGGCCTTCGCGGCCCAGCGGCCAGCGGGGCCGAGTACGCGCGCGCGCGCGCGCGTGCTCTCGCCGGAGCACGGCGGCGCCGGCAGGGGGGGGGGTCGCCGCAGCTCGCTACGGCCACTGGCTCGGGCCGGTCTTTAAAGGAGAAATAATCTACGCAACCCCGCGCACTCATCTAGGCTATCGGACACCGCCGGCGATGGTCGGACGCAGCCCAGCGACGGTGGCGGAAACAGGGCAGAGGTCGTCGACGGCTAGCGCGGCAGGGGAAGGGCGGTAGGGCTCGGAACCCGGTCGGAGAGCTTTGTCGGAGCACGGGGAGGAAGGTCACCGAGCTTCTCCGGAAAGAGGGAGGCCGGGGGTGTGGTCTCACCGGCGAGGTGGGGATTGCGGTGGTCGGCGGCGGCCTCGAGCGACGGACTAAGGGAAAATGTGGTCGGTTTTGACCATCCCGAGCTCAAACGCGTGCGCGAACACGATGTGAAGCTCCTCGAGCAAAGAATCGGTCAGGGGCTCAGCGTGGGTGCCGGGCGACGCGGTGGGACGGCGGTCGGAGACGGGGAGGACGAGGTCGATTCGCGGCGGCTCGATGCGGGAAGAGGAAGGTGGCTTCGCGTGGAGCTTGAAGACGCCGTGGTGAGGCTGTGGACGTCAACGAGCTCCTGGAAGCGACGGCGAGGCGGCGGTGGCGCGGAGCAGCAGCGACGGCGGAAGCAGAGGCGAAGGCGGAGAGTGCGCGAGAGAGAGAGGGAGTGAATGCGGCTCGGACAGCGCGGCGGTCGGCAAAAGGCATGTCCGAACGCGCGCGTGGGCCCGTCGATCCGCGGCAACGGCCGTTGGCCGTACGCCGGCGACCACGCGGCGCGCGACGGGCGGGGCAGCGCGGCCTCGGCCGAGTTGTGCTTTCTCTGAGTCGCTGACAGGTGGGTCCCGCGGGCAGTTTTCTTTTTCCTTTTCTTTTTCCACCCCAATCAGCCGACTGCCTTTGCAAAAATTGTGGGAATTAATCCAGAGCTGATAAAATCAGACCAAAATTATGGTAGGCTCCCCATGATGTGCTGGTTTTTACAAAAATACTAACTACTGACAGTCCCTACAGAAATTTCCTCAGAAATTTTATGAACAGAGCTGGTTTTTGACCACTCTAACAATTATTTGAGGCCTTTAATGAGGGACTAAAATTCTGATAAAATTCCCAAAAATCTAATTGACTAAGACCATCAACATATAATTTTTGCAAAGGTGAGTCTTATTGAAAATTTGGGACTTGCAGTTCAAAGGTCATTCAAAAGGGTTTTGAATTCAATTGAATTTGAATTTTGAATTTGAACCAAAGCTTGGTGTCAAGGTGGTAGGCTGCCTAGGTGACACCCTTGGGACCCTAATGACAATAGGGTTGTCACAGCCCTCCCCCCTTAAGAAAATCTCGTCCCGAGATTTAGGGAGGTGTTGAAGGTTTACCTAAATGATGGTGTACGAACTCGGGGTAGTGGCTTCGTAGGAACTCTTCAGTTTCCCAAGTAGCTTCTCTGGCGGTATGGTTGCTCCATTGGACTTTATAGAACTTCAGCGTCTTTTTACATGTCGCTCGCTCCTTCTCATCCAGAACTTTTATCGGATGCTCGGCATATGTCAGGTCAGGTTGTAGTGGTTGGGTGCCTTCCAGTGGTATGTCCACCGGTGTTTTCAAACACCTCTTGAGTTGGGACACGTGAAACGTGTCATGCACTCCAGCGAGTTCCACTGGCAGTTGGAGCTGGTAGGCCACTGGCCCACATCTAGCAATGATAGGGTAGGGACCAATATAACGGGGTGCTAACTTCCCGCGAATTCCAAACCGTTGAACACCCTTGGTGGGTGACACTCGGAGGTGGACCATATCGCCAACCCTGAACTCCAACGGGCGGCGCCTTTTGTCTGCATAACTCTTCTGCCTGGACTTTGCCGCACGTAAGTTGGATTGGATTTCAAGTACCTTCTGTTCAGCTTGCTGCACTAGCTCCGGACCAAAGATTATCCTCTCCCCTGATTCTGACCAATTCACTGGGGTGCGACAGCGGTGCCCATAGAGGGCCTCGAATGGTGCCATCTTGATGCTTTCCTGGTAACTGTTGTTGTAAGCGAATTCTGCCAAGGGTAGGTACTCATCCCACTTCTTGTTGTGATTCAGCACATATGCCCTCAACATGTCTTCCAATATTTGGTTAACGCTTTCCGTTTGACCGTCGGTTTGGGGGTGGTAGGCGGAACCTCTAATCAGCCGAGTACCCAGTGTCTCGTGTAGCTTCTCCCAAAAGCGTCCCACAAATTGGGAGCCTCGATCGGACACGATAGTCTTGGGCACTCCGTGCAGACACAAGATTCGCTCAATGTAGAGTTGCGCATACTTTTGCATTTTAAACCGTGTCGACACAGGGATAAAGTGGGCGACCTTTGTTAATCGGTCCACAATGACCCAAATGGAGTCGAGTTTATGTGCCGTCAGCGGGAGACCAACGATAAAATCCATGCTGATATCTTCCCATTTCCAAGCTGGAACACTCAAGGGTTGGAGTAGGCCTGCCTTCCTTAGATGATCGGCCTTGACTCTACGGCAGGTATCACATTCTGCGACATAACGTGCTATTTCCCTTTTCATACGAGTCCACCAGTATTTGGATCTCAAATCATGGTACATTTTGTTGCTGCCCGGATGCATGGAGTATTTTGCCATGTGAGCCTCGTCCAAAATTTCCTTGCGGAGTTTCGGATCCTTAGGAACTACCAGTCGAGTCTTGAACCATAACACACCCTCGGTATCTTCTCGAAAGCATTGTACTTTATCATCACCCTCCTTTAGCCTTCTTTTTAGATGTGCTATGCCTTCATCCTTTTTCTGAGCTGACACTATTTCTTCCCGTAAGGTAGGGATTAATGCTAAGTTGTACAGGGTTCCGTGGGGTGTTACTTGGACATAATGACCATCTTGGACTTGCGGCCCGATTAAGATATGGTGACAGTGAGCCTTGCGGCTTAGGGCATCAGCCACTACATTCACCTTCCCCGGGTGGTAATGGACTTCCAACTCGTAATCCTTAATTAATTCCAACCAACGACGCTGTCTCATGTTCAGGTGGTCTTGGGTGAAAATATACTTTAAGCTTTTGTGGTCAGTGTATATGCGAACTAAATTTCCAAGGAGGTAATGTCTCCACATTTTTAAGGCCAATACCACCGCTGCTAATTCCAGGTCATGCACGGGGTAATTCTGCTCGTGCTTCTTCAATTGCCTCGATCCATAAGCAATAACTCTTCCGTCTTGCATAAGCACACATCCCAATCCAATACCCGAAGCGTCACAGTAGACATCGAACGGCCTTCCCAGGTCCGGTTGAGCTAAAACTGGGGCCGTGGTCAGGTGCTTCTTCAAGGCTTGAAAAGCGTTTTCGCAGCTCTCATCCCATATGAATTTCTTATCCTTTTTAAGCAGCTCTGTAATGGGCTTCGCTATTTTGGAGAAATTGGGAATAAAACGGCGGTAGTAGCCAGCTAATCCCAGAAAACTGCGGACATGGAATACGGTCTTCGGTGTCTTCCAGTTCTGCACATCTCTTACCTTGCTGGGATCTACCGCGATGCCTTCTTCCGAAACAATGTGGCCTAGAAACGGTACTTGCTTCAACCAAAACTCGCACTTGCTAAACTTAGCATACAGCTCATGTTCCCTTAACCTTTGTAAGACAACACGGAGATGCTCTGCATGCTCCTCCTCCGTCTTCGAGTAGACTAGAATGTCGTCAATGAAAACCACCACAAACTTGTCCAACTCGGGCATGAACACTGAGTTCATGAGATACATGAAGTGTGCTGGTGCATTTGTCAATCCAAACGACATGACTAAATACTCGTATAGACCGTACCGGGTAGAAAAGGCGGTCTTGGGGACGTCCTCGGCACGAATTTTAATCTGATGATAACCCGATCGGAGATCAATCTTGGAGAACACCTTAGCTCCTATTAACTGGTCGAAGAGGATGTCAATACGGGGCAGTGGATATTTGTTCTTGACAGTCACCGCATTGAGGGGTCGGTAGTCTACACACAGCCTCAGGGTCTCGTCTTTCTTCTTCACGAACAATGCCGGACAACCCCAAGGCGAGGAGCTTGGTCGAATGAATCCCTTATCCAGTAGTTCCTTAAGTTGCTCCTTCAACTCTGCTAGTTCTTTGGGCGCCATTTTATATGGTCTTTTGGATATGGGTGCCGTCCCTGGCTGAAGCTCAATCTTGAACTCAACATCCCGATCCGGTGGAAGTCCGGGAAGGTCGTCAGGGAATACGTCCGGAAATTCCCTAACCACTGGAATATCTTTTACTTTCCCGGCTATGGTGTGGTGAACACTTGGTGTGACCAGTCGGGGTGGTCGTACTCGGAAGCTTACGCTACCATGGGTGGGAGAATTTAAGTGCACCGTGTAGGTGTCTATATCCAGCATGGCTTTATGCTGCCTCATCCAAGGCATGCCCAAGATGACGTCAATGCTGCAACCATCTAATACTATGCACTTAGTAGGGTAGACCTTCGATCCTAGGGTTATTGGAAGTTTGTCCACTTCATAAAGAGCAGGGGTTTGTCCACCAGCCGATTTAATGGTGTATCGTGCTCTCATAAGGGTACGAGGCAGCCGGTGCTTGTCAACAAAGAACCCACTGACAAAGCTATGAGATGCTCCTGAGTCAAACAGTACTAGTGCAGGGTGGTCTCGAACAGAGAACATACCAGCAAGGATGGGACTGTTTTCCGGAATCTCCTCCAGGGTAGTGTTGTTCACTCGCCCCACACGAACTGGTCCTCGGTTGTTGCGGTTGTTGTTGGTGTTGTTACTCCTTGACGGGTTCTGACCAGTGCTTTTCTTGGGGTGTGGGCACTCCCTTGAGAAATGCCCTGGGCGGCCGCAGTTGTAGCAGGGGAAGAGTCCGGGTTGAGGGTTTGGCCGCTGGGGGGGGCGAAATCCTCCTTGACTCTGCTGCGGACGCGGTACCGGGGGTCGCTGCTGTGCTAGCTGAGGCGGGCGCACAGCAGATGCCGGCACGGGGGCGGAGCGGTACCTCTGTCCCGACGGGGTGGTGTACACCATGCGGAACTTCTGCGGGGGTCCATTGGATGGCCCCATAGCACTTGCGGAGCGCTTCCGTTCTGCCATCACCCTGCGGTATCCGTCCTCCGCGACGATCGCGTTATTGACAAACTCAGCGAAGGTGCCTCCCATGTTAAGGTTGAGGCGGTCCTGTAGCTCAGCACTGAGCCCCTCCAAGAAACGGTCCTTACGCTTGGCGGGGGTGTCCACTTGTTCCGGAGCGTACAGCGCCAACCGGTTGAACTCTTCACAGTATTCCACGACACTGCGGTTGCCCTGCTTTAGAGCGGCGAATTCACGCGCCTTCCTGCGGACGAGCCCCGCAGGAATGTAGTGAGCACGGAACGCATCCTTGAATTCATCCCACGTAATCTGTCGGTCGGTTCCCATAGAAGCGACATGGTTGGCCCACCATGCCCCAGCCGCACCATGCAGTTGCTGCGCGGCGAACAGTGTCTTCTGCACCGGCGTGCAGTTAAGAAGTCCAAATTTGGCCTCAAGCATGCGAAGGAAGTTCTCTGCCTCCATGGGCTCGGTGGTTGAGCTGAATGTGGGCGGCCTGGTGGCGAGGAAGTCGGAGTAGGAGCTGTTCTGGGTCGCTCCCTCATGGTGGCCCCTAGCATTACGAGGCGCTAGGTTTTGCCGTGCCACCTCCCGCATGAACTCCGCCTGCTGTTGCTGGCTCTCCATCATCGACGCGAAAAACTGCGCCATCATCTGCATGGGGTTAGATGGCGGCGGCGGTGGTGGAGTTCCTAGCGGAGAGTCGGTCTCTCTAGCCCTGGAACCTTCGGGCTGCTCACCATGCAGCTCGTTGGTGTTACGGGTGCGCACCATTCTGAAATACAAGAACAAGGGTCCAGTTAGTCACTTATCCAAACATGAGCATATAGGTTACCAAAGCTAATGACACCGCACGCGGGACAACAATGTGGTACACAACATAATCTCGATGAAGCTGAAATTTCCATGTTAGCATAATCCTAGTACAAGTCCACAGTTCCACCCTACAAGAACTCGGAATATGTGACCGTCGAGTCTGCAAAAGCCACTCACGCGGGTGATCCCCAAAATACAACAACCACGCGTGGAGTGTCCCAAAAGCTATCCATCTATCCAGCCCTACAAGCACGACCTAGTCGCATCTACTACTACTGCCAAGCCTGGACACCAGCGGTGCCAGAGGGCCCTGGCCGGTCTGCGCCGATCGGAACGAGTGGCTCATAGTCCACGTCAGACTCTTCGCCCGCATCCTCCTCGGGCTCCTCCTCTGCGGGTGCTGCCTGCGGTGCAGCGATCGCGTCCAACTGAGCCTGAAGGTCCTGGTTCTCATGGATCAGCGTCTCCAGATCCTCCCCCATAAGGTCCATCTCCTGCTGGGCACTCGCCAGCTGCTGCTGCAAGTGCTCGTTATGGTTCGCCCGCTGCTGCATAATTATACCTCGTCGGTCCACCTCCTGTGCGAGGGTGTCCCGCTGCTCAGTGATCTCCGTCACGCGAGTCTCACTCGCCTCAAGAGCAGCGGTCAACCGCTGAATCTCTCTCTGCTGCGCATCGACCTGTGTCTGCAGGTCGTTCCTCTGCAGCCACACCTGCTCAGCCTCTGCCAGCAAGACTCTGCTGCGGCGGCTAGACTCCTCATCCAAGTTGAGGAGATACTCGGAGTAGTGGGCTATGCGGTGGTACCCCGCGTGGTACTCCGGGTAGTCGTCACGAGAGACGCGTCTCACACGCCTCTGCCACACCGGGTCAGCCTGGTGCCAGATGGGGATCATCTCGAACGGCGTCCCTGAGAGCGCTGCTACGTTGCGCCCACAGAAGTGAGTGAGAGCCCGGTGAGCGACCCTCTCCAGGCCCTCCCGGAGGCTCCCAGCCGTGACGGTGCTCTCCATACCCGCCAAGTCGGGGTTGCGCGGGTGTGGGGAGACACTGAGGTGCACCTCTGCAAGAGGCACACCGTGGTGGCGGGTCTCGCGCCCGCGGTACGAAGGCTGCTCCTCGTAGCCCAGAGCACGTAGCATCTCCCACAGAAGGGTGGGAAAGCCACGGTGGTGTAGACCGGTGGTGTAACGCCACCCGTCGTGCCGGAACAGCTCAAACCCGTGCTCGTCCATCTGGAACACAAACCCCAAAAGTGAGTACTAGTTCCTGACGCAGAGGGTGCAGGTCAAAATAAACAATTTGAAGCAGTGAGTAAAATACCGGCTCTAATTCAACACTACCGGAGTGGAATCCTTAACCGCTTCCCCGAAAACACAGCCACAGCCCTAGGGTGAGCGGGACAAGGATTCACGGATTTAGCGCGACAGGCATACCACCCGAAATTTGTAATAACCTGATTTCGACTCGCTGACTCGGAAGACCACGTTGGTGGTGTCCGGTGATTCTTAAACCAACATTCCGGCTAGAGTCAGAAAGTTCGTTTAAGAGTTCAAAGTCTCGAGCGAGGAGGTGTCGATTCGTACGGAAGACAGACTGCTCAACTTTGGTTTCTTGTTAACGTTGCGGCGCCCTTTTAACATTTTTAAATATGCAAATGATTTCGGCCTACCCATCCTCACCAAATAAGAAATTGGTCACGAATAGGACCATTCGTATAGTCGGTGGCAGACGATCTCTCAAGTTAGTCGTATACTACCCGTTTCTTACGAGAATCGTGGTTAGCGTACCTGCAGAAGATTCATTCCAGAAATATTACATCAAATCAAAAGAAACGAGCCGAAAATAATCCCTTATTATTGTCCTAGGGCAGGACACTGATGTTTTACGCAATCAGCCCGCGTTCACACCATTGTGCTAGCTTCCCATGTTACAGTCCACTGGGCGGGACACATACCTGCGATGACGATGCCGTAGATACAGTATTTAAACAAACAACCTCCTACAGTTAGCCTTGCCACCTGAATCATAACTTATTAATAACCTATTGGGCACGTCCTCACACGTTCGTTACGGGGTTTTCGAAAATATGTCCTTGAATATTGTACTATTCCCGAGAGAGCTCTGATACCACGCTGTCACAGACCCGCCTTACCACGGAGACGGTTCCGTTCCAGGATCTTCCTCGGGTGGCGACACGCGCTGTGGCGCCCAATAGTACAATACATGACAGAGAAAGAAAATAATTGCAACAGGAACATAGGTGGAGAAGCAGAGTTTACATAAATCCGAAGTTATATTACAAACCGGGGTTTTGACAGAATAAAGTTGCGGAAGCGAAAAGTTCAACACTGGTTCACCAGTTCGACGATATAACTAAGATACATTCGCCCTCTCACGGCGACACACGGGGAACATCCGGCCTTAAAAGGTGCCTTGCCCAAGCACCGTACCGGCAAGCAAGGACCTAATCCTCATCTTCATTTGTGCACAGCTCCCACTCGATGTTCCAGCAATCGGGGCGCTGGCCTTCCCAAGGAAATCTTCCTCCACAGTGGCACTCTCCGTCCTGGTCATCTGAAAACCACATAGAGCTACGCCCTGAGTAACTAATTTACTCAGCAAGACTGACCCGTCAAATGGCCAACTACAGCCGACACCTAGACATGCAAAGGCTAGGGATAGGGTTTTAAATTGCCAGAAAACTCGCCTAAGATGTGGATCCCTATTTTTCAAGTTTTAGCATCAAGTTGAGTTGTCATGCAGAATAATAAATTTAGTTTGCACTAGAGCTATAGCAATCATAGTCGCAATACAATCTTAATAATTTCAAACAGCAGTATTAATCCCACACAACAGCTTAATGGCTTCCGGCACTGTTCCGTAGCAGTGATCAAGTGGTACTCGTTACTGTGAGGGGCAGCGACTCGAATCGATGTACATCCTGCAGGAGAAACCTGCTTGCACGACCCATACGCGCTTCCTGGAAGCCGCATGGAGCAACCTTTCGCTCACGGTACCGCAGGGTCTTCCGGGTCCAGACTCCCCCGAGAAGGGTCCCCCATCGCGATGCGCCTCATGCCGCCATCCGTGGGTGGATTGTTCCCTCCTCTCAGTCCCAGTTCCACCAAAGAAGGGAGAAGGCTATCTTCAGACCAAGCGGTAGTCGTAGCTACGTCGGTTTACTGGGCCCATATCTCCAGCATGCAAACAGTACGTTCAAACTTGATCCCATGGGCCGGACACGAGGCGTAGCCTTAGGGGGGGGGGGGACTCGGACGGGGCTACCTCCTTGAAGACAAGCTGTCCTTCCCTTTCCACCTAATTGCCCGTCCGGTCTTCATTGTGATTCCATCCACCCTTTCCTTCATTCCAACCCATTCCCTTGTCATAATAATAATTCCTACCTACGAGTGGTCTCCATACCACTCGATAAACAGTCGTCTTACTTTAAGCAGAGCGACTATCGTCCTGAGGCTAGTAATCGGGTAGAGACCTACTGCACACTAGGGTTGCAATCAACTCCTATCACTTAATGCACAGACAAACTTACATCCATAGCTAGTGATAGAATAAAAATTTAAAACGGGGTTATGCACCGGGGCTTGCCTTGGTTCTGCTCTTGGTCGGCTACGGCACCTTCCGCTCCTTCGGGATCCTGCTCCGGTCCTGCCTCCACGTGGTTCACGGCGTGATCTATATGATGCAAGAGGGAAAGCCGTGAGGGAAGATTCATGACACTTTCTCAATAAATACGTTAATGCACACTGTTGTTAGTGGAATTAAACGGTGTGCCGAGACGTTCGAGGGCATCACTCAAGG
This sequence comes from Eleusine indica, assembly GCA_030378355.1. NCBI lineage: Eukaryota > Viridiplantae > Streptophyta > Magnoliopsida > Poales > Poaceae > Eleusine > Eleusine indica. Next base: position 15,980,269 of record CM059499.1, read on the forward strand.
AGTGGGGCACAGGACGAGGGTACTTCGTGTATTTCCTTCATGGACTCCAGTACTTGACCGCGACGACGTCGCATCCGAGTACGGTGTGTAGGTGGGTGCCGGGGCAGAACTGTGCAAGTGCCGCCTAGGGTTCGCAGGTGCTCACTAAATAGCACTAGTGTGAGCAAAACCTTCGCAAGGTACAACTACCCGTGAACTGCCTGAAAACGGAACCCTTTAGCGAACGGGTAAAAATTGCACTCGGCAATTAATAGGTCGACAGGGTTCGGGTCTACGAAAGGGCAGGGGTGACTAGTTATAATTAGGTTACACCAGGAGAGAATTAATTATTAAGTTTCCCTAGCAAAAATTAAGCCAAGAATTAATTATCAAATATCATAAGGAAAAGGCATTAAATTAATTTCAGCTAATAAACATAGAATTTCTATATGAAATTTTTCCAGGGAGTCTAAAACTGAAAATCCTCCCTGGAGGCCAATTTTTCATATTTTATCTGCTTTCTATAATTAATAAAAATTCTATTAGTGTTTATCCTATTCATTTTAATCCTGATATAAAAATTACTAAACATGGGGCATTAGTATTTTACTACAGCAGTGCAAGTTCACACCAGTCTAACAAAATTTATTTTGTTACAAAATTCCCATTATTCAATTTACTATGCAATTTACCAGTTTAACCTATTTCTGGAAATGATTAAATTACGAAAATCCGATTTAAACACCGCGGGCCGTAAACAGGCAGCCCACTGGGCTGGGACTCGCCCGCGGCCCAGCGCGAGCGCGAGCGCGAGGGCGCTCGGCCGAGCGCGAGGCCAGGCCCACTGGCCTTCGCGGCCCAGCGGCCAGCGGGGCCGAGTACGCGCGCGCGCGCGCGCGTGCTCTCGCCGGAGCACGGCGGCGCCGGCAGGGGGGGGTCGCCGCAGCTCGCTACGGCCACTGGCTCGGGCCGGTCTTTAAAGGAGAAATAATCTACGCAACCCCGCGCACTCATCTAGGCTATCGGACACCGCCGGCGATGGTCGGACGCAGCCCAGCGACGGTGGCGGAAACAGGGCAGAGGTCGTCGACGGCTAGCGCGGCAGGGGAAGGGCGGTAGGGCTCGGAACCCGGTCGGAGAGCTTTGCCGGAGCACGGGGAGGAAGGTCACCGAGCTTCTCCGGAAAGAGGGAGGCCGGGGGTGTGGTCTCACCGGCGAGGTGGGGATTGCGGTGGTCGGCGGCGGCCTCGAGCGACGGACTAAGGAAAAATGTGGTCGGTTTTGACCATCCCGAGCTCAAACGCGTGCGCGAACACGATGTGAAGCTCCTCGAGCAAAGAATCGGTCAGGGGCTCACCGTGGGTGCCGGGCGACGCGGTGGGACGGCGGTCGGAGACGGGGAGGACGAGGTCGATTCGCGGCGGCTCGATGCGGGAAGAGGAAGGTGGCTTCGCGTGGAGCTTGAAGACGCCGTGGTGAGGCTGTGGACGTCAACGAGCTCCTGGAAGCGACGGCGAGGCGGCGGTGGCGCGGAGCAGCAGCGACGGCGGAAGCAGAGGCGAAGGCGGAGAGTGCGCGAGAGAGAGAGGGAGTGAATGCGGCTCGGACAGCGCGGCGGTCGGCAAAAGGCATGTCCGAACGCGCGCGTGGGCCCGTCGATCCGCGGCAACGGCCGTTGGCCGTACGCCGGCGACCACGCGGCGCGCGACGGGCGGGGCAGCGCGGCCTCGGCCGAGTTGTGCTTTCTCTGAGTCGCTGACAGGTGGGTCCCGCGGGCAGTTTTCTTTTTCCTTTTCTTTTTCCACCCCAATCAGCCGACTGCCTTTGCAAAAATTGTGGGAATTAATCCAGAGCTGATAAAATCAGACCAAAATTATGGTAGGCTCCCCATGATGTGCTGGTTTTTACAAAAATACTAACTACTGACAGTCCCTACAGAAATTTCCTCAAAAATTTTATGAACAGAGCTGGTTTTTGACCACTCTAACAATTATTTGAGGCCTTTAATGAGGGACTAAAATTCTGATAAAATTCCCAAAAATCTAATTGACTAAGACCATCAACATATAATTTTTGCAAAGGTGAGTCTTATTGAAAATTTGGGACTTGCAGTTCAAAGGTCATTCAAAAGGGTTTTGAATTCAATTGAATTTGAATTTTGAATTTGAACCAAAGCTTGGTGTCAAGGTGGTAGGCTGCCTAGGTGACACCCTTGGGACCCTAATGACAATAGGGTTGTCACACACAGCCCGGTACTCCGCCTCCGCACTGGACAGCGACACCATCGTCTGTCTCTTGGCCGACCAGGAAATAAGAGAGTCGCCCAAGAATACATAGTAGTCGAACGTTGATCGACGCGTATCCAGGCAACCCGCCCAGTTGGCATCAGAGTACGCCGTCATGACTGTGCTTTTGCTGGCATGAAGCTGCAAGCCATGTCGTGAGGTGCCTTTGATGTACCGAAGGATCCTCTTGACGAGAGCCCAGTGGATATCACGTGGCGCGTGCATGTGGAGGCAGACCTGGTGCACGGCATACACGATGTCTGGCCTGGTCAACGTCAAGTATTGCAGAGCACCGGTGATACTTTTGTAGAACGCCGCGTCATCAGCAAGGGCGCAGTCAATGGTCGAGGTCTTGGGCTTGGTGTCGACCGGCGTGGACACCGGTTTGCAGTTGCTCGTTCCGGCGCGGTCAAGGATCTCATCGGCGTACTTTGCTTGATTAAGGAAGAAGCCAGTGTTGGTCCGTTGAACGCTGATGCGAGGAAGTAGTGCAATGGCCCGAGATCTTACATGGCAAACTTTGAGCTAAAATGTGAAACCACCTGCTGAAGAAGTGACAATATGGATGCCATCAGCACAATGTCATCAACATAGAGGAGTAGATACGCCATGTCGTGGCCGTGCTTGTAGACGAAAAGTGATGTGTCGGCGCCGGACTGCTTGAACCCGAGATGTTGAGTCTCGCCTGTGAAGGTTTCAAACCAGGCCCACGGCGCCTGTTTTAACCCGTATAGGGACTTGGAGAGCTGGCAAACGAAGTCGGGGTGCTCCTTGTTGATGAAGCCGGCCGGTTGCAGGCAGTAGACTGTTTTCGAGAGCTCATCGTGCAGGAAAGTATTCTTCATGTCGAGCTGGTGTGCCGGCCAATTGTGGGAGGCGGCCAGATGAAGAACCATATGGATCATCGCGGGTTTGACGACTGGGAGAAGGTTTGGTCGAAGTCGATCCCCCATCGTTGCTCGAAGCTGCGAACGACCCAGTGATCTTTGCGTCGCTCGAGAGCCGTCGGCGTTCAGTTTGTTCTTGAAGAGCTATTTCCCGGAAATGACGTTCACACCGGGCGGCGGTGGTACTAGGGTCCATGTACGATTGGCGCGCAGGGCATCGAACTCTTTCTCCATCGCATGCAACCAGTCAGGGTTGCGCATGGCTGCGCATAGCCGGTGATCCATGAGCTGGTGCCCCTGGAGCCACACTGAGTGACTTCGTCGGAGCTAGGAGCGGAGACACCGAGTGTCGAACAGCCTCCCGCACTGGAGCATGCTATCGTGGATGACGTCGAGGAGCGGGGCGAGCAACCGGCAATGGTAAGATGACTGGCCCGCCTGTGTCCGGGGCAGGAAGCCGAGGTGCTGGAGTAGCCATGGCGCCATTCCTGGAAGGGAAGCGAGTCTCGTCGAACGTGACGTGATGAGAAGTTAGTACACGATGAGTCTCTGGATCATAGCACCAAAAACCTTTGGTGTCTGTCGGATAGCCGAGGAAGACGCATGGTATAGACCGAGGAGCAAGTTTGTGCGGTGTAGTGGCGGTCGTGTTTGGGAAACATAAGCAGCCAAAGACACGCAAGTGGTCATAGTTCGGAGCAGAGCTGAGAAGGAGTTCGTGAGGCGTGAGGTGACTATGGACGCGACATGGCTGCCGGTTGAGGTATGTGGCGGTGACGAGAGCGTCAGGCCAAAACGTGGGTGGCATAGCGCCATGTAGCAACATGGTGCGCAAGATATCATTCAAGGTTCGTAGCGTGCGCTCGGCGTGGCCGTTCTGCGGCGAGGTGTAGGGATAGGTTAGGCGAAGAGTGATGTCGTGAGTGCGCAAGAAGGAATGAAGCACATGGTTATCGAACTCTTTGCCGTTGTCAGTTTGTAAGCAGCCGATGGGGCGGTGAAATTGTGTGAGGACAAAGACGTGGAAAGAAATGAGAGTGGCAAGTACATCAGATTTGTTGCCCAATGGAAATGTCCAAGCAAAGTGAGAGAAATCATTGAGTACAACAAGATAGGACTTCGAAGCCAGAATTGCTATTAATAGGTGAAGTCCAAATATTGCAATGTAACAATTGAAAAGGAAAAATCGAAACACTAGACGACTGACGAAATGGTAGACGGACATGCTTGCCGACATGACAGAAACCGCAAGAATGGTTGTCTGCCTTGACACAACAAAACTCAAACTTGGAAAGGATGTGGTGAAGTTGCCCGTGCCCCAGATGATCCAATCTGGCATGCCAGAGCTCGGAGTCGCGAGTGGCAAGAAGGCTTCGGTGCACCGTCTTCTTATTTGTGGAGGTTTTCAATGGGTAGAGATCGCCGGAGGAATCACATCGGAGCAGAGTCGTCCCCGTTCTGAAATCCTTGATCGAGAAACCAAAGGGTCAAAAATCACAGAGACAAAGTTGTCACGAGTCAGGGCGCGAACAAAGATCAGATTTTTTTATTAAATTTGGTGAGATCAAGACATTGTTAAGATGCAAGGGTGAGATGGAAGTAGTAATGATGGTGTGACCCACGCGCTCAATGGGAAGGGGTGCACCATTGCCGACAATAATGTTGGAGGAGAAAGGTGAGGGTGAGGAGGAAGAGAGGATACCAGAGTCGTGCGCCATGTGAGAGCTGGCGTTGGTGTCCATGATCCAGTCACCGCCGCCATGGTACTGGCTCGGAGGTGGCACGCCTTGGAGCGCGGCGAGGACGCCGACGAGTGCTTGATGGTGGGGACAGCCATAGGCATTGGAGTCGAAGAACAGAGGCGCCGTAGCAGCAGTCAGAGCCTGTTGCTGGGTGTTACTAGGACGAGGCTCGACCAAGCCAGAGCTTGAGGGACGCCAGAACGGCATCGGCCAAGCCTGGACGACGCCGGTCCATGGGTTGTACGCGCCCCACCCAGCATGAGGTGTGTTGTCGACGACACCGGGTGGGCCAGAGGTGTTGTTGCCAGCACCGCTCTTTTTGCCGTCGTGCTTGCACTTCTTGTTCCGATCACCGTCGTGCCTTGGCGAATATGAGGGCGGAGGTGGGGTTGGAGCAGCCAGTCAAGGAGGTAGGGGCACTAGTGGTGGACGAGGGCCAGATGCGCCTGTCACCACCGCCATCAAGGCAGTGTTGGCCTCCATCTTGGCAGTGTGGACCTGCCTGTTCTCGTCTTGCAAAAGGTAGTCCCGAACAAAGGGGAAGGAGGGCAGCGGCTTGAAGGAGGCAATGACCGAGATCGCATGGATGAATTTGGAGTTCAGGCCACAGAGCCCTTCACCGCCATGGATGGTTGGGGAACAGGGTGCCCGACATCATGAAGGAGATCGCTGAGTTCCTTGAGGCGGGAGAAGTAGTCGTGGATGCAGAGGTCACCTTGGAACAGGTTGTGGAACTCCTGTAGGGCGTAGACGGCGCGCTAATGGGCGTTGTGGAGGAAAAGGCCACAGATCACCTGTTAGTAAATAATATGACAGCATACTGTAGTCATAAGAAAACATTAAAAAAAGAAGTTTTACGGTACATATTACAACCAATAATTTACTGGTGATAATGATTAAGTAGTAATGTAATTAACATAATTATTTAAATATTTATATTGAATGCCATAGAAAAATAACCGTGATTTTTCATTGCACGATGGACATCCCTGAGAGATTTGCCGTATGAGCGACGAGCCGCCCCCATCGGCCTCCCGCACATGACACCGTATCGCGCCGACGCTCACATCGTACATGGATGCTCCGCCGCGTTGTGTCGCCTACACGCGCCCAGAATCTTTGCCCTGTCACAGAACCGCCTTACCATGGAGACGGCTCCATTCCAGGATCTCCCTCGGGTGGTGACACGCGCTGTGGCGTCTAATAGTACAACACATGACAGAGAAATATAATTGTAACAAGAGCATAGGTGGGGAACAGAGTTTTACATAAATCCAAAGTTATATTACAAACCAGAGTTTTATCAGAAATAAATTACGGAGGCGAATTGTTCAACATTGGTTCACCAGTTCGACGAAATAGCTAAGATACAATCGCCCTCTCACGGCGACACATAAGAAACATCCCGGCCATAATAGGTACCTTGCCCAAGCACCATACCGGTAAGCAAGGAACTACTCCTCGTCTTCATTCGTGCATAGCTCCCATTCGATGTTCCAGCAATCAGGGATGGCCCTCCCAATGGAATCTCCCACCGCAGGGGCAGCCTCCGTCCTGGTCATCTGAAAATCATATAGAGCTACGCCCTGAGTAACTAATTTACTCAGCAAGACTGACCCGTCAAAATGGCCATCTACAGCCGACGCCTAGACATGCAAAGGCTAGGGATAGGGTTTATATTGCCAGAAAGCCAGCCTAGGAGTGGATCCTTATTTTTCAAGTTTTAGCATCAAGTTAAATTATCATGTGGAATAGAAAATTTAGTTTGCACTAAAGCTATAACAATCATGGTTGCAATATAGTCTTAATAATTCTAAACAGCAGTATTAAACTCACTCATCATCTTAATGGCTTCCGGCACTGTTCCGGAGCAGCGATCAAGTGGTACTCATTACTGTGAGGGGCAACGACTCGAATCGATTTACATCCTGCAGGAGAAACCTGCTTGCATGACCCATACACGCTTCCGGGAAGCCGCATGGAGCAACCTTTCGCTCACGGTACCGCAGGGTCTTCCGGGTCCAGACTCCCCCGAGAAGGGTCCCCCATCGCGATGCGCCCCGTGCCACCATCCGTGGGTGGATTGCTCCCTCCTCTCAGCCCCAGTTCCACCAAAGAAGGGAGAAGGCTATCTTCAGACCAAGCGGTAGTCGTAGCTACGTTGGTTTACTGGGCCCATATCTCCAGCATGCAAACAGTACGTTCAAACTTGATCTCATAGGCCGGACACGAGGCGTAGCCTTAGGTGACTCGGACGGGGCTACCTCCTTGAAGACAAAATATCCTTCCCTTTCCACCTAGTTGCCCGTCCGGTCTTCAATGTGATTCCATCCCCCCTTTCCTTCATCCGATCTCGTTCCCCAGTGATAATATTTCCTATTTACGAGTAGTCTCCATACCACCCGATGAGTAGTCGTCCTAATTTAAGCAGAGCGACTACCGTCCTAAGGCTAATAATCGGGAAGAGGGACCTACTGCACGCTAGGGTTTCAATCAACTCCTATCACTTAATGCACAGGAGAGCTTACATCCCTAGCTAGTGATAGAATAAAAATTTAAAACGGGGATAATGCACCGGGGTTTAGGGTTTCAATCAACTCCTATCACCTAATGCACAGGAGATGTTCAGCAACGGCACCTCCGGCTCCTTCGGGTTCCCGCTCCGGTCCCGTCTCCACGTGGTCCGCTGCGTGATCTATATGATGCAAGATGCTGCTTATGAGAGAAGATTCATGGCACTTCCTCAATAAATACGTTAATGTACACTGCTACTCATGTAAGTAAGCAGGGTGTGATGATGAGTTCAGTAATATAACGTATTGAGTGGGGCACAGGGTGAGGGCGTTTCGTATATTTCCTTCATGGACTCCAGTACTTAATCGCAACGACGTCGCACCAAAGTACGGTGTGTTTGTGTGTGCCAAAGTGAAGCTACGTAAGTGATGTCCATGACCAGTAGGTGCTAATTAATTAGTGTTTTAGTGTCAAGCATAACCCTCGCAAGGTACTAAGTACCCGTGAAACAGCCCTAAAGCGGAACCATATCTATTAACGGGTAACCTTGCACTCGGGACATAATTTATTAAGTTGACATGGTTCTGATCATCAAATGAGCAGGGGTGATTTAATATGGTTAAATTATAGTAGGAGTGATTTACTGGCCAAGTTTCACTCTCATGCACCAAGCCAATAATTTCAATTAATTATTATAAGAAAAAATGTATTAAATTAATTTCAGCTAATATACAGAGACTTACCCCATGACAATTTCCAGGGAGACTAGAAACTAAAAAACCTACCTGATGACCAAATTTCAAGATTTTATCAGCTTTCTATAATTAATTACGAATTTAGGAGGGTTTTTATTATATTTTTAAATCCTCAAAGTAAAACTAACATGCACTGTGAGTTAGCATTTTTTCCTACTAGTACTAGTCCAGACAAGGCTCACAAAATTTATTTTGCCTACAAATTCCTATTAATCATTTTACTATGTATTTTTCAAGTTTTGCACTTTTTTGGAAATGACAAAAATAAGAAAACCCATTTCTGTCGACGCGGGCCGCAACCAGGCAGCCCAGTGGGCTGAAACTCCCGCGGGGAAGGCGCTCCTGGGCCATATCCGGCCAAGGCGGGCACGGCCCAGCAACCAGCTGGCCCACTGGCCAGCTCGCCCGAGCCAACCGCGCGCGCGAGCGCAGCTCCCTCGCCGGAGCACGGCGGCGCTGGCCGGGGGCTCGCCGCAGCCCATTGCGGGCCCTAGCTTGAGCTGGAGTTGAAGGAGAAAACGGTCTACTCTTCGTCGCGCACCAGCCCAGGTGGTCGAGGACCGCCGGCGGTGGCCGGGTATGGCCTCGCGACGGTGGCGGAAACAGGGGCAGGGTTCGACGCCGGCTAGCATGGAAAGGGGAGGGCGGAAAGGCTCGGGATCTCGCCTGAGAGCTTCACCAGAGCACAGAGAAGGATGTCACCGAGTCTTTCTTGCGAGAGGGAGGCCGGGGATGCGGACTAACCGGTGGGGTGGTGGCTGCGGTGGTCGGCAGCGGCCTCGAGCTAGGAATCTAGGGGGAACGGTGGGAGGATTCGCCCAAGCATGGTTCAAACACGCGCGCGACTAAGAGGGAGAGCTCCCCTTGCGAGGAATCGTGAGTTGGCTCACCTCGGGGTGAACGCGGCACGGAGGAGTGGCTCGAGGTCGATTACCGGCGCCGGGGAAGAACCGTGTCGATCTCCTAATGCCGGCCGAGCGAAGCGGAGGGGACGTGTGCAGGGCCTTCGGGACGTCCCGGCGTTGCTCCCAGAGGCCTGGCTTGGGCTCCGGTTGACGGTGGCGGCCAGGCGATGCGGGGGAAGAGCGACGGCGGAAGCAGAGGCGAGCGGGAGAGAGACAGAGAGCGAGTGGGGGGGGGACGTTCGCACAGGAGGACAGGCGACAAGAGGGATGTCCGAGCGCGCTCGTGGGGTCTTCGATCCGCGGCAACGGCCGCTGCCCGTACGCCGACGTCCACGCGGCGGCGGCGAGTGTGGGCGGAGCGGGCGGCAGCCGGGTGTGCTTCTTTTGAGTCGCTGACAGGCGGGTCCCATAGGGAGTTTTCTTTTTCCTTTCTTTTTCAAATCCTGACAGCTGACTGCCTTTGATATTTTTGTTTGAATTAATCTAGAGTTGCTAAAATCAGACCAAAAATCAGGCAGGCTCCCCATAATGTGCTGGATTTGATAAAAATACTAACTACCATCAGTTCTCAATAAGATTTAATTAGGAATTTTGTGAATAGAGTTGATTTTAGGTCTTTCCAGCATTTATTTGGGGCCTTTATTAATGGAATAAAAATCTGAGAAAATCCTTAAAATTCTACTTGGCCATGACCAACATCATATATGTTTGGTAGGTATGAGTCATGTGGAAAAATCTAGACTTATAGTTCAAGTGACATTCAAATAGTGCTTAATTTGAATCCAATTTGGTAAATTTTTAGTTCAAACTTTGGGGTTAAGCCCTTGTGATTCTAAGGTGATGTTCTTGGACCCCTCATGACACTGGGAGTGTCACATGCCCTGCGCTTTCTCAGATCACCACTCGAGCGCGACCTGAACGGCTCGCCGTCACAAAATCCTAATTCCACGTAGTCACACATGAATTGGTGACCATCGTTAGCCATCACCAGATCAAGTCGCTCCAGTCCAATTCGCTGCACCGGCACTGCAAGTGCTGGCCCCTCAGATGGAAGACTGTCATCGAGTCGTGGACGAACTCCGCTGCGCCAATAACCGCTTAGTGCACCACGGGATTCGTTCGTTTGTCAAAATCGTCATCAGTTTTCATAAAAATAAATTATCGTCAGTTGTTATGTGTCCCCGACGCCGCACTGCTTAGTTAAACAAGCTGTGACCTCGTTCCTGGCTCCCACCCATTTTTTTTTTAGATAATGGAAAATAGTTTACAGCCTTCCCCTCTTGCGAGGTTAGAGCCAAAGTTTACATTATTACTGTTGAAACCAAGTCAAACAGCCACACCACACTAAGAGAAAGTAGATAAAATGACACCAACAATTGTTTGGAAGACATTTTATTAGGCCGCCCATAGCTGGCGTCGTAGCAGATCTTCATTGTAAACAGCCCTGCACCCCAGACAAGCCAATCGCGGGCATCCTGACGAACTGGCAACAGGTCGACGAACGTCACGGCGAGAAGCAGCGCAAGCACAACGCACAGGTCCAGTGATCACTGGCCAAGCGTGGACTGATCACCGCATCCATCGTTGCATTGTGTGTCCTGTACGTGGCAGCCGTTTGACAAGCCATCCCCGACAGTAGATGACTTACAAGCTATGGTATTAGCGAAGGATCTTTGTTCTTGTTCATTTGTGAATCCTGATTATTTATTATGTAGGATTTCAATACCATGTCTGATGAAATGCAGAATTTCAATAATCATGATTGATCATTGATGGACTATGACCATTCTTATGTTGAACTTGACGATTGAATTGTTGATAAGAATAGTAATTAACGTTATGAACCTTTTCATCAATGAGCGCCATTTTCAGTAAAGTATGTTCGTTAACCCATCAAGATTCTTTTTTTTTTGTTCTCCTGGAGGTGCGATGATAATACTCATACGACACAACAGAGCCAAAAGTCTTCTCGTCCTCCATATAGTTGATCTGAGTGAAGCTAATACAAATTACATTGCATTACACCAATCAGGATGCGTTTTCACACAGACACCGCTTCACGACTCCAGACCTAGCGCCGCCAGGAGCCCAGAGCGCCCAGCCGCCGCCGCCGCTTGATCCCCCTCCTCCTTCTCCTCCGGTGCCCACACCGGCGGCGCGGAGGAGTGGGGATCCACCCTTCTTTTTAGTCTAGTTGTTATTTTTCTTAGATCGAATTTTAGGTTAGGGTTGAGATCTTCTTCATGAAGAGTTATTCGGTATTGGAAATTTATTTTCTCCTTTTTCTCGTCGGTCACGTCGAAGATAAAGGGTGGATTTGGTCTCTCCATGGCGGCATCAATGAAGATGATGGCGGCGGTGACGTCGTCAACAACTTTCGTGTCTTGGCGAGATGGAGATTTAGGTTTTCTGACGACGACATCAAGACGGAGATGATGTTGTTGGCGTGGAATAAAATTCTCCGGTCCCTTCTCTGTTTTGTCATGGTTAGTTCCAACCGCGATAAAGGGCTTGTGAGATTAGGTTTAATATTTTTTTTCTTCTTCAGTGGCAGAAGGAAGAAGAAGGAAGACACAAAAAAGAAAAGAATTATGCTTAATTCTACCTACAGGAATGTTGGCCGCCGTTTCCTGAGCACCTGTTCTCAGTCTGTTTGTTGAGTGTTTGCCTATATGGTCATCTATATAAATCTTCATACAGATTTAAGATTGAGTTTTGGAGCTACATACTGAGTGCACTTAGTTGTAATATCTCTATATTTTAAAATGCTTGTAACATAAAGATATACTCAATTATTATTAATATAATCTTTCTTTTATCTAAAAGAAAATTACATTGCACTACCTAGCAACTGGAGCCGCAACTTCGAATGCTTTTATTTCTGTCGTGGTCTCGTGGATGATGACTGTGGCCAGCCCACGATGGCTTTTTTGCCTTCGCCGCCAAAGCTCCTACCTTCACTATGGCAAAACACCGCCTGCTTGAAACCAACGCCTCGGTGAGGCTCCGTCGAGGTAAGGGTCAAAGTGAGATCGCGATGGCGGTGCCACCTCGCCGCACCGCACTGCATCTGGATGTATGCAACTGTGCGAACTCCTCTGCAAACATAGCGCCAGCACCGCCGCCGTCTCATCTGCGAGCTCGCCGCCGATGCCCTTGGATCTGTACTTGATTGGTCCCGGACTCCAGCTTTTCCCTAGCGTGCGGTCCTATGTTGCACGGACTGCCGCCACCAGCAATGGCCTGATGAACCCTAGTCGAAGCAGATGAATGGGGCAGAAGAAATGAAATGAACTCATTGTGCGCCTGTGATTGAAACATTTCATCCTAATTAATAAAATAATTTCAACTCTGTAATTTTGATCTTTTCCAATACTACCCATTAAATTTAGGCTTTTTTGTCTACACAACACTCAAAAAATATGTATTTGTCTCTAAGACATCGCGCCGGCCAACTTTGTTTCCTAGACACTACGAAAAATTGTATTTGTCTCTAGGATTCCACGTTAAAAAAAATTATTTTAATGGTAAAAAGACCAAATTGCCCTTGTATTTTCTTCTTCATCCTCGCTGACGGTCACCCACATGCTAACGGCCACGAGCTGGCAGTCAGGGATGGTGGTGCGCAGCATGGTGTCCTCGGTAGCGGAGGAGCAGTCCTCGGCCATGGCGATAGCTGTTGCGGCAGCGGAGGTGGAGAGGTGGAGCACTTGGACCGGGCAGGGGAGTCAGCCTCGGCGTCGGCATCGAAGCTGCCCTCCACCTTGGCGAAGTATTCAGCCATGGCCTGGGAGCAGGCGTCGGCGTTGGACCCGAGTAGGCGCGGTCCCTGTGCTCCTTGGCCTCTAGCGCCACTAGTGAGGTCAGGAACTTCGTGATGGACCGTTGGCCATCGCGGCGAGGGAGGGGGCGTTGAGCGAGGCGTGACGGCGTCCTGGAGCGCAGGGACGGGGGTGTTGAGCGAGGGCGCGACGGTGTCCAGAAGGCCAGCTTTGGAGAAGATGAGATAGGGGTATGTGAGTCATTTAAGACATATTCTTTTTCCTTATCAAAAACAAATAATTAAAATAATAGAGGTGATGTCCTCTAGACAAAATCCTATTTTCCACTGTCTAGGAGAGAAAGTGAACCAATACGGTGTCCCAGACACAAATACATATTTTTTAAGTGTCCTGTTGACAAAAATTCCTTAAATTTATTACTACCTACAATTACTAGTTATAATAGTGATGGGAGGATAAGTAATCTGGATTGTTGGTTCAATTATTACTAGTAATTAATTATAGTAATATATACCGTAAAACTGCTTCAAAAAAAGGTAGTTATAAGAAAGCACTATTACAACACAAGTGCTATGTAGCAATAACTTGTATTGCAATAATACACGTTGATGGTTATAATTTCTATAATGTTGCAATATGCTTATAAGATATTTCAACTAAGTTTAGGTCGTTGGTATATATTTTAACGAGTATTGCAACGTAAGATTGTCACTGTATGCTTAAAGAATATCGTGACAACATATGAGTCGCCGCTATATGCTTCACGTATATGACAGCGATATATAAGTAACACAATCATAGTCATCGCTATATGTTAATAGGAGATATCAACACAATTAGGGTAGTTGCAATATGCTCCAAGAATATTGCAACACAATAAGGTTGGTCGCCATATTTTTCAAGAATATTGCAACACAATAAGGCTCAAGCTATCTATATTCAAAGTTAAATGTATTAAGATCTTATAGGGTTTTATTAGCATCCAATCTGATTTTATTTATTTATCTGTTCAGTCTATTAGCCCTATTTTTTCTTAGATGAGCTTTATTATTTGTCACCATGCACCGTAATTGGTGTGGACATATTTATAAGTGTAACCCAGTTAGGACTTGAAAATTTGTTTGCTGGTGTCGGTGTTTCGTATCACCGGCAAGTAAATTTTGTATGAGGATTGTGCGCTTTCACCCGGATGGTTCACAAGAAGGGGACACAAGGAGGATATACTGGTTCGAAGAGAACCCCTATGTCCAGTTTGTGGCTGCTCGTGTTACTCGTGAGGGCATTGTACAAATGAGTGGTGTACAATAATGGCAAGAGAGAAGAGGTCTCCAAGTCTTTGTGTCTGTGAGTGTGCGTATGAGTGTTGAGGTGGATGCATGTGTGTGAGAGAACATGTCTTGAGGAAGAAGAAAGTCTCCCCTTTTATACTTCCAAGGGGTTGGGCCACTATATGGAGAGAGAGAGAGAGAGAGAGATCGTTGTTGGGCAAAGTGGATGGCATGGATTGTTGTGGGCCCTGTAATTGCTGGAACTCCGTCGATGCGTGTTGCCGAGTCGAGGCGTCGTGTTAGGGCTGTCTATCAGCTCCACTTAGTCGGCACTATATCAGGTGTCACAGGCATGGGATGCTCACTATTCCCGGACAATGTGGTGAGGCATGCAATCATGTCCCATACAATGATGATGACGCTAGGGCTAGGCTCACAGTGCGATTTGACCTCCCATCACTGCGTGCCTGCACCCAGGGGTTAATCTTAAATGTAGGTTGGTGGCAGTTGTTGACCTCTCGTCCCACTCGACCCCTGTTGCCCAGGGTCAAGCGAGTCGTTCGGAGGTCGATCCTAAAGCACAAATCGGGCGCTCTATCGTCTAGTGTTTGACGGGTTGTTGTTGGATTGGATCCTATTTTAATCATGTCATCTAAGTCGAGATTGCCTTCCCATTACTCCCATATGGCGTAGTGCTGCCATGCTCCGTCACATCTGAGTCAGTGGCACATTGTGCACACGCGTGTGCATGATGATGAGGTGGTCCTAAGGTATTTATTGTGCTCCCCGGTTGCCACCGGGATCGATCGAGGCGCGCTCGCTCGACCCTTGCTCCAGGGTCGAACGAGGCAAAACCCACTCGTCCTCGTCAGCGAAGATCGAGGGAGTCGGGTTTTTTGGGCCTACAAGCGAGAGATGAGTGTTCTCGTAGGTTTGGCGATGCCATGTTTCATCGTTAATTTTTATTCGTGACAATAGCCCCCGAGTGAGTTGTTGAGTCGTTTGGGGGTCTGTCGATCGTCCTTGCGTGAGGCGTATATTTTTATGGGTTGTTTCTAAGTCATCGGTTGTGCGTGAGCACACCCACTGGGTGTAACCCCCAAGCTAGAGGGTGAGCCATCGACTCACACTTTGGCTTAAATCATGCTATCGACCACACGACCCCGATGATGGGTCTCAATTTGGCAATGCCAACCCTTGAGCCCCCGCGCCTTATAGTCGGACCGATCGAGTGGTTGTCTCGTCTTTTTAGTTTTCCCCAGTCTGCGTACTTTTTGAGGGACAGAGGGTAGAGCCGGGCCATGTTTTACCTCGAGGGTCAGTAGATGGTGCTCGGTGAGCTGATAGCGGGTTTGTTCGAGTGAAGCCTTGGTTCCCCGTCAAAGGGGTCCCATCTGACCAGCTGGTGGTCGACTTCATAAATCCTTTTTATCGATCTCAACTGGTTCTCGGGTCCGTCCGACCGGTCTCGGGGGTTCAGTGGCTCTCTACGATGAAATACCAGCGGTCGAGTTGGAGTAGGACTCAAACGCAACTTGCGGTGCCCTCGATACTGGGGTATCCTTGTAATGGCTGCTAATGGGCCCACCACTCCTCGCCACTCGCTCGGTGTTTGCTCAAGGCGATCATCAAACCCTTTGAGGGGCCGTCCTTCAAACTTTGGCCGGGTAGGCCATCGAGGCAGTTTTCAGCCTCTTATCCCATCTTACCTTGGCGGGTCGAGCCCGACGGGGTTGTCCGGTTTGTTGCTTTCTTCAAGCATCTTGAGTTGGTGCTATAAAGGCAAGATAATAGGCATCGTGGGACCCTAGATGGGTGTTGATCCGTTTTTGATGTTTTTAGGAGGTGAATAAATGGAACGTGAGCTTTTCAAATCAGAAGCTGATCTGTTTTCCGAGGAGAGGGTGGTGCATTTACCTCGCACGCATGTCTTGGTGGACCCGCCTGGTTTGGTTGGCGTCGTGGAGAGCCATTGCGCACGCGGTGTGGCGGTCATGGCGAGCCCATGTGATGCAATGCCGCTTTTCTTGCACATCGGATGAAGGCGTCGGGGAGAGTGGAGCGATGTGGGGCAGTCTCATCCGTTTTCTGCACTGTGAGGAGTTAAGAGGTTTTACCTCATGTTCGCCCTTCTTATCAATAGATGGAAAATGCATGAATTTTGAGATTTCACTCGTTCGCTCAAATGTGTATCCTTCCCTCTCTTGTTTAATATGAAGTTTATTTCTGGATTTTGGAGGGTAAATAACCAATTGAATCAGAGAGTCATTTAAGTCAAAAATATGCTCAATCATGCCTTATAGAAGGGAGAGTCTCTCAGAGTGTCGGGAATACAAAGGATTAGTAAGACAGACAAAAGAAACTAAGAAAATAAAGATAAAATATAGGATCAAGCATGGCAGTGCATACTGAACTTCTGAATTTATATTCTTGAATGTAACGAATTCTTCCTCCAACGCTTTTGCCTTTCTTCTTCCATCGTGTCGATCGGCAGTACGTGCCGATTGGCATAAACCTTTTACTTTTTTTCTTTTTTTTTCACAGAATCTTTCTCAAGTTCCAAATCAGTGGCGCTTTTGCTTGTAGGTTATATCAAGGAGGAGGTAGAGAGAACAAAGTCATATATGTTTTTATATGGAATAAGAAGCAATTATGGATGGCTAGAAAAATTCATGATGAACAAATAGAGTCTCCCTTCTAGCTTAGTCGTAATCATGAGCACAAAATTAACAAAGATGCTTCCTATCAAAGGGTTTGTATATTGTATAATCTCCAACTCACTTGGCTCAGTGTAATAGGTAATTTTGTAATCTTGAATCAATGAATAAACTCTTATGGAAGAAGAGGTTTTTGTAAATTAGATAATAAGACAAGCGACATTCAACAACTCAAGTACTTTTAGTGAAACAATCATCAAAACAAATAATATAGGGTTTGCACATCAATTTGACAACCAACACTAACTTTATTGAAGGTATCATAATCATTTTGACTCCAAACTTAACTGAGCACTTGCTAAACAAACTCTCAAGCCGCAAGATACTAAGACTCATGACTCACAAGACTCTAGAAGTATAGATGATCCTCCCCCACACTCAAAATTTGCAATGTCCTCATTACAGCGGAGAAACACCTATACGAATCTAAGGATACATGTCATTCTTTCTCAATATGCCAAAGAGTTTCTGAATATTCCTATTTAGAAAGGATTAATTCATCTCATTCATATTCATCATGTCTTAAACTTGTCGATGAAGATTATCAATATTACCTCGACATCTATAGTAGCAATACTGAGCAAGAGGACCATGATTTGTAGGACAGGATGAAGAATCTATAACCTACCTTTGTGTTGAACGGTATGCACATCGTGCCGATCGGCATCGCTCTCTTCCGTCTCTAGAGCCCATGGCTTCTCTTCCCAAATCATTCCTTTGATCTTCTGTCTCTTGAGGTTCCCCATTAATTTCATCAGTAGCCATATCTTTTTTATTTCTACCCTTTTCTGATTCCTCATAAGGTTCCTCTTCCAGCTCAACTTCCTCCATTGGCTCTTCTTCCTCAACTTCCTCCATTGGCTCTTTTTCCTCAACATCCTTCATTGGCTCTTTATCCTTATTGTGTTCTTCTGCATTACTAGTATCCAAAGTGCCAACTGCCAATAGGGCTTCAATGTCTGAAAGAGTCTCCAAACAATACAAAGCTTCGGAAAGATTGCTATCCCACTCAGAATATTTTTTCTTTGGTTTGGAGAAAAGACGAACAGAACAATGAATTTCTTCTGAATCTTTACACCTCTTTGCTTTTGGCTCATCATCTTAGGAATCATCACTAAGCTCCACAAAGTTGACCATCTTGAGCTCATGCCGATTGGCACCATCACCGTGCCGATCGGCACCTAGAGCAACAACATCTATATGAGAACGTAGCTCCTTCAGATTTGTCCTTCTTCTTGTCTTAGCTTCTCGTGCTCGTTTTATGCATCATAGAATCTCATTATTAATCTCCCATGGTACTTTGCGTCCTCTAGCAATAGGAAAACCACCGTCCATCACAAATATCCTAGGGATAAACTTTGGATCATCATTAATAAAGTTCTCTACTTGCCGTTGATGATCTTTCATATAGAAGAAACACTTACAACCTTGAACAGTGGGCTTCTTATGAATTTGATTTTCCTGAAAAACCTCCCAAGTGGAAAGGACACACGGCTGGGTTTGGTGCCGATTGGCATCACGCGTGTGCTGATCGGCATTATCTTCCTGTTGATTTGTTGTATCCTCAGCCTCAGTAGCAGTGCTCTGTAACTCAATATTGTACTCGCTATAAAGTCTGGATCTATAAGTAGTCAAGAAGCAATCTTGATCTAAAACCACTTTCTCTTTGGCAAAAAGCATCTTCTCAAAAGTGACTAAACTTTATCTTTAGTTTGGAAAACATTGGGATAAAATCACAAAGTTGAAAAATCATCTGTAATTTTGGCCATGGCAATCCTAGTCATGTCTACTTGATCCAATGCGAAAATCACAGACAACATATCTTCAAATTAGAACAAGAAGACGATATAATTTTTGGCAACACTAAATTGAAAACTTAGGGCGCCAATTATTATTAAGGCCTTTTGGACCACAAGAGGACAATAACCTCGCACTTATGGGAAGACAAATAGATGACATATCAAAAGTCAGTCATGTGAAAATGATATCCTAACTTCACCATTGAATCAGATGTCAAGGAGGCAGTGTTCCAAATGGAACATAAAAAAAACTATTGGACAAGAAGGTTTTCTAGCAGAATTCTATCAAATCTTGTGGGAAATCATCAAAGAGGATTTGACAGCATTGTTCAAAGACTTTCATGAATAGAACATATCTCTCTTTGGTTCAAATTTTGGGGTAATTACCTATTACCTAGGACTAAGGATGGAAAACAAAACCAACAATAGAGACCAATTTGTCTACTCAATGACAACTTTAAGATTTTCACAAAGGTTGGCATAAATAGAATAAAACGATTATTATTTATAGTAGTGAGTCCATCGCAAATTGTCTTCATGCCATGTAGAAACATAATGGAAGGCCTTGTCATATTATATGAGACCATTCATGAATTAGATTAAAAAAAACTTAGCATAGTCATTCAAAATTGACTTTGAAAAGAATATGATAAACTTAAGTGGTCCTTCTTACAACAAATCTCATGATTGAAAGGTTTCACACCCAAGTGATGCAGATAGATTCAGAATTTTATCACTCGAGGTAGCCTTGGCATTTAAGTCAATGATGATATTGGACACAACTTCAAAACAAAGAAAGGGTTATGCCAAGGAGACCCCATGTCACCCATTTTTATTTCTCATTGTGGCAGGTATCCTTGCTCTATTAACTAAAAGAACAAAAGGTGATAGCCTAATAAGATGTACCATCCCACATTTAACAAATGATGTCCTATCACCTATTAAACAAGGGATTATCAAGTATCATGATCAACTTACATAAGAGAAAACTCTTCTATTATGGTGAAGCAAAACAATTCAAGAACCAATATACAGACCTTTTCAGATGCAATGTAGAATAACTCATTCGGACATTTGGGTATACCAATGCATCATACAAAAATCCACAATACTGACTAAAGCAACATCGAAGAGAGGTTATAAAAAAGTTGACTTTCTAGAAAGCTAAGCATTTATCTTATGGAGGCAGACTTGTCCTCATTAATTTGGTGGTTAGTAGCCTACCCATGCTCATGATGTCTTTCTTTGAATACCCACAAGGCAAGAAGATAAAAAGAAGTATCGCCTAGCAAAGTGGAATATCATATACCGCCACCTGCAATTTGCTTCATCCAAAATCTTGTAAGTTTCATGAACATTGGATCCCCAAATGTATGAATGTTTTGGTGATGAATGACAACCATGAATTATGACTAATGTCTACACGAGTGTTGTGCATGCTGAAAACGTTATCCACTACAAATGGGATTGTTGATAGTTGCCTTGGTGATTGATGATGACCACAAGCATGGAGGCTTGAAGAGCTTCATGGAGTCCAGGGTTTGATGGAGATGGATCAAGGCTAAGGACAAGCTAGGCTCAAGTGTGTTAGATCACATGGCTAGCTGTTAGGTCTTGAGTGCATAGGAAAAAGCAGACTATCAAGAGGGTCTAGGTCATATCTCTTAGGTCTTGCTAGTCGGTGATGTGTGTGTATGCTGAGTGGAATCACAAGGCACTAGATAATAATGGAGAGGCCAAGGAATTGTTGGTGAAAGCCAGGAAAATGAAGTCAAGGAGAGGGTGAGAAGTTTTTAGCTTCAAGGAAGAGATCTGATAGTTTGGTGGTAGAGACTGGACTATCCGGTGTGAAGACCAAATAGTATGGTCTCTTGATGAGGTAATAGAATACAGAGGAGCTTTTTATTAGGATTGAGGAAAATGAAGACACAAATGTCCATTCTGAAGATAGGACCGACGAGTCATCAAAAGAGGAATGTCCAAAGAGTTTCACAAGGAAACATGTCTTTGGAATGGAAAGGTGTTGGTCATTTGTATGCATCTATTTATATACCACAAGTGGACAGTGTGTACATTGTAGTCTTTTTTCCTCAAAGTATTCCAACGTTTAATCGAATTTATAGAGACTAGTGAGAATTGAGCAGAATTGTTAGTAAAATTTATAATCTAGCATTCTAGTGAGTGTGAGCATTGGTTTCAAAGGGCTGGGGAGTTTGTGCCAATCGGCACACTAATGTGCTAATCGGCATAGAGGCTTTTTAATGAAGCCTGTTTAAATTCGCAGAAAGACTTATGATAAATGTTCAGTGAGTTAGCTTATTTCTACTAGTTGAGATCGTAACCACAAAGTATAATCAAATAGCATCATAAACGGAATTACTTGAATATTAGGAACTAAGGATCGATAGAAAAGTGACACTTTTCCGACAAGCCCTGTCATGGCCAGTTGCCGTATTCGGTCTACCACTTTCCATTCTACACACATCTATTATCATGGAAATATGGCGCATACAAGATCCGGAGTACTACAATAATCACCATAATCAAGATAGCAATCTAAATACTTAGCCTATGTACTAAGCATTGAAACAAGCACATGTAAGGCCATAAAATCCAAGATGTTTTTGCGTGCTTAATATCTACCTTTTCGCTACGCCATAATTATTAATGAATTAAACTCAAAGTTTGGTGTAACTAAAAGATTTTGAGAAGCACAAATCTTGACACAAATTGGAGCCGTTAAATTCAGATGTTGATTTCCCTGAAGAAAAAGGTCTTATTAACCATAAACACGGGAGAGCTTGGAGACATCAGACATGGTCATCCTATATTGTATCTGAAATTGTTGATTGAGCGTTGGAGCTGGTTGTAGATCATGCAGGTTTTGCTGCCCTTGTTTCTGATAAGACAAAACCAGTGAGCCTGCCAGCTGTGCTGCCTATGGATCGATAGAGCATCTGACATACCTTGTGCCAAAGTACTCGTCTCTAGTACTGGGATTATCAAATACATGTACTGGCTACCGGTGAAAACAAAGCTCCCCTCATACAATCGTAATTTTCACTGTCTTGACCCATGCATGCCTGCAACACCAGAAACCAATCTCTATCGAGCAAATCAACTGCCGGTGAATCAAGTCGTTGATAAATCACCGTGTGCATAATAAGCTACGTCGTCTTTGTTTGCGTCATTCCTGATGATGGACCGAGTTCAGCCTGAACAATTTAATAACCATTTGGCCTTGTTCTTGACCGGTCGATCTATCGCATATCTGCAAGGCTCGTCATCACTAATTGCAACAGCATTTGGTGTTTGTGTTATCGCCGTCATACAAGTCAAAGAAGTCGCATGGTTTTCATCACGCGGTTGCTTTTTGTTTCTCCCCTGCAGCCCTGCTGAATCTTTGTGGAGATAAATGTATTTATCGCTTCAAACAATGTCAGCCGCCTCCGGATTATTATTGTTAACCACGTCACTTTCGCTCTCAATTTCCGTATATATATACAGGTGTACTTCCATTGCACTTACATGTCCCAACACAAGTACATAGTTACATAGTAGAGCGAGAAAATTAAAGAGGAAGGTGTAGAGAGAGAAAGAAACGCGCAGAAAGAGATGGAGGCAACCGACTTCTTCAGTGTGAGCGAGTGTAAGGGCCAGAAGACCATCGACGGCGAGCAGGTGCCGCTGGTCCTGACGCCCTCCGGCGGCAACGACTACGAGGCGCTGGTGGAGGCCCTGAAGGCGAACCGCGAGTGGGTGGAGGCGAAAGTGGTGGCCAACAGCGGCCTGCTACTGCGCGGCTTCGACGTGCGCGACGCCGTCGAGTTCAACGCCGTCGTGGAGGCGCTGGGCTGGCCGGACATCCGGTACGTGGGCCCGGCGCCCCGCACGCACATCCACGGCCGCGTCTGGACCGCCAACGAGGGGCCGCTCGAGGAGTTCATCTATTACCACCACGAGATGGTCCTCGTAAGTATACACATCATTTCGTTGCTCCATCATCCTGATCGAGAATAATTCGTCATCACCATTAATTGATTAACTGTCAACAATCAGATCACGGAGTTCCCGGGCAAGGTGATCCTGTTCTGCCAGGTGCCGCCGCCATCAGGCGGCGAGACCCCGTTCGTGCCGAGCTTCCGGGTAACAGAGCGCGCCCTGGCTGAGTTCCCGGAGATGGTGGAGGAGCTAGACGCCAAGGGCCTCCGGTACACCTTCACGGCGCTGAGCAAGAACGACACAAAATCCATGCGCGGGCGCGGGTGGGAAGACGCCTTCGCGACCTCGGACAAGGCCGAGGCGGAGCGCCGCGCGCGGGCGCTGGGCATGGACGTGGAGTGGCTCCCCGACGGCGGCGTGCGCACGATCCTGGGCCCGCGCAAGCTCACGCGCGTGTTCCCGGGGAGGAAAGGCCGGCGGATGTGGTTCAACACGGTGGTGGGGATGCACGGGAAGGAGCTCAGCTCGGCCACGTTCGCCGACGGGTCCGAGATCCCCGCGGAGTTCGTGCGCCGGTGCGGCGAGATCATCGAGGAGGAGAGCATCCAGTTCAGGTGGGAGAAGGGGGACGTGCTCATCCTCGACAACCTCGCCACGCTGCACGGTCGGCGCCCATCGCTGCCGCCCAGGAGGGTCCTCGTCGCCACCTGCAAGTGAAGGACAGACGTGGCGCGTGATTACTCGATATACTGCGCCACTAAAAACTAAATAAATACAGTAAGAGACTATTTATTAGGAGTGAGTTAGGTCGATCGACGATCAGCTTGTGATGCAGGAGTATTTGGTGTCGGTTTGCAATTGTCATGTTGTTCACGATATGGCATGCATTTGTGATGATGGTGGTATGAGGTTTCCTTAATACCGTATTAGTCAAAGGCGTGCATGAGACTGCAGTGGATTTCATCTGCCGCTGCATGCATTTAAATATATGGGTTAACCGCAGTGTTGACACCTGAATGAAATAAGAATTGGGTTTATGGTGATGCACTTCACTGGTTTACATTAACCGCAGGCTTGATGGATATTAATATTGAAAGGTTGGCTCAGGTATTTCATACTTGTATGTGCCAAATCTTCTTGCTCCATGTCGAAGGTTATGCATAGTTGGCCACGCTTTGGTGTCGCTCCACTCAACAAGAAGCATCACTTGCTCAGGGTTAGCAGCAAAGGTCAGTGAATGAACCACCAACTTTGCATTGCATCCTCTGGGTCTGGGAGCAAAAAGTTTACCGGGATTAAACAAATTCCATTCCGAATCCGATGTCCTATTGGAAAGTACAAGTTTCCCTAGAGACTAGCGTCATCTGAAATTTCTAGCAGACATAAAATGTTACAGTACACCAGCAAAAGTACAAAGATGTGCCACTCAGCTTTCAGTGACAGCAGTTCGGCTCACGCCCAAATGGCAAGAACATTAAGTGCCTAAAATATGCTCTGCAAAAGGTCAACAATGCAAAGCTGGTGCGACAAATTCACATAGATAAAAACAGGGATACAGTACATATTGGGCACACCAGGTCATTGGACCTAAAAGACAATAGCTCATCCAAAGCAGTCCCTATCATGGACAAGTTAGGCAATTACAACGATAACAGACTATTCTCTGACAGGGCACACACTTCGCTATGAGATTACTCAGGCATAGTCAGGAAATTGGCTTCCGACCAACAGTAAGTACATCAGTAACTAATGGCTTCAGATTATTAGTAACAAGTACTGCAATCACACTGGATTTACATTGTACATGAAGCACGGAAACCTAAGGTGGATCTAATAAGTCACGGCAGGCATATATATTCCTAGAAAATGCCTGTAAAAGTGCCTGATTTTCACTTATACTGGGGCTACACAACACTGAAATATCTCTAACTGTCCACAGCATGTGAAGTTTGCACCTGTGGCTGCGGCTGAGCGGCTGGTTGATGTTGCAGCTGCACCTGAGGGGGTTGATCTGATTGCACCTGAGGTGGCTGCTGTTGTTGCACCTGAGGTGACTGCTGTGGTTGCACCTGCGGCTGAATTTGAGGTTCTGAGGATTGACCTGGTAAGGGATGCTGCTGCACTTGTGGGGACTGCTGGGGTTGCAGATGCATTGGCAGTTGAGGCTGTGAAGGTTGCTCCGGTAGGGAATGCTGCTGCAGTTGTTGGGGATGTTGCAGCTGTGCATGCACCTGCAGTTGAGGTTGGAAGGAATGCTGTGGTGGCTGATGGAGCTGCAGTTGAGGTTGGACATATTGCTGTTGTGGTGAATGCAGCTGCAGCGGTGGCTGCACAGGATGCTGTGGTGGAGCCTGCATCTGCAGCTGCATTTGTGCCAGCTGCTGTGGTTGCTGCTGTGGCTCTTGTTCTGGCTCCTTTGGCTTGGCGGCTCCATTATTCATCCTTGCTCGGGCCTCGGCAAACATCCTTTGTTGCTCAGCAACAGCTTCTTCCTCTGTCATCTCCACCCCGGTGAACTTCCCAGCTTTTGGAGAGTCCTGTTTAAGAGAAATGTTGGTGTCAATGTATAGTAGAGATCAAAGAATAATCTGCATAGCTTTGTGGGTAACACGCAGGACAAACCAGAGTATCCATTTTGTGTTGTTCATATGCAGTATACACCTCCTCAATGTACTCTTTGAAGCCAAGATCCTAGAATAGGAAGAATAGTGATAAGCACAGGAAATTCACATATTTAAATAATACGGCTAGAATGGAATAATTAGTCATATAAATTCAGTTCACAAATACTTTACAGCACACAATCTAAACTATTTACTATGTATATCAGTAAAACATTTTCTTCAATATTTTTATCTTACAGTTGCAGCATATTGAAACAATATAGATTGCCTTCAATACTCAACAAGCACACATAAAACAATATTTGCATTAAACTTAAACCAAACAATGAAGAAAATAGAATTTCCCAAAAATCCCAAAACAACATCCATGGTCATAGCTATTAAATTCTCATACATCAATTCTAAACAATTCCTCCATTCTCCAACAATTTAAACATTTCATTTGACAATAACCCGAAACCTGTCCTTGAGTAAACTTAATAAAACACTCTTATGAGTATAACAATAAAATTATGAAAGGAGAAAAGACTAACACTCAGAGCCTTGAGAACATGCTCTGGAGCAATCGTTTTCTTCTCTTCTCGGCTGCACACTTCATTGGATTCAGAAGACAGGAGATTGATGAACTCTGAATGTACAAAAAAAAAGTTCATTCAAGCTGTAAGACTGGCAAAGGAGAAATCCAACTCAATATGTCTAAAAGAATCGATAACTATCACAAGTATGAAAATCATCTCAACAGAACAAGTCATGTGGCACGTAATCATAACAGGAAAAGGCTGAGAACATGG
The DNA here is from genome assembly GCA_030378355.1 of Eleusine indica. Classification (NCBI taxonomy): domain Eukaryota; kingdom Viridiplantae; phylum Streptophyta; class Magnoliopsida; order Poales; family Poaceae; genus Eleusine; species Eleusine indica. The sequence goes on from CM059499.1 coordinate 16,006,259, forward strand.
AATAACAAATCATAAAATTTAATCCTACAACAATCTTATACGAGCACACACAGGACCATGTTAATAAGCTATCCTAAGTATTATATCTTTTTTATTCATATTGATAAGCAGATATCTGGACTTTGGACTTTAAACTGAGCCAGGTGAAATAATAATGTTTTAACACAAATCAATAGTTCAACCACAAATGTCATAACAATCTGCATGTGCTGTAGATTTTAATTGACTCTTTTGGCCAAGTTCACTCCAAAATAGTATACATACTACATAAGAAGGTTGAAAATTGTTCTGGTTATATTTTATACAGGACAATTACATTGTACTAAATAGACTACTCAAATAAAATTTCCTGCATTACACATAATAGTGTGATATGATGAGTATAGCCATTATGTTCTATAACACATATCGTTTGCATGCGTACCAACACAACATTCAACAAGAAGATCCTGAGCATCTCTTGCCACTCGAACATCAGGAGGAAGCATCTCCTTAATGATCTTAAACATTGTTGCTGAAAAACAAAACGGAATGTTCAATCAGTACATGACTTTAGAACAGGTCCACAGATTAGAAAAGTTTCAAATGCTTCCATCCATGATCCAGGAAATAATTTTCTAATTGAAATAGCTATAGTCTGGCACAACATTAGTAGAATAGTTGCAAACTTGCGACTTCATATTGTTAATTTGTTACTCGTTCACATTTCAAGGTATAATATTGGTTAAGAAAATGTATCACCACAGAGCTCATCATTAAAGCTTTTAATACATCGCAGAACATCAGCCATGCACTTTCTCAACATATCAAACCATGAGAAACACTCCTTTTTTTTGTTGTTACCAAAATAAAACTAATCAAGTCACAGAGAAACAAATTTCAAATACTAGCAGCAAAACAATCAAGTCCTTATGCATAGTAAAATTAATCCCGTTTCCAATTGTTGAACTTCATAATTGACCAGCTAGTACCTGTCAGACTTCATAGCCCTAAGCCTTATAGCAATTAGGCATTGCACAACAATACCAGTCGACTCAACAGTCGGGACCAAATCTACTAGCGATAACCAAACAAGAACCCCACACTCTGACACACAAGAAACCCTGAAACAGTTAATAAGGAAATAAACACTCTACTTTGATTGTGAAAAACTACCACTAAATCAGGAAACCAAAATACGGACGCCAGATTTAACCAATCATAATCCATGAGAAATCAAGACTTTGACACAACCTTAATCCTACCAACCAATTCGTGCAGAATACCACCTACGCAAACTAAACTTCTCCTTCCACATCAAGAACAAAAGCCAAAATTCCATAGGCTTTCATCTCAGAGAATCGCGCCCAGAAGTCAAAATCCCCCAACGAGAGTATATACAGGGGCCGAGAAGAACACGCCTACCAACCTACACGTACACGATACCTAACAGCTTCATAATCATCATAAGTATAGAAAAATCAACAGACTCCTACATCTACGAAGTGATCTAAGGCAGGGGACACTCACATTTGGGAAGGGAAACATCCTCCTTGGACTTGCCCACGATGTCCATCGGATCCATCTTGGGGTGCGGCGCCGAATCCGCAGGAAAGAACGCCTGAGCGAGGGAAGTGGGGTTCCCCCGCGCGCAAAATCGATGTGAATTCGACTCGAGCAGCGTGGAATCGGAGAGCTAGGGTTCGGGGGGCAGCGGAGGCGAGACGAAAACGAGGGGAAGGGAGAGGAATAGGAAGGGGAAAACAATATGCCCTTTTTCTCACAAACACCCTTGAGGTTGATATTATTTAGAAATCGCACCATCACGCGCGTAAGCGGGAAGACGAGCAAAGAAAATATAGCAGTATACACCCTAGATTGTGCTTTATTTTCAGATGTTTTCACCTACTCCCTCTGTTCACAAATAGATGTCATTTTAACTCTGAACACGGGAATTAAGGAAAGGTGGAATGAGGAGGAGAGAGATAGAGATATAATAGAAAAAGAGAATATTGTATTGGGAAGAGAGAAATGTATATTAGAAAGTGAAAATGACATGTAATTTAATAAAAGTGAGTAAGGCTAGAATGACATGTATTTATGAACGGAGGGAGTAACTGCCAAGCATGAACGCACCAGATTGCCCTCAAACAGTCAACTCAACCCCGAGAATATTTTCGCAACCATTAACGTTTTTATGAAAAATAAATAAATTTTTTATTAATATCATAATCAAACTTTGAAATCAAATATTTCAAGCAGCGAAATGAAAACTACGACCTTAAAAACAATTATGATAATCAAACAGCAACTCGAGTGACTACTGAAGGTGCTGAACTTAAAGAAAAAAAAAGTATGAGAATCAAGCAGTCATTCAAAGTGGATAGCAATAACACTAGCAGATCTAGTACCTCAATAAGTTCTACTCGCCACAAACTAAAAATTTTAGGCTCCAATTGCAAGGGACATGATTTTGAAGGTCTGATATTTATTTTATGTCCACACGTATATGTGATTTAGGTGCATGGATGCGTACGGATGAGTATGGACATCGGAAGGGGAGTAAAACTAGAGCTGGCTCGTTAAGGCTTGGCTGGTAAAAGCTCATTAAACTAACGAGCGAGCTCAGCTCGGCTTGGTTTGTTTGGAAAGTTTGAGCCGGCTCGTTAGGCTCACGAGCCAAGCATGATTTAATTTTGATGATAAAAATATTAATTAATTTATATATTTTAATAATATTAAAGTATGGTAGCAATGTCGAGAACATGTCTGGTGCTCCTAGTGGGTCTTGTGCTCCTGTGCTCCTATTCTATATAACGCAAAAATTATAGATATAAAAATTGCAACAAAAATATAAATGGATAGATAATGTCATCTTTTATCATCATGTAAAGTCTTATGTGTCACAAAAATTTGAGTATGTTGCAACAAAAAAGTGAAATCAGTGCATCAATAGTAATGGGTTGCGGGTTTGACATGAACAGTAGAATCCGTAACTATTTAATACAAAATTTTTCTTTTTTATTTTTCTATAAATAATTATCCGTTGCATCTCAAATTTTGTATGGCACTAGAGGATTGCATTCTCTATCCATCCATATTTTTGTTTGAATTTTTTGAGCAGTGTAGCTAATGCTATAAAGGATGGGAGCACCTGATACTTTTTCTAATAATGTCCTAGATATTATCGAAAAGAACATTTTCAAAAACATAAATTTGACTCTATACAATAAATAAGTCCAGATATGACAGATGTTTCAACATTAAATATCAATTTCATGACCTTTATTTATATATTTAATACAATTTAAGCTTCACTAAATATAAAAATATGAGTTTTCTATTAATTTGAAGGTGGATAATTTCATATTATCGAGTTTATCGAGTGTACCGAACAATTCACGAGTAGCTCATGTCGGTGTTTAGATTACCGATTAGTAAAATTTGTTCACAGGAGTGCGCGCTTCGGGTTCGGTGATGGCTAAGCAAGAGGACACAAGGGATTATACTGGTTCGAGGAAGCCCTTTACATCCAGTTCGCGGGTCTGCTAGTGTTACTTGCTCCGGTGAGGAGGTACACTAGTGATGAGAGAGGAGAGTGCTCCAAGTCTCAGGTGAAAGGTGTGTGTGCGTGATTGCTATTGTTGTGCGTATTGTCTCTCGTATGTTGCCGATCCCCAGAGAAGAGTGTGAGTCTCCCTTTTTATACTTCAAGGGGAAGGGCCCAATTACAGAGAAAGAGAGAAAGAGTTCTACACGTGTTAAGTTGGTGGAGGCGTGCTGAAAAAGGTAAAGTTCCCAGTCGGCGGTGTGGTCTTTAGTCTTTGTGGGCCCCACTATCCTCTATCTCTCTCTCTAGAGGAGGGACACACGGAACCGAACAGAACCAAACACAGGGCGAGGCGAGAGGGTTACGACGTAACCGAGTAGGACTCGATCGGCGATCGGCCGAAAGCGTCGGCGAGACACGTGATTGGTCCGGACTCACGGTGCAGCAGAAAAACTTGGCAAGCGATCGGCTGACCACAACTTGGCAAGCGATCAGCCAAGTAGGAGAGCGAGACGGGGTAAACAGATGCGATGGAAAGCAAACTGTGGTGGTGAAAACACACGGCACGACGGAAGGATACGACGATGATAGGAAGAAAACGATGAAACACAGTGTACCAGCAACGATCAAAAGCGAAAGCACAAAAACTCAACAACGCAAATTATTGAACGAAAGTGCGAGGCTTAAAACCGTACTAGGGTAAACTTTTTTTTTGGTAGTTTTCGGTTTATGTGGATTTGAATAAACTCACCGAGAAACACTAGAATTTGATACCACTTAATAGGTGTAGAGTGCCCGATCTTTCGGCGAGTGGAGATAACTTCGATTTGGTGGATGTTGACCCTCACGATCCGACTACGACAAGCAAGCCGAAGCGCCAATGCAATCGCTGAACCAACTTCCGGAGGATATTAACTTTACGGTAAACAAGATCAACCTGATCACGAGGATCAATTTTTTCGCGCAATCGAAGAACGAGCAAGAATTAGAGGCGAGCAATCTGATATATTGCACGAAGGTGGAGTTCTGAATTCACGTCGAGAGAGGGATGTATAGCTAAGCTAAACTTAAAACAAAACTCAAAGATTGCAAGGGGCGCAGCCCTTGACTAAATAGGGGAAGGACGAGGCATCTAGGACCGACTGAAGTGGAGAGACGCGCGGTGGAGAGGGAGTTGCGCGACTTGGGCCACATGGGCCTTCGGGCGGTGTCATCCTGGGCCGTCGTTCCTTAGCATCAAAACCGTATTCAATTCCTGGGCTCGAGCTCTAGTGATTGGACCCTTGTACGTTGTCGTCTTGTTGTAAGATGGATCCGTCACTCGAGGGGGCGCGACGACGAGAGGTGGAGGCGTGACAACTTGATTTGGCACGCCATCTTCCGTCGTCATTATTCGTATGTTGTTGATGCCCTCATCATTATTTACCCTCGACAGCTCACGAGCCAGCTCATTAAGAAATCGAGCTATAAAAGGAACTCGGCTTGTTCTTTTAAAAGACCAAGCCGAGCCGAGCCAAAATTATGACCGAGCCGAGTTGGCTCACGAGCCTCGAGCTTTTTTTTTCCAAAAAGTGAGTTTAAATTAATGATCAAGTTAAGAAAATTCTATTTTTGGCTCGCATATATTGACTCAGGTCCCATAGTTCAACTAACAAGTTGTTGTATATCCCTGGCACACAAGCCTAATGAGTTAGCTCAAACTAATTATCAAGTATAGACAAATCAAGTATTTAAAAACTAATTAGTTTGGTTGTTTAACGACTGAGAGCCAAGAGAGCTGAACCGAGCCATCTCAACATCCACCTAATAACAACTATATGCAAACTCACCAACCGGTCTTACACCAGGTAGTATTCGGCAAGTACCTCCCTACGTTTGAATACGCCTAGCACAATTGCCTGTTACCTCTCAAACATAGGCTGTAATTTTTCATTAAAAAAACATAAGCTGTAATTGAGCATGTGAGTTGACATTTTTTTGTTACAATAGCTATAACTTGGGTTTCAATAGCTATAGGCCAGGACACTTAGAAGTTAGAACTCCTATTTTTCTGAATTATATTTATTTTCTTGGAATAAGTTACAGCAAATTACATATTCATATTCTGTTGGGTATTTATGTACTACTTCGGTTTTTAAATTATTTTGACCATTCGCTTATCTAAAATATCAGTTTAAATATATAAAAATATTAGTTATGTTTTAATTTCATATAATAAATCATACAAAATATATAATATTTTATTAAATAAGTCAAATAAACAAATGTAACTTAAAATCAACGACAGTCAACTCGTTCAGACCCACGCGAAGAGCCGCAGTCCTGGCATGTTCTGCCGACTGCCAATTTGCATCCACCAGCCCGCGCGCCTGCACCGCCGCCGCTGGCTTGGATGGCCGAAGCGTCCAATGTCTTGCTGACGTCTTTGTAGGTCGTTTCTGCACACGCACGGAAGCACTCTAAACTTCCTTTGAGCCCCATGGATAACTCTACCGGAGCTCACCGCCAAGGCCCCAAACACTTCAGCTCTTTTCCTTCCAAGGACACTAGGACAGACATATATTATTTTATTTAAAATTGTTCAGACTGAATTAAATAGAAGCCATATACGGCATTAGCACGCGGCAAGGTATGAACTACTCAACGCTTTCAACTATGAATGATACCGCACAGAACAAAACCTCAATGCCAAATGAGAAGGCTATGAGATGAGGTTAGAAATTACAGCACTTCACGTATATTTCGAGAGGAAAAGACAATTTCGTTGGAAGGGACTCTGATACAGAACGAATATGATTATCCTACAATCTTGTAGCTTGGATTGACGAGGTTCTCCAAGCCTGAGACGACCTGGATTGATTCGATGACGTCACCAACCTTCAGGTCCGCCAGATAATCCTCGTTCTCAGTTACATATCCGAATACGGCGTACCGCCCGTCCAATATGTTGGCATTGCTTGGTGTCAGCTCACTCTCTTTCAAGAGCCAAAACACTTGACTAGAAGCTGAATTGGCATCGAATTCCTGTTCAACATAACTCAAGTTAGAACATGTTGGTTACATGAATACCTGTGTATGCCGATATGTTCAATCCGCATAAAACTTGCCTCTCTAGCCATTGCCATCGTTCCAAATGCGTTGAAAGGAAGTTTTGTTTGAGCTTTGTAGCGACCAAGATCCTGAAATGCATGATTACTTGCAACATTTAAAAAGGAATATTCAATTATACAGCTGGAAATTTGCTGCAGTGATGAAAGAATGAATAAGAGGGAAATAGTTGTTGCGTACTTCAAGTGTTTCACCATATACAGGAGCCTTATCACCATCAACCATTATCTCAAGAGGTACTGTACGAGTTTTGCCAGTACCGGGATCGATAAATCCCTCAGCTGGTCCCTCAGGATCACCAGTTTGAACAACAAAGCCGTCAGCTGCAAAAGAACACAAAAAGCTCATTGTATCCCTATGGTTCCAAATAATAGAGAACGCATCTAGTAACACTTGATTGGTCATTCTGAAAATATTTATGATCAACAGATATAATATATTATTGATGAAAATCCAGTAGATACATTCCAAGTATCAAATTTAGGTCTAGCATCCCATACAATATATTCGAGAATCGAGCAAAAACATTCCTCAGAACTGTTAAAGTACGAGTGAGTGCTGCTTGCAACAAAAGAGTACATAGTATTTCTAAATATCAAATTCCTGTCTAAATAAGATTACAGATTTCAAATTGCATTATAATGCTAAAAATGGTGGGGCAATGCAAGAGATGGTATAATCATTAGTGTTACAAATATGATTATGTATTGGATTGAATAGACAACAGACAGACTACAATGAGAGTCAAGGGCCATATATATAGATTAGAGGAGGGAAACCCGAGGACTAGGATATGACACTACTGATGTTGACTATTATATCCTTAATAATTAGTAAAAGCCCCAAGATTGACTTACCTCTTTGAATTTCCATGCCATCATAAAATTTCCTTTCCACCAGATCTATGAAGTTCCCAGCAGTCACAGGAGCATTATATCCGTCCAGAACTATCCGGAAGACACAATCTTCTAGGTTGGGATTATCCTTGATTTTAACCTTCATATCCACAGTAGCTCGTCCTTTGAGAAGGGGCATATTGCTGAACTCTTCTGGTATTTCAAAAGGGAAGCCATCGACCATGTCTTCTTCTACACTGCAGAAATGCAATGTCCCAGGAAGAGCTCAGCTGCAGAGCCAATGACAAGGTATAAATGAGAACAATAGTTTCATAACAGTTCTCACAACTATTCAGAGGCAGGTACGATTGAATCCTCTAGCATTAGATAATTGTTTTCGTGAAGAGGCATTAGATAATTATTTGTTTTAAAAAATTTGCTCATCAAGAAAGAATATTACATCAATTGACACCATACTTTAGAAATTTTCACTTGGCTCTCAGTGATAGTTACCACTTATAAGAACTATTACTTTAGCATCAGCAGCACAAAGAATATAATGCTCTTCCATCAAGAAGTAACGTTTACTCACGTTCCAACATATTGGAGAAGCTCTTTCTGCTTTGGAGCTACAGCATCCCTGTTTTTATCTTCGACAACCCTTTGAAGCTCCTCGAGTCCGACGGCCAATTTATCCAACAATTCTTCTCCATTTGCTCTTTTTGATTCAGCAAGACCTTGAAGAATCAAGTTCCTTCCATTGCTCAGTGCTCTTGATGCTTGTCTGACATTCTAGAGGTAGGATGGAAATTCATAAGTTACTGAAAAACAGGTGCAGAGCAAATAGAAGATACTTGGGGACAGAAGGGCAGCTGCTTTCAGTGACTGAATGCCTCATCCATTGTCCGAGAAAACCCAGATATATGCCCTTCAAAAGCATGACTTACTCTTTCAACTGAATCCAAGGCTCTAACACCAGCAACCTTGAGGCTGTCGGTGATATCTTCCAGCGGCTTTTGAACTTCACGAATAGCTTTGTTATCTATTGGCAAAGCATATCTCAATAAAGCACCAGGATCTTTAACAGGAGGTCCAGAGATCAGAACGGAAACATCTGGAATAACTGGTTGAAGAGGAGAAGCATGGGCCGACCATCCTAATGTTGGTGCACCAGTAATTAATCCAACTGACAACGCTACAGAAATTGCACATTCTTTCCATTTGAACAGATTTCTTTTCTGCATAGGTTGTAAAAAAAATGTGAGAAATGTAATAGAGGAAAATTTCCAACCAACTAGAGATCATTGTCTGTTTTTGGTCAGCAGGACTATTGATATCCTAAACAGCAGAAAAATTACATTCACTTCCAGTCATATTGCATATCCACAACGCAGAAATTTGCAAAAAAACAAAGTTATGCGCTCACTTACAATGTTTGCATATGTCAAAGAACAATTGAATGATTACCTCAAAAAGAAAGAAAAAAAACATAGTACTTTAGTTCGGCAATCTAGTATTTGACACTTCCAACTCTTTCAAGGAAAACAGTCGAGGCTGACATAATTTCCTCGATTAAAGAATACCATTCCAACCACAAGGATTTTCAAATTTTGCTATTACATTATTTAGCATTTCAGAGTCTAACACCCCATTCCCTGGGTACAGGCTACTTAGGGAGAGCAAAACAATTTCCCGGAAGTTATGCAATACCATGTCATTGCCGGCACTTACTCAACTGAATAGCTACAAATTAGACATGTTTTATGGGATCTTGAAGTGCAACACTGAGAAAGTACATGAATAGCTTTATATATCATGAACAAAATCTGAACCTTGTTACTCGGTTACTCCTGTTCTACAGTAAGAATCCCTTAGTATAAGCTCTATATCAACTTATACATTCGCTATCAATTTAGAATTAGCATTTCAGCATCTACGACCCCCATTCTGTGAGTACAGGCTACTTAAGGAGAAGCTAACAATTTCCTGCAAGTTAAGCAATACCATGTCATTACAGGCATTTACTCAACTGCATAGCTACAAATTAAACCTGTTTTACAGGATCTTAAATTGCAACACTGAGATACTTGGATAGGCTTATATCATGGAGAAAATCTGAACCTAGATAATTGGTTACTCCTATTCTACAGTAAGAATCCCTTTTCTACAAAACTGTCACCTTATAAGTTAGCCATCAATTTAGAGTTGCGATGTTGTGTTAAATTACACTTCTTTCATGGGTAACATCTGAACCTTGCTACTCCAATCCCACAGTAAGGTAGAAAGTCTCTCACCCCCAAAACTCCATGTCAACTCATAATCGTCCTGATCTTGCCAGATGAAAACAAAGTCAATACAGTGCATACAAGTTCACTACAAATATACAGGCTGAAATAAGAAATCTTCGCCCGTGCATTTCCACGCATCAACATTTCAATAGTTCAGTTCATGGATTCAATCAGGAGCAGGAAACTTCGGTACACTAAATGTAGCAATGACGCCGGTTCAATCACGAACTTAATCAGGTTCACCAACATCCCTCGCCCGATTGAAGCCCCAATGAAGCAGCAGCAACGCTCGCAGCACAAGCCACATTGCTACCAAATCGTCTCAGCAGCGTTTCAATCCCACATAAAAAACCAAAAAATGGCACACGGTGTACCGCGACAGCCTAATAAGAGCCCCAGGAAGAAGCAGACGCTCACCTCTTCCGGTAGGGCGCAGCGAACGACGGACCGGCGACCGCCGCGGGTGGGGAGGGGCGGCAGCGGCGATGGGCAGCTGCAGCAGCAGCGGGAGGAGGCGAGCGCCGCCGCCATGTGTGTCGCTAGGGTCCGGATGGCGCGAGGCGGGAGTGGAGGAGGGGGGAAAGCGGTGGAGGTTTCCCGTTCCGTGCAGAGGAGATGGTGCGGCTTGGTGAGGTGGATAAGGCGATGGAGGAGGCACACTGCGATTGGTGGACGCCGCGCTGAGGTGGATAACGCCACGGATAAGCCGTCCCCCGTTCTGACACGTTGCGTCAGGGCATATTCTCAATGCAAATGCTGAATTAGCACGACCATAGAACACGAACGGACGAGCCACATGCATCCAGTGTAGAACTTTTTACTTCGATACACACATGCTGCTTTGAGCAACACAACTTGAGATTGAAGATACTTTCTGTCCCAAAGAATGTGACTGCTGCCGACTGCCGTGATTTTTCCTTCTGGACTTGCAACAATGTGAACAGTAACCATGGAATAAGTAATGACGAACATGGCCGGCTCTATGGGCTTGCTTGTTTCAAGTGCTGGACTTATCCGTTGTTTCAAGTTTCTTTTTTTCTCTTTTGAGCTAATCTACGTTGTTTCAAGTGTTGGACTCATAAAGTTACAGGTCTGTAACGAGCCCCGTGTCTAATATATCTATGTATGTATATGCACTCTAAATTTTGGGGCCTCAAATTGGGTCCCTAATCCATCGTCCTCATCGCCCCGACCCAAAGCCGACGATGATGAATGTAAATGAAGGTTCACATAGCTTGCTTTAGGAGGAACACATATTTATATTGTACAATGCGAGCTAGTTAAAGAGTATCCTAACCTCTATTTTAAAACATTAAGAAAAACTATGAATAAGGTTTACAAAACTATTTGAACGGTGAAAACTATTTCCCACTGGTGTAAAAAAAAGGAGCAAACTAATCCCCACACGCGCATGCCAAATGGCCTTTGCGCCGCACACCCTATTTCGGGTTGTCCAAGAGTGACACATCCGTCGTGTCTAATATTATATGCACTCTAAATTTTGGGGCCTCAAATTGGACCCCTGGGCCGTCGTCCTCATCACCCCTAGGGCAGAGGTGGCATGAGGGAGAGAGAGGCGTAGGACAGGAGGAGGAGCTGGAGATTAGATGGGAAAATCCTTACTAATTTCTCAAAGAGATTAATTATAGTTGCTCACATATATATAAGGGACTTTTCTTGAGTCTCAAACAAACATAATATAGAATCTTTATCGAATTACAATCCTATCTTTTCTAACAATTCAAACTTCCTAAATATCCTAATTAATCTCTCTTTTTTTAACAATCCCTAACTCTAGCCACTTTTAGAAAGGAGAGCAGGACTACTCCCCCTGGTGCGCTGGCCCTACGGCCACAGATTGGGCGTGCCGGCCTGCTGACTCTGAGCCGGCCTGACCCATAACAGATTTGTAAGTAAAATTTTTATCCTTTCAATCGATTAAAGCCAAATATCACTCTTTTTGAACTGAAATTCAATGGTGGAACTTTTGAAAATAAACCCCCTAGATACCGAAACAGCCTTGCAACTCCGGAGTGATTTCAAGTTCCTTAATTTATGTATAACTGAACTATATGCAGATTGCATCACCCTCTTTGGGAATGCGTGTTAAAGGATGTGTAGAGGTCGCTGAAAGTTCAACTTTTAAGAGATAAGTCTTTTGAGCTTTTCTACCAGTTTAATGTTTCCTGATAAATCTAATATATGTGTTAGTAAGTAACTGAGGAGTAGATTGGCATTTGTCTGGAAGGTGCATGATCTGATGTGCTAGCCACCGGAATTCCACCTCCATCTTCCTATTTCCATCGCTAAGCTCGCTTCCCCTCTATCTCTGAACAGTGTAGCATCAGGTACATTTTATAAGAAATGTATATTTTTAATCATATGTCTAAAGTAAAGATTTATAATAATTTATGATTATCTATAATTTGTTTTGTTTTAAGGCCTATAACAACCCACATACATATTGCTAGTATAATATTAAGTGCATGAACGAAAAGTTTTTACTAGTACGTGTCATTGCTGGGCTGTGGGCTGCGTAGTTGAATTCAAACACTCGAAGTCTCAGAACGTCGATTAGTGGGTTGTGCCTTGATGGGCTCCGTAGTGGGCCGTGCCTTGACGGGTCGATGATGCCCGTGTCGCCTGTCAGATCGAGTCCTCGGCCTAGGCACTCCCGACATGAAATTAAAGAGAGTAGTAATATGTCTGTGCGTTGATACGGATTTTTAAAACTAATATATTTATAAATAAAATAGCTAAGTTTGTCAATTTACATAAATCATCGTACTAATTTTTTTTCAAATACATATAAAAAGAATAATTAAACCTTCATATGATGACGACACTTACTGATGAAGAAAAGATACTTCATGTTTCCAAGAAAAATTGAGCGTAAATAAAAAATGCTCAAAACATAAATTTGGTTGATAAATTACGATGTTCAAATTTATGGGAAAATACTCTACATTACATGTTATGGGTATTATGTGATTATAATTAACTATAGGGACCCTTCTGGAAATTATCATCAAAATAAAATACATAATTACAGTAAAGTATCAGGGCCTTCTCACAAAGTAACAACCGGAAAAACATTTTTTAGAACAGTTACATAAATAGTGTTAAAAATAGGGACCTATCTGTAAAGTATTGGGGTAACAGCACAAAAATCCTTTTTGAAAATGAATACAGGAATAGTGTAAAACACAGGGGCCTATATGTGAAGTATCCATACTTTGGGTATTTCCATACTATTATTTTTTTTAGAAAAAGTATGAACCGAGTCCATGGACCAAGCATCATCCGTGGTCCGCCGGACCACGGTGGACCGATTTCATGGCCTCTAATCAGGACGGCTCAAAATGGATCGAATGGCTCAAAATGAGGGGGTACGCTGGTTTTTAATAACGGCCGTTGATCTCTAGATGTGCCGCCACTATTACTTGCGACGACGCTCGGCAATGCCGTTCTTGGCAGAGACGGTGGCGCCATTGGAGGCAGTCACCGAAGCTGCATATGCGGCGCTACAACGCTCCAAACTCGTCGGAGATAGGTCAGAGACAAAGAGTGAAGTATGAGAAACTCACTAGGGCGTTATCGTCGTCAATGAAAGCACAACTCACTGCTGCTGGAACGAAACCTAACTCGAACGAAAAATCGATTTCATCTGTGCAGACGATGTTTAATACCTCACACTAGGCTGTGGAACTCAAGAACATAATTATTTAAGCAGTTGGAGACGACTTATCGATTCAGTGTCGGCTGAATCGGTGTGATTCAATGCCGGATACGTGAAACACTTATAAACCGAGTTGTAAACGAAAAAAACAACCGAACACGAACGGATAGCGGGACACCACGGACACGAAGTGGACGACGCACCTCAATTAATAAGTTGTAGAGATTGTATCGTGCTTATATCGGAAAAAATACGTGCTTTAGACCTACGCGTTTGCCATTGCCCGTTTGCACAGCACAACTCTCCATTGTGCCCGCTCTCCTCTTGCTAAACCGCTATCACCGAGATGTCGGTGATTTATCCATCATCAACCCACATAATTGTAGCTGAACTATACTTCTTCCTATGTCGTCACGTGAGAAAACCGAGATATAGGTCAATACAAAAGTGTGTGAACAGGAATAGGGTTACGTGACCTTTGATTTCTTTGTGTTACACAATACATGTGTGAGGTTAAAAGGTAATATGAGATTAATCTCGATCCATGTTAACAAGTCAAGATTAAAATACTGATTAAATATACAAAATAATCTATTTTAGCAAACAATGAGCGTAAAATAAATTAAATGATAGTTTATATTAGTATAAAGTAGACGTTATCTTTTTAAAAATATAAAAAACATATTTTCATAATAATGTGCGTGAGACCATCAAGCAGTGACAAGTCTAAAGAATGGGCCATACCCCACCCCAAGATTTGGACGCCAAGAAGACCCACCCCAGCCATCGGCCAACTTCCTGTCGATCGACACTTGCGGTTGAGCGGCTCAGGGTCGGGGAAAAAATTGGTAACGGGCAAGCGACGCTGGCTGCCTGGCTCAAATAGAGAGAAAGGTTGCGCCGCTGTGGCCAGAGCTAGGGACCTAGGATTGGCAGTGCACATGGGCGGCCGACAGACGGCAGATTTGGGCGATATTGTATGCTTTCTTTGGAAAGTTGCAGCAAAGAGACATATTGTCCATGATATACTTACTTATCAAGTTTATATTGATTTTACCAGTTGCAATAACAAGTGTTAAAAGAGATTTTTCAGCAATGATCTTTATCAAGAATAAGTTGAGAAATAAGATGAATGATACTCTTTTCAATGATTATTTAGTCACTTATATTAGTAGGATGTTTTTTTGACTATGAAAGAAATTGATATTGTTGAGAAATTCATGTCCATTAGAAAGCATAGGTCAGACAAAAACAAGTAGTTTTCTTTTTCTAATCGTTGTAAGCTTGTATTGGACCATTATTGCTGATTTTACTATGTTTTAAAGACATTTTAATATTCTATTGAGTTTCTATTGTCATATGCCATGTTAATATTGTTGTGCGACAGAATTTTTTTTTTTCTGGCCCCCCCTCACCTCCAATGCTAGACTCGCCACTGCCGCCAAGCCATGTGTCCCCGTAAAATGAGTCTCTTCACTGCAGGGGGTCATGTGATAGAATTTGCTTTCGGTTCATCAGACTTAACATTTGCACTCTTAATCATACAGGGACGAAGCAGCTTCGACTCATATGTATAAACTTTTGTCTATCGTCTGTATAAATACAGAAAGTAAGAAAGGTTCTTAGCATGATAACACAGCTAGCACAAATCCTACTAGTGTGCTAATATAGACCACTACAGCATTCAGTCAGTTCCGATAATCTTGATTACGCCTCTCTGTAACCTCCAACTGTGCACTCTGACGGTCTGAGGGCCAGTGACAATCTACCAAGAAGAACTAGCTTCGTTTTGGCTGTGCCCTCCTGCTCCCATTAGAGGGATCAGGTAGGCTGGAGGGCGTTAATTTCCGAAGAGAAGCGTGCAACATCATTACTGCAGAACACAACGAACTGAATTATTTCTAGAAACCAGATGAAATGAGGAAGGGAATTAGGATAAACCCTGGAGACCATTCACCTGCATAACTCAACCCGATGGCATACACAAGCGCAAACTGCAGGTTGCATACGTACAATAATATAGCAGTAGCTGTTCAGAAACAAAATAATTACAAGATTATTATGGAGGTAACATCACAGAATTACATTAACAATAATTTAAAGCAAAAATGATGAGCAAACTTCATGGAATAAAACTTTCACCAACCATGTGTGGTGCTACCATGAAAAAAAAATTAAAATGCCTGGCGCACTGCGCAGTATCAAGATTTTAAGTCACCCAAATAGGGCTTTAACACAGTGAGTTGCATGGCATGAGAGGAATGTGTCGTCTTGAGTATACAACTGAAATCTGCATTCTGGGCTCTATTTCCCAGAAGTAATAAAAAGACATACAGTAGAATAAATAAACCAAACAAATGAACAATAACGAGTTATATCAGTAACAACCAGGTTACCAGTGTTACTATTTTCCCCACAAAGATGCAATGTGGTGAATCTGCTAAAACTTGTCGGGCGCTTTTTGCTTTATTTTCCCGTAAATGACTGGTTACCAATAGAAACCAGCACATAATCAGTGCTTTCTTTTAACCTCAAGTAGCACCCTTAAATTCTGTACAATACCAATTTCTGGAACACCGAGGGCTAACTTGGTTACTTTCACTATTAATGATGTTAATTTCAGGGGAAAAACACATAATTATAAGGTTGTGAAACAAGAGGAATACAAAGATGAAGATAATTTGGCCGGAGCCACTAAAAGGACCTAACTGAAACAGATCGTGCCCCTAACTAATTCAATCTTTGTCTATGGGTCAGTAAAATTAACAATGGGTAGCTTTTCAAAAAGTATTTTGCCTGGGCATGAGAGTATTAAATTTTTCTTCATATCTGTGCAAAAATTTAAATAATAAAAGGGGGCACCTTAAACAGTATAGCTCCAGTATTCCAAACTACCATGCATACGGTCTCCACAAACTTGTTCAATGTGTCATCTAAGTCCCCAAACTAGCATGCATATCGTCTCCACAAACTTGCTCGATTTCTACCTTGCTATTTCTACAACCTACTTTCTTCACCAAATATATAACACCACTGCAAATATTTATGCTACATGCTGCAAACTAAAAATTCAGCTGCCCTTTCACCCTAGGTAGCAATGTAAACTGTTTAGGCATATCTCTTCTCATTATTGTACACAATGGCATGAAAAGCAATGTTTTGATGTGTTTCGAAGGCATATACGAGACAAGATGCTTTGTAATCGTCTATAGAAATTTGCAGTGGTGTACAGAAAATATTCCCCTAAATAATTTGGATGCATCTTGAAATACATGGCCCCATCAAGGAAAACAGAACCATAACAAAATAAAAAACATATGTGTAGTCCTTCATCTTAGTTATATTGATTCTGATATAATATGAGAGAAGAAAACTTCAAAGGTTGGAGCCCAAGTCTAGGCGATGCATTGCAATTTGCAACTGAAAACATGAGAATAAAAAAGCATTTCTATTAGGTAAGGAAAACATAAGGTGCTGATATAGTTTTCTACCATTTTACTGCATGGAAACCATGAAACGGAATCTTAGTGCTGTATCTTTAAGAACATAGGGTTGATAGATGAATTTGCTAGTACAGGCTAGAGCTTTCAGAAGAAATTATTGATTCCAGTGACAGGAAAACAAATATTAGGGGCAAGCACAACATTGTCCTAAGCAAAACACATCTGATAAGATGAATTATATGTTCTCCACGTCATAAACAAACTTAAGGAGCAGATGTTTTCTTCTAATCTTAAATTTGCATCAATCGAATGCTTTTCTAAATATATAGTGGAACAATTTTGGTGGAGATACACACATTTCAACAGTGAGCTACAGAAAAGATTAAGAACTCAACACAACGTTTTCTGCACTACCATTCTTATTTGAAAACTAAGACTTTTGAGGATCAAACTTGCACCCCTGCAAGCAATATGTTGAAACCCACAAGGTATCAATTTCTTTGCAACTAATGAAATGTACTACTCATCTATTCGACTTTGCTAGTGCAAATGTGCAATCTCAGTTGTCACTCTAATAAAAAAAGAAAAACTCACCGATCTGTGCACAGTGCAGAAGTGCCTGTGCAATACTGGGCGCCCTGGTGGTGAGCTCCCATTGGTCCCGGCAGTAGCGCACGCCCTCCCAGACGCCGACGCTGGCCAGCATCCCCAGCAGTGCCATCGGCATCCGGTACCTGTCCACACCCAATACAGACATCATCAAGCTAGCTGCTTGGAGCATTGAGATAAGCGGGAGGGGAATGTCACAGAGTACGTACAGGCAGCATGCGAAGACGAGGATGGAGAGCGCAGCGTAGTTGCGCGCGTACCGCCGGACGTTCTCCTGGACGCGCAGCCTGGCCTGGGTGGGGGTCGGCGGCCAGGAGTAGGACGCGGCGCCGGGGGGGCCGAGGAAGGCGAGGGACCAGGACGGGGTGGGCCCCGCGAGGTCGGCAGCGGAGAGGCGCGCGAAGGGGTTCAGCGCGAGGAGCGAGGCGAGCGTTCGGGCAAAGGCGAGGACGTCGGCGGCGACGCCGGTGGTGGCAGAGGCGGAGGCTGATGCTGGGCCGGTGGTGGCGGCGGCTGAGGAGGCGGTGGTGGAGCGGGAGGCGGCGGGGGCGGACGCGGAGGCGGTGGTGGTGGAGTCGAGGAGGTCGAGGTAGCCAGAGTCGCGCAGCCAGCGGTCGAGCGCGGGGTCCGGCACGCTCAGCGACAGCGGGTTGGGCTTGAATGCCGCCATGGGATGAAGAAATGGTGGATTTCGCGCGGCGTCTCGGGATGAGAAGGGAGAGGAAGAGTTGGGCAGTTAGCAAAAGGATTAGGATTTTCTCTGCTCCAACTGAGGCTCAGCCACGACGAATTTTTCACTTTAGAAAGGTATATAAACAAAATTTCTGCCAAAGCGTAGGCAGATGTGCACGAACAAATGGCTAACAAAAAATCCATGTTTTTCCTATAAATATGAGCCACAAACATATTATTTACACAAGAAATGGTTATATGTTCGTTTGACAAACGAAAGCAAGACCGACCCTCATGTATATTACTTCTTTCAAACTGATATCTTTATGAAAACAATAACATGGAGTAACAAGATATATAGAACAATCGCGGACCTAAGAATCATTAGCCTCTTCACGCCTTCTGTTCGAGCAGCAGATTGGTAGGGTCTCCGCCCTGCATTGGCGTCGTAATCTTCAGGGCCACCAAAAAGGCCTCTGCTGGTCCGGCTCCGAGCTGTGCCCACTTCATTGGCGTTCCTGTTCAGATTGTTCAGCCTTTCCAGTTCCTTCTCTTTGGCACGCACATCAGCAATCAGGATTTCAGCTTGAGACTACAAAATATACAAAAAAAGAAAAGGCAAGTGTTAGGGCGTGATGAGTCACCGGCACTCAGAAGAAAGATGGAGACTGTGGAACAGACTTGCTTAGATGTCAACTGCTCGATGAGGCTATGAAGTTGTTTCTCCAGGACCTTCTCCCTCTGGGCTGCATACGAAAGAAAGAGGAGCATTATGATTGCAAATTAACATAAATTCAAAAGTGAGACTCCATTGCTGATGAATACACATCACGAACAGATAGAGATAATTAGTAGGCCATCACAAGGTTTCATAGAGAAAATGAGTTGGGCAAAACTAAATTTGTTGACAAGAGATTACAGTTGGTAGCCTTATAAAATAATACCACTAACCCTGATATTGAAAATTAGGCACGGGACTTCAAAACGTTGCACATACTTATTAAATAACTGGAGCAAGTGCTCCAAACAAGGTGGCACCAATTCAACGAATGGAGGAATCTTCAAGGTTATATAAGATAATGCAAGGCAAGAGCTTCATCAATCCAGGATAGTCATTTTTTGTTCTCGGGTCGACAAAGTACCAAGAAAATACAAGCAGTATTGACTGAAAAGGATATTATTCATAGAAAACTATTTAAGTACCAGGACTGGGATTCTTTAATGATTCTTCTTGAACCACAGACCACTCTTTCTCCAATGCTTGCACCTTGTTATCCAATAATTCCTGTTTTGTGGGGAAATAACAACAATGAATTTCATATTAAAAAGTGACAAAAATATTCTAACAACAGACATACCAACTCTTTCTTCTTCTTCTCTAAGTCTTTCGACTTCATATTGATCAATGACTTAGCCTCCATTAGAGCATTTCCAGTTATTTCAGGAGCTGTACTTGATGATTTATGTTGAGCAGCTTCCTGCTCCTTCAGAGCATTTTCAAGTTGTGCCTTTAAACTAGACTCTGTCATTTCCATTTCCTAAAAAGAAAGCATAACATAATGAAGCATTGTTCAAGTCCTTATAACGTGTTGTCATAACTGGAAAAGGTAGGTTCAAAAGGACAAACAAAGTGAAGTACAAGGGTAATGTAAAGAGCAAACAAAAATCTTGGTGAATCACTGGATTGCCAAAAATACAAATGAAATGATATTCAACACAATTCAATAGACTAAAAGAGCAGGAGGCTAACTTATCAGAATTAGTCATATATTCATAATGGTTTTCAGTGAAAATGTCACTTGGTGTTGAGAAAATAAATAATTTACTTGCTGTCCACAATATTGTACAAACTCAAATTCAGCATGAACCGCAGAGCTTGAGATCTGCCAAACAGTCTCTCAAGGAGTGACTACTCCATGATGGATAAAGCTGATTTTGCATCATCACATGAAAATAAAAACATGTATGTAGTCTGCACATCATACCACCTACTTTAAGAAAACTATTAGATGGTGTCATAGAAGAAATGAAGAGAAAATAAAAGGATGCAAAGGGTAGAACAAAGTATTTAAGGGGTACGATAGGGAACCTTCAGATTACTCTGAAGTAGGCTGGTATCCAGTTGCTTTTCCTGAATTTTCTGTTGACAATCTGATATAGCTTTCTCATAGGCTGTATTTTCTTCTTGGAGAGTTATTTCTCTCTGCTGGGCCTGCAGAAATTACACAGGATCCATTTATAGAAATATGCACAGAAATGCCCAAATATCTGAGTTTAGTAACTGTAATTATGCAAGTAACCAAATGATTAGACTGATCTTTGCAGGTGGCAAATCCACTAATTTGCAGGTGTATTCCTCATATAAGATGGTCATTTTGGGAATATTCCAATAGCAAACGGCAAATAAGTACACATGTGCAGATTGCAAATGAAGTCCCTCAGGCCTCAATATATTTACTAACCTCAGGATTAGACAGTGATAATCCATCATTAGGATGGACAGCAGTATATGCAACCATAAGTATGGGCCAGTATGGGCATATGTAGTATGGGCCTTAACACCCCCCTCAAACTCAAGGCGGATCCAAAGCATTGAGTTTGAGCAAATGAAGCTGATGATGCTCTCGAGTTTGTGCTTTAGTGAAAAAAATCTGCAACTTGCAATTCGGAGGGCACATATCGAAGAGCAATTGTCTTCTGATGGCAATGGGATCGGGTAAAGGAGACATCAACACCAATATGTTTGGCAAGGCCATGTTTCACGGGATCATTGGCAATTTGTATGGCTCTAGTATTATCACATAGAAGAGGTGTTAGGGAGTCACAAGAAATACCAAAATCAGCCAACAACCATCGAAGCCATATAATCTCAGCTGTGGTAGAGGCAAGGGCGCGAAGTTCTGCCTCTGTACTAGATCTGGACACAGCAGTTTGCTTCTTGGTCTTCCATGCAAGAAGAGAGGACCCAAGAAGAATACAATAACCAGTGACAGAGCAACGCTCTATTGGATCACTTGCCCAAGTGGCATCGGAATAAGCAAGAAGCTGAGGGGAACTATTGTGATCATAAAACAAGCCACGAGAAGGTGTACCTCTCAAGTATCTCAACACACGAAGGAGATGACCGTAATGGACTGAGGTGGGAGTAGTCACAAACTGGCTTAATATATGAACTGCATGAGCGATATCAGGTCTTGTGACAGTAAGATAGACCAGACTGCCCACAATATGACAATAGCGAGAGGGATCCTCAAGAGGTGCACCATCATCAGATCGAAACTGCAAATGAAGATCCATAGGTGTTGCAACTATCCGACTGTCACTAATACCAGAACGATCAATAAGATCTTGTATATATTTGGACTGAGAAAGATGATAACCCTTTGTGGAGTGTGTAACCTCGATGCCCAAGAAATAGCTGAGAGGACCCAACTCAGACATTTGAAATTGTTCACTCAACTGATTCTTCACAAGAGAAATGTGTTCAGGATCACCACCCGTAATTAGCATATCATCAACATATAGAAGTAGCAAAGTACGACTACGTGAAGACAAGTGAATGAATAAGGCAGGATCATGGTCACTAGATGAAAATCCAGCAGCCTTTATGACAGCCACGAAACGCTCAAACCATGCACGTGGAGCTTGTTTAAGGCCATATAATGCACGGCGTAACCGGCAAACATGTCCTAAAGGAGCATCAACTCCTGCAGGGGGCTGCATATATACCTCTTCATGTAAATCTCCATGAAGGCGTTTTTGACATCCATCTGTGATATAGTCCAAAGCGAATGGCAGCTACTGCAATCAAAGTACGAACAGTGGTCATGTGCGCAATTGGAGCAAATGTCTCATCATAATCGAGTCCATGAATTTGCTGAAAACTTCTAGCAACTAGACGGGCTTTGTATCTCTCAATAGAGCCATCGGACTTAATCTTGAACACCCATTTACTTGAAATAGGTACTGCATGAGAAGGCAATGGTACAATATCCCAAGTACCTGTACGATCTAGGGCAGCAAGCTCGTCTGACATGGCAAGCTGTCATTCCAAAATGTTGGAAGCTTCCTTGTAAGTTTTTGGCTCATGAAGGACAACACCAACACGTCGGTTGTTCACACGTGGATAACCAAATCTGTCAGGAGGTTCCAAGTTGGTATGATCACGAAGATTATATCCATTAACCTGTGTTTCATCAGAAATAATATTTGACTCATTAGTGTTAGTAGAAGCATCAACAGGAGCAGGGGAACTGGCCGGAGATGGAGGATTAGGCGGAAGCTCAATGAGTTGAGGAGAACGACATGTGTAAGTGTGAATGACAGGTGGTTTGGATGAATAGAGTGAGGATGGTGGTTCTGGAGGTGAGATAGGAATGAGGTTAATTGGTGGACATGGTGGCAGGGTGGAAGAATCATCATGTAGAACATTTGGAAGACACATAAAAGATGTGGACTCTATTGGAGAAGACGAGGATTGTGATGAGGAGTTGTAAAAGAAAGGACAATGCTCAATGGAAGTGACATCTCTAGAAATACGAATACGGTGGGTGGAAGGGTCATAACAGCGATAACCCTTATGTTCAAAACTATAGCCCAGAAAAACACATTCAACCGACTGAGCTGTCAGCTTAGTTCGCTCACGAGGCGCAAGCAGAACATAGCATGTGCAGCCAAAAACTCGTAGGTGATCATACTTAGGAGTACCAAAAAGGACTTCACCTGCGCATTTGCCAGATAATTTGGATGAGGGTTGTCAGTTGATGAGATATACAACTGTAGAAACTGCCTCGCCCCAGAAGTGGGAGGGAACAAAAGAGGCAATCAGCAATGTTCGTCCAATTTCTATAAGATGTCGATGCTTTCGCTCAACAACACCATTCTGAGCGTGAGCTCCTGGACATGAGAGTTGAGCAAGCGTACCCTCAGTGGTCAAAAACTGGCGAAACCTATGAGATAAATACTCACCACCAGAGTGAGAGCGAAAAACTTTAATAGGTGTGGAAAACTGAGTATGAACCATGCGAACAAAAGACTGATAAATAGAATGTAACTCAGAGCGGTGTTTCATGAAATAGATCCAAGTATATCAAGAATAATCATCAATAAAAATGACATAATATTTATGACCAGATTTAGTAGCAAAAGGTGCTGGACCCCACACATCTGAATGAATAAGATCAAAAGGTCTAGAAGAATGAGAATCACTAGAATAATATGAAAGTTGTATTTGTTTTCCAAGTTTGCAAGCTTTACAATAAAAACTAGACTCGATAGATGTTAGACCAAAACAACCGCTATTTATTAGTGTGGACAAACGAGACCCACAAAGATGACCCAGACGATGATGCCACTTGGCGAAGGATGAGGTGGTCGACGAAGCGATGGAAGACACGCGAGCGGATGAAGGAAGTTGCAAGGTGTCCAAGACATAGAGGTTAGAAGAATCTCTATGGCGATGGCCAGTCCCAATCACAGCTCTTGTTTGTCGATCCTGAACAAAACAAGATGAGTCATCAAATCCAACAAAACAATTGATCGGTGATTTGACCAACAGAAAGAAGGTTCATAGATAGCTGAGGTACAAATGAGACATCAGGAACAAAAAAATGAGAGGTGTAAAGGGCACCCATATGTGATATGTAACAGGAAGTACCATCAGCCGTCTGTATAGAAGATCCATCATTGACTGGCTTGCAATCAACCAGCTGGGACTGATCTGATGTGACATGAAAGGAAGCTCCTGAATCAAGAGCCCATGACGACATACAAGCTCCAATAGGTGCAGCAGCAGTGGCAGCAGAAACAGATGCTCTAGAAGGGGTACCACGACCTTGAGCAACACCACAACGTTTCCGGAAATCAGCTAGCTTCTTCAGAAACTTGGTAAAACACTGATCATATCGATGAGTGTATTTCAGGAGAAGACCCACCTCTGGATGAACCGCCCTTACGAGTAGCAGCCAACACATTATGAGAGGAGTGATTAGCTGCCAAAGCCTCAATGCGAGTCTCTTCAGCAATCAAATCTGACAATGCCTTTACCATGGTGAGGGAGGAAGACTCATGCAACAAACGTGTGCGAATAGAATCAAATTCAGGCCGTACTCCCATGACAATGCGATATGTGAGGAACTGATCAATAAACTTGTAGGCTGTACACTCATTAGCTGAACAATGAGGTACCATAGATAGCAAAGGTCCAGACAAACGCTCAAATGCAGAGTTATAATCATCAATAGACATACCATGCTGCTCAATTAGATGAATTTTCTGCATGAGTGTGAAGAAGTGCACCACTGTCCTTAACATACCGCTGCTGTAAGTAATCCCACATGGATTTGGCTGTCTTAAAGGGGCGGAGACTCATAATCATGGACTGCTTGACACTATTGACAATGGCTGACATCACCTTCCCATCATTGATTTTCCATTGTTTAATTTCAGCAACATTACCATTATTAGCAGTGGGTGCAGGTGGATTATCAGTCAAATATAAGCCTAAACCATATCCTCCTAGTGCAGTTTCAACACAAAAGGACCACTCACTATAATTCTGACCATCAAGAGTGATGTTAATGACAATGGCATTGAGTTGAGACATGGTGGACTGGTGCAGAATCAATCAACAATAGAGAGGGAAAAGAGGAACAGTAGGCTTCAGTTACCACTGTGAAGAGAAGAGCAGAAACCAGTGCCTCTGTTGCCAAGTATACCAGCAGGAGAACTCCAGAATGAAGAGGCTGCAGCTGCAGCTAGAAGCCAGACAGCAATAACCTTCAAATCCGGTACTAATTCTCCCCAAATTGGACGAGCAACACTTGAATCAGATGATCAGTAATTTGTTGAAGAGATGTATCAGCTACGGCAACCTGGGCAGCCACAATGGCGACTGGGATAGGGCAGCGATGATGGCCAAAATTGGAGCCGCGATGGCTCAAAAGCTTTATTCCACTATATTGTTTGGCACACTCACTTAATCCAAGGTAAATTGCTATCCGCTGAGACTTTAACTTACCTTTTTGCATTATTGCTGGTAGCCTAGTAGTACTTTTGCTGATAGGTTATTTGTAATCATTAGGTACTATTGTCACCAATGATTAAGTGAAGTTCCTGGCCGTATACCACCACATGAGGATGGTGAAATTTCAGAGGAGAGGAACACTTGCTTTAAAAAGTTTTTTCCCATAGCTGATGACTTGAGGAAGATTAAAAAACAATTTGCTGATTACTCTTCAAAATAGAGGAGTCTTTGCTACCCCTGATGCGATTGAAAATAGAGCTCACTTTGACCCACTTCAGTGGTGGGGCACTTATGGGGCTAGGACACCGGAGCTGAAAGAATTAACATTTAATCTACTTGGGCAGCCTGCTTCTTCCTCCTGTTGTGAAAGAAATTGGAGCACCTATGGTTTTATTCATAGCTTGAGAAGAAATAAATTGACTCCTGAACGTGCTGAGGACTTGGTGTATGTGCACAACAACTTGCGTCTGCTTTCGAGGTGCACAGATGATTATCTAACTGCCCATCTAAAATGTGGGATGTCGGAGCAGATGAATATGAGACGTTTTGACGTTTTGATGCCTTGTACCTTTATTATGTTTTGTAATGCACTAATATTGTAACATTTAGCTTTTGGAATTTGAACTATTTGCTGTGTTGAATATTCAATTACGGTATTTAAATTATTATTATTTCTAAATATACCCTGCGTATCGGCGTATCAGTGTTTTTGAATGGTCACCGTATTCACATATCTGTGTATAGTATCACCATATTCGTATCACCGTATCGGTGATTCTTAGTTCCCCACTACCCCTCAAAATACAAATATCAACATCTGGACAATTCGGATATATCTGTAGCTAACAAATATTCACGCAGCTAGATCCAGATCCACGAATTGCATTTGTTAACCAATTCGAAATGGATGTGTTAACTTGCAGTATTCCTCCTACTAGAATAACTTGCAGTATTCCTCCTACTAGAATAACTTGCAGTATTCCTCCTATTAGAAATCATCCTGTATCAGGATCTAAGAACACAGAGAGCCTAAACAATAACTAAGCGCACATTGTTACCTGCTCCTTGGTGGTGGAGTGGGCGTTGAGCTGGAGAGCGAGGGCGGCGGAGGAGGCGAGGGAGTGCGCGTGGAGGTGCGGCAGCCGCTGCGCGACGTGCGGTGGGGGCACCCGGAGGCGCAGGTCCTGGATCGAGCGCCGCAGCGAGGCTGCCCGCGCGTCCAGCTCCGCGGCTCGGAGCCGCTGCTCGGGTGTCATCGCGGCGGAGGCCGCAGCGTGCGCGTCATCGGCCTCGTCGTCGCTGGCTCCGGCCCCGCCGACCACGTCGGCTGCCCACGCGAGGATCCCCGCCATGGGCACGGTCCTCGGATTGAGGAAGAGGAGCTGGGGATATTGAGATTTGAGAAGCAAACACCGATTCGACGACACACACCCGCGAATTGTTTGGGCTTTGACAAAAGTCTACTGCAAACTTGGGGGACATTCAAACCAAATGAATTACTTCCTCCGAATTTAAATTATCGATATAGTTGATTTTTTAATTATATTTAATTATTCGTTTTATTTAAAAAATTTAAAAAATTATCTAATATTTTATTATTAAAAAAAGTTAAAACCTATCATATAATTTTATATATTCAAACAAATATTTTAAATAAAACGAATGGTCAAATATAACTAAAAAAATTAACTACGTTAATAATTAAAATTGAAATAGAGTACAATTTTTGGTTGGGTGCACTTGACCTGTTTAGGCTCACCATATGTAACTTTCGAGTGATTTGTTTTCTCGACAGGTTAATGGGATCCAAATACCGGTTGACTGGTTGTGTGCATTAAAGGTCTCCTGTGACTCATGAGATGCGGGAGAGTTGCCAAAATAGCACGGCTAAATGATGGCAACTCCAAAATAGCATCAGTAAACAGCGTCTTTGTAAAATACCATCTTTAACCCATTTTATGTAAAGAGGATAGCATTATCCAAATTTCTTTTTTTTCTTTTTCCTAAACTACATTCTCCCGGATCATTTTGCCCCACCTTGTGCGTGTCCCCGTGCGTGTCGGTCCCCTATCTTCTCCGACGCATGCCCGCCCAAACACGGGCCTGCAGGCAGAGTGACGGGCTGATGGCGAGGGCAGGCCAGGCCACAGGGCGAAGCAGCGGGCCGGCAGGGCGCCAAGCGGGGTTGCAGACGGAGCGGTGGCGCGAGCAGGCCACGCAGCCAGCCGGTGGAGCGGCGGCGCGGGCAGGCCAAAGGGCGGAGCGGCGGCCCAGCCAGGCGGCAGACGGGCCTGCGCGCGGCGGATCCCGAGCCAGAGGGCGGCACGGCCAGGCGAGGCTACATGCGGCGACGCGCCCCGCCCGCCCTTCCGCGTCGCACCACCCGCAACGTTGGCGCCGGAGATCAGCCGCGCCGCCGTGCGCAAGCCTCCCTGGCCGTGCGTCGCCCTGCCTGCGCGCTGGCCGGCCCCGACGTCGTCGCGAGCTACGGTTGAACTCACCGGCACGCCTTGGCTGTGATTGAAGATGTGGGTAAAAGAGTCATTTCATATGTATTTTAGATTTTAAGAAAAATAAAAAACTATATAATGCTATGGTCTGACGAGGGAGGGATTTAGTAGTGACATTCTGGAGAGGCCTCTTTTACCGAGGGCGTTTCGGAGCTGCTGCCTTTACCGGTGGCGTTTTGACAATTGCCCCATGAGATGCAAAAGCCTGGCTCGCGAGGAACAAAAACAAAACTTGGTACATCTGGGGCCTAGCTCGTATGATGCTGGCTAGGGCTGGCCTGGCTCCGTAGGAACAAGCCAACCTCGATTGCGAAGAGAACCAATTAGACCCTACGTTTGAATTTGATCCGCTGATTCATTTAAAATGGCTTAGTCTTTTCAAAATTCAGGCACTCTAGCATTGTTTCTCATCCGATTTTACTTCATATACAGTCAGCACTTGAGATTTAAATCAATTACAGTCCAATTATATTGAATAACAGTTAGTTTACATAGAAATTGCACTCACTTTTTTAAGTGTAATATTTAGCTAACTTCAGACAATCAGCACTTGAGAGATTGAAATAAATTACAGTTCAATTATATTGAATAACAGTTAGTTTACATATAAATTGCCCTAACCTTTTTTTTAAGTGTGATCTTTAACTAAGTCAGCACTTGAGAGATTTAAATCAACTAGTACAATGGTCATGCTAACGCCACAGTGATAACAACTCAATAAAATTCATATATAGGATTCATTTAAAAAGGTAAAAAATAAATAGTCATTACATAGTTATAAGGCAACGTATCCTATGAGAACTGACTTTCTATAAGTACTATGAGAACTTCAATCAACATCGCAGGATCCTAGATCTAGGGGTAGATATGGATTAGTTTAGCACTTAATCCTCCTGCTAATCTCATCCTAACACTTTCTTTTCATTAAACCCCCACCCTAATCACAGGGGAACAAGCTGAGTCGATCGAGTGGTGGCGCGGTCGAGTGGGTGCACAGCACGAGCGATCGGCGTGGGCGAGCAGGCGTCTGCACATCGTGAGTGAGCGGCGCAGGTGAGCAGGCGTCTGCGGTGCGGCACAGCGCGGGGGACGGGTGCTTGAGCAGCGACACAGCACGCGCGACGGGCTTGAGCAGCGACACAGCACGCGCGACGGGTGGCGGCTGCGGCACAGCGCGGGTGAGCGCGCTTGGGCGGTGGCACAACGCGGGCGGTGGGTGCTTGAGCAGAGGCATAGCATGCGCGGCGGGCGGCAGCCGCGGCACCACGCGCGCGACTGGTGGCGGCTGCGGCACAACGCGGGCGGTGGGTGCCCGAGCAACGACCCAGTTCTTCCTCGAGCAGCGGCGCAACATCATTTGTTGGAATTCAGCCTCGACGATCAAACGATGGCGGTGATCTTTGTTTGATCGAGCGCCCTGCTCGCCAAGAACCGTTGCGAAAACCCTTCATCGGCTGGCCCTCCTCCACCTCTAGTTTTGGTAGCGACAACAGAAGGTTCAAATTGATTGACTCGTTCAAAACAAAACACGTGCAAAAGCGTGAGATGCGTAACATGCAAATGACGAGTACTAGTATAGTAGGCTGTTGGGTATTTTAATGATAACAGAGTA
Organism: Eleusine indica; assembly: GCA_030378355.1. Classification (NCBI taxonomy): domain Eukaryota; kingdom Viridiplantae; phylum Streptophyta; class Magnoliopsida; order Poales; family Poaceae; genus Eleusine; species Eleusine indica. The sequence continues at coordinate 16,035,569 of CM059499.1, forward strand.
AATCTGCAAACGTACGAGTACCGAAGTAGCTTTCACCCAAGAGTATTCCAAGGTATCGAATTCACAGGGAACGTGTGTGCCTAATCTTCTGTTTTAGTTCAACCAAGGACACCAAGATAATTGAGCCTTTGGGTAGAGAGGATTCCTAATAGTTATATGGTTCTAATCAGGGTAAGAATACTACTAAGTTGCTTGTATTGGGCATCTGGTTTTCCTCTGCATCCACAATGCAATTTCGGCCCAAAGCCTACTGCATAGCCGAACATGAAGGATTTCAAAGGACAGATAGGACTGTCATCACCTACTGCTTACCTCAAGCAATACGTGGACTACGCGATAAACAAAGGTAACCTACGACCTAGACACTAGTCTATGCTTACTCCCTTAATCTCTAGCTATGATAGTACAAGACTAAGGTCTCTAACTAAATAGAATGCTTAGCGAGCAAATCAACTAAGTATGAAACTTACTTAAAAAGGAAACTTAAATACCAAGAAAGAAATCACGAAGACTTACTTAATATGGCAAGCATCCGTCGAGGTACAAGCGTAGAGAAGAGGTGGACAGGCCCACTCCTCCTCCGGGCTTTCCCTCACTCTCTCCCTATTTTCCAAGCACTTTGGCAGTGCTAAAGCCTTTAGGAAATGAAGTACTAAACTAATCTTGAAGTGTTGAGAGAGTGAGACCCTTTCCTTCCTTTTATAGCACCCAAAGGCGGTTCCTAGAGTCGGTAACTTCCACCAAACGCGCACAACCAACCTTGGGGAGGCACCAGGAGATGACACGTGGAGGCGATGCATCAGGGGACCCACCTGTTTGTCCGAACAGGGGTTGTGGGTCGAGGTGCCCCCCTTGCTCTGAATCACTGTTGGGTGACCCCTTGTCCCTCCTGACACCGTAAGGCGATGTGTTATGTCGGTTTTCTTCCGAAAGTGGGCCAGTGGATCCATGTGGTTGGCTCTGATTGGCCGGAAGTGTGATTTCTCTCTTGATGACATGGATTTTCCTTTAATTTCATGGAATAATTACCTGCAACAAATATTTACCTACATTTGTGAAAATTGTTACTAATAAAGCCCTACCACTAAGTTGGTTCTTCCTTTTATTGCTTTTATGCAGGTAATTGATGGTCTAAAATAGGTATTTAGTGACCGTCAACATGTACTTGGTATATAGTCGAGTAAAAGTCTTGTAAACATTCAATATAACTCCAGCTTCTAAACATTGTTTGGGCAATTGCGTGCATCATGATCTGATACTTCATTGCATTTTCCACACTTCCTTAGTTTAGGCTTCTTCTCCTTGCTCTTATGAATTCTTTTGCATCTCCCTTTTGAGTTGATATCATTTGGTGGATGTATATTGATTTGATTTGGAATTTTACCACCAAGGAATGATTTGAACTCATCTTGTTTATTAACCTAGCAGCAGGAACGATCTTTTGGAGAGGTTCTACTAGGCTGGATAAAGAAGAACTTAAAAAGTACATCCCTTATTCAGAGTTCTTGGCCATTTAGACAAGATCTTCAAACTTTTTGCACAAATCTGAAATTTTTTTTCCACATTGCCACCTCCATAGGATCTTTAGGCTTTGCATCTAGTATGTTACCTTCCTCATCAAAGAATAGTTCCCTGTAAAATTGAGCAAAAGTAAAATTGATATTGTTCTACATGTTTATTGATATTGTTCTTGGAGTGTCCTATAATTGTTCTATAGATATAACGATATTGCTCTTAATCGTTAGACTATTGTCCTACCTCATTGCTGTAGTTTTGGTGAACGAAGATGAAAACAAAACAACATAATATAGTAGGTTACCTTTTACATGTTTTCTTTCATCTCTTCATAATATATATTGACGGTATCTCGTTTTTCTTCTTGGCTCTAAGCACTTGTATGATATGATGACACGTGATGCCATAAGACTCATATAATTTACAGGAGCACATACCAAACATGTTTGACTTGTTCATCTCAACCACTCGCTCTTTCCTAGATAGGTTGCTGATGGTGAAAGATTTTGTATCTTCACCTTCTGAAATACCTTGAATAATGCAATGGTCTCTTGCAGCCATGATTTGTTCCTAGATTTTACTGAAAAACTCATATGTATATATGACACTTGTAAGCTTCATGACCATTGATAGGATCCCCAAGGTATGAATATTTTGGTGATAGATGATAACTATGAAATTATGGGCTAATATTTACACGAGTGTTGTCTATGTAGGAATCATCTCTAAACTCTACTACAAATCATATGGATGATGGTTGGCTTGGTGATTGATGACAATGACCACAAACATGGAGGCTTGTGAGCTTGATAGAGTCCAAGGGTTGATGTTGATGGATCAAAGCTGAGCACAAGCTATGGAGCAAGTGTTGGGAACAGTTGTCTAGTTGTTAGGGCTTTGAGTCCATAGGAAAAACCGGACTATCAAGGGGGTCTAGGTCATTCTCTTAGGTTATGTCTAGTCAGTGATGTGCAAGATTGCTCGGTGAAATCATAGGCACTAGATGATAGTGGAGAAGCCAAGGAGCTATTCAGAGAAGTCGGGAAATAAAGTAAAGCGAAGACGACAAGTTTTAGCTTCTGGACATAGTGACCGGATAAAGGGATCAATGGTGATCAGACTGTACGGTCACTAGGTGAAGTTGTCTCGGACTTACAGTGAAGAAGTGAGGAAACTGGCAGAGTTGAGGTTGTAGAGACCGAACAATCCGGTCTATGGACCAGATGGTCCAGTCTATACAAGTAACTCTGGGCAGCGAGGAAGCAAGCGCTGGAAATGTTTTTGGACTGGAGAGAGAAACGGACCGGACGGTCCGGTCAGTATAGGATTTCAGCAGGGCAGAGTCGTTGGTGCTCAAGTTGCAGTGACCGGACGGTCCGGTCAGGCAGTGACCAGACAGTCCGGTCAGTAGGCCCAGAAAGCTGATTTCGTGGTGCAACAGCTAGTTTGAGGTTGAAAGCCTATATAACTTTGTTGTTGGGGTCTTGGAGACCTCTCTTGGCTAGTGGAATACCTGAGAGCATTTGATAAGGTCCAAGAGGAAAAGAAGAGAGCACTAGGAGGAGATATTGCATATCTTGAGAATGCTAGTGAGAGTAACAAGGAGCGATCTTGCACATCTAAGGCTAGGGTGTCCTTGAGGGTGTGATCTAGGTTGTTACTCTTGGTCTATGGTGAGACCTAGACCGGTTAGGTGTTGGTGATCGAGTCTATCGTGATTGGTTGTGAAGGCCATCACATGTTTGTACATGGTTTGAGTTCGCCGGTGAAAGGGGCATCACTAGTGAGCGCCCATGTCGGCTTGGTGAGTCCGGCAAGTTCTCGAGGGAGGCGAGCTTGTGCCTTGGTGGCAGCGGTGACGTGCACCGTGTCTTCACTCCGGGAGTGATTGCAGGCTCGTGGACAAGAATGCCATATTGGTGGTGGGAGGGACCGAGACTCCGGCGAGAGTGGTCCAACGAGGAGTAGGGGAAGGCGCCATCCTTTCGAGACCTCGGGAAAAAATCATGAGCATTTCTTGACCCCCTCTTTACTATTTTGCATTTGTGTGCTCTAGTTGATAGGGTGACTTGTGGCTTGCATAGGCTAGAGTGTTTAGCTTCTGCGTTTTGTTTTGCATCATGAACACTAGCATGCATAGGGTCTTGGTCTACTAGAACTGTTTAGGTTGCAACGCTTGTTGGGTTCTAGTGGTGTGAAATTGAAGTATTTGGATTCATGGTCGGCTACCGATTCACCCCCCCCCCTCTCGGTAGGCCTTCGGTCCTTTCAATTGGTATCAGAGCCAAGTGCTCATCTTTGAGGCTTCGTTGCCTTGAGTAAGGATGCCAGGAAAGGTGGGGAGTGTTTCCATTTTCGATGGGGGGAACTACGGGTATTGGAAGGCACGTATGCAAGCCTACCTGGAGTCCCTTGATCCGGAGATATGGATGGTGACCCATGAATCAGATGCGGATGTGAACCTTCTTGAACCTAATTTCATTAAGAACAATACTAAGGTCAAGAATGCTCAGTTCTCATGCATCTCTAAGGATGTGTTTGCTAGATTGGACTCGAGTTTGACAACACACGGTATCTGGACTGAGATTCAGAGTATCCACGAGGGTACTAGTTATGTCAAAGAGAAAAGATACTATGTGCTGAAGAACAAGTATGATAACTTTGCTAGATTACCACATGAGAGAACTAATACTATGTTTTCTTGTTTTCATATGCTAGTGGAGGAGATCAATGCACTTGGGAATGATTTCAAGCTCAAGCCTATGGAGGTCATCAAAAGATTCTTGAGGCTTTTCAAAGATCCCAAGTATGAGTCCATAATCACCTACACCTTGCAGAGTGACCTCAAGACCAAGACCATGAAGGATGTACTTGGCAAGATCACTGCCTTCGAGAGCTACCAGTTGGGGATGGATGATCCTCAACCATCCAACCTTGCTCTACAGGCTGACAAGCAAGAGAAAGAAAAACAAGAAGAAGGCAGTCACTGATGATGAAGATGATGATGAGGGTGACTTGACCGAGGATTTGGTTCTTCTCATGAAAAAGATGAAGACCTTCAAGAACAAGTTTGCTTCCAAGTCCAGGGGCAAGTGCTTCAATCGTGGCTCAAAAAATCACTTTGTCCGAGACTGCCCAAAGCCCAAGAAAGAAGCATTCAAGTCACAGATTCAAGTGAAGAAGAAGAAGAAGATGGAGACCCCAAAGCCAAGCAAAAGAAGAAGAGGTTCTTCAACAAAGACAAGAGCAAGGGCAAAGGCAAAGCCAAAGACTCCAAGAAAAGATTCTCACACAAGGCTCTTGTTGGGGAGTGGACGAGTGACACATCCTCTTCCTCAAGCGATGATGAAGAAGTGGTCGGCCTAGCCATGATCAAGACCACACCACCACAACCTCTCCTTCCACCTCCCACGCGCCTCATGGCCTCGAGCCACCTTAGGGAGAGTGAGGACAAGAGTAGCAGTGACAACGATGACGAGGAGCACAACTGTGCCGAGTTGTGGAGTATGCTTGAGCAAGCCCGCGACATCGCCATCAAGAAATCCAAAATGTTGGATGTCGTAAGAAAAGAGTGTAAGTTGGCTAAGGACTGTGTTGTTGACCTCGAGAGTAAGCTCAAGGACCTTATCACATCTCATGAGACCCTAAACAAGAGTTATGACAAACTCAAGGGTGATCATGTAGAGCTTCATGAGAAGTACAAGGCCCTTGAGATTACTTATAAGGTCATCAATGTTGAGAACCTTGCCTCTCCCTCCTCTAGTTCATCAATGAGTGATGCTTCTACTATGTGTGATGAACTAACCACCTCGAATGAGGTTTCTTCTCTTGAGCCTTTTGTTTTGAAGGAATATCACAAGCTCAAGGAAGAGAGGAAAATGGTGATGGACGGCTTTGAGAGACTTGCACATGGTAGAGCCATCCACAAGGAGAATCTTGGGAAGAATCTTGTGAACAATGTCTCCCACCGTGGACTTGGCTCATATCCCGCCTCCATCGACTTTATCGGGACAAGTGACTCCATTCCCAAATCGGTCAAACCCCTACTCGCCGATGACTACTATTGCGAGAGGTGTTGCAAGGATGGCCATACCATCAAGGAGTGTCCTATGGTGAGAAGTTCCATTGTTTTACCTAACGCTAACTTGTTCCATGAGAACACCCATTTCAAGCTTTTTAGGAACAAGGATGGCAAGGTGAAAGCAAAGGCTTTGGGACCATCAAACAAGAAGAGAAAGGTCAAGAGCATATGGGTGCCTAAGTGCATAGATGATCTTGAGAGGTCAACTGTGTATAAGTGGGTGCCCAAGAACAAGACCTAGATGGTGGTGGTGATGGACTGTGAGCTTACTTAAAGATCAAGTGAAGTCCACCACAAGTGACATGGACCTCAACGTCATATCTACTCATGAGGGAGGTAACCATATTAGTTCTTGGTAGTTGTAGTGTGTTTTTCTTCCCTTGCATAGCATGGTAATTAGGACTCCTTTGTGACTAGTATGCCTTGCATCCATGCATGTATATATAACTAAAAGAAAAACACATAAAAATTAGTCAATGTCTAACCCATCCAAGATAGCTATAAGCAAAGGAGAGTGCTTGAGATGGTGGTTTGGCTTCTCTCAAGGCAAGGGTATGGCTTATAGTGAGTAAGCTTGGGAGGGATTCAAACTTGACATTGTTAGGTTTCCTTTCTGTCTTGTTTAATATTGCTTGCATTCACATGGCATGTTTAATTTCAATGCATATGTAAAATGCTTGTTGCATGCATCATATAGGAAACACAAAGGAGGCTTGTCTCACTTGGAGAAATTTGTGCCTAATGATCAATATGAGAGAACATCTCCATAAGTGTGACCGAAAGAAAGGACTGTGCTTCATGCCCATTGAGCAAGCTCTTATGAACTCCGAGGTTAAACCTACTCACGCGGTTCATGGACTAAGGCTCATACATACCCATTTGGTTCTTTATTGCCTTGGCTCTTATTTGCTCGATCTTTCATTTGGCATTTGCGAAAATTATAAGGCCATAAAGTGCCACTATTTGAAAAGGAGTGTTTGAGAGTTCCCTTCATGTTCCAGGTGCAGTGTTTATTTGTGTGTTTAGCGAGGGCACTTGGAAAATAGAGAAATTTCCTTGACTCAGCGAATTCTTGGAAGTAACCGTATGGTCCGGTCATTAGACCGTACAGTCCGGTCTGTGCCTTAAGCACAGTGCTTCGGGAGACTGGAAATAGAGACAGGATGAAACTCTCTCTGGAGATCGTACCATCCGGTCTATACCAGTTCTCTTCATCCAGAATCTTGGTTTCTAGTTTTTCCGAAGTGACCAGACTATCCGGTGTAAAGAGCGGACCGTCCGGTCAGTTCGGTTGATCGCGCGATGCAATTTAGATCTTGACCGTTGATCATGTCCTTGTTGATCTCGACCGTCCATGGAAATTTGACCTTGGTCAAAATTGCGTCAGTTCTTTTTGGCTTCGTCCTTGTTCTATCCCGACACCCAGTTCATGAACACGCCACCGCCTCACCCTTTTCGTCGACTCGTCGATGCCGCTCATCGCCGTCGGGCCACCATACTCCGTCCCCCACGCACGTGCCTGCTCATCCCCTGCCGCACCAGCTCGTGCCGTGCCCGCACGCAGAGCCCAGCGCCACCGACGCCTCGTGTCGCTGCCGCCAAACACCACCAAGCTGTCGCCGCCGTCGCCTGTTGCCTCATCGCCGACATGCTCCAGCGCCATCTCCACTTCCTGCTTGCGCGTGAGCACCAGACACCACAGAGGTGATCCCCCACTGCAAAGGCAAAAGTTTACACTTTTCTCTTCTCCCCTATTTCCGGTGAGTCCAAGCTTCGATCTTTTTGGCGTTCGATCGTGTTCCTCTTGGTGTTCGACTTCGAATATTCCCAGGGTATTGTGCACATCTCCTATTTCATCGATTATGCCCTAATTCGAGTAATTAGTTGAATTGATGCAATTAGAATTTATTATCTATGATTAGTTGCATTAATTGCTAATTGACTCAGCCTAGGATGCAATTAAGTCCATGCCTATCTGTTAATTGCATATCTAGGGTTGTCTCCTGTTTAGTACGTAGATAGATTTATTGCCCATTATTTGACTGCACACTAGATGACTCGCACCAGCCACATATAGTCGATGTTCACTATTGATTACATTGTTTTATTTGTTCAGTGATCATGTCCTTCATTCAGTGCTAGGATTTCTATTGCGCATTCTTACCTAGCGGTGCTTTGCTTGTAGACTTATATAGGTTTCTATGCTTATCCTATCTATACCTACGTGCGTGCAGTGATAGCAGTCAGCAGCAGTAGAGATGGTAGGGTCAGGACAGGACAAGGGAAAGGGCAAGATGCCAGAAAAGCCAAAGAGCAGAAAGAGGACTAGGCTAGACCCTGAGTCAGAGAGAGCTAGGAGGGTTGCCAGGCACCTGGATGCCATGGAGGAGTCACACAGGACACCAGGGACACGACTGATCCTAGAGTCATCTGGTGACACTCAGGGACTCAGGAGGAGTACCCGGCAGAGGACAATGCTTGCCACAGGAGTCACTCCGGCACCTTGGTCGCAGAGTACTCCGGCTTCCCGTCAGGGGAGATCATCGAGACCTGCGGAGCAGGGATCCTCTAGGCAGCGGGAGGAGTCAGAGGAGGAGGAGACCTTAGAGTCAGGGTCTGAGGAGTCAGAGTCAGAGGAGGAGCAGCCAGCACAGCCAGAGCGGACAGGACCCTAGAGGTCAGCTCACCAAGCAGAAGACCCGAGGTGCACCTGTGCAGTGTGCACGAGGAGGCTGCAAAGACTTGTTGAGGCAGCCAAAGAACCAGACATACTTAAGGTTCCTGCAAAGGACGTTAAGGCACTACGTTTAGTCTCATTCGAGCAGTGGGTTCCAGTCCCCAGGGACTCAGACGCTACCTTGCCATGAAGGGCAAGCCTGAATTGTTTGTGCTGCACCAGTACACGAGTTACCGGGCCATGAGGAGGGCCACCAGCATAGACATGGAGGAGTACTTCACTTACCTCCCAAGGTTGGCAAAGTTGGTCACCAAGCCATACAGATACAGAGAGGACGTGGTCCTAGAGTTCTACGCGACACTGTGGGTTGCCAGAGACCGCTCAAAGTTCTGGTTCTTGTTTAGAGGGCAGCCACAGTGTGTGACCAGGAGGATCTCATTGCCAGCTTTGGTCTTCTTGCTTCAGACTTTCAGCTTTACAGGAGTGCCTATGGGACCCTTGCTCCACCTCGCAGACCACAGGGAGGGAACCTACCATCAGATGATATGGTGTCGATTGCTTTTCCACCACCACACACCCCAGGCTTTGAGAGAGGCCCTGCGAGACTCACCGCAGAGGCCAAGGTGGTTAGAGCTATAGTCACCAGGACTATCATCCCTAGGTCTGGCTATAGAGAGGAGTTCACACTACTTCACAAGTGGGCTGTAGCAGCTATCTTGAGGAGACGGTAGTTTGACCTGGTAGACTTACCGATTCGAGAGATGGAGGAGGTTATTTCTAAGAGAGTAGGACGACGTCACTTGGTCTATGCCCCATACATTTGCTATCTTCTAAGGAGGATAAGCCTAGTGATAGAGGAGCTGTACGACGCATTCCCTGAGGTGACCACCAGCTACGCACCTCGAGTCTCCAGGGGATCGCAGTCCGCCTCGAGCAGACGGGAGAGGAGGAGCAGGAGTCACCGCCGGTCGTTCACGAGCAGGCAACTCATCCAGAGATGGTGGTTCCCGAGTCAGCCAACGCTAGAGCACCTCCCCAGCCTATGGGATCATAGACAGAGGATGGTATCACTGTAGCAGCACTAGCAGGACGCCTGAATGAGTTCATTCAGAGCACAACTGAGGATAGACATCAGATGATGGAGGTCATTAGAGGATAGGCTGAGCTTCAATGAAAGCAGATGATGATGACGATCACCCTGATAGCCTATATGGCAGAGGTGACTTAGAGGCAGGCAGGTCAGCAGCCAGGATCAACACTTCCACAGTTTCAGCAGCTGCCGACATACCCAGGACCCTTCACTGCTATGATGACAGCTCAGTCCAGTGGGTGGTCACACTCAGGGGTGTTACCGATAGGGGGAGCAGAACAGACTTTCTCTCCAGTGACTCAACTCGCCCCCGTGTCCGCCTTCTCAGTATCTGCGTTGTTCACCTCACCGACACACTCTTCGACCTCGTAGATGGCAGGACCTTCCACCTCCCAGCTACGAGTCAGGAGTCTGTTCTCAGACATAGTGCACACTACTCGTGTAGACTCCCAGCCAGCCCCAGAGACAGCTATAGCTCCACCTTCCACTGCTACAGTAAGCACTCTTACACCTCAGGTAGCAGAGGATCTGGTCTGCCGAGGCTACACTAAGGAGGACGTGGATGTCCTTGCTCTTCTCCAAGCGTCTGTTGCCGAGGAGACATCCACGGTCCCACCAATAGGGCAGGATAGAGGGTCTGAGTGCATGTAGACCTTGACTTCTTCGAGCAGTTGGATGCTCAGGCGGCACAGGCTTAGGGAGCACAACATGATCCAGCACAGGAGCAGCCAGGAGCAGAGCCTTCAGAGGACGTTGCTGTACCACTTCCTTCAACCACGAGCGCGTAGATGTTCACTTTTCCACTTTTTGGTGCTTGTTGTCAAAGGGGGAGAAGTATCATAGGTCTATGGGGAGTTGGAGTGTGATCCTATGTGATCGAGAGTAGCTTGTATCTAGGGGGAGCATACGTGTACATTGGTTTTGTGAGATAGATACATTTGGATCTTATTTTGATGGAGTTATTCGATGTTCGTGGATTTTGATGAGTCATGGTTTTCATTCGCTTGTGTTTGACTCATCTTGATCTCACTTGGTTTATTTTCATATTCAGTGCTTTGTATTCCTTACTTATCCTGTATGCCTGTATATGATTCCATGATGATGATTGCTTGTTCTTAATGATTATGCATTGTCATGCTAACCTATTGCATATCATCATTCATGTCTTGTATTGCATATCCTTATGCTTTTATTAAATATCTTCACATGGCATGCATGCATATCATCTAGAGTGCGCTTTTCTTTCTTATTCCTCTTAGCTCTTGATGATGCTTGTTTGAGTAGGACCTTGTATGTTTCTCTCTTATACTTTTGAGGTTCCTCTCGATCATAGTGTAGCTATTTTAGCCTTGTTGTTCATTGATAAGATTATGATAAGTAGTGGTTGTCATCAATCACTAAAAAGGGAGAGATTGTAAGCTTCATGACCATTGATGGGATCTCCAAGGTATGAATGTTTTGGTGATAGATGACAACTATGAAATTGTGGGCTAATATCTACATGAGTGTTGGCTATGTAGGAATCATCTCTAAACTCTACTACAAATCATATGGATGATGGTTGCCTTGGCGATTGATGACAATGACCACAAGCATGAAGGCTTGTGAGCTTGATGGAGTCCAAGGATTGATGGAGATGGATCAAAGCTGAGGACAAGCTAAGGAGCAAGTGTTGGGAACACTTGTCTAGTTGTTAGGGCTTTTGAGTCCATAGGAAAAACCGGACTATCAAGGGGGTCTAGGTTATTCTCTTAGGTCATGTCTAGTCGGTGATGTGCAAGGTTGCTCAGTGAAATCACAGGCACTAGATGACAGTGGAGAAGCCAAGGAGCTGTTCGGAGAAGCCGGGAAACAAAGTCAAGGGAAGACGACAAGTTTCAGCTTTTGGACATAGTGACGGGACAGAGGGGTCAATGGTGACCGGACTATACGGTCACTAGGTGAAGTTGTCTGGGACTTATAGCGAAGAAGTAAGGAAACTGCCAGAGTTGAGGTTGTAGAGACCGGACGGTCCGGCCTGTACAATTGACTCTAGGCAGCAAGGAAGCGAGCGCTGGAAATGTTTCTGGACTAGAGAGAGAAACGGACCAGATGGTCCGGTCAACTGACCCATGGTCCGGTCAACTGACCCACGGTCCGGCCAGTACAGGATTTCAGCAGGGCAGAGCCGTTGGTGCTCAGGTTGCAGTGACCGAACAGTCCGGTCGGGCAGTGACCGGACAGTCCGGTCAGTAGGCCCAGAAAGCTGATTTCGTGGAGCAACAGCTAGTTTGAGGTTGGAAGCCTATATAACTTCGTTGCTGGGGTCTTGGAGACCTCTCTTGGCCAGTGGAATATATGAGAGCATTTGGTAAGGTCCAAGAGGAAAAGAGGAGAGCACTAGGAGGAGATATTGCATATCTTGAGAGTGCTAGTGAGAGTTACAAGGAGCGATCCGTCACATCTAAGGCTAGGATGTCCTTGAGGGTGTGATCTAGGTTGTTACTCTTGGTCTATGGTGAGACTTAGACCGGTTAGGTGTCGGTGATCGAGCCTATCGTGATTGGTTGTGAAGGTCATCACACGTTTGTACACGGTTTGAGCCCGCCGGTGAAAGAGGCATCGCTAGTGAGCGCCCGTGTCGGCTCGGGGAGTTCGGCAAGTTCTCGAGGGAGGCGAGCTTGTGCCTTGGTGGCAGCAGTGACGCGCACCGTGTCTTCACTCCGGGAGTGATTGTGGTCTCATGGGCGAGAACTCCACATTGGTGGCGGGAGAGACCAAGACTCCGGCGGGAGTGGTCCAACAAGGAGTAGGGGAAGGCGCCATCCTTCCCAGACCTCGAGAAAAAAATCATGAGCATTCCTTGACCCCTTCTTTACTATTTCGTATTTATGTGCTCTAGTTGATAGGGTGACTTGTGGCTTGCATAGGCTAGTGTGTTTTGCTTTCGTGTTTTGTTTTGCATCATGAACACTAGCATGCATAGGGTCTTGGCCTACTAGAACTATTTAGGTTGCAACGGTTGTCGGGTTCTAGTGGTGTGAAATTAAAGTATTTAGATTCATGGTCGGCTATCGATTCACCCCGCCCCCCCTCTTGATAGGCCTTCGGTCCTTTCAACACTACAATTCTTCTCCATGGTGTCACCAATCTCGAAGTGGTGTGGAGACTTGCATGGTCAGCTTTCAACTCCTCTTGGCGTTGGCACTCCAAAGCTGTGTCAAATCTTAGGAAAAACTCAACAAAGGCCAACTTTCTATGAATGAAACGGTTAAAAAAAGAATTTGCACTCTCCGAACGTGATGTAGTCCTAAGCATTCCTGCTATAGGTATGTCCAAAAAGTATACCGGAATCCATGATCCGTGAGTGGCAAACCTAGTGGAAAACCACTCATTTTCTATAAGTTCATAATCTGTTATGAGAGAATTCCACTGTGACACAAAATCATATGCATTCTCGCTCCCCCAAACACACTTGTTTCATGTTTTCTTATAGAGGGCCCGACCTTCTCCGGAACCTTTTCCATAATGCGCCACATGCAAAATCTATAAGCTATATCTGGTAGAATCTGAGCAATAGCAGCCATCATGCTCGCGTCTTCATCTGTTGTGATCAGATGAGGTGGTACTCCACCCATAGCCTTAAGGAAGGTCTGAAACAACCATACATATGACTCGATCTTTTCATCTACTAAGAATGTTGCCCCAAAGAAACACTTTGGAAATGATGATTGACTCCCGTAAATGGCACAAATTTCATGTTATACTCGTTGGTGGTATATGTTGCATCTACTAAAATCACATCACCAAAGACACTATAGTTTTTCCTACATGTAGCATCCGCCCAAAACACATGAACAAGTCGTCCTTGTTCATCCACAATGAAGTCATAAAAGAAGGCGGGATTTACTTCCTTCTTTCGCTCAAGTTGTGCCATAAACATTTGGGCATCTGAATCCTTGATCTTTGTTCTGAGGTCACGAAAATAGTTTTGCAAATCCCTTTTTGTGCACCCAACATTCTCAAACCCAGCCTCACTGACATGGAGAAGTCGATATGCTAGAGAGGTGCCAATTCTAGCCTTATGACAACTGAACAATGCACTCTTTGCCCTCTCACTAACAATACGAGCCCATCTTAGCAATTGCCTCTTATTTCGCGACACAAAACCATGGTTGTGCTCCACAAACATTGAAAATATTCGATACTTCTTGTCACTGCCAACCTTGACAACAATATGTGCATCACAGCCACATCTGGATTCTATCATATTGGGTGCCTTTCTTTTCTTTAATTCATGACTACCTTTTGGTACAGTCTCCTATCTGTACCTTTCCCTTGAACAACAATATCGCTTGAATAATATTTCATTATTTTGCTTCTTGTGCCCTCCAACATGATCAGAGAAACCAAATTCATGTGCATACGATTTGTAAAATTTCTCCACATCTGTGAGTGTATCAAACATCATTCCAACCATAGGCTTCAAATGCTATTTGCAATTGGTGTTGACTGTGGCACTTGTCCAAGGGACCTATAGAAGTGTAAAATTGTATGATCAATAAACAATGCAGCAGCCCAACAAACAAGAAAATGTATCGCACATATGTTCTTTGTAACTTACATCTTTACTAGGAGAAGATTCATGTTGTGGTGTGCTTGGATATTCAATGTGGGCTCCAACTCCGATGTCAATGGCCTCAGTAGAGACAGAACCAACGAGTATCTCACTGGCCGCGGTGTCCATAGCGGTGTAAATATTCCTCCAGTCCAGTTCCTTCTCTCTCTAAACTGTCCATGTGAGAAATTCAATCTGGTTTCATAAAAAATTAAAGAAAGCAAAAAACAAAATCATATTTCATCGCGAAACCAACTCAGATCGCAGCCAGCTCTCACCTTATGTTGTCACTACCGAAACTGGAGGCGGACGAGGCCGAGCTGATGAAGGGTATTCGCAGCGGTTCCAACAAATGACGCTGCATCACTGCTCGGACAAGAATTGTGTCGCTGTTCGGGCACCCGCCGCCCACGCTGTGCCGCAGCCGCCGCCAGCAAACCACGCTGTGCTGCAATCGTCGTCCGCCGCACGCGCTGTGTCGCAGCAAGCCTGCCGCCCGCGCTGGCGAGCGGGCCGCTGCTCAAGCCTGCCGCCCGCGTTGTGTCGTAGCACCGACACCCGCTCACCCACGCCGCTCGATCGCGGTGTGCAGACACGAGCTCGCCCACGGCAATCGCTCGCGCTGCGCACCCGCTCGCCCGCACCACCGCTCGATCGGCTTGGCTCGCTCCCCTGTGATTAGGGTGGGGGGTTTAATGAAAATAAAGTGTTAGGGTGGGATTAGCAGGGAGGGGGGGTTGAAGTGCTAAACTAATCCACATCTACCCCTAGACATCGATCTAGGATCCTGCGATGTTGATTGAAGTTCTTATAGTTCTTATAGGGAGGCAGTTCGTATAGGATACGTTGCCTTGTTATAATTGTTAACTACATGACCTCATGCATATATAATTGTGTCAAAGTTTGAAATTGGAAACCATCTAAACCTAGATGCGCTTTAGAAATTCTTGTATAAACATAAGAATATTCTCTATACATTCATTTTTACCATACTTCAGTAGTTCAATCAGGAACTTAGTCCTTACTGTTTTTTCATCTTGCAAATGTATTATAGACCATAGTGAAAAACATTACATTTTGAAGTAATACGTGCAAATTTCCAAACATGATAATACTCACAGTGCAAATTAGTGGTAAGTTTGCATCTCCGCAGTTCCTTATGAAATTGATAACCAAATAGCCTGTGATACACCTATAAGAAGAACAAATAGTTATTGCCACATGTATATAGGCTAACTAATGCATACAGAAGCCTAATGATAGCTACATACCAGTCTTCTGTTTTTGAAATACATGGTGGCAATACTCTATGCCAGACATAGATATCATCATGCCACTGAGGATTGACTATCTCCATCGCGAGGTGCATGTAATTGGCAATATAATATAAATTGTCAGAGTGGTACATTGCTGGATTAAGGCCATGAAAGCAACTTGGTATATGCTCCGGGTCCAATACAATGACACTTCTGGCCGCCATGTCAATTACAAATAACTTCAAATGACCCTAATAATAGTGTGGCAATATAATCTGTAAATATTTTCATATAAGATAAACATATTGCATGATCAAAAGTGAAATAACAAAGAGACATATTGTATCTTATATAGTGGTACATTTTGAAACATCATAAAGCAAGTCAGTCCAACGTTCGTACAGTTCTCCCATCCGTTGGACATCGAGCTTTGGATGATGACGTGGATCTTGGCCAAATCAGAAATGCCCTCCTTTGTCAAACAAAATAAATATAGCACTTAGCACATGAGACTTGATTATATGAAAACTAATATAATTGTATGAACTTACACAAAATTGCAGGTCGAGGAAATGGATTTTGGATTCAAAGCTACCATTGTACCACAACACCTCATCGTTGCATGTCCACATACGAATATCCAAGTTGAGGCAATCTATATCCATTGGCATATGAACATTCAATATTTCTTGAAGATTTTTAAGACTCAAAGAAATTGGATTAGGGATGGCACTTCGAATCCATTCTTTCCTACAATATAAACAAGTAATGAGTAATATTCTGTTAGTGAATGCAAAATTCATCTTGTACTATGAATATTTTATGGAATTTTGACTCACTTCAAGGACTCTTCATTATCGATTGACATGATATATGTGCACATGGAACCCAGTAATTCTTGTGTAGTAGTCAGTGCTTTGCCTGGAGAAACAACATATAGAGATTTATCTGGTTTTCTTTGAAGTGATATATTTTCTAATCTACGTAGTTTGTGTGGGGATTCAATAATCTGACAATCGCTTGGACTTTCTTTTCCTTCATTTGCTTGAACAGATCCTTGGTATCCTTTCTTTGTGTTTAAACTTAAGGCCCACAAGATTGCAAATATCTTAAATAAAAATTTGTCATATCATCCTATAGAGTTACCATGTTTAGGTGATTTATAAAATTTTGCATATATACATACATGAGTTATTACCTAAGTCACACTATCTGATAGCTGAGAACCTGTCCAATACTCCATAAAATTTATCATCCATAGACCACATGATGTCCTACATTGGTGAGTATAAAAGACCTCACTGAGATATGTTTCTTATACTTCAGAAACATTTCAAAATAGCACAATTTATTTACTCATAAGCTAGATGTTAAAAAAAAAATACCCATCCTTTTGCATTTGTCGTGTAAACATCTCTTTTTGTGGCCACGTCACAAGGTTTAGCTCCTTCCACCTATCTTGGTTAAGCTCTTTATTTTGTGCTGCAAGTTTTATTTCTGTATCAAGTCCAATTAGCTGTTACGCATAAAAAATATATGTTACAATTAAAGATTAAGAAGAGAAAAACATTAATGAACCTTTTTTAAAAAATATATACAGTACTCATAGTCTTGTGTAGGTCATCACGATCCATTTTCCCTAATGAATCGAGGACTTGTATCTCACATTTAGCAGCATTAACAACTGCTAGGTACCAGTGGCACTCTTTTATGTTAATTGGCAAGAAAACCTGCACCAACAATTTATCCGTAAGTATAAAAGTCTGGTATATATATAATATATGGGGAAAATATAATACATTTACCATGTCATGCTCCAAAATAATTGTCCACCCTTGTTTCCATGAAATCTGTATTATAACTTATTTGATCCTCCCGCAGGGTACCATCACACTTAAGAGGGCTTGTGATAAATGTATTTTCTAGGAATACTTTTCCACCATCTCTATGAAGTAGATGGTGTTGTGCCCTGATACAATGAATATATGCACTTATGACCTGTATATAAGAAGAGATTGCAATTATCTATTTATATAAATTTTGGTTCAGATTTAAATATGTTTTCCATGCATATAGACATATACTTACATCACTGTTCAGTTTAGTATTAGGATGGAAAAGACAATCCATATGATATCTGTCTACAAATGCACCATCGATATTTACCAAAATTTTATCTTTCTTTTCTGATAGCATTTGTCCAATTATCTCAATATCTTCGTCGGCGCAAACATAATCTGCGGGGAATAATGACTTGAGCAAAAGAAAAGAGGTAAAAAAACAGAAATGAGTATACCTTCCCATGCAACTTGTTCTATGTGAGCCTTTTTTGGCTTGTTATGTTCAAACATTTCACTCATTTTGTGCATCTCTTTTTGCTCAGCAGAGCTCATATGTTTCTCCATCTCAAAAGAATCATTTTTTGTCGCATTTACATGCACAATAGTTAAAAATGAGAAGCTTGTAAAAGCTTTGTAACCATAGCCATGGTCCATTACTATAACTGACAGAAACAAAGCTTACATGGTTTTTCTATGACATCTCCTTTGACGGGCACTTCCACTAAATTTGAATCACGATGGTCGCGTGCTGTAGAATCAAGCAAATGCACAACAACATTGCCAGTAACATTTGCTTCCTTCCAATCTATGTCACAGAAGTGTAAATTGGAATAAAATGATTTTAGATTTTTAAGACTTTATTCATATAGTAGAAATTGACATCATTATGACTTACATGGTTCTTGCCCATCAATGTCTCCTTTAGGCACATCAGCTATTTGAGAGTCATAGGTGTCGCCTGCTACAGCATCAAGTTTAGTAACTGTACCACATTACTACAACTGACAAAAACAAAGCTTACATGTTTTTTCTATGACATCTCCTGTGGCCGACGCTTGCACTAAATCTGAATCACGGTTGTCACGTGTCATAGTCAAGCAAAGGCGCAACAACATTTTCAGTAATGACATGTGTTTCTTCCCCACCTATGTCGCAAGAGGGAAAATTAGAATAAAATGATTTTACATTTTTGGGATTTTATTCATGTAATGGAATTTTGCATCATATGACTTACATGGTTCTTGCCCATAAATATCTAATTCATCAGCTATTTTAGAATCATGACTGTCGCCTGCTGCAGCATCAATGTTAGGCTCTACAGTAGAATTGGCACCTGCCATAGTTTCCCCCCATCTTTTGACCACGGAGATTTGATGACATAACTTTTTTTTGTTTGTCAGAACTAGATGAGCTCTCAGTCCCAAAGAGCACCTGTAAATCATTGTTTATCTAAGTAGATTCATTAAGCATCTCATAAGAACTAATCTGTCAAAACTAGTACAACATAGTGAGATACGGGAACTTAAAATGATTGTGTAAAATATCTCTCGTAGTACGTAACTACAGGGCTTGTATTCCAACAACAGAGATAGATATGATTGTATGAATTCCAACAATATGACTGAGAGATAGATAGATAATCCTTTTGAAAAGTTACTATATGAATTTACCTCTAGATAATCGACAACAATAGACGGAGTTAGAAGGAGGGGTGTTTCCTCTGGATCTCGACATCGGCATCGCCTGGATAGAGGTGACTTTCGGTTGTCGTTGCAAGGGACAACATCCATTAGCAGGGGTTGGTCCTAAAAGGTCTCAGCGATGACAACACCCTCATCATCAGTGAGGTCAGCCATCAATGCGAGATGGCAGATAAACCATCGTATGTTCATGGAAGAATTTGTGAGTCTCGACGTTGAGACACGATGTAACATGCCATTTTTATAATGATATGTTATCATGCATCAATGAAAGCATCATGAGCATGCCATTCATTTTTAGGGTGTGTTTGCATTGTCTAGCATTGAAATTCAAGTTGACACATTAATAAAAACACACATTAGCAAAAGCCTCAAAACTGTTGCAGAAAACTTATGTTTAAAATAATTGTACAAGTAACGAATCAAAAGATCTTGATATACAAGGATTTTTACTATAGGTTTGGAAGTCTAACTTATGCTCTAAGATGTACACAACCTAACCAATTCCCTAACTTGGAAGAATTTTTGTCTAAATCTCTTTAACAGTATTTTGAGTGATGATTACAGTCAAAATAGATTCTTACATATTTTTTCTTATCCTTTAAATTCATATAAATTTTATAACCTTGAGACCGCTTTTAGAATTTGAAAAGGGAACAGAGAAATAGAGTTTCTATGTAGTCCAGACAAGTTTGTGTCAAGAGAACTTTTATGGTACTTGGATTTTCCTCCCATTTCCTCCATTAAATTTTATTTTTTTGTAAAAAACGGTATGTTGGTAATTCAACTTGGACCCCCCCCCCCCGACTGCGGCCTCTCCCAGCCCGAACCCGAGCCAGCACCGCGGCCCCTCCCCGCGTCGTCCTCATCTCCACCTCGTCGTCGGCATCGACTGACCTGATCTCTCCCGGTCCCTCTAGCTGCCGTCGCGTCGCACCAGTGCCCCTGCCACGCTACCGCCTCCGCCCACCGGCGAATTCGTTCCCCCTCCCCCTCCCGACGACGAGCCCCCTACCGACGGCGGCGATGGATCCCCGCGAAGGCAGAACAGCAGCAAGGTAGGTTGGCACGGCAACGCCAACACGGTCTTCTTCCCTCAAGTGCCCATCCCCATCGACCGTTGTGTTCTCGTCGGTAAGTCAACCATCCATGCCTTTCTCCTCTTCTCTCCCGCGCTTGCTAGGGTTTCTTGATTCATGAAGAAGAACCTTGTAGATGTAGTATTTCTTGATTCATTTACAAGTTATTGATCTAGTGTAGACACCCCTTGTAGATGCAGTAGTTCTTGATTCGTTTACTAGATCTTGTAGATGTACTAGTAATTCATCTCTGTATATGAGAATTGAGTTGGATTTTTCTTAGATATGTGTGTGATATACTAACTGCTGTAGATCCTTGTTAGCACTTAAAATACCTTCTGCCAATTTTGTAAGAAACTAGAGGCACCTGTATTTCCTGGTAGATCCAAACAGTCATGGTTTTGCATTGTTGTTGTCTTAGTGATGTCTTCGGATTTTTTTTTACTGTTTCCTGCTCTGTTCTTGGATGTGCCCAACTTGACCTCCTATGAATAATATTAACAAATATTAGTCACTGCCATCAATGTTCTCTCAATAGAAATATTAACAGAAGACAGAAAATTATCATCCCAGTATCACAGAAGAGCAAATTATCAGTGCCTATACAACAGTGACACCATATATCTACATAGCATAACAGATCAGTAGAGACTCCTGATGTGAGGACTGAACTGATCTCACTGATAAAATGCATCCTAGTGTACTACACCATAAATTAGTTGGCATACCACATAGGTTAGCAACATCACAATTCATTATGACAACACATTTATATGAACAAGTGGTTCTGGTCGCACTCTGCTAGTACAAGTCATTAGTGCTCCTGCCTCTTTTGCAAACGATCTTGTCATGAGCACATGTGTAAAACAGAGAAGAAAACTAATAAAATTGCATTGTACTGCGAATCATGAAATAGTCACCATCTTGTACTATGAGCAGTCCTCTTCAGATGAGGATGAGTCGTCAAACGAGGTGGAATCTTCAGATGAGGTTGAATGGATGACGATCAAGGTGTGTTTCTCCTCTCCGAAGTACCACTCAAACACCGTAGGATGGGAAGCGACAGGGGTGTCGCTGGTGCGGCGGAGCAGGGGAGAGGAAGAGCGAGGGGGCCCCTTGGTGCGGCGGACCGGCGTCGGACTCGCCTCAGCATGTTGCAGGGGAGGGGAAGTGCGAGGGGGGCCCTTGGTGCGGTGGACCAGCGAGGGGGGCCTGCGACAGAGCCTCCGTAGCAAAACGCGATCTTGAGAGCCTGGGCCGATCTCCTCCAGGGCGCCATTGGTGCAGGCACGCCGCCGTCGCCTCCCTCGCTTGATCTCCGCCACGGTTGAGCAAGGGGAAGCGCAACCCTAGCCGACCTTGTCTTCAAGAAACTATAGTACATATCGAATATTGGAACATTATTTTCACATTTATGGAGTTACTGTTCTACCATTGTCAAAAAATAAGAACTACGAAAATGCAATTTTTGTCATGTCCTAATACCGACATTTGTGGAGGAAAGTGGAGGAAAATTTTTCCTTCAAGGCCCACTCATCATAGAGATAGATGGAGGAAATTTTTTCCTCCATCTGATTTCCTCCACTTTCCTCCTGCCTTTATGGCCCTCCGATCAGCCGCTCTCGATCAACGTGAGCCACTCAATTTTTCCCCAAGTACCGTAAAAAATTTTTTGTGTCAATTCTCTCGAGGGAGCGACATCTCATGTGAAACCAAGCAATCAGCACCTCCTGCAGCTTCTGATTTCTTTCTTCTGTTTTTTCCGCTCGGTAGTTGGATCAGTTTCCCTACCTCACGCCCTAGATTCTTGGCTCAAGCATTGGCAGCAAACCCTCTCTCTCTCTCTCTCTCTCTCTCTTCGGTTCTGTTCTCTCTCCCTCGCCCTCTTCTGTTACGATGCGTAAAAGCCCATGGGCATATATCAATTGCTATTTTCCTTTTGTTTTATCGGTTACGTGGTGCAACTTCAGATAATGGAGCCCCCCTCCAACACAGGTACAGTGAACACTAACCAGCTTGTCAACATTTTTCAACTTTTGATGGAGAAGAAAATGCTCTACGCTTGCTGTTTGTTTCTTAGGGTAATGCCTGTTTGTACCAATTTTTCAGATTCAAAGTGTAAAATGTGTTAATGTGACATGAAACTTTAGTCATGCCAACGACAAATATAGAACTAGCTAACCTGTGAATTGTGCAGATCCCAAGTTGCAGTCAAAATTTTCTTGCACGAACCAATTCAAATTAACTGCAACACAGAGGTCCATCATCTTTTGACAATTTGAACTTGCCATAAACTCAGATCAACATCAACTTCACTGCCATACCCTTGTGTCACCACCATAAGATGTGGCACTGGACCTGCCAGAATAATCAATTCATCTAGGGAATCATTTTGGTTAAGTGCATCATTTGCCCAAGTGTCACGGAAAACAGACACTGGGTAGGTTATGAACAAGAGGATTTTGTTTTCGAAGAGGATTTCTAAGCGTCAACAAATCGACGAGGATGACGAGCGATGCCTTGACACAAAAATTAGCATCAGCTCAAGGATTTCCACGTTAGTGGATGAAGTTGTTTCCACGTGCTGAACCACCATGTTCCAAGCCATATAATACCTCCAATGGGATAAACATGAACCTTCTCATGCTGCTTCATGTGAAGAATGATACTGGTATTTATTAGAGAGCTCATTGGATATAATTATTTGAAAAGTGCCTTTTGGATGTTATTCTTCTTTTGCTTAAGAGTTATATGCATGTACAAGTACTAGCAATTTACCCATGCGTTGACACGGGCTTTGAAATCAAAAGAACCGAACTATGGATATTCTTGATAACAAATTATATTATTTGTAATATTAATTTTTTATATAACTTCATAACATAGTAAAATATTAAATATTTGATGTTCAATATTTTTGAAATTACACCATCATTAGTTTTGGGCCTTTTAATCTAAGTTCAGTTATCAAATTGAGACTTTGAGTTTATTTTAGAAAAAAAATTGAGATGCTAGTCGCTGAGTTGATGATAGTTGCTTAGAACAACATCGAGCAGCTCTCTCTCTCTGACGAGGTCCTCCCCAGTTAGGCAGCGGCCACCGGTCCAGATCTGAGCGTTACATATTTCTTTTTTTCTTTAATACTTTGGCTCTTAAATTCCAGTTTTCTCTTACCTGTTTTGTATTCCAGCCGGCACACATATTTTGTTTCAATTTCGTGGAAAGTATTCTATCTGCATTATTTTAAAACGTGCATCATATTCAATATCGTGAGGTAAGTTGAATATAGAAATTCTTATAATTAAATGATAAAACTTATAATGTAACATGACTTACTCTTGATTTTTTTTCTTCATTTTCTACTTTGATATTTGCCGCATGAGCTTCCGCAATCTTGTTTTTTTTAACTGCTTCCGCAATCTTGTTGGTGCAGAGGGCAACAACATCAACATGGCTTCTGGTGTTTTCCATCGTTTTTCCTAAGTCAGGTCTACTTTTGATTTTTCTAATGCTTGTGTTGTTGAAAATTTGTTTATGTAAGATTTGTTGATCATGAGAGAGAGGAGATTAAGTAGGACTCGAAATTGAGTAATAAGAGTCTAGATGGACCATACAGTTGTTAGTTTGGGCCGGCCCAAACGAACGTATATTCAGCTCTAGACAAAAAGACGTGCAGCCATCCAAACAAGCCAAATTACCCTCATCAGCCTGGTTCTGTAAAGTGCGAGCAACCAAACATGCCTATCCAAGACACTGTGCTCATGAATAAAAAAAGACACTGCTCTCAGCCTCTCACGAGTGGTTATCCTCTCCAAGCTCCCTCAGTGGCCTCGGTGCCCTCCCCGAGCTCCCTCCACATCCGGTGGCCAACATCTGAGCCGGAGCAGCCGAGCTCCATCCCCGTAGGCCGGTCCTATCGTGCTCTCTTCACGACGGTCCTTCCACGTAGGTGGCTCCTGCTGGGTTCTCTCTTCGCCGGTGCCCAAAATCCGACCCCGAGCTCCATCCCCGGTGCTGCCCTCCCCAGCAGCAGATTCGATGAGGTTTGTTTCCTCTGTTTCATTGCTGGTGCCGTTGCCTTGAAGCGCTTTTTTACTCAGTTTTCTCTCCGGTCGACAGCAGGTGGATCCAGTTGGGGGCGAGCGTGCTCTTGGATGTAGATGGAGATGGCTCCTCTATGGCAGTATGTGGTGTTCTTTGGGGGGATCTGGGGCGCGCGTAGGCGTCGACGACATTTTCCGGCTTGACAGCCATGGCGGATCGGAAGTCTTCTTTCTCGGGCCGACCTCATTAAAAGTTGGTGCACTGCAACCTCTTGTTTTCGGTCATGGATCTGCTCTCCATTGTCAGGTGGGTCTTGGGCATCGATCTGTTGCTCTTGGTTAGCTCCAGCATCTTCCCTGCCATCTATTCCCATCACATTTATGTTTTTTTTTCATTGCGCCCTTTATCTGTTTGATGAAATGTTGTGACATGTGTTGTGGTGCTCTGTTTCCTTGTGGACATGGCCATATAGCTTCCTTCTAGTATCTGCTTCCTATTATGTTGAATGGTTTGGTGGGAGCACCTAGTATACGTGGTCAGGCTCCAGTTTGTTGTTGAAGATTTTGAGGCCACTATTTAGAGTTTATGAACACCATGGAATATTTCATGTAGGTAGTTCTGGAGCTGTTTGCTAGGTAATATTCATGTCTTGTAGCTAATCCTTGATCCCTTGTTCGATTGCCGTAGCGAGGTCCTTGGATCAGTGGTCGTAGTTTGCGGTTCATTAAGGTCCTGTTCCACTATACCATGGAATATTACGAACGGCTGATGCCCTTTTGGTTTTAATCTTGTTCTTTCTTTCTTTAGTCCTATCCTCTTGGTACTGTTGCCTTAGATTTACAGTGAAATATCTGATGCCTATTTTCTTTGATTTACAACATATTGATTTGATTAAATCATGAGGACCAAATCATTTATTTATATCCAACATGACTTTGAGTTATCAGAGGACCAAATCATGAGAGGATGGCTCGAAGAATTGAAGATTGAGCTTATCGCTACTCTATGCTTTTTTTACATTCTTGCAAATTGTAATTTTAGGTGATCTTCGGCTTAATTCCAGTAGGTGTTGTTTTTAATTTTGGTACACCTTGTCTACCAGTCAATTTGATAAATTGACTTATTTTTTCTCTATCTTGTACAGCCTTTAGCTGATCCATCTTTAGAGGTCTTGCTAAATTGGAATTGGAGCCTTCAGCACAACTACCTTCAAAGCTTGACTTTCAATTTGACGAGGTCCTCCCTAGCGAGGCGGCGGCCCCAAGCTTCCTCTGCGGCATGGGCCCTCACCAACGGTCTCTCCCCGGTGGTGGCCAAAATCCAAGCCATAGCTGCATCCCCGTCAAATGGACATGCTTCCAGGCATGATGGCTATATTCTCGGCACTGCCCTCATTCAGGTTCTCTCTTTCCCTCTTCTTTCTTATTTGTGCTCTTCTGCCATGACTTGATATATTAAAATGCCCGTAGTTTTTCTTGTATTTTATCAAGTCAGTTTCGATTATAGCTGTTTTAGTCTTATTAGGGATGAAAGCGGACGGAAACGATCAGAAGAAGGCTCAATTGTTTTTGCTTTTATATTTTTTCTCGGAAGCAAAATCGATAACGGTATTGATGGAAATGAATACGGCATCGGTATTTCGGTAAAGTCGGAAATGATATTATTGCAACTAAAATGGACGGTATCGATCGAGAATCAATATTAACAATCGGAAACATGAATTGTGAAGTAAGGCACTGATAAAACAGGGAAATTGGAGGTGTCATGCTTGCGTCTCGAGGACGGCACAAGGACTATGATAAACTGGCTGTAGCGTATTAATTATTGAATAATTGTATGTACATGTATGAAAAATTACATTTATGAAATTAGAAAGTAGATAAAATTTATGATTTGTTTCAGGCTAGAAGAATTACTTGTCTTTTAGAGAGATTTGCTATAATCAAAATACTAAATATGATAATTACCTACATTACTCTACGGTAATTTCCATGTTAAAATGGAAATTTGCGAAAACAATTGGAAGACTTCGAAATTGTTTTCATTACCACTTCCACGAATTTCTACCATTTTTGCTTCCACTTTTTCGAAATATCATTTTTGCGTGTTACAGTCGATAAAATGCGAAAACGAGCATCGGTAAACCAATAATTACCACTTTTGCTTTCACCCCTAAGTCTTATACTTAGATTGGAGAAAATGATAGATACCCACGGAAGAGCATTTGTTCTTTTATCTTTATGTTTGCCATACTCAGTAGTTGTCCATTTGTTTGCCTATGCAAACATATATAGTACTTTATAAGGACACGTCTGCTTTGCCCGTGCGATGTATTTTACATGTAGTAGTTATAATTGTATAACTAATAGTAGTTATAATTGTCTTTTATATGTTTCAGTTACAGCAATGTATTAGTCCTTGGGTCTAAGTAACTAATTTCAATAAATAACCAATTCTGCGTTAAGATCTGCTTTGCAACCTGTGAGCACAGCAGCAGTACTGTGAAAGTGGATGAAACGACTGCTGAACATCAACTACTTAACTTTTAAACCGCATGACTTGTCTAAGCATCCAATATTTTATTTTTATTGCAAACTGTTGGATGATGATAACTTTGTTTATAGCAATTGGTGTTGTTTGCTTCAAGTGACAGTTTGTGCTCATTTTGAGGAGAAAAACAGCAGTGGAGGAATAAGTATCCGGTTTTGGGGACAACATGCATTTCTGTCGTTTCTATATTTTTGTTCTCAATTTGATTTATCAGTAACGCAAACTGGTAATTCCAATTTTGATTTTGTCCATGATGGATTGTTGTATTTAGCTGTACTGCTCAAAGTTAGTGATGTGTTGGATCATTGATTTTTTTTTTTTGGCACGTTACGCTTTTTGGCGTCCTTCTCTGTTGTTCTAAGGCCACGTTGGTGGTCTTCTAAGAGTACGCGTAGATGATAGTAAAACTTAAAAAAAATTGTTGTTGCCTTATAGTAATGATAATATGTGACACCTTAGTGATGTGAATAGAAGATTCTCTTGTAAGTTTCACCTCCTAACTGGTGGCTTAATTGATCATGGGAAAACCTTGGTTATCAGTTTTTTCAGTTTACTTTGTAAATCACATAGTTCTCTCAGGTGCCTATTTGTATTGCTGTTCATTTAACAGTTTTTTCCTACATACAGATTCTTTCTACCCCAAATATAAAACAAACACATCATCTGGATGGATGGATTACACAAGGAGGCTGATGCACCAGTGCGCTTGTGAAGCTTCTTGACGGGATGAAGCACTACAGCAGCCAGGAGAGCAACTTTGATGGAATCTGAATTGCAAAAGCTTTCAGGGTAGGTGTGACCAATTGCATTGTTGTTTGTTGATCGTTCTACATTATAGTGCATTTATATGGTTTTATTTGGAAACTCAGCACACGTTGGAAATTAATTCTAATTCTGATCGGACTCCAGTTCTTATTCTTTATTGGATTGCAGTTTTTTTCTTCTTAATTTTGGTCAACTCTGTTTTTTTTTCTTTTTCACGTGAAACAGTCCCGTCAGTCGTCACGTGAAACAGTCTCGTCTCCGGTTCTTTTTTTTTTTCTTATTTGGAGTCCTGTTCTAATCGAATCGGATACCTGTTTTTCTGATCAAACACTATATCCTTTTCTACGTCCATTTTTTTTGGCATTCTTTTCTACTTCCGTTTTTTAGTTCTGATCGGACTTTGCATCCTTTTGTTTGTTCTGATTGGACTCTGCATCCTTTTGTACGTCCATATCCTTCTCTACATCCGTTTTTTTAATCCTTTTCTACGCCCCTATGTCCGTGATAATTTTGGTCAAACTCTATTTTCTTTTCTTTTTCGCGTGAAACAGTCTCGTCTCCGGTTCTTTTCTACACCCCTATGCCGGTGACTTTTGTACGGTTTGGCAGAATAATTTTTTCATGAGGGGCGGACGACGCCACCTCATTTAATAGGTTATAGAGATTGTACATTAACCGTTCCTCTATTTTACTACAATTTCATCTTTGGTTTGTTTTGTGTAATGCATGAATTATGAGAAAAAAATATGATTGACTTATGATACGATTCATCCATGCAAATATGTTATGGATAAGAATCCCAACATTAGAGTCTATTTGATCTTATTTTTTCTGCATAACCATTACATAGTTCTACTCCTCCCATATAAAGTTTGGTGAACTGCAACAACACGTGGAATATATCATCCTTTAAAAGCCCGTGGCAATGCGAGTATTTTGCTAGTAAACAATTAATATGAGGTGCTTTTAGACGGGGATGCTAGCGTACCCTTTTGGCCGGAGGACGAAGCACTAGATGTGCGTAGAAATCCTTCATTTGCTTCAGCCGTAGCGTTGGATCTGTTGCTGCTTCAGAGCTCGACCTGCCCACGACATTGTTAGCTGGCATGGAGCGGATGAATTTTGACAAAATCAGGTTTTGGGTGAGGAATAAAGGTCTTGTTAGGTATCTGATGCTCGTTGCTATGGTGGATTCTTGAACGCTGAGAATTTCTTGCATTTGTAGAGGAAAGGGTGTGAGATTGCTAAAAAAATCAGAGGAAGAAGGCAGTATGGTGAACGAGAAAGAAGTCACAAGAAGAGGACGACATGATTAGCGAGAAAATAGCGGTCGTTACTGCTAGAATTTTGTGGGCTTCGTCCATTGATATTCACAATAATTTTTGAAAAATCTCAAAAGTCTATTTATGAGTGGTGGGAGTGTAAAGGTTTAATCTCACATTGTTAGTGAAGATGGAGGGAGTCTAACTTATAAGGTTGGTTGCTCTAACATCTCTTGTAAGTGTGTGTATGGGAGAAAAGAAGAACACACGCGTGCGCTCGCCTCGTCTCACCGGGCGAGACGGGGAGGGGCGGGGGCAATGGGCGTGACTGCGCACTACTTGCGTGAATGGTCCGCCGAAATTTGGTCTCTTGCCTTTCAGGGGCGTGACTTCCTTTTACATTTCCTTTTTGCTGCGTGTGTAATATAATTGAATATGGAAACCGACGTATTAATATGGTAACCGACTCGGTTGCGGGATGTCCAACCCTAGCTGTTCTTTCCTATAAATATGTATGGGTACTGTCGCAAATCACATCACGCAATCGTCTAGGGTTTTGCCTCTTGCTACTGTTGCACCGTCAAGACTTCTCCATCCTGATCGTTGGTGTGCACCGATGAACGGGAGAGCAAGTCTCCGGAACTGTCGTCCTCTGTGATCCTGCACCGGGAGAGGGCGAATAAGGTTTTTCAGAAGCGCTCTACGTGATTGCTCGATCGCTTCCTCGTTTTCGTCAAGCTCGTCGTCACGGCTCGTCTTCCTCGTCGAGTCGGTCTCACCCGCCGTTGCCAACAATGTGACGGTGCTGCACATCGTCGTCGCCTACTCTACCCAGTCCAGAAGAAAATATATATACTTTTATCTCAAACTATGTCTTTCATATTAGTTATTGTGATCTGTTTGTCTATGATAGTTGTGGATTGTATGGTAGATACTGTGTTGTTGACTGCTTTATAGACTTGTCTAGATCTTGCGTAGACTTGTCTAATTCATGCTGCAATCTGTTAATCATGTCTATAATTTATTTCTAGATTAATATAAAGCTAAAAGTGCTAATTTATCTAATAATCTAAAAACTTTATTATAGGCACTTTAATTTTATGGCTGGATTTGTCGATGCATTGAGGCCAGAGAAATTCATTGACGTGCATTTTAAAAAATGGCAAGTGAAAGTCACTCAATGGTTTACTGTCATGAATGTGTTCTGAGTATCCACGGGCAAACCTGTAGGCGATCTCACTATAGATCAGAAAAAGGCCTACAGCGAAGCCAACATAATATTCTTGTGCGTTGTTATTGGAGTTTTGGTAGATCGTCTTCAAAACGTCTACATCCATTATACAGTCACAAAGGATATGTGGGATGCTCTGATCGCTGACTATGGTGGTTCAGATGCTGACGCTGAACTGTATGTCATTGAGCTGTACCATGAGCTCTCCTGCGTTTTCGAGAAAAAAAAAAGTTGTGTCATAAATTTAAGATGGTAGATGGCAAATCTGTCGTCGCGCAGGCTTATGAGGTACAATGCATTGTGAAAGAAATCGAATTGCTTAAGACTATCGTACCTGAGAAGCTTGTGGCTGAGGGCATTATTTTCAAATTGTCTCCGTCTTGGAGGAATTTCGTCACTACTCTTAAACACAAGAGGACGAACATATCTGTCTCATATTTGATCACATCTCTTGATGTTGAGGAGAAAGCTCGTAAGAAGGATGGACGTTCTAAAGTTAACGAGGGACACACTATTGCCAATATGGTACATCATACACAATAGTCTCATGCAGTGGTGGTAAGAGCAAGGGCAAAAATAATAAGCCTAAGCAGACCACTACCTTCAAGAAGAAGAACAAGGAGAAGGGAACACATTTTGTTTGTGGTTCTAATAAGCATTGGGCTAAGAAGTGTCCAGAACGTAAAGGAAGAAAGTCCTCATAGCAGAAGTCCATGAACATGGTGGCCAGTGCTACAGAAAATAGTGGGTATGGTAATTTACCATATGTTTTTTTTTTCTGTACTTCAATCTACTAGTTGATGGTTTGATACTGGTGCAATGTTCATGTGTGTGCTGATGCCTCTTTGTTTATTTTTATCAGGTCACCCAGGATTCCTCCATCCTAATGGGGAATGGGTCACATGCTTCTATTCATGGTGTTGGCACGGTCGAGCTGAAGTTTACTTCAGAGAAGATTGTCCAATTGAAGAACGTACAACATGTTCCTTCTATCAGGGAGAATCTTGTTAGTGGCTCTCTTTTGTGTAGGGATGGTTTTAAGGTAGTGCTTGAGTTGAATAAAGTTGTCGTGTCTAAGAGTGGACAATTTATTGGTAAAGGCTATGAGTGCGGAGGCTTGTTCCGCTTTTTCCTTTTAGATTATTGCAATAAGTCTATGAACTATATTTGTGATGGTGTTAATGAGCGTGATGCTAGTGTTTGGCATTCATGTTTATGTCATCTAAATTTTGATTCTATGTCTCGACTTTTTAGCTTGAATTTAATTCGGAATTTTTTCATGTTAAAGGTTCTAAGTGCTCAAGTTGTGTGCAATCTAAGCAACCTCGAAAGCCTCACAAGGCTGCAGAGGAGAGACACGTGGCACCGTTAGAACTTATACATTCAGATCATTGTGAAATGAATGGTATATTGACTGAGGGTGGAAAAAGATATTTCATGACTTTGATTGATGATGCGAGTAGATATTGCTATGTTTATTTGTTAAAAATGAAAGATGAGGCTCTAAACTACTTTAAAATTTATAAGGCTGAAGTTGAAACTCAACTAGAGAAAAAGATCAAAAGAATTAGGTCTGATTATGATGGCGAGTATTTCTCAAATGAGTTTGACTTATTCTGTGCGGAACATGGTATGATACATGAGAGGACGCCTTCCTATTCGCCCCAATCTAACGGGGTTGCCAAAAGAAAGAATCACATCTTGACTGACTTGGTTAATTTCATGTTGGACACGGTTAGGTTATCTAAGGTATAGTGGGGGGAGGCTTTATTGATATCATGTCATATCCTAAATAGAGTTCCCAAAAAGAATAAGAAGAAGACACCATATGAGGAATGGATTGGTAGGAAGCCATCACTCTCTTACTTACGTATATGGGGTTATTTGGCCAAAGTTAATATGCCGATTAACAAGAAGCGTAAGTTGGGACCTAAAACTTTGGATTGTATATTTCTTGGATATGCTCATCATAGCATTGCCTATAGATTTTTAGTGGTTAAATCAGAGGTGCCTGATATTCATGTTAATTCATTAATGGAGTCTTGTGATGTTACTTTCTTTGAGAACATATTTCTTATGAAAAATCTACATAGTATGTCTAGATTATCTTCTGATGTAATTGCTGAGACAACTCCTAAACCTAGTGCATTTTCTGATCATGCTGAACAAACTTTTGAACCAATCCATGAGGAGATTGATAGTGAAGCTCTTAGGAGGAGCAAGAGACAAAGGACTGTAAAGTCTTTTGGTGATGATTTCACTGTTTATCTTATAGATGACACTCCTAGAACCATTTCAGAGGCATATGCATCTCCTGATGCAGATGACTGGGAAGAAGCTGTCCATAGTGAGATGGACTCCATTCTTTCTTATAGAACTTGGAAAGTTGTTGATAGACCATATGGTTGCAAACCTGTGGGTTGCAAGTGAGTGTTCAAGAAAAAGCTTAAACCTGATGGTACTATTGACAAATGTAAGACTCGGCTTGTGGCCAAGGGTTATACCCAGAAAGAAGGTGAAGTCTTCTTTGACACTTATTCATCTGTTGCTAAATTGACCACTATTCGTGTATTAGTTGCTATGACTGCCTCACATGGTCTTATCATTCATCAGGTGGACGTTAAGACAACTTTCCTTAGTGGAGAGTTGGATGAGGAAATCTATGTGGATCAGCCTGATGGATTTGTAATAAAGGGTCGAGAAGATGTCATACCTCTATCTGAGGTATATCGTGTATTTCGTAGCAATCCTTGGATCAGTAGTTGATACACACATACAAACGATACAAAGTGATACAACGATCTTTATTTAGGTCCACATAGGGACAATAGGGTCATACAAGCCTTAAGTTACAAGCCAAAGGGGGAGGACATGCCTGCCCTAAAAGAAAATTCCAAGCAAGCTTCTAGGAACTTCCACAGGCAACTCGAGCATAGGACGCAACCTACTCGTCAAACTTCTCGGGCGCTTTGTTCTTTGGGGGAATTTTAGTTAAAGGCAAGCGTGAGTACATAAGGTACTCCACAAGCTCTATCTCTAGCAAGGGGGTAATACATGCATTTGGGAAGTAGTCAAGGAATAAGGCTATGTATCGGAGTTTTGCGGAATAGCGCGGGTGCAAGGGTATACTTATGGAACCAATGAGGTTTTTTGAGAGGGAAAGTTGTTTTATAACTTTTTATTGGTCGGACCTGAGGGAGATTCAATCGATCCCAACAGTTTCAACTTTCAGCTGAGCCTTCCGACGTGTAGTCATAATGACTCTGGCACCTCATGCCACATCTTCACCAAAACACGGGTTTCACTACACCCACTCACATGTCAAGGAATTTTTAAGAGCCTAATGATTGGTGTGCCATGACTAGTGAGAACGGACATTTGAATGATTTAGGGTTAATTCTGCAGAGCTTAGTATGTTGTATCCATAGGCTATGTGCTCTTAGCTACAGATCACGTAGCGCTCCTCTTTTATCTAGGCATGCCCACAAGTCCACCACGAAGCTCAGGGATTCCATCATCATGACACTTAGTCATATCACATCAAGGCACACAACCAACAGTATTGCCAAGTACTGGACTTATCATCACATCATCGCTCCAATCTCTGAGTCTGTTTCTACTTCACCGGGTGATACTTCCTTGCTATGTTACCTAGGATCCATATTAGTCCTGCCCATACAGGTTATGTGGTCGTACTGAAAAACCACCAAGTTGAGATCTTAGCTAGTCATTTCCTAGTTGGCAGGGTAAGCACTCATCCACGACAGGTGGACCTACACCGGAGACACCATCACCAAGTACTCTGCACCAGTACTAGGAGTCTCTCCCGCAGCCACACTATCCCATCTACTTCACCATGACACGTTCATTTATCACCCACCCGTTCCTACACACACACACACCACCACCAAACACCGCTTTCACCCATTTTGTAAAACTTGACAGTGGAAAGTATGGTGACAAGCTTCACGGGTTCCTAAGCGTATACTAGCAAGGTAGCGTTATTATTAGCGAGGCTAATAATAACTTCCTAGGGTTATCAAGGCAAGGGAAATATCAAATGCGGCCAATCAAGGATCTAACATTCACACCTTATATATAGGCGGTTCGAACGTTAGTGTTCACACAATTGGGTTTTAACTAGGCAAGCATAAAGTGACAAGGATTAATGCATATAAGAAGTAGTCTCTAGTTGGGTGCATTTTTAAAATAATAGGAGCAATCATGATCAAAGAATAGATAGAGCTTGCCTCCTAACGCATCCTCAAAGTCTTCCTCGTAGTCCGGGTCCTCGGGCTCTTTCTCCTGGTTCTCTTCGTCTGCAAAAAACGCGAGCTACGCGTAAGCTATCAGAACATAAAATAACACATAATCAAAGGAAAAGCCAAATAGTGAGAAAACCAGAAGTTCAAGAGTTATGAGGAGGTTCTTATTGGTTAGGGTTTGCGACAATGATTCCAACGACGAAAGAATCGTTTAAATCGGAGCTACGGTTTGAAAACTAGGGCTTCCGAAAGGTCTAGGGTCATTTCTATAATTTCTAGAAGGTTCTAGGGACCCATTAGAAATTTTGAAAAAGGTCAGGGGCTTGGTTGTAAAATGTCAGGGAGTAAAGCATAATTACAGAAAAGTTGAGGGACTTTTCTATAAAAATGTTGGACTAAAACAAAAATAGACTACAGCTCAGGGGGCTAACTGTAAAACTACAAGGTTATGGTTTTCTACATTTTTTGGAATTATTTTCCTATGGGAAAATCTATGGACTGGGTCTACAGGGCTGTGGGCCGAGTGCACAGGTTTAGTCTATGGGCCAGGGGGATTGTGGGCCATTGATCTGGAATCGGTCGGACAGGATTTAAATAACCGAAGGGGTATCGTATGATCTAATCTCGGCCGTTGGCACATCGATCGAGGGCTGGGAGTGGTTGAACGGTAGTGCACGGCGGCCAGAGCCAAGGGAGGCAGCGGTGCCATTGTCGAGCTCGGCGCGGAGGCGATGCGTCGGCTAGGATCGGCCAGTGAGGGGTCCAGGAGGGTGCGGAGGTGATGCCGTGATCAGTGGAGGTGATCGCAAGGTGAGGGAGGACCTAGGACTAGCTCCTGGCTCGGTGTGCTGTGAACGGGAGAGAGAGGAGGAGGAATCTGGGCACTTGCCTGCTAGCTACTACGGCGGCGGTGAGGTGTTCGTGGCGAAGAGTGGTCCTATTTATAGGCCGAGCGAGGTAGAAGATGATGAGGTGGCAAGGAACACGCGACGTCGGTTGGTTGCGAGTTAGGGCGACGAGTGAGCGGTGTCGCGGCGTGGTTAAGTCGACATGATCGGTTGCTGGGCGTGCCACGACGGAGGGGTGGTCAGGGTGGTGCGATTGATCACTATGCGGGGTTAAGCAATAGATGACGGCGAGGGCAGGGAGTGGCCTAGTTGAGCAGGCGGGCAGGCGAGCAGCGACAAGGTGGGGAGGTCGTGTCGATGGGCTGTGCGTGGTGCTGTGCTCGTCACGGCGTGCGTTAGGGCGAGACAAGACCCGCCCCAAGGATGCGACAATGATGACATGGCATGCACGCAAGGGGGGATGGTAAGCTCAGGCATCCCATCGATGGAACACAGTGGAAAAAGTTTGATGAGAATCATCGAGACTTCTCTAATGAGGAAAGGAACCTATGACTTGCATTGAGTACAGACGAGATGAACCCTTTCGGTCAAATGAGGAATCCGCATAGCACTTGACCAGTGATACTAGCAATGTACAACATTCCACCATGGTTATGCCATAACAACATTCCACCATGGTTATGCCATAAGCGTAAGTATCAACTATTGACCACTCTTATATCTAGACCCAAAGAACCTTGAAATGACATAGACGTGTTCTTAGTATCATTGTTCAAAAACCTTTAGAAACTGTGGCTGGAGGGGATCCGTATATGGGATGAGTATCGAAGAGAGTACTTCACACTCGAAGCAATTATTTTTTTTAAGGTAAGTGATTCCCCAGCACTAAGGACGCTAGTGTATGCGTTGATGATACATCTCATGTGTACCTTCTAGCATCCCAGAAGCTAGTGTACATGCGAAACCAACGATTCTTACCAGCAAAAGACAAGTATCATGTGATGGCTAGACACTTTGATGGCAAAGTTGAGAACGACATTGAACCTCGACGTTGGACCAGCAGGGTCGTTTTTGACGTTGTTAAAAACATCAGTATTATTTTTGGAAAGCCGGTGAAGGGAGTCAAAAAGGCAAAAGGTCTCATGCCATTTAAGAAGAAATCTATTTTCTTTGTATATTTCACTTATTGGAAAGAATTAGAAGTGAATCATGCCTTCGACTGGATTCATATTGGAAAGGGTGTATTTGATAGTACTAGCGGACTTATACTCGACCAACCTGGTAAGACAAAGGATAGATTCAACGTACTTAGAGATCTTGTAGAGATGAGAATAAGACCAGAGTTGCATCCGCAAGAAAGAGCAAGTGGAAAGTACTATCTCCCTCCGGCAGCCTACACCCTTACGACTAAGGAGAAAACAACATTCTATAAGTGCCTCATTGGGATTAAAGTACTGACGGGTTTCTCATCGAATATCAAAAATCTTGTAAACATGGAAGAGTTAAAATATAAGTGGGTACAACACCCACAATTGCCACATAATGCTTTCGGTGTTTCTCCCTATTGCTATTAGAGCTGTTAAATCGCCATGGCTGAAGTTGGCTGTAACTCGTGTTTGCTACTTCTTTAACGCGGTATAGAAGAAGGTGATAACTGAAGACGAGTTAAATAACCTATGGACCCATATGAGGGAAATAATGTGCATACTTGAGATGGTCATCCTTGCATCCTTTTTCGATACAATGGAACACTTCATGATTCATATTGTTGACCAAAGCTCTGCATTGGGTCCCGTCTACCTGCATCAGATGTTTCCATTTGAGAGGTTCATGTATGTATTGAAACGCTATATACATACTCGTTCACGTCCAAAGGGTTCTATGATCGAGGGCAACACAACCGAGGAAATCATTGAATGTTGCTCAGATTACATTAATGATGGTAGCAGATCAATTGGTCTCCCCGTATCTCGTCATGAGTGTAAATTATATGGAAAAGGTACCAAAGGACGTAGATCGTTCGTTGGCCGTGACTTCAAACGAGTGGACCAAGCACATTTCAACGTATTGCAACAGACGTAGATTGTGGGTCCGTACATTGAGAAACATCTGTTAGAGCTTCACCAGAACAACAAGGATGCAATGGATGAATGGATCATAGACGAGCACAAGCGCTCTTTCACATCATGGTTTAGCTCCCTAGACCTTCCAAGTGGCGAGTCCGTGGAAGAGAAAATGTTGAGAAAGTTAGCTGACCACCCGAGAAGAACCGTGGTTACCTTTCAGGCATACGACATCAATGGTTTTGCCTTCTACACCCAACAGAAGGATAAGAAGAGCAAGTGTCAAAACAGCGGTGTTCGAGTAGAAGCCATTGACGAAGAGGACCAATAGACCTTGTATTATGGGTACATTGAGGAAATATGGGAACTAGACTATGATGTAAATTTACAGGTTCCCATTTTTAAATGCAAATGGGCGAAGCACCCAAATGGCACAGAGGTGGATGAGTACAGTTTTACAATCATTGATCTTAACAATGTTGGTCACAAAGATGCGCCTTGGATACTGGCAAAGACCGTGGAACAAGTGTTTTATGTAATTGATTTAAAGGACGAAAAGAAATACTTGAGTGGAGAATGTAGAGGATCGAGATGAATACAATCAATATGACGAGGTGCCATTTTTCATAGATCCAAAAAAGTTTGAACTCATAGAGGAAAGACTCTCCCATGCTGGACGAATGCCCTACATGCGCACTGATCGCTGCCAATGAAAAGTCGTTCAAGGCTAACTCAAGCATCATGTAATTTTACTTTTGAACCTTGTGTTATTGTTTATTAGGTGAACCTTGTATTATGTTCTATGTCATTTATGCTTATTTGAATATAAAGATTGTGTAACTTATTATAATAGAAAGATGTTATTGAAACGGTAAGAGGAGATCAAAAATTTAAGATGCGATCAAATAATAGTAAATGTCCTAACAAACGCATGAGTGCAAGAATGGCTTGAAATAGACTTACAGTTTAAAAAATATGATTTCTTTAAGATGTAGGGGCTCAGATGTAATTGTACAAAGTTTTTAGGGACCTTTTTGTAATTATGAATATTATATAGGGGCCAAAAAGGAAAAAAATTAGAGGACTAAGAATATAACTTTCAAAAAGCGTAGGGGTGTTTTTGCAACAATTCAGGACCAAAAAAATTTTGTTTACTTCTAGGGTTTTTTCTGTAAAATAATAGGGCTCTTGTAACTTTTGAAAATGAATAATACAAATTTTTTAAAATAAGCGGCAGCTCACAAAGCCAACCGCCGCTACTCCTTTTTAACGGCGATTGGTGTCTTGAGTCGCCGCTAAAGATGCCACCCCTATATAACAAAGGGCGCGGCGGGTTCCAAACCCTAACTCCCCGGTGCTATTCATGACACCATCAAGCTGCCCAACTCCTCCGTCCCTATTGGTCGTAATTACACACCCACTTATATTCCGCAAGAGGACGGTGTACAGTTGTAGCTCTTTTTTCCTCAGAGTATTCCAAGGTTATCGAATCCACAGGGAACAAGCGGAACTAATATTATTGAAGGGTTACTAACAAATTGCAATGGTTTGGTTGATGTGAATGATGACGGTGGGAAAGTAGAAGGTGAATGTTATTGAAGAGGTAACAGGATGATGAAGGATTCTCTCCTTAGTATTGGTTCACTAGCATGCAACCTTATTCTTATCAACTCGAGTGATAACTCTAATATTCTACAAGACATGGTGGTTTCGTTCACCCCGACTGTCACTACAGAGGCTATTAGCTCCCCACTGGTTTCTTGTACTATGTAATGGGCAAAAGTGTATTGGCCGATACACTAATGAAAGTGATAGATAGATGTGCAATAAAGTTCATCACATAGATTAAATTCATCGATAGAGTATCAACAAGTATGAGAGTTACATAACCAGATCCCCGCACCAGAGAAGAGACTATGAGACTACTCACTCATCCTTCCGCTAGACATAGCAGAGAGGTGAGAAATAGCGCTGGAACGCGCACGAGCCGATCGGCACAAGCGTCGCGCCGATCGGCGCGTCCTCCCTTCTGGTGGATCTCGTCGGTGTTGACCAACCTTCGCCGCCAAAGTCCTGGAACCCTAGTTCTAATAACTGATTCTCGCGATTGTCGTCCCTCCTTGGTCGCCTCTGGCTTTTTGATAATTATCTTCCTTTTATACCCGACGGGATTAGGTCAACTTCCACCAACTCTAACTCATACTGGGCTGGGCTTTCATCTTTCCGAGACCGGATCGTGTTTTCGTCATCTTCTCCTGCTGCGCCGATCGGCACAGGCCCGTGCCGATCGGCGCGGCTCCGCATCTGGCCCATCTTCGTTACTCTCTAGTTCTTTATCCATAATTGTCCTGTTTTACACCTGTTTCCTGCGATTACATCCAAAACAGAAGAACACCAAATATATGCAAATATGGGGTTAATTGTTAGTCTAAACCACCTAATTAAAACGTAAAACATCCCTTTTTGATAGATAAAATGAGCGTCTAGAAACCACCAACAGTTCCCCACACTCAAATCATTGCTAGTACTCGAGCAATACAAAATCAAATATGTAATAAGAATTTTCACACCATCTCTCATGCAATCAATCTCAATCATTATTTTTACTCGTTATCCCACCACAAAGATTTTCTCTCATCTCCTTTCAACCAATCGGTATATCATAATTGAACTTAATCAAATTACCACAAAACTTTTTCAAAAACAAATTTAGTTCTCCTCAACTCATCTTTTAGCATCAAGCATCAAGCATTTGGTCCTCTCTAGGTCTCTCAAGTGTATTTCCTTCACTCTCCTATCTAATCAAGGATTGTATGTGGATCTTGGAGGGCTATATAACTAAATTAAATCATAAGATTAACCATGTCAACAATGTGCTCAATCATGCCTATTAAGAAAGAATTTTCTTGGAAAAGAACTTTTAATGGAGAAGAGGAATGTAGAAGATCTAAAAAATTCAATGAGAACAATGGCAAAGAATGAGAAATAATCAGAAATCTGTTTTCTTTGATGACCTTACTACCTCTTAGGGAATATATATTTTTTCTTTACCTCTTTTTTTTTATAAAAACCTCCTTTTTTTTTCTTTCTTTTCCAACAGCGCCGATCGGCGCAACACTACGCCGGTCGGCGCGGTCTATGTTTTCTTTTCCTTCACCTTTTTTTATTCCCGATATGATCAGCAATTTCTGTCTTGTATCAACAGCGGAAATTTTCTGAATTCCCTTTTATTGAGAATATAGGTTGTATCAAGGAGGAGGGAGAAACAAAGATGTATGGTTTTCATGATAACAAGGAATAAGAATGACTAGAAATACAGAGATAAACAAAATAGATCATCCTTTCCTAACTTGGTCGAAATCATGAGCAAAAAGTTAACAAAGTTACTTACAATCCACTTAGTTCAAATGTGTAGCTTGCTCTCATTCACTCAAAAGTTAAGTAGTAACCAACAAATTCAAGCAATCAATCAATCGATCATCAGAAAGACAAGATAAATAACATGGGGCACTTTCAATTTGGCAATCGACACTAACTTTATTAAAGACAATGCAATAATTCAAACTACATAAAAGACCTTGAAGCAACTCTCAACATGACTCGTGACTCTCTTAATCACACACACAAACTTAAATAAACACTCATTGAGAAAAACAAATGAGAAACTAGACTCAAAAACACTTAAAAACTATGACTAATGACAAAGCCCTTCCCCCACACTCAAAATTTGCAATGTCCTCATTGCAAGAGAAGAAACTCAACACACTAATCATGCAGACCATGCCTGTTCAAGACTCGGAAAATTCGTCTTATACTCCTTATGAGAAAAGTGTAGTCTGCTTCGTTCATCTCGATTGTATCCTGGATTCTGCGGTCCACATCTCTTTGATGCCTGTAAGCACGATCTCTGTCTAGGTACAGGCGCTCATTGTTTCTTCGGCAGACAGGACAGCAAGCAGGCGGTTGCAGGTTATGATTTTCAACGCTGTAAGGGGAGGCACTATTCAAATTCCTCTGAGCCGATCGGCGCAAAGGCTGAGCCGATCGGCGCAGTGGTGTTCTTCCACCATTGCGACTTCCTCCACTTCCCTCTGCATTACCATTAACTCTTGTTGAAGTTCCTGTTGTCGTGTCATTACTGCATTCTATAAGTGTTTCTCGATTTTTGAACTTAGGACTACCAAAGCTTCTTCGCATATCAAAATCATCACTAAAATCTCCAGGCACACTAGGATCACCGCTTTCCAAAGTTTCCAAATAGTATGACGTATCAAAGTCGTTATCCTATTCGGAATAGTTTTGAATTGGCTTATTCGATAGTCTCGCAGATCTGCGAACCTCTGGTGTAGTCTTACACTTCTTTACAGCAGGTTCTTCATCATCACTTGGCAAAGCCGTTAGATCAAAAAATTCAGCTATCTTCAGGTCGTGTGGATCGGCTCAGTGTCGCGCCGATCGGCTCCAGTGTCGCGCCGATCGGTGCAGTTAGCAGCTTCCTTCATATTCTCAGCTAACTGCTCTAGATTACTCTCACGGATCACCATATTCTGCTGCCTTCGTAAAATCTCATCATTAATCTCCTTAGGTGTCCTCCCTCCAGGAACTGCGTGATAGCCATCATCATGTATTAAATCTTTAGGTATGAAAGCTGGATCTTCTGCCAATAGGAGTTCAACCTTGCGTTGAAGATCTTTAGCACAAAAGAGACACTTGTAACCCTCAATACAACTGTTCCTATGAATCTTATTTTCTTGAAAACTTTCCCAATTGGTAAGAACCCTGGGAAAGGATTCATCCCTTCTAGCTTGAAGGTCCTTCTCCGCATCCTGCTGGTGCTTCTTCGGCTTCCTTTCGCAGCTTGAGTTCATACTTGGTGGCAATGTCATGTTCACTATAAAGTTGGCACCTATGGATTGTGAGGGTGCTCTCTTCATCTAGCTCTTCCTTCTCTTGCTCAGTTAATGATCTTTCGAAAGATAGGAAATCCTCATACGACAAGGGCTTAGCAAGATCAAGAAGACTTTCCATGGTATACCTTTGAGAAACTGCTTCACTATTAATAGGCGCTATAGATTTTCCTTTGCGCACCAATGCTCTCTTCATCATCTGCCGAAGTTCATTGTCCATCTTCACCTTGTCAGCGTTCCACACGTCAGCTTCGCTTTTCTTCATGAATTTCTTCCGCAGATCCGACCAGACGAGAGGATCATCTCGTGTTGGTGTCAACACTTCGTCAACTTCTTCCCAGGACCAATTTGCAGAGGGCTGAGGAAATCCGCCGCTAAGCCGATCGGCGCCGTCTTGGTTTCTGCCCGATGCGCCGCCTTCCATCGCTTTTGCTCTTAGGGTTTGTTCTAGTGACGATGTAATACGAATTGATCTATGGGTTTGCTGTCCCCTCATATTTATATCCCTTGATTTCCAATTGGACTAGGAATCTTTCTCTTATTCGTGGAATTTAATGACTCTTAAAAAGGCAAGGTCCGAAACCGACTCAAAAACCAAAAGAACTCTGCCGCGCCAATCGGCGCGGTACACTAAATTACCAAATCAGAAAAAAAAAACTACGGAAATCAAAATACATACAAGCCTTTGTTTTACGTCGTTAAGCTCGACCACATGGGATACTAAGCAGTGAAATACACATCAAAAGATTTTAATTGAAATGTGTCGGGTTCTAGGTATACCTTTAGACGTTGTCTGTTCACCGTGTACTTGTTTCTCTTGCCATCCATTATGATTACCGCTCCAGAAGGTAAACCCGTATTCACAAGATAAGGTCCCTCCCATTTGCTTCGTAGTTTGCCTTTACCATATAATCTGAATCACGAATTAAATAGGAGCACCCGATCTCCTTCCTTGAATTCCTTCTTCAAAAGCTTCTTATCGTACCACTTTTTTGTTCTTTCTTTGTATATGGCTGCATTTTCATATGCACGCAATCGCATCTCTTCCAATTCACTTATTTGTATCTTTCTTTTCATGCCGGCGGCATCAAGATCCAAATTCATTTCCTTTATAGCCCAATAAGCCTTATGTTCCAATTCCACCGGTAGGTGACACTATTTCCCATAGACGAATTGATACGGTGTCATACCAATTGGTGTCTTGAATGCCGTCCTATATGCCCATAATGCTCCATTAAGCTTCATGACCTAATCTTTTCCTTCCTTTATAACAATCTTCTGCAGAATTCCCTTTAATTGCTTATTTAAAGTCTCTGCTTGTCCATTCGTCTAGAGATGATAGGCTGTTCCAATTCTATGTTCAACTCCAGATTTGGTTAAAAACCTAGTAAATTCTCCTCCTGTAAAATGAGATCCTCCATCTGTAATTATTATCCTCGGTA
Organism: Eleusine indica; assembly: GCA_030378355.1. Taxonomy (NCBI): domain Eukaryota; kingdom Viridiplantae; phylum Streptophyta; class Magnoliopsida; order Poales; family Poaceae; genus Eleusine; species Eleusine indica. Next base: position 16,078,782 of record CM059499.1, read on the forward strand.
CTCTGTATCTAGAAAATATCTGCTACTGAAGTATACTACTTGATTCTTTTGTAGTATTAGCCTTGCATGCCATTGCTTCGACCCACTTGGAAACATAATCAACGGTGACCAATATGTACTCGAAACCATGAGAATTCACAAAGGGTCCCATAAAATCCATACCCCAAACATCAAAGATATCAACTTGAAGATTGTACTTAAGAGGCATTGCATTCCTACTGTTAACATTCCCTATTCGTTGGCATTGAGCACTTGTTGCAACATACCTTTTTGCATCTTCATGCATAGTAGGCCAATAGAATCCACTCGCCCTTACCTTTGCTTGTGTTCTGAAGTAGCCATAGTGTCCCCCATAATCCGAAGAATGACATTTTGCTAAAATGCTCGCTCGTTCTTCTCTGGGTACACATCTCCGTACTGCTCCATCCTCGCAATACCTATACAAGTATGGGTCGGTCCATATAAATTTTCTCATTTCACTCTTAACTCTTTTCCTTGTGTTCTTGTTCATTATATCGGTTTGTCCCTTGAAACCTTTGATAATATCCATCATCCAGTTCTCTCTACGATCAAATGCGGCAAACAACTGCTCTTGTCGCATTTCATCTCTTATTGGCTCAGTTGATGATGATTCAAGACGAGATAAATGATCTGCTATAGAATTTTCTACTCCTTTCTTATCTCTTATCTCCAAATCAAATTCTTGTAGCATCAATACCCATCGCATTAACCGAGACTTAGACTCCTTCTTTGAAACCAAGTATCTTATAGCAGCATGATAAGTATATACAATCACCTTAGAATTTAGAATGTAGGATCTAAACTTCTCAAAAGCAGATATAACAGCTAACATCTCTTTCTCAGTTGTTGTATAATTGATCTGCGCCTTATTCAAACTTTTGCTAGCATAATAAATAGCATGCACTTTACCTTCCTTCCATTGTCCAAGAACAGCTCCAACTGCATAGTCACTTGCATCATACATAATTTTAAAAGGTAAACTCCAATCAGGTGGCTGCATAATGGGTGCAGAGCATAGAGCTTCCTTTAATCTTCTGAAGGCCAAGAGTCTTTCCTCGTCCATGACAAATTCTGTATCTTGCTTTAACAACTCTGTCAGGGGTTTAGCAATCTTCGAATAATCCTTAACAAATCTACGATAGAAGTTGGCATGTCCAAGAGAACTCCTCAAAGTTGTAAGATCAGTAGGGGGAGGTAATTTTTCAACTGTAGATACCTTTGCCTTATCAACCTCTATCCCTCAAAAGATATGACATGACCAAGTACTATCACTTTTGTTACCATGAAGTGACACTTCTTCCAATTAAGAACTAAGTCGTATTCAACACACCTTTTCAAAACCTTCTCCAAATTTTCCAAATAGCTATCAAAATCAGCACCATGTACGGAGAAGTCATCCGTAAATACCTCCATAATATCTTCTATGAATTCAGCAAATATTGCATTCATGCATCTTTGAAATGTTGCGGGCGCGTTGCAAAGACCAAATGGCATCCTTTTATCTGCAAGTAAAAGTACTTTTCTGCTGATCTTCTGGTCTTACCGGTATTTGAAAGAAACCACTATATCCATCCAAATAACAAAAGTATGAATTCTTTGCTAACCTTTCAAGCATCTCGTCAATGAATGGAAGAGGATAGTGATCTTTCTTCGTCACTTTGTTCAAACTTTTATAATCTATGCACATTCTCCATCCAGTTACAGTCCTCTGAGGGATCAACTCATTGTTCTCGTTAGCTATCACTGTCAACCCTTCTTTCTTGGGTACACAATGCACTGGACTAACCCATTCACTATCAGCAACAGGGTAGATCATACATGCATTAAGCAGCTTCAAAATCTCCTTTTTAACCACTGGCTTCATTGATTCCTTCAACCTTCGCATCCCTTCAACCACTGGTTTAGTATTCTCCTCCAAGTTAATCTTGTGGGTGCAAAATGCGGGGTTGATTCCCTTGATATCATCCAATGTGTAACCAATGACTTTCTTATACTTTTTGAGCATAGCGAGAAGCCTCTCTGTTTCTTCTTTCGTTAGGGCGTTGTTCACAATAACTGGATATGTTCTATTATTTCCTAGATATTCATAGCGTAGCTCCTTCGGGAGTTCCTTCTATTCCACTTCTGGCGCTTCATCTGGATCCAGCTCCCCGAGAGGTTCAAAATCAGGATTTTCCTGGTTGAGCCGATCGGCGTAAGCATCGCGCCGATCGGCGCTAGCAGTATACTCGTCAGTTCCGATGTGGTCCGGTGGGTCTCCCATATCCATCCCTATCCTCTTGTCTTTATTTGGGCAGAATTCCTGATAGTAGGAAGAGTCTTGATGAGACGGATTATTAAATTGAAATCGCACTTCTTCCTCTCCCAGGTATAGCGTAATTTGACCTTTCCCAGCATCCAGAATAGCTTGTACTAATCTTAAGAATGGCCTTCCCAGAATGATATCTTCAACCCTAGTTTCTTCATTGTCTAGAACAAAGAAATCTATCAGCATTGTTTTTGAGCTGATCTCAATTTCGATATTCTTGATCACTCCCAGTGGCTTGGTCTTCCTACCATCCGCCATGATGAGCCCTAGTGCAGTCCCTATCAGCCGCTGTTGAGTTATATAAGGCATGCTCATGAATGCATCGTAAGTCATCAAGCTGACACGGGAACCAAAGTCACACAAGGCTTTCGGAAATTTCTTCCCCGATATCTCACATGGTATGTACGGTTCTTCTTTTTCCTCTTCAGTGAGACCTACAACATACACACCACATAATCCTTCATAGGGGGATGGCTCAAAGCAACTGTCTAGCAATCTCTTCGCTTGTTTCACCTCTGTTCCATCAAGCTCTATATCATCCTTGTAAAGCTTCCCTAAAACTCTCCCAATAGTCTCTTGATCAAAAATTTCTGACTTGAGGCGATTACTTGGGAAATTATACTCAATTTCAGCTTCGGAGGCGTCTTGCGGACTGAAGGATCTTCTGATATTGAGTAACTCGTGCGAAAAATCAATCGAAATCCAGTCCATCGGCTCAAATTTGTCAAGTGGTTTAGCATTCGCCAATGTTCTATCACCCTTTGGTTTAGCAAAGTTCCCTTCAAATTCCTTCAGGTGGTTGTATAGAATCACAGCTTCTATCTTGGTATATTCCTTGCTAATTGACGGAGTCGTCAGGGTGAACGGTTCTCCTGTTGTCGCGACTGCGCCGATCGGCTCAGAGACTGCGCCGATCGGCGCACACGTCAGATCCATAGAGGCGGGTCCGACGGCCTTTATTTCTTCGAATTTATGCTCCGAAGTAATCATTGATCTATTCTCGGACATCAAGATCTGTTCAGCTGGTGATTCTTCCCTGTGCATAACTTCTAGGCATTGCCGATTTGGTTGTAGATATTCTTTCTAATGCTTGTGCAAAGCTTCATTCTCGGCATTTTTGCCTAACAATTCGATCCCTGCCTTGGCTGTCAATCTCAGAAAACTTCCTCCGGCCGATCCGTCCAAATGCATCGTCGATGCCTTGTTTATGGCCTTGTAGAAGGTTTGAGCGCACATATTCTCATCAATGCCGAGGTCAGGTCCTTGTTTCAACAATGTTTGAAAATGCTTCCAGGCTTCCGCGAGAGATTCTTCATCTTCTTGTAAGAAGTTCACCACTTCCCTTCTCAACTTCTGCACCTTTGGCAAAGGAAAATAGTGGAGACAAGAATTTCCAACTAACTCACTCCACTTACCTTTTGCTTCTCGAGATGCTGCCTTGTGCCACTCTTTGGCTTCCTCCTAAAGAGAATAGGAAAAGCAGCCACCTGTAATGATGAGTACATCACACCCATGGATACACACAACACTCCTCCAACTAACATGAAAGTTCATGTGCATCACCTGAATTTATATGTGAGATCGTTTCTAATGTTTTTATTATGTGGTTTTGAGAATAGATTGCTACCTAATGAATTAATTGTTGTTAGGAACCATGGAGATGATGATGACATAGCTGGGTAGGTGATTGGAGGCGTGATGGGCCAGCAAGGACGTCCAAGCCAAGGTGGAGGCCCAATCAAAACCGACTTCGGGTCTATTTCGTAGCCCAGGACCAGTCTGCACTAAAACGGACACCAAGGACGCATACGGACTCGGATTTGGACATTCTATATATGCCAGGAAATATGACGAAAAGAACTTTCCAACCCAACTGGTCCCATGTCAAAATTCGTCCCGAGACGTCGACAATCGTCAAAACAAATCGACTTACAGAATCTGTCCTGGTGCTGCGACACCGTAATCTGTCTTTGGGCCATGTATCGAGTTGAGCCCACTTAGGGCTGCGTCCAGGGGGTCTTGCACGACCCTAGGGTCCTCATATACAGCCGCCGCCTCTGCATTAAGGTTTGGTTTTGCTTAGATCAATTCTGTTTATAAAGTGTCGCCGTTCATCGGTTTGTGAGACCCCAACTTCGAGAGTTTAATCAAACATCTGTAATTGTGTTGCATTCTTCATTGTTCTTGCTTGTGTTCTTGATTCGCAGGCAGGGATTAGCCTTCTCAGTGAGGTCAATCGTCTTTGGACGGTTGATAACCAGAGGAGACGTCATGCTGCGATTGCGGGGTTTAGAACGTGCTATTTTGAAGCCGGATCGATTTGTGTGTCGCCTCCGACCAAATCAACTTACCAAGAACCTTTCGGAAGATCGGGAACCCTTGTTCACATCATGTAAAGATCCCGAGGCGCTCCTTCATAATGGAATGTTTGGCAAAGTACCTCCAAATCTTGTAAGTGAGTATACGGGTTCTCCTCTTTCGCTCCAAAGAACTTGTTTGCTTCAGCCATGCTAATGATAATAGGGTTCAACACATACGAGGAGGTCGTGGCCTTCTCATTTGAGGATTGAGGCACCAGCACGTCTGGAGATGGTAGAGAAAGTTCCCTGAGCGTCAGAGAAGGTCCTGTCGTACTCATCTTGAAAATTCACACAAAAACGAAAACAACTAGAAAAGAGAGGATTAGACGTTAGTAAAATATTAATAGTAAAAGAACTGACTTGTTCCCCGGCAACGGCGCCAGAAAAAGTAGCTTGTTGGTCGTAATTACGCACCCACTTATATACCGCAAGAGGATGGTGTACAATTGTATCTCTTTTTCCCTCAGAGTATTCCAAGGTTATCGAATCCACAGGGAACGAGCGGAACTAATACTATTAAAGGGTTACTAACAAATTGCAATGGTTTGGTTGATGTGAATGATGATGGTGGGAAAGTGGAAGGTGAATGTTATTGAAGAGGTAACAGGATGATGAAGGATTCTCTCCTTAGGAAGCATGCATCCTTATTCTTATCAACTCGAGTGATGACTCTAATATTCTACAAGACATGGTGGTTTCTTTCACCCTGGCTGTCACTACAGAGGCTATTAGCTCCCCACTGGTTTCTTGCACTATGTAATGGGCAAATGTGTATTGACCGATACACTAATGAATGGGATAGATAGATTTGCAATAAAGTTCATCATATAGATTAAATTCATCGAGAGAGTATCAACAAGTATGAGAGTTACATGACCAGATTCCCGCACCAGAGAAGAGAATATGAGACTACTCACTCATCCTTCCGCTAGACATAGCAGAGGGGTGAGAAATAGCGCTAGAACACGCACAAGCCGATCGGCGCAAGCGTCGCGCCGATCGGCGTGTCCTCCCTTCTGGTGGATCTCGTCAGTGTTGGCCAACCTTCGCCGCCAATATCCTTGAACCCTAGTTCTAATAACTGATTCTCGCGATTCTCGTCCCTCCTTGGTCTCCTCTCGCTCTTTGATAATTATCTTTCTTTTATACCCGATGGGATTAGGTCAACTTCTATGGAGTCTAGCTCATACTGGGCTGGGCCTTCGTCTTTTCTGGACCGGATCGTGTTTTTGTCATCTTCTCCTGCTGCGCCGATCGGCACAGGCTCGTGTCGATCGGCGCGGCTCCGCATCTGGCCCATCTTCGTTACTCTCTAGTTCTGTATCCATAATTGCCCTATTTTACACCTGTTTTCTACGATTACATCCAAAACAGAACAACTACAAATATATGCAAATATGAGGTTAATTGTTAGTCCAAACCACCAAGTTAAGACGCAAAACATCCCTTTGTGGTAGATAAAATGGGCGTCTAGAAACCACCAACAGTCCTCGAGTACCGCCAGGCGAGTCCTCCTCCTCCTCTCCTTGTCAACGGCCGCCGCGCAGGACCCCTCCACGACCCCGGCCGCCACGTGGGCCTCCTCCTCCTCCCCTCGTAGATGGCCGCCACGGGCCCCCCTCCTTGTCCCCGTGCGCTGCTGCGTGGGTCCTCCTCCTCCTCTCCTTATCGACGGCCGTCGTGTGGGCCCCCTCCCTGACCACGACCGTCGCGTGGGCCTCCTCCTCCTCTCCTCATCGGCGGCCGCCACGGGCCCCCCCTCCTCTTCCCCGATCGTCGCCTTGTGGGTCCTCCTCCTCTCCTCGTAGACGGCCGCCGCGCAAACCCCCTCCCCGACCCCAGCCGTCGTGTGGGCCTCCTCCTCCTCTCCTCGTCGATGGCTGCCCCGGCCCCCCTGCTCATCCCCGAGCGCCGTCACGTGGGCTCCATCCTCGACCGCTGCCTGAGCGCTGCCGCGCCCTCCTCCCCTCCGGCTCCCCGAGTGCCACCGCATGGGCCCCCTCCCTGAGCGCCGCCATGAGGGTCCCCTCCTCTAGCACCATCGCGTGGTCCTCATCCTCCTCTCTGACCCTGGCTGCCGCGTGGCCTCTTCCTCCTCTCCTCGTATTTAGATGCTCTCGGTATGCTCTTGTTCTACTGCATTCATGTGCTCTCGGTATGCTTGTTACGTTCATGTGCTCTCGGTATGCTTGTTAGGTTCATGTGTTTGTTAGGTTCATGTACAATTATGCCATTTTTTGCTACTCACTATTTGCTAGGATCTAAAAATGCTCACTTTATATATACTAGGATCTGAAATGGTATTTTTTTTACGGCCAAATTTGTAGTTTACTTGGTGCCATACTTCTACTCATACTTGCTGCCATACATGTGTTTGATGCTCGTGTGGTATACTTGCTGTCGTACTGTAAATTCTCAGTATTCTTTGTTGCCATATACTGTTCTGGACATGGTTTATTTTGCTGCTATATATGGCATTGTTATTCGTGTTGTCGAGCTTTAGCTTACTACTATTGTTGATATCCACTAGTGATATATATATGGTTCATTTTGCTTGCTTGCTGCCATAGTTGTCGATCTTTTGTTGTTGTTGTTCTGAACATGGTTCATTTTGCTTGCTTGCTACCATAGTTGTCACTGCTTACACTTCATGTTGATATCCATGTTGTCGATCTTTTGCTTGCTTACACTTCATGTTGATATCCATATACTTGCTGCCATACTATAGATTCTTAGTATTTTTCTACCATAAGCTTGCTCCTCTGATTTACATGCTATTTCCATGTATTTCATGCCCTATATGCTTACTAACTGTCTGCTTGCAGCCATATATTCATGTTCATAATGTTACGGTTGTTGTTGTGATTGCTCTTATGATAGTCCTATGCTCACTGGTAACGGTCCTATATGCCATTTCTGAAATCCATAGTGTTATTTACTTGTGGTCATATATATGCCACATTACTTGCGGCCTATAATATATTTTCTTATGATACCTATGTGATGTTCCTATGAACGAATGGTACATATAGTTGACCGACCCATGCTCAATAATGAAAGCGGGCTAAGTGAGACTAGTCCAGCGACATGGACCATATCCTAGGATATCGGATACATGTTGCTGTATAGGTCAAGGATCTTAGAGCGTTGGAAGACCGTTGATTTAGCAACCCACACTAAGAGCAAATTTTGACTTTTCTATTCTTCTCCTTGTCTCTATGTACTACTTATCTATTCTACGGGGGCAATCGACCCATCTTAATGATGAAAGCGGGCTAAGTGAGACTAGTCCGGCGACATAGACCATATCCTAGGATATCGGATACATGTTGCTGTACAGGTCAAGGATCTTAGAGCGTTAGAAGGCCATTGATTTGGCTACCCGCACTGAGAGCAAATTTCTAAATCTGTACTGCTTATGTATTATACTCCTTGTTTTCTAAACTAGTCGTCATATATAATGTAAGATGTTAAAGTCTTCTCGTCATGGAGGACATGTTGCCCTCTCAAGAGGAAAATTTGTTAGAAGCAACGAATCTGGAAGACGCTCTCAAGGTGCCCTTAGAAGGGGGTCATTTTCAGATGATGAAGAATCAAGCTAACACTTGGAAGAAGCAGAAGATTCGCATCCTCCACAACCAAAGGAACATCGATTGGGGAGCCTAGACCCTGATTACATGCCTGAAGATGAGGTATCTGGTCAAAGAGAATTTTCTCATTTCTTCAACTAATTTGTTAAATAAAATCTACTACTTATATCCTAGGGCCCTTGATGAAGTGCCCATCGGCTTTTTGCAACAGAGGCTGTAGCAAATGAGGCCCTCGAGCAGCAACTGGAAGAGGTGCCTGCCCAAGTGTCCACACACAAAAGCAAGCGCGGTCAGTGCTCCGCGAACAAGGTAGAGGGCATCTATGAGGTTACTACACTAGACCCCAAAGATGGAGAACCGATTGAACCCGCTGGTGTCAATGCCAAATGGCGGAACTGTTGCAGCGAAGAGATGAAGGAACATTGCAAAATCACATGGCAAGATTGGCGCAAAGTCCTCGATGGCAGAAAAGACGATATGTGGGATGACGTCACCGCAACCATTCGGTTCCAGTCAGCAGATCTCGAGAGAGCCAAGAAGGCCACAATGTCCACTCTCAATTACATCTTTTGAGATTACAAGTCTAAGCTCAACTGTCAATACGTCAAGAAAATTTGAACCCCATTGGTTAAGCATGGAAATATCAGTTAGCAGGAATGGGATAAGTTTGTTGAGAAGAAGACGAGCAGTGCTTCGAAGGAGCTCAGTGAAAAGATGGTTGAGCTCAACAAGTGGAACAAGTACAAGCTGCAGTTAGGTCCGGGCGGAGACAAAAAGAAGATTCCAATTTGGAGAGAGAAGGAAGCCAAGCTCCGCGCGGAAGGAAAACTTGATCCTTTGCCAAATAACAATGAGCGTACCAAGAATTGGGTATATGGTCGCTCCAACTTAATCGACGAAGGAGAGATTATTGTGAAGGATCCCGCGATAATTGAAGTCGTGCAAGCCCTGAAAGGTCCTATCACGACGCAGACGGAGGCTAGTCTGTTTACACCTGAGTATCAAAAGGACGAGCTAACGAAGGCTATTGGGACCAAGGAACATTGCAGTCGGGTACGAGGAGTGTCATCATCGTCAACGTGGAAAGAAGGTTTCTCCGAAACATCGTCGCACCGGTACAACAAGCATATCTTGCACAAGAAGGATCAAGAAGAGAAAACCAAGGAAGATTGGAGGTGACAACTTCTTCAATTCGCTATCGATAAAGAAAGCGGTCATTTGGACCCCCAACCTGTAGGCTACTATGGATGCCTTTTTACGTGGTCCATCTGCATCCACGCAGCCATCAGTCTCCACACAACCATCAGTCTCTGGTCAGCCATCAATGTCGACGCAATCAGAAATGGAGGACATCACTAAGGATACTCCTTGTGAGTTGCATGTGCCATTTGGTTACAAAGGGGAAGACGATGAAGGCTGCATTTGGCATGGCATTTCTAGGACAGACGCTCCATAACAGGGATATCCCCCAAGTTATGTGTGTATCATCGTGTCGAAAATAGTACCTGGCTATGAGGACAACGAGATCGAATGCCCGATACCTGAGGCGGGTATAGAAACTCTCTAAGATGTGCTCGGCTCTTTCATCATTTAAATCAACATGATGTTATACGAGTTTCTCCACCCCCGTTGTCTGGGCATTGATCCTTTCATGCGAGCCAGACACTAATGGCAGGTGGATAGTGGTCTCCTATGTGTGCGGCAGCTTCGGGAAACAAGCCCCAATCTCCTCATTCGGAAGCCGACTCGACTCACAGTCCTATAATCTATGGTGAAAACGAGCCTCTTTCGATCATCGCCGAAGGTTCCATACAGGCTTTGCCTATTCAAGTCGAGCCTTCGCCTGTTGTCATTGAGCCTCCGTATATGTATGATTTGATAATGTTAATATCATCTAATGATACACTTTTGTCGATGGTTTAGTGCTTACGAGAAGTATGTCGAAGCGGGACGGGAATGTCATCCAAGACGGAAAAAGAAGATGTACTTCCGTCATAAATTTTGGGTAAGATTTATTTGCATCGCATACATGTCTTTATCGTAGTATCCATCATATAAAGTGTAACTAACTTGTGTTCTCTATTACATAGTGCTATAAGCAAGTATGAGGAAGTGTGCATTTGTGACTACTACACGTGTGTGTTCTCGTCTAGCTCGACAACTTACCTGCAACATATCATGAAGAGGTAAATTGATTTAGTTTATGTCCATTTTACTTTATTCTACAGTGGATTTTTAAGATCTTATATTAACATACTCTACTCATGTGACACAGAAAAAAGATAAGAGAAAAGGCACTATGGAAAGCAAAGATGAAAAGGAATGACGAGATCAGAAAGAGTATTATTCCTAAAGAACGTGTTCGCTTGAGTACAAATGTCATGTATCTAGTTGTAGCTTCTCTTTGTTGTTTTCTTTTGAGAGGTAATTAATCCAGAAAGGAAATGTTTTGATTTAAACGGTTTCCTAGCAACAAAACATAGGTCATTTTATGAGTGTACTGGTTCGAGAGCACCATATGAGCCCAATGAGCCGAAGAAAGATGACTATGCCTTAGGGTTTATATAAGACATTTCGTAATATGCATTGATCAACAAGTGTGTACACATATTGTGACTTTGATGAGATGTTGTATATATTCTGTAATGACATGTTTTAAATTTCTATGATGAGATGTTGTAAATATTATCTATCCAAATTCTGAGATTTCTATGTATATATCACAATTTTATTTTATTTTTTAAAAGAAATAAGTAGTGGCGGTTGAAGAAGTCAACCGCCGCTACTGCTCGAGCAAGGTAGCGGCGGTTGACAACTTCAACCACCGCTACTGTTCTAGCAAAATAGCTGCGGTTGAAGATGTCAAACTCTGCTACAAAGGCGTCTGTAGTAGCGGTTTGTTTCGGTGCCAGACCAGCGCCGCTACAAACGCTTATTTGTAGCTGTGATTGTGTAGCGGCGGGGTGGCCTGTCCGCCGTAATAAATCTTTTCTAACCGCCGCTACATGCCTTTTTTACTGTTGTGCCTAGCCTAGGATCCAAACGCTTAAACGGTCGTGATCTGCTTTAAAATTTCCTTGAGCCATCCATTGATTCTTCTTCTTCTCGTGCATGTCTTTTGTACATCCTGCCGCAGATAATCACAGTTAGGGGCTCCTTTTTTCCCCATGGCAGCTCTAGGATTCTTCATCTCCATCAACGTTCATCGTAATCGAAGAGCCAAGACCATCAGCACTGATCTGAGTTTCCCCTGCCGTTCTGCAAGGCTGGTGAGATTAGTAAGCCCTTCTAGATGGAATGTTGTTACTGCTTGTTTTCTCCTATCGCCTGCCAGCAGTGCCTCTGCTCTCGAAGTTAACTTGCAGTGTGCCAACTCTTATGTTAATTAGTACTAGTTCATCTCAGAACTCCGAAAATTCACCCAAAAAATAATTACAGCTCCAATTGAGGTGAAACCAATTCCTATTGCTTTGTTTGGAATAAAGTTTTTGAGAAAAATATCAACTGTCCTAAGATCTCTCTGAAAATTGTGCATATTCCTAATTGAGCTAAAAGTTAATTAATTGATAACTAATTAATGATGTATCTTTAACCAGTGAAACTAACTTGACAAACCTTGCAGTCGTATGCTTTATCTAGGAAACTTATTTTCAGCCATGACCAATTGGTAGAATATTTCAAAATTGAATTATCCTTTTGCTTCATTAAAATCCCTTTCGATTTTAATAAAACAATTGGACCTCTATCTTATTAAGTTAACCATATGAGTTATTATGCATTGTGCATCTAAGATCATGACTTGCATCTTTTGTAGTTCATCTTATTTGCACCTCATGTTATGACAATCATATTCATCCAATGCATCATTCCTTTGTATTGTGAACAACGCATCGGAGGGTGACGTGGGTGGTACTCAGGGTGAAATTGATCTAGAGACCGTGAGCGGTGAACTTGCAACTCAAGGCAAGCATCTAAGCATATCTTTGGCTAATTTGGATACTCATAGTGAATTAATTTATATGCCTATTAGTATGCATTGGTCGAGCATTAGTGGTTAATTGTGGGTAACTCCTAATTGTTGTGTTTCCCATCCTTGATACTTGTTATGTCTATCCTTTTGTAACCTGTTCTGTTGGGTAGAGTCTAAGGTGAAAGCGCAAATTTGCTTATACATGCTTATTAGTCTTGATAGAAGTTGAATGGTAGTAAGATCCACTACTATTCACAATTATAGGTTGATCCCTTGGTGACTTTGGGCTTGTTGATGATGTGAGATGTTGGATGGGAAACTTGAGCGGGAAGTAGGTGTGGTTCAAGAATGGAGTCTTGAATGCACCATTGGCCTGTTTGAGTGATTAAGGACCGTCTCGTTGGTGCTGTCAGCATAAACACTTTTTTATGCTTTCCACATACCGATATATGGTAGGTAAGCCCTTCTTCCTTACTTAGTTATGATCATTTGGCTTGCGAGTTCAGGGGTTGTAGAAGGTGCTAGGGACGAACCACGAGCGCCTAGTGCGACCAACTCGCATTATCCAGACATCTGGCAAATGGTCAGAGCGTATTTGGAAGGGGTTTCTATACTGAATTACTCCTTGTGACCGATAGGTCGTATGGACAGTGGTTTTTGTGGCATGTGGGTACAGAAGTACAACCCCTGCAGGGTGTAAATCGGTTCGAATCGTCGTGCTCCCAGTTATGAGCAAGTTTATTTTTGTTAGTCATCATCATAGTCATGGTGCGACAACGATACCAGAAATGCTTATGACATTTCTTAACGTCGCACCAGACATAATTATAAAGATGCACTTGAGTGTGAGTATAGTAGAATCTACAAATGCACGGATAATACAGTTGTAGTATTTCACTATTGGATTGCTCCAATAGCTTGTCATTTATAGTTCTACCAAAGGAAAGCTTTAGCATGAATATATGATTGTTAATTATAACATAGACATAAAGATTGGTATTAGTATTCAGAGTTTATACAAGAGTAAGTATAAATAAGGATAGGGGTAGTGTGACACACAGAGCAATCCTTCCAAAAGATAAATAAAAGATCCTAAGTCACTAGGGAGTTTTAGTTAGGAAAGGAAAGCCGTATCTCTAATGTTAGTCTACCTATATAGTCACATAGTCAAACAATTACAAGCAAGTTTATATTAGTCATAGTCTAATGTACTCAACGCTTCGTGTACGGATTCATGCCCGGAATACACAAGGCAACTGCATCTTAGACACACGTCACAACTGAACGTGGAGGAGTACAAAGGACATATAGGGCTGTCACCACCTACTGCCTACCTCTACAAACCATGGATTACGAGGTGATCGATACTACCTAGCCATCTAAGCACCGCACTTACACATTTAAGTAGAATTCTAACATTGATCGAACACTAGAATCATCGATTGGAGTAACAAGCACTAAAGCACACATAAATCTAACCCTATGGATTAACAAGTCATGAGCTAAGCAATTGCAATCCTAATTGGATATCAAACTCACATTGAGGCACAATCAACTAGACTAAAGTACAACTAGCATTATAACATTTAAACTATAGTCAAGGTATATGCCACTCATGACAACAAGGTAGCAAATCTATATCATCATGAAAGCATAATAAAGTCTTATGACATGAATATGATATATAACCAAACGAGGAACACATATCATAACATAACTATATGGAAGAACTATATTAATTAAATAGATCAAAGTCATAATAAAATATAATAAAGGTAAAGGTACAAGAGTCATACCAATACTCCTATGACTTGGAGACTTGAGCAAGGGTCCTCCTACACTAAACTCCACTAGGACTAGGAAACTACTAAATAAAAGAGGGAAATGAATAACTTTGAGTGTGTGTGTTGGAGTGGAGCTCTCCCCTTCTATCTATAGGGGCCATAGGTTGGTATTGAGGAGTAACCGCTATGAAACCGCCATGCACTGACTTCAGAAATTCACTGAGGAAGCACCACATGGAGGCCCGGACCGAGTCTCCACTATTTTAGGTCGGGCGACCTGGGGGGTAGGTCGGCCGACCGGCCACTGGGCCCTTTTGCCTTGTGCCTTCTCTGGGTGGCAGACAAGTGGGTCCTCTTGTGTTTTAAGGCGGTGTTCTCCGGAGGAATCCTGTGCAGCCACGTATGCAATCCAAGGGAAGTCCAGTTGGCACCGTCCCATTCGCAAGAATGGTGTTTCCCCGGATTATGCTCCATTTCTCCATTTGTATTGTATCAAGTCCCTGCATGCACATGAATCTTCAAGGACAAGTGGAATCTTATATTCCTAACTAACATGCAGGTATGAAATGCTAAGTCTTGCGACTTTTATAGGTATATTGACGGTCAGAATTGGTATTTAACGACCATCAACAGAGCTCATGTTGACTTAGGGGTGAAAGATGGCATGTCTATCACACTTGAGCTATGGGAAGGGTTGGGTATAGGATAAGTCACTCCTAAGTATTTTATTTATGCTTGTCACTAATTTATTTATCTAATTTGATCAATTAACCCCTTCATACAAAATGTCATCCTATTGCCTTTCCATTGTCATGCATCTTCCATTGTACACGAGCTATATGACTTGTCATGTAAGTCTTGCGGAGTACCTTCGTACTCATGATGTTATAATTAAGTTTATGCAGGTGAGGATGAATATGTCTTTGGCTATTTCTACCCCGCCGGTGACGGTGGTGGACAAGAGTAGTCATGTTTGGGTTATGCTTGTCAGGGTGGTGCTCCTGGGTTGGGCATCATTGGTTTTTGTTAAGTTTTCCGCTGCGTAGTACTCTTGAGCAAGGACCATAAACTCTAACTTTGTCCTTGCTCATGTTTATGACCACGAGAGCTTGTGGTTTATGCTCTAAACCTCCTTTTGTTGTAAATATTAAGGAGAAGGAAACAAGTAATGTAATGTAATATACTTGCTCTCTATCTATGTCTTGTGATGATGATGGTTACAAATGTGGCTTTGCGGTATGCATATTGATCCTAGGTGTTAAAATGCATACAGGGGAATACCAGAATTACATCTATAATGGTCGAATACTATTTGTGTTGGCTCCTTGGAATGGGCCTGGACACGTTGTGTGTCGAGTTATTGACGCGTGTTAATGTTCATTCAGAGGTTAGTCGACGTATTTGGTCATTATGTATGTAATTTGGAAGGCTCCTCCGCAAACGACCTTCTACTGCAAGCCCTGGACAGTGATCCCCGCCGACAAGGCGGACTGGATAACCAGCGAGGTTCTGGAGAGCAGGCGCCAAGCGATTAACTCACTGTGTCTTTTCCCTGATGAACAATGAGCGATGGATTTTGGCAGGGGTCATAGAGAGGAGGGAGAGGGCAGCAGGAGTCGTGGGCAACGACCGTGGAGAGGTGGGATCGGTTGTGCATGTCGTGGGCTTAAGGTTTTGTAAATATCTTTTCCTACTGAAGGTTTGATTGAGGACACGGCCATCACGACTCATTTAACCATACAAACGTAGCAGCTCAGGGCTATATTATGGCGCCTCTGTACATGGCGATGGACTGGGCCAAAGCTCAGCGGAATGCGTCAATAACTATTTATGATCTATATCATGATAGTGCAACATATTTTTTTTGGGCCAATTCCATACATACCATTGCAAAATTGTTAGAAATAACTAAATAAAGTGGTCCATCTGTGAAATACTTACCTTACGGGTATCTATAGTTATGCCTAAATCGGTAGACGACTGGGTACCTCATCTATAAGGGAACCGACCGAGTCGGCTTGGAGCATAAGGAAATTAGAGATAGACTTTCTATGTGAATCCTTATAGACTACGAGTAGGACTCTTCATGTACCCCTTGCCGACCGGATATATAAGACGGCAGGGAACCCCCATCAAGGGACAGGAAACACAACATCAATACAAACCATAGAACACACGACGTAGGGTTTTTACTCTCATTGAGAGGGTCCGAACCTATCCAAATTGGCATCTTGTGTCTTAACCATCAAGTTCTTAATTCCGACGTAGTCCTATAAATTTATTGCCGAGTAGAAGTCTCGATAGTTGGCACGCCAGGAAGGGGACAAGGCTCACCGGGATTCACCGTCAACTCCGAGGGCCGAGATTCCCACCATCCAGTACTCGTCGGACTTCAAGATCTCTTTTGGGTTGCTCGACTTCACCACTGACTCCAACGGAGCGATAGGCCTCGACAACCATCGATCCGACTCGGCCGCGGCCAATCTCATGGCGCGATCACCGAGCCCGTCAGATCTGATCCCTGCATTGGTTCTACTCGGATTCGGTGACACAGATCTACCCGTCGGGTACGACTCTAAGTCGGTGTGCTCCTTTGATGAGGACTCAGATGGATCTACATGCCCTTATCAATTGGCATTAATATGGTCGAGGTTCGTGAGAACCCAACCGATGATGGGGATGATGACAACAATGACGATGGTCTTGCCAACGACAATGATGAACGTGGTGAGGAAGGCCAAAGGGATGATGACCTTGAAGAGGTACCACCTTCGAACGGTCACTGCTGCCATCCTGCCAATGACAACGATGAACGTGGTGAGGAAGGCCAAAGGGATGATGACCCCGAAGAGGTACCACCTTCGAACGGTCACCGCCGTCGATCGAGAGGATCCCGATTGGCGCGACGGCTAGACCTCGAGGACTGGGAGATTGAAGTAGATGGTGTCAAGATCTATGACACCCCTCAGAATAACATCACCGGAGCGAAGATGTTGCTTGATAGCTTGATGGTTGATGCAGCATACCAAACTCCGGTGATGCATAAGGTTGTGGCCATGCTCAAAGCAGCAGCTGTTCAAGACGCGGCCAGGGACGAACCACAGTCAGTGGCGAGTTCTAGCCATGCAACTTCTCGTGGCTGACAACGTAGCGATCTGAGGAATTCCATGAGACTCCATGACAGTCGAGATACCATCAACTCTCGTACTGAAGAGCGCATCCGGGATGACCAGCTCCACGAGGAGGAGCGCCGTAACCGGAGTACTGATGACCGACGGGACGATCGATGGGACGACCGACGAAACGATCGACGGCACAATACACCTCTGAGAGACAACCGCGATGACCGACATCGATGGGACAGTGAGGACCGGAGTGAAAACCATGATAAAGACAATCGGTGTCGTCGTCATAGTGATGACGTAGGCCCTTGCCATAATCGCCGCGCGTCATCACCTTCCCGGTCGCTAGACCGACAACAGAGATAAGTCACCCCTAACGAGGATGAATTCGATGGGATCAAGTCTTACATACCAGAGCTTCGTAACACTCGGTAGCCAAAAGGATTCAAGCCGGTCCCCATCGAGAAGTATGATGGTCAGACCAACACTCAGGAGTGGCTTCAACTTTACAGCATGGCAATTCGGTCGGCAGGAGGCGACACCTATGTGATGGCCAACTATCTACCGGTCAGCCTCGAGCCAGCCGTTCGGATTTGGCTCACATCACTCCTGGAGAGGTCGATTACTCCATGGGGAAACCTCAACAAGAAGGTCATTGAGAGCTTCCAAGCTACCTGCAACCGGCCGGGCAATCACTTCGACCTCACCCGGATCAAGCAGAAGGCCGACGAATCCTTACGCGACTACATCAAGCGGTTCTGCACCAAGAAGACCGAGATCCCTAATGTCCCGGACCAACAGATCATTGCAGCCTTCCAAGGAGGTGTCCAGAGCGATGAGCTAGTTCGGGAGATCGGTCGGAGGATTCATGACCTCAAGCTAATCGCTCGGGAGTGCTTCAAGATTTCTGATGAGTTCGCATCTGGAGAGTTGGCCTTGTATGACATCCGTGGCAAAGGCAAGGAGAAGCGCTCGGACAAGCCGGAGTCCTCCAAGAAGGACAAGAAGCGGAAGACTGAGAACATGGTCGCTGCAGTAGACCGAACGAGGAAAAATCCTCGAATGAACCAGCAGACCATGAACGATTTGCTGAGTAGCCCATGCCTATGACATCCAAAGGGAAACCACAAAGCCAAGGACTACCTGGCTAAAGGGCTTCACGACTGCCGCGCTGAAGGTGGCCAAAGATCCGCCAAGGCGTAACGGCTAGGATAAAGCCAATGACGGTGACGACAAGGACGAGGATGGAGAGTTCCAGGAACCCCGAAAGGAAGTCAATTTCTTCTTTGGAGGCCCGAATGCCTACACATCTAAGCACAAGCAAAAGCTGGAGTTACGTGAGATCAACTCCGTAGAGCCAGCCGCACCCGAGTACATGAGGTGGTCTGAAGTACCGATTACTTTTGATCGGTCGGATCACCCCAGGCACCTGCCCAAGCCAGGTCGCTATCCCCTAGTGCTCGCGGCAACGATGAAGGGGTTCAAGTTCAACAAAGTACTCATCAACGGAGGAAGGAGTCTGGACTTGATCTTCACCAAGACCCTCACGGAGTTAGGCTTGTCGGTCAGTGACTTGCAGCCGAGTTCCTCTCCTTTTCACGGGATCATGCCTGGCAAGACCTCAGATCCTATTGGGAAGATCGCTCTGCCTATCACCTTTGGGACCCATGAGAACTTTAGGACTAAGCGTGTCATCTTCCATGTAGCTGACTTCGAGTCTACCTACCATGCCATCCTCGACAGATTGGCGATGGCAAAATTCATGACGATCCCGCACTACCCGTATCTCACTCTCAATATGCCAGGCCCTAAGGGAATCATCTCCCTCCACTCTGACCTTCAAAATTCTTTGGATTGCGATGTGCAAAGTTGTGAGATGGCCGACTGATAGTTGACGCTGTCCGATCGGCTGGAGATCCAGAAGGCAGTCGGCAGTCAGGAGCGGACTGACGCGAAGGTCCCCGTGAAGAAGCCCACCAAAGACAAAATCCAGACAGACGATGTCCTCACCAAAGAAGTTTCGCTCGACCCAGAGGACCTTGCTAAGATCACTTATGCAGGGGCCGACCTCGGCGAGAAATAGGAACTTGCGCTCACTCTTTTCCTCCAGGAAAATAGGGACATCTTTGCATGGAAGCCCTCTGACATGCCGGGAGTTCCTTTGGAAAAGATTGAGCACGAGCTAAGGGTGCCTCCTAGGGCCACCCCCGTCAAGCAAAGGCTTAGAAGGTTCACACAAGACTGCAAGGACGCCATGAAGAAGGAAATTGCTAGATTGTTAGATGCTAAGTTTATAAGGGAAGTGTACCATCCTGATTGGCTGGCAAACCCAGTCCTTATACCTAAGAAGAATAAAGAGTGGTGGATGTGTGTCGATTATACCGATTTGAACAAGGTCTGCCCTAAAGACCCTTTCGCTCTGTCATGTATTGATCAGATTGTAGACTCAACAGCCGGGTGTGAGATTTTAAGCTTTCTGGATGCCTATTCAGGCTATCACCAGATCCCACTGAAAGTTGAAGATCAAATCAAGTCTTCCTTTATAACTCCCTTCGGCGCCTATTGCTATACTACTATGCCATTCAGTCTTAAAAATGCTGACATGACTTACCAACATGGTATTCAACGCTGTCTTAAAACTCAGATTGGTCGGAACGCAGAAGCGTATGTTGACGACATCATGGTAAAGACTCGGAATGTTGAAGAACTTCTCTCTGACCTGGCAAAGACATTTGACAACTTGACACGTTACTCGATGAAGTTGAACCCTAAAAAGTGTGTTTTTGGGGTTCCTTCGGGAAATCTACTCGGTTATATCGTTTCAAAACAAGGTATAGAGGCTAACCCGAACAAAATCAAGCGATCCTTGATATGGGGTCACCTAATTCCCAAAGGGATGTTCAGAAGCTGACCGGGTGTATGGCATCCTTGAGTCGCTTTATCTCCCGACTGGAGGTCAGGGGTCTACCATTTTTTAAACTGCTGAAAAAGCAGGATGACTTCGTCTGGACAACAGAGGCGCAGTCAGTGTTGGATGACTTGAAGGTCCACCTCTGCAATATTCCAGTCCGGGTGTCTCCAGAGCCACAAGAAAGTCTTTAGCTCTACATATCGGGCACAACTCAAGTTGTGAGCACCGTCTTAGCGGTCGGCCGAGAGGAAGAGGGTCACGAACAAAAAGTACAACATCTGGTGTATTTCGTCAGTGAGGTCCTTAGTGCCACCAAAACACGATATCACCAGATCTTGAAGCTGCTATATGCGCACTGCTATATGCGCTCTTGATCACTTCGAGGAAGTTGAAGCACTATTTTCAGGCTCATCCTATTGAAGTTCAAACAACCTTTGCACTCGGGGAAGTCCTCCACAACCGAGAAGCCGAAGGAAAAATTGCGAAGTGGGCAGTTGAACTCGGTCAGTTCACCATTACGTTTGTACCCTGCTCGCCAATCAAAGGACAAGCGTTGGCTGACTTTGTTTTTGAGTGGACAGAAATTTAGATGCCGCCTGCAACCACAAGATATTGAGTACTGGAAAATGTACTTTGACGGATCCCTCCAGTTATCTAGAGCAGGTGCAGGAATTGTGCTCGTCTCACCACAAGGAGAAAAGCTCTGGTATGTCCTCCAGATCATTTGTCGTGCGTCTAACAACACTGCGGAATATGAGGCTCTTCTACACGGTCTGCGCATTGCTGTATCACTCGGCATTCAGCATATTGACATCTTTGGTGATTCGGCTCTGGTCATCAACCAAGTCACTAAGGATTGGAACTGTGTGGATGACAATATGGCTGCCTACTGCCAAGAAGTAAGGAAGCTTGAAGACAAATTTGATGGACTAAAGTTCACGCATGTTGTTCGAGATAATAACCAAGCGGCTGATGAATTAGCCAAGATGGGATCCTCTCGATCGATTGTCCCACCCGGTGTTTTCTTACACACCCTGTATTCTCCCACTATTTCTACTCGGTCTGATGTCTTAACGACTGATGTTGCTGAGCTGGTAGATGATATCAACATAAAGACCGACTGGCGCGACTCGATTGTCCAATTTTTAACTAAGGGGACGCTGCCTCCGGATCATAATAAACAACAAAGGTTAAAGGCAAGGTTTCGAGAATATTCAATGGTGGATGACCTATTCTATCGATGAGGAGGTTCGAATATCTTGATGCGATGCATCTCGATTCTAGAAGGCAAAGAGTTGATGGAAGAAATCCATTTAGGAGTATGTGGCAACCATGCGGCTTCCAAGACTTTGGTCGACAAAGCCTTTCGGCAAGGGTCCTATTGGCCTACGGCGGTCAAAGATGCACACCAGGTCGTTCGGAAGTGTGACGGTTGTCAATTCTTCGCTCAACAGACACACGTGCCTCCGCAGCAACTTCAGATGATACCTATGACTTGGCCTTTTGCAGTCTAGGGGCTTGACATTGTCGGTCCTTTCAAGAAAGCGCCAGGCGAGTTCACTCATTTGTCTGGGGGCTTGACAAATTCACCAAGTGGATTGAAGAAAAGCCGGTCAACAAGATAATTTCAAAGAAGGCGGTCGAGTTTGTCAGGGAGGTTTTCACTCGGTTTGGAGTTCCTCATGATATCATAACTGACAATGGTACTTAGTTTACATCTGAGGAGTTCTGTGACTTTGCCGATGAGATGGGAATAAAAATCGACTTTGCATCACTGGCTCATCCTCAAAGCAATCGGCAGGTCGAAAGGGTCAATCGTATGATTCTTCAGGGGTTGAAGCCCCGAATATTTGACAGGCTCAAACCGTATGTCGGTCGGTGGGTTCGAGAGCTGCCTTCGGTTCTCTAGAGGCTGCGCACTAATGTCAGTCGGGCTACTGGCCAGTCACCTTTCTCGTTGGTCTACGGCTCCGAGGCTATGCTGCCGACCGAGGTAAACCTCGTATCAGCGCGAGTCAAGCGATATGACGGGAAGCTTTCAGAAGATAAACGAGTGATTGAGTTGATTGCAGCAGAGGAGTTGTGTGATTGCGCTCTGTTTCGGTCGGCAATATACCAGTAAGGCTTGCAACAATATTCTGATAAAAATATTCGTAGTCGCTAGTTTAATGTTGGGGATTTAGTGCTGCGACGAGTGCAATCAACCAAGAATCGGCACAAGTTATCCCCTAAATGGGAAGGACCTTATGTGGTCAAAGAAATTACTCGGTCGGGGGCTTATCGATTGATATATGAAGATGGCAACGACGTACCAAATTCATGGAACATCAACCAGCTACGTGGCTTTTATACTTAGTCTTTTCCTTGTATTTTCATACATTATTATTGAATGAAATTCTAAATCTTTTTGATGGAAGATGTTTTTGATTTCATTCTTATTTGTCTCGATTCCTTAATTTATAATATTAAACAATCGAGCCAGGAGGCTAGTAATAATGTCCTATTACTCCTTAACCTTGACAGATTCTGGTTTTGGATTTGTGACCAATTTCTCATATTTTGACATAGTCTAAAGTTTTTTGGTCTTACGCTGGAACATTAGGGTTATACAATTTATACTGCACAACAGACTGCCACTACACTAAACCCAGAGCCAAAGAGTGAGAGGTCATGTGTCGATTAATCGATTCTGCTTGTTATGCAGTTATAAATTACAACCTAATATGCTAAGGCAGACCAGTATAACTTCTGTTTTTTTTCTCTCTAAAAGACTTAAGGTGAAAAGGTCTAAGTGCTATAGCGCGACTAACACAGCTTGGCACCGACTGATTTGCCCTAAGTAATAGGCGATTGCCTTTATGACTATTTAGTTGATATTTCCAAACTTGTTTAGTAGCTAAGCAAGAATAAGAATTAATATTCATATTTACATGGAGACAATATTGTTTTCCTGATTCAAATACTACTAATGTTTGCTAACATTACAGATATTACAGCTCCTGTGAAGGAGAGGAGACATCATCTTGTTACTCTAATTCTGGAGTTGCTGGAGGAGACGGCACGATAGGGTCGACCTCTACATTATAGACTAAGGCACGGGAGGTTTCCATCATGGAATCCATATGCAACTGACATTGATCGACCGTCAAGTCAGGGTTGAAGCCCTCCTTGACTTTGTCCAATGGCAGAGCAGGAGACCAAGATTGGCAAATCGCCAGTACTTGACTCCTGGCCTCGGTCGCCACTCTTCTGGTGTTGTTGGCGATCACCTCCGATGCGTGCTCCAGCAAGTACTCCAAGGTGTGCCCGGTCTTCTCCACTTGGTTAGCATGGATATAATCCAATGCTTTCCGAGCACTGTAAGATATGGCTACAAAAGTCATGAAGGGTATTAGATGATGAAGTCCAAAAGTGATGATAGAAGAATTAAAAGATAGCTTACTGGCAAGTTTACATTTGAAAGACTTGGAATTGCTCTTAGCCTCCTCAAGGTTTCCTTCGGTCTCCTCCAGTTTCTTCTTCAGTCGAGTGATCTCGGCGCTCTGCTCTCCGACCGACTTGGAGAGGTCATTCTTCTCAGCAGTTAGAGCATCTAAGAATCTCTACTGGTTTGACGTTAACTTCTCTAGGTCGGCGACCTTCTGATCACGAGCTAAAAACACAAATAAAGACTTTAGCGTTAGAGTGAGTAAGAAGCAAATAGAAGTTGGTCTGCAATCTTACCAACGACATCAGCAAGACTTTGCTCTAGAGCTTCGGTCACCTCCTTATGGTCAGTCTACAGCTTCTCAATTTACCTTCTGGCCTAGGAGAGCTGCTCGCCGGTAACTGCTGACAACAAATCAATACCTCTAACGGAGAAGTTTGAATGCACAAGATGTTAGGGATTTACCAAAAGTTTCGGCCTCGAGGTATTCAATCCTGGCCTGCTTCTTCTCCATAAGAGAATATATTCTCTAAATATGAAGAAGGGTATGGTTAGTTGGAAGAATGATTCAAGGAAGTAAAAAACTTGGTATTGATGTACCATGTTGGCCTCTCGGTGCTGATGCATGACGTCCATGTCCTCAGCTTCTGGCTGACCCTATGAGTCCTCGACCAATACGGCTTACCCTTATAACGGGGAGAAGACATGCAGGTCGGGGAACGATTAATGGTCTGAGGAGCAGGCGTCAGCAGTAGCTTGGGCGCTGGAGCATTGGGTGACTTCCTCGGCTCGGACTGTGCACTTGATGGTGTGCGGACCGGCTGAGGCGGGTCGGGCGGTCGAGGAGTAGGAGTCGGCCGAGTGTCTTGAGACCCTTGGGCGCTCTGAGTATCACTTGACCGACCACTATGATTGCCAAAGAGCATAACATTAAAGCTTAACAGATAGTTGATAATAACAACGATGAATAATCGAAAATACGAAGAAACCTACGTGGAGGCTTGTTTGATTTTGATTCGATAGACTCTCTTCTTTATAGAAGTGGTCTGTGAGTCAGTATCCTTCCTTTTTGAGGAAGACTTGGCGGCTTCATCGGTCTTCTTTGCCACCGTTGCACCACTCTCTGATTTGCTCGAGGGCTCTGACTGGCTTGATGGTCGGTCGGAGTGTGCAAGGGTCGGCAGGCTGGCATCTTGGCGGCGCTCCTCCCCATCATTATCGTCATCTACCACATATTGCCGACGACGGTGAGTGGTCTGTTTTACTCATCGGCTAGGGGAGGACAAGTCGGGGTGAGGAGACATAGTGGAGACGTTGGCGATGACTTCTTCGGCTGGTCGGGTGCCTGCTGAAGAGCTGGTTCCACCAGTGCTAGTCTGCAACGGCTTTTCAACATAATTCGGTCCCTCGGCATCGGTCGAAGGGAGCGGAGGGTGTGACTCATAAGTGTCTAGAATCTGCAAGAACATCAAGATATCACATACCGTGATTATTCAAAAGGACGTCAGAATTATTCAAGACGACTGAGGATTACTCAGGCCCGTAGAGTGCCCACGTTGTACGCCTTCATGATTAAGAGGTCATATTGAGTGATTTCTCCTTCAAACATCTTTGATAACCACGACCGACGCAGAGTGGAGTTTGGCGGATCAGGCACCTCCCTCGTCTGGTCGTCAATGGCATACTTCCAGGCAGGATGGCTCTATTTCCTCAAAGGCTGCACTCGATGCACTATGAAGCTCTTTGTTATGGTAATGTCGTCGACCCCTTCATTCTTTAGTTCTGCTATTTTCTCTAGCAGAGTGACCACTTGGGGGTCGGCTGGGTCAGGTCTCTCTGACCAACACGTCTGGGAATTGCCTTGGCACCAGAGAAGTCGGCAAGAACACGAGGAGGAATGTCGCAGCAAAACCACTCATCCTTCTTGTTCTTGTTCCCAGTCTTCAATGGCACGTTGATGTAAGCCTCCTTCTTGCGCAACTGAAAACCGACTCCACCTATGGCGACTTGGTTTTTCGTGGTTGGCAGCGGTCGGAGGACGAAAAGATGGCAGAACAAAGTAAAATGGGGCAGAATGCCCAGAAAAGCTTCGCACATATGCACGTAGATAGCAATGTGAAGGATGGAGTTGGGATTGAGGTTGACGAGCTCAATCCCATAGAAGAAAAGGAGCCCGCGCAGAAAACTGCAGCAGGGAACTCCGAAGCCATGCTCAAAAAACAAGCGGAAAACTATGATTTATATATGGATTGGAAGGGGGCGAGTCTCTTTCGGTACCTTCCAGTCGATGCGAGCTTGCTCCGGGAGGATGCCATTCGCTACCATTTTGCTCAGATCAATGGTGGAATTGCTCTTCGAGAACTCTCGTAGCTGGTTCGAGATCTCCAGCTCCGAGGAGGAGGACTCAGCGATGGCAGCGGCCTTCTTGGATGATTTGCGAGGCATCTTTGAGAAATGCAATAATGCAATGGATCTAAACCCTAGCTAATGCTTAAGGTCTTGATGGCGATGAAGATCTACGGCGGCGATGAGAAAAAGCGCTAACCCTAGCTCTCGAAGCAGAGGAGTCGCAAGAACAAGGGAGGCGTGAGGAAGAAGAAGCGCTGTGCAAATGGCAACGTGGACTTGGAGTCAACAGTCCTTTGCACTTTTTATACCTTTTTCCTTTTTGACCTAGTCTCTAGATCCCATGGGCTGGTATGGGCCGCACAGTGACGGCCTTTTCTGCCTAATAATAATAATAACATAAAAGACTGTATTCTTTAAAAAGAATTGGAGCAATCAACCTTGAGAAATAATCTTGGGGGGCTTCTTTGATAAGAAGTAGTGGCAAATCCACTTAAAAATACTTTCCGTGTCTATGTGATTTGATGATCATGAAGCAGAGCACTTGATGGTCATACGGGTATAAGTTCAAAAGATAAGTTATTGATTGATGTCAGTAATTAATTATCAAAATTGGACTTATATTGAGTAGAGTGTCAATTCATTAAGGAGAAGCTATACTATGATTGTTGTCATTTAGCTTAGTACTATTATATGATTGATGTCATATTCTTTTATATGGGCTAAAACGTGATTGATCTCATGAAATTTTAATCCACAAGTCACTCGGACAAGAGTGTGTATCACTCGGCCTTTCTATTAATTGGTCGGCAGGATTGATGTCTTGCTAACTGACCTTCTGGTTTGATGATCAGAAGTTTACTTAAGCTCAAACTTGATGGTTTGAGTAAATTATATATAAAAAAATATTAAGAGCTAATATTATTAGACTATTGCATTATTTGTTAGTCTCCAAATTATACAAGAGTCGGGGGCTACACCTGATCAGGTGCACCTAGTCGGCGCACCAGATCCATCAGGAACTTCAATCAAGAGGTCTTTCTAATTTGTGATCTAGTCACATAATCTCGAAGATCACTCTGCAGGTCAAAGCTCAAAATCAGAAAGCACTCGAGGGCTGCTGTGGAATACTTACCTTACGGGTACCCATAGTTATGTCTAAGTCGGTAGACGACCGAGTACCTCATCCATAAGAGAACCGACCGAGTCGGCTTGGAGCACAAGGCAATTAGAGATAGACTTTCTATGCGAATCCTTGTAGACTACGAGTAGGACTCTTCATGTACCCCTTGCCGACCGGATATATAAGACGGCAGGGAAACCCCATCAAGGGACACGAAACACAGCATCAATACAAACCATAGAACACAGGACGTAGGGTTTTTACTCTCATCAGAGGGCCTAAACCTGTCTAAATCGACGTCTTGTGTCTTAACCATCGAGTTCTTAATCCCTACGTAGCCCTATAAATTTATTGCCGAGTAGAAGTCTCGACACCATGTGTTTAGGAAAAAGTATTATTATATAACAGGTCTATGTGTGATGGTTGATAGACTCAAAGATAAAGAATCAAAGGGCTGAAATACCCTCTCCTCTCCCTTCAATAAAAATAATATGTGCATGTTCCAAAGTTGATCCAAAGATCAAACTCATGCAAAACAGGAAACATGTGTGCGTGTATGCAGCCAAATGCTATAATTATTGATTCACTAAGTATCATTAAGTTAGTATGCATGTACGTGGATATTAAGTGGATGTTGCATGGTGGCTTCAGTTAGCGTCAAAGCATTAATATTTGACAATGTACTAATGACCATAATAGGCCAAAGCCTGCTGAGTGCCAAATGGAATAGCAAGCAACATGTTTAACGCTTTAGCTGATCTGTAGCTGGTGTATAAATAGAAGACCTTTTTTTTAGATGGATAAATAGAAGACCTTGACAAGGTATTCGGTACACAGAACAGCACATGAGTCTGTTAGGAAAAGAAACACACATGTAAGTATATTATTAGCTCTCTAATCATCAAGAGAACTAGTAAGGTAGAAGGAAGAGGAGAGATAAATACTTTCAAAATGCAAGGTGTCAATATGCAAGCAGGTGGGTTTGTGCGTAGCACATGAACGGATCGGTTGTGCTATGCACAATGTTAAAGTTTTATTTCTCTTGTTTGGTTAAATCAATTTTGTGCTAACGATCTTATATAGCTTTCGTGAATGGTTTTTACTTACATTTGGCATCAAGAGCCAGGTTTTAGTGCTTTTGATTTACCATAATAATTGTTCTTATGTTTCTAATACATTTGGAACAAGATTACCGTTACTTCCTTTGTCATGAAAAGTGCATCATAACAGTCATTGCGATGCATATTATGATATAGCTAATATTTTTGTTTTCCACTAGGTTGGATATTGAAAATAAAGTAAGGAATAGTATGACAACTAAATATTCACATTATGAAATGCATGTTAGTCATCAAAATGGCCTTGCATGGATAGATAGTATAATATTCAATTGTGCATTTCAATTGTTCATGTAATATTTGATGCTAATAATAGAAATTGAGTTGAACAATTGATATTACTAATTGTAAGCTAGGACATCTCCCAAAAGTGGATCATTGCTTACATTTAGTAGCGCAAAAGGGACTAATCGACACATTTGATGAATTTGTTAGTCTATCCAAAGATAGCATGCATATTACATTGTGTGTGTTCGATTATACAATAAATGTTTTTATTTAGCATCATATATGTTCCAACCATGTATCTAAATTTCATCCAAAGATGGTTTTTAGGCACAACTTAAAGTTCTGCATTTTGAATCCTTTATGTTTACTCAAAGTATTAATCGATGGGTATATTTAAATATTTGCAATGTCCATTAACCTAATGAATCAAAGTTATGGGCTTATCAAGTTCAATGGCATGAATTATTCTGATTGGTCCGAACAAATTCGGTTTCATTTAGGTGCTATGCATCTCTATGTTGCATTGGTCCTTAAAAACACGACAGAGGTTACCGATGAAAGTAGTGGAGGTGATGACTCTCCTAGTGAGTCAGGTGTCGGAGTTCACACGTGGTCACGTCAGTCAGCAGCTTGGAGTGCCACTTTCAGTGATTCTAGAGTCAGCCTCACTCCAACAACTATAGCAGCTAGCAGCTCCAGTCATAGAGAGACCCCTTCACTTCTATGATGATGGCGTAGTCTAGTGGTAGTGCGCCTTCACTACCCGAGGAATTTCACATAGGGGGAGCAGGTCATTCACACTCAGCTTCACAGTTCTCCCCGCTGTCCAGCTTCTCGATGTCCGCACTGTTCACCTCCTCACCTACTCAGTCTGTTGCCGCTCAGATAGCAGGACCTGCTTCCACCTCAGCAGCACAGCAGCCAGTCAAGAGCCTGACATTCTCAGAGATTGCATACCATCTAGGCAGCCCCAAAGACTGATACAACAACACCTTCAGTTTCACATTCTTCTGCTATGGACACTTCTCTTGTCACACCTCAGGTAGCAGAGGACCTGGTTCAAGGAGGATTCTTTCATCAAGACATGGCCGACCTTAGTCTCCTTCAGGCGTCTGTTGCGTAGGAGACAACCACTCTCCTAGGGCGAGCTCAGGGGAGAGAGTCAGAGTCACCAGAGGACTCATCGTACTTTGAGCAGCTTGACGCTTAGGTGACAGGCGCTTAAATCGAGCAGCAGGATTAGGCACAGGAGCAACCGTCAGAGCAGCCTAGAGCAGAGTCTTCAGCAGATGCCACTGAACCACCACCTCCGTCGACCTCGAGTGCTCAGTAGTGTTTTCCCTCTCTTTTTAGTGCTTGTTTCCAAAGGGGAAGAAGTCTTAGAGCTAGGGGGAGTGTGACTTGTGTCGTCATCGAGAGAGAGTAGCTTGTATCTAGGGGGAGCATACATTTTGGTTATGGTGGGAGATACATTTGGATTTTATTTTAAGATATTTATAGATGTTCGTGGATTTTGAAGAGTCATGTTTTTCATTTCGCCTATGTTTTGACTCATCATAATCTCACTTGGTTTATTTACATACGCGTTGGCTTGTCATTCTTTCTTGTATCTTGTACGTCCATGTATATACTTGTGATGATGATTGCTTATTCTTAATTCTTATGCATTTCCTGATGCTATCCTATTGCATATCATTATCATGTCTTGCATTGCATGTCGTTGCGCTTTCTTTAATTATTATCTATCATGAGATACATGCATATCATCTAGAGTGTGCTTTCCTTCTTTACTCTTTAGCTCTTGATGATGCTTGATTTGAGTAGGACCTTGTTCATTCTTTCTTGTTGTTCCTTTGAGGTTCCTCTCAATCATAGTGTAGCTTTTTTAGACTTGATATTTATTATAAGTAGTATTTGTCATCAATCACAAAAAAGAGCGAGATTATAAACTTTATGACCATTTACGTTGGATCCCTCAGGTATGAATGTTTTGGTGATTAATGACAACTATGAAAGTGTGGCTAATACCTACATGAGTGTTGTGTATGTAGGGATTATTATATACTCTACTATAAATCCAATTGATAATAGTTGCCTTGGCTTTTGATGACAATGACCACAAGCGTGGAGGCTTGATGAGCTTGATGGAGTCCAAGGGTTGATGGAGATGGATCAAGGATAAGAACAAGCTAGGAGCAAGTGTTTGGAACATCTGTCTAGTTGTTAGGGCTTGAGTCTATAGGAAAAGTCGGATTATCAAGAGGGTCTAGGTCACATCTCTTAGGTCACGCTAGTCCGTGATGTGCATGGATGCTTAGTGAAATCACAAGACACTAGGTGATAGTGGAGAGCCCAAGGAGCTGTTGGATGAAGTCGGGAAACAAAGTCAAGTGAAAATGAGGAGTTTCAACTTCTGGAGATGAGGACCGGACAAAGGGGTCATGGAGACCGGACAATCTGGTCATGCGCAAGAAGTCCAGTTAAGAGAAGGGTTGCTACGAGGAATCTATTGGCAAGAAGACCCATAGAGACCGGACAGTCCGACAATGGAGAGGCCAAGGAAATCTTGTATGAAGCCGAGAAACAAAGTCAAGAGGAGATGAGGAGTTTGAGCTTCTGAAGATGGAGATCGGACAAACAGGTCTTAGAGACCGAATGGTCCGATCATGGGCGAGGATTTCTAGGAACGAAGCAAGTCAGTGAGGAATTCTGTTGGCATAGGAGCCATAGGGACCGGACAATCCATTGTGCAGACCGGATAGTCCGGTCTATATGGAATGCCCCTAGATAGAAGAGGAAGTAGATTGCAACGACTCTATTGGGAGAAGGAACAGAAGAGACCGGACAGACCGGTCTGTAGATAGGACCATACAGTTTGTATAGGAAGCAACCGGGGACGGAGAGCAACGACTCTGGAGGAGCCGTCTACTGAAGACCAAACAATCTGGTTTAGAGAGAGACCGGACCGTACGATCTGTATATCTAGAGAGCTGTTTCGTGGAGCAACAGCTAGTTTGAGGTTGGAAGCCTATTTAAAGTCGTTGCTGGGGTCTTGGAGACTCTCTTGGCCATTGGGTTTGCTGGGAGCATTAGTAGGGAACCTAGTGAAAAAAAGGAGAGTAGTAGAAGGAGATATTGAATATCTTGAGAGTGCTAGAGAAAGTAATTTAAGCATCCATACACATCTAAGACTAGATAGTACTGAGGCTAGAGTGTCCTTAAGAGTGTGTTCAACGTTGTTACTCTTGGTCTATGGTCAGACATAGACCGGTTAGGCGTCGGTGATGAGCCTATCGTGATCGGTTGTGAAGGTTGTTAAAAGTTTGTACACGGTTTAAGCATGTCGTTGAAAGGAGCATTGCTAGTGGGTGTCCGTACCGGCTCAGGGAGTCTGGCAAGTCCTGAGGGAGGCGAGTTTGTGCCTTGGTGGCAGCGGTGACGCAACCGTGTCTTCACTCTAGGAGTGATTACGAGTTCATGTGCGAGGACTCCACTTGGTGACGGGAGGGACCGACACTCTGACAGGAGTGGTCCAACGAGAACTAGGGGAAGGCGCCATCCGTACGATACCTCGGAGAAAATTATGAGCATTCCTTGACTCCTTTCTTTACTATTCTGCATTTGTGTGTCATAGTTGATAGGTTTACTTGGCATTGCATTCATCATGAACACTAGCATGTGTAGGGTCTTGGTCTTTTAGAATTGTTAGGTTACAACGATTGCTAGTATCGAGCGAGGAAAATAAAGTGTTTGTCGATAGTGATTGACTCACTTATTCACCCCCCTCTCGGTACGCCTTCGATCCTTACAATTAGTATTAGAGCTAAGTGCTCAATCTAGAGACTTCATCGCTTTGAGTAAGGATGCTGGAAGAGATGAGGGCTGTTCTCATATTTAATGGTGAGGATTATAACTATTGGAAGGCTCACATGCAAGCCTACTTTGAGTCCCTTGATCCAGAGATATGGAGAGTGACCATTGAGGCAAATACATAAGTTGATCCGCTCGACGCTAATTTCATTAAGCACAACGCAAAGGCTAAGAATGCTTTGTTTGCATGCATCACTAAGGATGTTTTTGCTAGAGTGGATGCTAGTTCGATAGGACATAGTATTTGGAATCAAATCAAGAACATTAATGAGGGCTCTCATGATATAAAAGAGAAGAAGTATTATGTGCTCAAGAATAAGTATGATACCTTTACTAGATTGCCACATGAGAGAGCTAACTCTGTTTATTATTGTTTTCATGTGCTAGTGAAGGAGATCAACTCTCTTGGAGAGGACTTTAAACTCAAGCCAATTGAAGTGATAAGAAGATTTGTGAGGCTATTCAAGGATCCCAAGTATGAGTCCATCCCTACACCCTTCAAGGTGATCTCAAGACAAAGAGCATCCAAGAAGTACTTGGGAAGATCACTGCCTTTGAGAGCTATTAGTTGGGTTTGGATGATCCATAACCATCCAATCTAGCTCTTCAAGTTGAGAAGCAAGAAGCTGTCAAGAAAAAGAAGAGCAAGAAGAAGGTGGTGATCGATAAAGATGATGATGATGATGATGAAGATGACTTGAGTGAGAACTAGACACTTATAATGAGAAGAATGAAGACATTCAAGAACAAGTTAGTCTCCAAGTTCAAGGGAAAGTGCTTCAACTATGGCTCAAAAAATAACTTTGTTTGAGACTGCACCAAACCAAAGAAAGAAGTAACAAAAGCTCAAGAGTCAAGTGATGATGATGAAGAAGAAGATTTCAAAGCCAAGCTCAAGAAAAAGAGGTACTTCAATAAGGGCAAAGGCAAAGATCACAAGAAGAAGTTCTCGCGTAAGGCTCTTGTTGGAGAATGGACAAGCAACAACTCAAGCGAATCATCCCCTTCCTCAAGTGATGAAGAAGAATTGGTCGGTCTAGCCATCATAAAGGCCACCCTACCTCGAGCTATTCCTCCACCTCCCATGTGCCTTATGGACTCGAGCCAACTTGAGGAGAGTTAGGATGGGAGCAGTGACGACGACGACAGTGATGGTGAGGAGCCCTCCTACACCGAGCTTTGGGATATGCTTCGCCTTCAAGAAGTCCAAGATGTTAGAGTTGGTAAGAAAAGATTGTATGTTGACTAAGAACCATGTTGGTGCTCTTGAGAGTGAGCTTAAGGACCTTGTCACTTCTCATGAGGCTCTAAACAAGAGTTTTGACAAACTCAAGGGTGATCGTATGTGAGAAGTAGAAGGCGCTTGAACTTACTTTTGAGATCATCAATGTCGATAATCTTGCTTCTCCCCCCTCTAGTTCATCAAAGAGCAATATTTCTACTATTTGTGACGAGCTAACCACCTCGGTCGAGGTTTCTTCTATTGAGCAATTTGATGAAAATGTGTTTTGGTTAGACAATTTTTTCTGATTTGGCGGCCTCCTTTTGCATTTGGAAAAGTGAAGGACAGATTAGCCATTTCACATCAGCTTTATAACTATTTGGGGCAAATCCTAAATTATTTGTAGGAGCCATGTACAAAACATGAAAAAAATTAGGAAGGAGGATAAATGACTAACGGTCTTTGAGAAAAGGACAAATCCTCAATTGCGCCATGGGCCGACGCATCACAGGTGTCGGGAATCTGCTGCCTACCCATCTCGGCATTGCTTCCCTGCCGTCCACTATCGTGCGCGTGTTCCCTTCTTCTCTCGAAGCCACCGCATCATCCACCGTGCTCGATCCCGCCGCATCCACAGGCGAACCCTCGCCCCGTCCTCCTCTCCCTGAACGCCTCTCGCGTTGAGCGGCGCCGCCAAAAAACAAAAAAAAAAAACGACGCCCGCATCGCCGCAGCCGCAGCCGAAGCCGTCGCCCTCGGCCCCCATTTATTTTACGCAGTCGTCGCACGCACGAATCGCGGTCGCCCCGGTCGTACGGCGCCTGCATCGCCGCCCCCATCTCTGGGGCAGGAGATCCAGCTCCGTCCAATTGACGGGTGCTCGGGCCGCTCGACCGGCAAGAACAACTGAACAAGCAAGGTTTGCTCCTGCCCCCCATCGGTCCATTTTTTTGTCTTGTATTCGGCATCAATCTGTAGAAATGTGGCAGCAAGGTCCAGAATTGGTACTCACCAGGTTCGGATATGTGAACGTGGTCCGGATTACGTGCCTACAAGTAGCCGTAATTGTAGAACCCATCAGGGATTCCAGATCATGGTTGACCCACCCAAGTAGCTGTAGCCGCTGCAGAGGAACGCACCTTTGTTATGCGTCGATTTATGTGCACCCGGGCGATGATTGTTGGTTAGATTTCCCGTGTGCTGATAATGCAATGTTTCAACAAACCACATACTCCCTCCGTTCTGGAAATAAAGTCGCTCTGGCTGAAGAATCGGAACTTTGGCCAGTACAAAGCACATGTCGGGGACGACATCAGTTTCAGAACGAACGAGCATATAGTATTTCTGAAGATGGTAGGGTATTTTGTTGTCACCATTTCCCACCTCGAGCATTTGTTGCTGCTCTTGGATTTACCTTAAATGACCATCTAGTTCGTTCTGTCGCCTCATCAATGTTTCTATTTTGTCATCTGTGATCGTTTCTTTGTTACTTGCTTGATGTATTTGTTTGATTCATTGTAATCTTTGCTCTTGGATCTACGTTTAAGTGACCATCTAGGTTTTGCCTTGGCCTCGTCAGTGATTTTTAATATGCTATAGTTTCTATTTTACTGGCTTGATGTATTTGTTTGGTTCCATCATTAAATTTTGCCCTTCAGTCCCATGATAAATTCATCGTACTCAGACAATGGATAAGCTCCTGCTGGATTTGGTATTCTGAGTTCAGCAACTCGTGCTCTATTTTTTTGCTTTATCTCCGTGGTTGACACATGTGGTGTAAAAAATCTATACAATTTCGGTTGTTGAAGATCCTGCCTGTCCGCACCCTGTATTGCACTTGCTTATTTCTGGTTGCTTTGATCTCTATATTCTTCTGTCAAGAGATTGTTAAAGTGGGTCGCACTATCGTGGCCGAATTCACTGATCACACCCCTTCCTTCCTTCCCCTCCTGCATAATATATTATTCTGTGAAAAAATAATCTCCTCAAGGGTTAACACAGTTCGATTCTAGCCATAACTTTGTTGCCTTCTTCCTCTTGTCTGTCAAGTTCAGGTGTGGGGCTTCCAGTGTCAGTGCACTTTAATCAAATGGTTTGATAATGTACTGTGGATTACGTTGCTATGTGCTTTAATTTTAGAAACTAGTTTTTTCATTTCTGAGTAACTTTACTTTTTCTGCATATGGTGCCCTCTATTCATTTCTTGTGTTTTGATTCTTTTCTTGCTAGCCTTGATATAATGCCGAGGAAGAAGAAACCCTGGTTGTACCTGACTGTGAAAGATGTCAGCCCAACAAACCAGTATCTTACCCCAAGAAACCTCCAACCACAAGATCTTGGAGCTGTAATATTTGGTTGCACAAATAATACCTTTGCAGAGTGTCACACACGGCAACTCTTTGGTATGGCCTTGATCTCTTAATCAGAACACTCTCTGTGAGCTATGTGTATATATCTACATTAACTGGAATAATCAACTGATGCATTAATTTTCTCCCCGTGAACAGAAAAATATGCATCACCTTTCAAAGAATAGCAACTTATTGGTAAATCCTGGAGCTTAGCCCATACTGTTTGTATCCTGTTTCAGGCTTGCCAAAAGCACATATCTCGTATGTACGAAAGATTAAGGAAGGACTACCTCTCTTCTTGTTCAATTACGATGATCGCAAATTACATGGTATTTATGAAGCTGCAAGCAATGGTAAGCTCTGTCCCCAATCAAATGCATGGTCTCACAAAGGCGAAAAGACAGGCTATCCTGCACAGGTAAAATACCTGATCTGTGTATCTTTCGATTTTCTCTCCATGCTGTTTTCTTCTAGTACTCAGGTGCATTTGTAAGTCCTCTGTTCTCGACCTCAATGAAATGATTCACACATGCTATTTTACCGGTCAGGTTGCAATGCGGTTAAAAGTATGGTGTTTCCCTCTAGATGAGAACCAGTTTAGAAATGCTATTCTAACCAACTACTACGAGAGGATGCCCGGTGTCCATAGCAATACGCGTTATTTCCATTTTGAATTGGATCATGCACAGACACATGCCTTGATGAATATGTTTACTCCTTTGCCTTCTCCGTACAATTTCCCTAGTGCTGCAGCACCAGTTCATGAGCATGTAAGACAATCCATGTTGCCACCTGTATGTGTACCAGAGTTTGAGGGTAACAGTAACATCAAATCAAAAAAGGCTGTAAAGCCATATGCATATGTGGTACAGAAACAAAACCATGAGGAAGCTGGTTATGTAGGTGTGAACGCTGAGCATGCTACCTCAAATTATCAATGTTCAAGTGGTTGCAACAATCTTGACTGTAGAGAAACACCACTGGAAGGGAGAGACTACGTACTGTTGATTAAGGATACTAAAGTTTCTCGCAAGAAAAGACAGAGAGAGAATGCTAAAATGCAACAGCTACAATCTGGTCAACTGGATAAAAATCTTAGTGTTGTCAAATTAGAAAAGCTCAAGGCGCTATCTCCTCAGCAACACAGTTCTGAATTGTGTGCCAAGGCTACTGCAAGGACAGACATTGATACATATAGCTGTAAGGATGCGCAGGAAGTCAAAAGTACAATCCTGGATGGACCCCCTAATCTTCCAGAAATGTTTGATGCTGAAGTCAATCAGGTTTCCTTGGGGCATTTTAATCCGCCAGCGCAATCATTGGATCTCAAATCTTGTACAGAAGCCAAGGTTATAACTTTACACATAGCTGATAGCTGTATCCCATATTATCATCCATATTATTTTCTGTGTCTGATCAAATCTTCTATTGCTAGCATGAGTACTTTTTGTTTTCTATTATAAGTTTCTCATCCTTGTATTGTGTGTCTGATCATTAAATCTTGCTAACTAGTAATAAGTCTAGTTCTTGTTAACACCTCCGAAGTTGACCCAAGATTCACAAACATTCTTCTGTGGATAGGAACATATGAGCAGGGCTGCCTTTAGTTCTCCTTGTTCCTTTAGTTCCCACATTTTGTGCCCTTTTCTGATTCTTTTTCCTGGCTTCTTTTGCTCTTTTGTCAATAGCCATTGCAGAATCCATGGTGGTCTGCAAGTTGCGGGATAGATGAGGTATTAGTAACATCACCCCCAGTTGGAGCTGCTAAAATAACAATGCAAATCTTCCTTCAAAACAAATATAATACGGCAAATGCTTGCTTAAGCTACATCGTTATAGTGAGCATAGCTTCTAGCTCTCTTATTTCCTTGTTAATTTTCTACACTTATCTAAGGCATTACCTTTTCTCTTACTTCCTGATGTTTTAATTGAGAACTTTACAGTTCTAATGTTTTGTTTTGAGCAAATTTACAGTGCTAATCGCAAAATAGTCGATTTTCTTGTCCCGCCTTCTTTTCTAAACTAAGGGATCTAGGACTACAATTGCTTGTGCAACACAATCCTAGGGTTAGATTATGTTTCTCTGGTCGTCTATTGAATACTCATAGGAGAATCATTCAAGAGGAAAAATTATTTTTCTTGTGCGTACCCTTCTGTCGCAAGTGTGTTTGGTTTCATTTTCTGCATTGTATTCCTTGCCTTTTATTCTGAAGTTGCAAGGAGGATTAGCTCCAATCCATCGTATTCCTGACCTTTTGTGATTTGCTTGAGTGGTAGAGCTATTCTTCCATCATCATAATGCTTTTACCCTTGATCTCTAACACTTGGTCAACCTATCACTGTCAGATGAACACTGGATGTACTGTTGTTAACGAGCTATCACCATCACCGCCAGCAATAACACATCAGTTTCAAGAATCTGAAACACAACTGACGCAGGCAGTTTATGAAACTCCAAACAATAATAACAATGGTGCTCCAGAAGCCACTGATCCTGCAGGTCATCCACAATCGTGTTGTGCTAAGTCTATGAGCATCCGGCCACTCCCAACCCTGAGTTCACAAGATTGCATGAGAGATAATAGTTCACCATTAGCCATTCAAAGATGCCACAGTGGTCATGATGAAATACATAATAAGCATCCAACTGAGCTACCATCTCCTGACTATATCAGGTGGTATGTTAAGGACAGACTGATTGGAAAAATCACCTGTATGGTCTGTGGCGAAGAAGGGCATTATACATGTGATTGCCCTATGAAGGACCAAGAGAATAAAGTAATGTGCACTCGTTGTAAAAAGGTTGGCCACTGTTACTTGTGGTGTTGCCGACAACATGTGTCTGAGAACCGTGCTTGCCGTCGTTGTGGTGAAAAAGGCCATTACACAAATAAGGACCTCAGTCATTGTGACGAAAAGTACACTAACATGAATGTTAGGTGCGCCAGCTGTGATGAAAGCCATCCACTAGGAAAATGTCCTATGGGAAAAGTAACATGTTTCCTTTGTGAAGGCAAAGATCATGTCCCTGCCCACTGCCGGTTAAGTCCTTTGCTCACAGTAACTCAGTGTTATCGAGAAAGTTTCCGAGCCATTCTGAAACAAGCACTGACAGAAACAAGCAGGAGAGCAGTCACACCTGCTAAGCTATCCACCGAATTAGAGCCACATGATGATAGCCATGAAGACCAATTTAAGAGGAATGACAAAATGGTACACAAGGTCTCGAGCTTCACTCGTTGCGAGCAGGGTGACTGTGAGAAGAATGCCACCATAAGTGTACCGGACTCCGACGAGACCAATCATGCAGCATTGGTGGAGAAGGCACTTACACTAGGATCAAGCTCTGCCTGCTTCAACTGCCATGAAGAAGGCAACTATGCACATCAGTATCCTAAGAAGAAACCTCCTGAAGAACAAGAAATAGGTGAAGTCACCTGTTTCAACTGCCATGAAGAAGGCCACTATGCAAATCGGTGTCATAAGAAGAAACCTCCTGAAGAACAAGAAATAGGTGAAGTCACCTGTTTCAACTGCCATGAAGAAGGCCACTATGCAAATCGGTGTCCTAAGAAGAAACCTCCTGAAGAACAAGAACTAGGTGAAGTCACCTATTTCAGATTCCGTGCAAAAAAGTGTCACAAGAAGAAGTCCGCAAAATTGGAGTTATCTGATGTCACCTGCTTCATTTGCCAGGACAAAGGCCATTATTCCTATAGTTGTCCCGCGAACAAGTCACCTGGAGGACTAGAGCTTCACGATGTCACCTGCATCAATTTTGATGCAAGTACTGACTGGAAGAAGCCACCAGGAGAATTGCTATGTGATGTCGCCACCTGCTTCAAATGCCATGACAAAGGCCACTATTCATATAGCTGTCCCAAGAATAAAACTCCTGGACAAGGACAAAATGCGAAAAGCTGTCCCAAGAAGAAGCGGAAGAAGGAACAGCAGATATAGATTCATACAAAAAAAAACTTCTAGATCGAGAAACTTCATCAGACTATGACTATCTTCACCTCTGTAGTTTTTGTAGTTCACATCCTGGACTAATACTCCTGTGATTTGTTGCTAATGCATTGGCATTTCATCTCATGCTGGAAATGTTTTTCAGAAGCCATAAGTAGTCAGCATCATGAAAGAACCTTTTTAATCATCATGATGTTGAGCAGTGGTGGATCCAGATCCTATGAGCTGGGCATTCAAACATACAACATATGGAAGCAAAAGAAATTCATTGTCAAAATTCCTTAGTTCAGAAACCTTTTTTTTTTTCAAAAGAGAATATGAAATGTAGTTTGACTTTCATTTTTTAGGTTATAGACTGTAAAGGCTGGATTTTGACCCTATTGCTTTATACACTGTTTATTTATATATCAGTTACATATTCATATATTTCATTGTTTGGATAAAATTTTGGGCCATGAATCATGGGAGGTCCGCCCCTGATGTTGAGATATTAATTCCTGATGCAGCTATGGTGCTACAACATTTTCAATTTCTTAAACTAGTGGCGATAGGATTATGACTCTGATTGTCTCTGATGAACTGATGAAATTTTAGTTATTTAACTGCTGTAACATTTGGATGGCGCTTGAGCCATGTTATAAGATAAATGGATCTTATTAAATTGCTAATCAGTTATAGCTCTAGTATTCTTGCATCCAAGATGTCAACTTTATATATTAGTGGTATGGTTTTAGGTGAAAATATAATAAACATATTTATGTGGCTGCTCGGTGGTGTGAGCTTATTCGAGTGCATATTTGCAACACCACCGGATATGCAAGTCTTGGTTGCAAGACCCTCCAAAATTTCTACTAGAGCTGAATATGTTGGCCTAAGGTCCAGCATTGCAACTTCTCCAGACAAGATTCCAAAAGCCAGATCTCTGTCAGATTTATTATGAGATTTAGCTAGAAGCCTGAAAATGTGTCGTACGAAAATCTTTGTGCACAATTTGACGTATGTGCTGTTTAAGTATTACCAATTATATATAGAGGGTCCTGCTATTTAATGCGCAGCGCGCTAAAACATTTATTCAGAACCATAGCACCGAACCATAAATGTTTGTCCCACACTAAAAACTTTATTCAGCACCATAGCATCGAACCATAAATGTTTGTCCCACACCCGTAAATAGTTAGCACTATAACAATAAGTTTATAACACATTATTTTTATGACCATAAAATTTTTGAACCATGACTATAAAAAAATTCATAGATCATTCGTGCACCATAAAATTCTTCGCTTGTAAGTTGTAACCATAATTTTTTTCACTCCACAATCATAATTATAGGTGTGTAGCATGTTGTATATCAACAAGTCCTATGCCCCAACCCCTCCACTCTCGACGCCCCACCCCAACCTAGCCCCACACCGGCGGCTACCCCCAATATCGTCGAGCAATCTCCTTCTCCCTCCCCGACGGCGCAGGGTTCCCCCCACCTCTTTGTCTCCTTCCGCCCAGCCCTTCGCCCCGACTGGCCGTTCGAAGGCTCAACAGCGGTCGGACTCTAGTTTGTCCTGGCTCGGCCGTCGTTCTAGGACATGGTGGCTTCCTCCGCCGCCTCGATGGCCCAGCCGCCAAAAACCAAGAAGACGTCGACCCAACCTAAGGTCGTCCTTCAGATGGCCACCACCCGTCCTACTCCGTCGAAGCAGGCACCTGATGCTGATGGATGGCATCAAGTCGAAGGTAAATGAGCGCGCAAGGCTCGGATGGAGACCTATCGTTGGCTGGTCCTCGAGGATCTCCGGTGTCGGTGCTTCAATTGCCTCTCGTTCTCCCACCGAGTGATCGAGTGTCACAGTAGGACCCGCTATCTCCGCTGCCATGCTTCAAGCCATCGTTCCTACGATTGTAGGCGTAGCCTGGAAGCCCCTCCCAATCGAGACGTGATCAAGTGGAGAGTGCCTGTCTGGCATCGGATCTCGCCACTGGATGCGCCTGAGGCCCCTCAAGTTGTGAAGGTCTTAGACTGGCTGCACTCGTGGTACTCTATTTTAATCCTCTAAAAAAAATCTTCTATCCTGGTCAACGATATTCTTTCCTCTATACTAATTTTTCCCGCACCCATCATACTCTATATTTCAACCTCTATCCTAACTATCCCTCCATAGGATCCACACGTCAGCCTCTATCCTTCCTCTCTTTTTCATCCATCCAGTCCTCCCTCCCCCAATCTCTCTTTCCTTCCTCTGATCCCCAATC
This sequence comes from Eleusine indica, assembly GCA_030378355.1. Classification (NCBI taxonomy): domain Eukaryota; kingdom Viridiplantae; phylum Streptophyta; class Magnoliopsida; order Poales; family Poaceae; genus Eleusine; species Eleusine indica. The sequence goes on from CM059499.1 coordinate 16,120,749, forward strand.
TTTCTCCCTTCTCCTCCTCCCCCGCGCGCCCGCGTTGCCGCCAGCCGCCTCCCTCGCGCGCCGCCACCACCAAGACCCGTCTCCACCGCACGTTGCCGCCGCCGCGCGCCTCCACCAGGACCCACCTCCACCGCGCGCCTCCACGGGACCGAGCTTGGCAGCGATGGCGTCGAGTAAGGCGACCAGCAGCGGTGACTGGGCAGAAGGAGGGCACGACGCGGGCACCGCTTCCTCCTCGTCGGCTCCAGATCTCCATCGCCCCCTCCTCCACCGGCCCTCGATCTCCATCCTCCCGACGGCCCCTCCTCCGGCCCCCTCTCCATCCAACCCTCAACCTCCATCCTCCCGGCGGCCTGGATCTGGCCAGAGGAGAGGCGGCCCAGAGGCACGCGGCGGCGCAACGGCAACGAGAACCTGGTCTCTGGCGGAGCTCCGACGCTGCTCTCTCTCTCTTTCTCTCTTCTGCTACTGCGGCAACGAAGTCTAGGTGGTTGGGATGGCGCGCCAGTGCATGGGCCCATGCCACGTCAGGGGTAGCGTGTCTTCGCTACCTCCGCCAGATTCAGCGGATACGGGTGCCTCCGCTATCTTAGCGTTGCGTTTAAAATACCCCGGTGCAGCGCGTGGTCCTGTAAATTGATACTCCAGGGAGTTTAGAGTACCCTGGTGCAGTCAGTCTTAGCCCCGGAGGTTGAGGCTGACACCCAAGAATCAATGAACCATGAGGTGAAGCGACCACATCGTCGAGCCCGATGCAGGAGGCGGCGTGCGCCCCACTCCCGGCCGTCTGACTCGGAGGTGGACATACCAGCGCCTGCTCAGGGTGAGATCGCCTCAGTGGTCGAGCCTGTCGAAGCTGCTGGTAGACTAACAAGAAGATGGTGCATCATCGATCGGTCTGAGAGCATTGCGACTGCTGAGGTCGACCTTCGCCGCGGCCTCCTCGTCACGATCATCGGTTCTCGCCCGGTGGTTTCGGAGGGTCAGGTGATTCAGGAGACAACGCGGGAGTTCAACCTTGACATCGACGCTCTGGAGATCATGAAGACAGCACCAGAGGATTTCTTGCTCCTCCTCCTCGATGAAGATACGCTGTCCGCGTGCTCAACGGCGGCCGTCCAGTCCATGGGCTGGACTTCAGTTTTTAGTTCAAGAGGTGGAGTCGGCTTGTCAATGCTTTGGGGGCCGAGCAGCCGGTGCTAGTGGACATGGAGCTCCAGGGGATCTCGCCTCACACCTGGGAGCGGACCACGGCGGCGCGGCTTCTCGGTGACTCGTGCTGGATTCGCTCTCTGCACCCGGAAACGGCCGCTCGACGGGATCTTACCTCGTTCAAGGTCTCGGCCTGGTGCTCGAGCCCAGACCAGATGGTGGCCGACGAGCTCTTCATTCCCGAACCTCTGGCCATTGCCGGGGAGCAGGCTCCGGCCAGGCGGGGACTGCCCTATACCATTGTGACAAAGGTGATCGTGGTGCCACCTTCGACTCAAGCTCCGGTGGATGCTCCTCCTTCCCCGCCAGAAGGTGGCAATGGCCAAGACAGAAGACGACGACAGCGGCGGCGGCATTCCGTGTCGCGATCCCCATCGCCGGAGTCCGGCGCTCGGCTGGGAGATGGGCCTCGAGTCTCGGTGCACGCGCGCCTTGGCTCGGCGCCATCAGAAGAGCGCCACGTGTCGCACGCCGGAAGGCACCGGCTCCCGAGCCCCAATGGTCCAGTGCGCTGACAGACCTGGGAACCAAACATGGTCAATTCATGGCCTGGCGGCAGCAGCTGCACCAGTGGAGACAGCAGCTGTGCCCGAGGAGGCAGCAACCGCGCCCGAGGAGACAGCAGTTCCCAAGGCGGCAATAGTGGATTTGCTCCATGCTTCACCCCAGGATCCTGATTGCCAGTGTTCAGATGGGCCGGACCAAGAAAAAACCTTGGGTACCTCCTCTTCTACGGGCCCATTAGTTGAGACAGCCCATCAGACTGTTTTGATCAACCAAAGTGAAGTCCAAGAGCGGGAAGCCGAGACAACCACGGCCACAGCAGGTGCTTCGGCTTTGGAAGACGGCCAAACACGCGAAGCCGAAGCCATGACGGGAGCGGCAACATTTCATGCGAGCCCTCCTGCCGCTGCCTCAGAGTCCATCTATACGCCGCGATGCCGATCAACTTCCTCATCGAACCCACGAACCCCGGCGACACGACCTGTGACGACCTCCGCCAGTCACTCGGACTTGGCAGGGCGACGGTCTCCAGGCCACTGTGTTGCCAGCCCGTGCGCGTGTACTCCCGGCGCCGTGCATCCCAATGGCCAGGATGGAGCGCAAGAGAGGACGAGCACACAATCCGTCGCTCAGGATTTCATTGCTAGCCTCACTAAGGCTATTACTTCTGTGACCGTCGCACCTCCGATCAATAAGCGAAGAAAGAAGACAGTGCCTCAGGGGATCACGCCTAGCAGGAGCAGGAGGATTGCTAGCGCGGGTGTGGAAACACCACCCCAACCAGTTAACCAAAAGAAGAAGATAGTCATGCGCACTTTAGGGATTGTGAAGGAGAAAGAGCAGATCAGTCAGAAAGCCCTTGATGACTATGCCAAAGTGTTTAAGTCAGCCCCTCTCAGATGCCCACATTCGTGTCCTCGTTGCCCTGTTTGGTTGGGCGCCTGAAGACATTTTAGGGGTGATGGCAGAAGAGCTCCCTTCTCTGTCATCCTGTACACACGGGTGTATGTAATTTGGGTCGTTTATTTTTCCTTATGCAATGGATCCAAAGAATATTTTGGTGTGGAATGTGCGTGGTCTAAACTCAACCGCGTCAAAATTCAGTCAGAATCTTGGTGGAGGCGGCAAGGGTCGATGTGATTTGTCTCCAGGAAACCAAAATGGAGACAATTTTCCGGCGCCTTTTATTGACCATGCTCGGTTCTTCTTTCACTCATCATACTTACTTGCCATCGGTCAGAGCTAGTGGAGGTATTCTAATGTCTTGGAAGGATAATTTAGAAGCAGCGCTAGCTACCCGGGTTGACTCTTTCTCTGCTTCAGTTCAGCTAGCTTCATCAAATGGAACACCGTGATGGCTAACTTGCGTTTATGGGCCTCAGGACAGAGAAGACAAACTGTTGTTTCTCCAGGAACTACGGGATATTCAAACTCAATGTTCTGGACCATGGGTAGTGCTTGGAGATTTTAATCTCATTTATCAAGAGGAGGATAAGAATAATCCAAACATCAACAGACCATGATGGGCAAGTTTCGGAGATGCATCCCTGACAATGCTCTCAAGGAGATCCCCCTAATTGGATGAAAGTTCACTTGGTCGAATGAACAAGATAATCCCACTTTAGTCAAGCTTGATCGAGTATTCTGTTCCTCTGACTGGGAGGATATGTTCCCGCACTGTCTTCTCCAAAGTGCAGCAACTGAAGGATCAGACCACTGCCCATTGCTGTTGGGCTTGAATGACATCAGACTCGGCAAAAGAAGGTTTCATTTTGAAACTTATTGGCCATCAATTGAGGGCTTCTCGGAAGTGGTATCTACAGCGTGGTCATCAGTGCAGGCCACAACATGCCCGTTGGAGACTTTATCGCTCAAATTCAGGGCACTCACCCGGGCGCTTCAGAGCTGGAGCCAAAAGCGTGTCGTCCATGTCAAGACTCAACTTTTGCTGGCCAAAGAATTGTTGCATCAACTACAAATTGCGAGACACTCGACCATTATCTGTGGATGAAGACGGCCTGCGTTGCATGTCGAAAAAACACAGTTTGGCCCTCTCCTCCTTGCTGCGCACCATGGCTAGAGCACGTTTGCGCATTGATTGGTTGAAGGATGGGGACACGAATACGACGTTTGTTTCATTTGCATGCTAGGCACAGAAATAGAAACAATTTTATTCCAAAATTGGTGGTGGGAGATACTATACTAACCAGTCTGCATGAGGAGGAACAAGCGGCTTATGATTACTACAACAACCTGCTAGGTACTGCTGAACAAAGGGACTTCACTGTTGATCTTGGACAGTTAGAAATACCAACCCATGAACTACAGGAATTGGATGGTTTCTTCATTGAAGAGGTGTGGACGACAATCAAATCTTTACCCCCCGACCGGGGCCGGATGGCTACATCGGGCTTTTCTACAAAAGTTGCTGGCAGACCATCAAGACCGACATCATGGCGGCGCTCATTGCCATCCAATGTGGCAATATCCAAAACTTATGGATACTGAATTCGGCATATATCACTCTTATTCCAAAGAAAGAAGTGGCAGATCAAATGAAAGGTTTTAGACCCATTAGCTTGATACACAACTTTGCGAAGTTGGTCACAAAGCTCCTTGCTAACCGACTGTCCAAAAATTGAACGAGATGGTGTCCACAAGTCAAAGTGCCTTCATTAAGGGTAGATGCATTCAAGGCAACTTCATGTTAGTCAAGCAGACCGCCAAACTCCTCCATCAACAAAAACTCCCACGCATTCTACTCAAGCTGGACATTACCTAGGTTTTTGACTCTGTTTCATGGCCTTTCTTGGAGGTATTAAGGCATAGGGGTTTTGGTAATAGATGGTGTTCTATCATCAGTTCTCTTTTGTACTCATCATCGACCAAGGTGTTTCTCAATAGATCTCCCGGGGAAGAAATTCTTCATCAACGCGCGCTAAGGCAGGGTGACCCGCTATCACCCATGCTATTTATCCTTGTCATGGACGTCCTCAACGCCATGGTTCAGAAAGCCAATGATGATGGGCTGCTGTAACCCCTCGCTCGAGGCCCCCTGCAACATAGAGTCTTGCTTTATGCAGATGATGTGGTACTGTTTCTTCGACTAGTCGCCTCAGATCTGCTCATGATCACAGAAATCTTAAGGCTATTTGGCATGGCTTCAGGGCTGAAAACTAATATCCAAAAGAGCAGTGCCACCCTAATACGATGTTCAGAGGAGGAGGTGTCATTCATGCAGCAGCTCCTGCCTTGTAAAGTGGTGAATTTTCCTTGCAAATACCTAGGGCTGCCACTTTCCATCAACAAACTGACAAAGACACAAGTGCAGCCTATCATTGATCGACTTGCTAATCAGCTACAGGCGTGGAAAGCGGACCTCATGAACAGAGCAGGGCACACGGTGATGGTCCGGTTTGTTATGACCGCAAAGGTGATTTATCTTGCAATGGCAATTGACCTACCGGCTTGGGCTCTCAAGGTCATGGATAAGATTCATCGTGGGTTTCTGTGGAGAGGGCGACATGAGGCCAGAGGTGGGCATTGTTTACTAGCTTGGCCAAAAGTGACTCGGCCTTTGGAGGTAGGCGGACTAGGAATACAGAATTTGAAACTAATGTCTTGGTATTACGAATGAGATGGCTGTGACTGCGCAAAATGCAACCTGAGAAACCTTGGGCAGCCTTTCCTATCCAAGTACATGAGAACATCAAGGCCTCCTTTGCAATGGCAATGGTGACCACAGCTGGTGATGGAAACAACACTATGTTCTGGACAGATAACTAGTTACAGGAATCTTCCATTGCCTCATATCCTCTCACAAGTCTCTAAGCAAGGAAGGAACACACACACAGTTAGTGAGGCCTCGGTAAATGATCAATGGACACAAGATATTCAAGGTGCACTCGGTGTTGCAGCGTTGGCTGAACTCCTTGGCCTGGTCAATCTTTTAGAAGAAATACAGCTGATCCCCGGAACAGAGGATGTACACAAGTGGAAGTTTTCAGAATCTGGGCAATACACTTCCAAGTCCACTTACATAACTTTCTTTGTAGGCGTCATCCAATTCCAACCATGGCAGCTCATTTGGAAAACCTGGGCACCCAAGAAATGCCAATTCTTCGTTTGGTTGGTTGTTCACAATAGGTGTTGGACTACTGATCGGCTTGCAAAGAGGGGACTGCCTCACCCGGAGCGGTGTGTGCTATGTGATCAACAGGAAGAAAAAATGCATCACATTTTGATTGGATGTGTGTTTGCTAAAGAGGTTTGGTTCAAATTATTCAACAATGTTGGAATGGCCCTGTTAACACCTCAACCTGAAGATACATCCTTCGAAGAGTGGTGGATCAAGACCGACAAGCTGGCCCCTTCTATATTCAGAAAAGGAATCAACTCTCTCATCATTATTGGGGCTGGGATGATATGGAAACACCGCAATGACGTTGTGTTCAGTGGTTCCTCACCTAGTGTGCAGAGGACCTTGAAGCTAATTGAGGAGGAGGCGCATCAGTGGAGCATTGCTGGTGCTAGGGAACTTGCAAAGCTCCCTGTAGCAGAACAGCAGCATCTGTAGCTCCCTAGTTGGCCAAGCCGTGTTGGGTCGTTCCTAATTCAGTCCATGGCGCATATGTAACCTAGAATTTGGAGGGGGTGTGGCATGTGTGTTGTACTTTACAACTCTTCTTCTTCATGAAATGAAGCACAGTTCTCCTGCGTTTTCAAGAAAAAAAAAACAAGTCGTATGCCTCCTAGTCGCGCACGCGTATTCTTCATCTTCGCAACAAATTGGCATCAACTCAGAAGGGCGACATGTTAATGACGACTTACTTCTTCACGATGCGGGGATACACCGACGAGATGGCATCGGCGGGGAAACCACTTGATGATGACGATGTTGTGTCTCATATCCTCAGACTTGATGTTGAGTACAATCCCCTCATTGAGCAGGTCAATGGAGTGGCCGATCCGATCGGCTTTGATGAACTTTATCCGCGTCTCCTTGATATAGAGACATGGTTGGCGGCACAGAAGGCACAAAAGACTCAGAAGGAGCAGTATGCGATCATGGTCAATACCTTTGTGTGTGGACGTGGTGGCGGTGGCGGTAAATCAGGAGGTCGTTGTGGCACTTTCAACAGTGGCAACTAAGGCAATCGTGGCAACGTGAATGGTGTAGGTCATTGTGGTGGTGGTGGGCGTGGCAACCCTAACAACCCCTAGCGCAACCATCAATGCCATGTTTGCGAGAAGTTCGGCCATATGGCCTTGCAATGCTGGAAGCGCTTGGACAAGGGCTTCACCGTCCCTCCGAAGACAACTGATGTTGTGACGACTTCCTACAACCTTGATCCTACATGGTATGCTAATAGTGCTGCCATCGATCACATCACTGGAGACCTTGATAAGCTTACCATGAGGGAGAACTATGGTGGATAGGATCAAGTGCATACGACCAATGGTGCACGTATGACAATTAAGCATATTGATCATTCCACTATTTTACCACCTCTCGTAACATTCATCTCCATAATGTGTTGCATGTTCCTCAAGGCAAACGGAACCTAGTTTTTGTTCATCGCCTTACCACTGATAATGATGTGTTTCTTGAGCTTCACTCTACTTTTATTTCTTGTCAAGGATCATCGCACAAAGCAAACTCTTCTCACCGGAACATGTAGAAACGACCTCTATCCTATTCGCTTGTTGGAGTCAGCATCGGGAAAGCTTGCTCTTAGTTCCACTAAACCTTCTACAGTGTGGTGGCATTGGCGGCTTGGTCATCCTGCTTTATCTATAGTTCTTCGTGTCTTGCGTGATAATAGTTTAGCTTTCGTGTCCAATAAAGATGTTGATCACGTTTGTGATGCGTGTCAACAAGCCAAGAGTCATCAGTTACCCTTCCCTAAGTTAGTGTCTCTAAATCACCTCTAGAGGTTGTCTTCTCTAAAGTATGGGGCCCCGCTCCTACTTCTGTCGGGAAGCATAATTATTATGTAAGCTTTATTGATGATTTTAGTAGGTTAACTTGGATATATCTCCTTACACAAATCTAAGGTGTTCCAAAAATTTCGTGATTTTCAAGCTCATGTTGAGAGGCTTTTTGATCGCAAGATTCTTGCTATGCAAACCGATTGGAGGGGGGGGGGGGGGCGAGTACTAAAGGCTTAGTTCCTTTTTTTGAGCGCGTGGTATTTCTCACTGTCTCATGTCCCCACACATCAACAAAACAGGCCAAAGTGGGTCTTGCTCTCCTTGCCCATGTGATTGCCCTAAAAGTTTTGGGATGAAGCATTTTTTTACTACTTCTTTTCTCATTAATAGATTGCCCACTCATGTACTTCAGCATGCCTCACCCATTGAAACATTATTTGATATTAAGCCGACTTACTCTTTTCTCCGTACTTTTGGTTGTGCATGCTGGCCCAACTTGCGTCCTTATAACACTCATAAATTAGCTTTTAGGTTCAAACAATGTTCCTTTGTAGGCTATAGTACACATCATAAGAGCTATAAGTGTCTCGACATTCCTATCGGCCGTGTGTATATTTCTCGCAATGTTGTGTTCGATGAGACTGTTTTTCCGTTTGCTGCATTACATGCTAATGCCGACGCACTTGTTCGTTCCAAGATTTCTCTCCTTAATCCTACTTTGCTTTCATCCACTTTGTTTGGGGGTAATTCTTTGGACTCTGACCATGTGCCTACTTGTACTAATCCATTGGATCAGCATGCACCTGTGCAGGAACCGACAGCTTTGTTACCTGCTGTTGATCATATGATTTTATCGCCGGGCGATTGTTATTTCATGCCACAAGTGGTTGTACTAGGGTCTTTGGATCCACCATGCATGACTATTCCTGGCGCACCTTTCGAAGATGCTTCTCCTACAACAACAGTCGCATTGCCCTCGGGTCTGCGGGGACTTCCCGCTGCCGCACCTTCGACATCTATTGCACTGTCGTGTGCTGCTATCGGCGTGTCGAGCATTGCCGATGGCGTGTTGGCGCCTGCTTCTGTTGGATCATCTACACCTGGTGCATCTGGTACTTCCACTGCTGTTCTGGGGTCTTCTATGCCGGCTGTTCCTACTTTAGTTGTTCTTGCTTCACCCCTTCCTCATTCTGGTGCACAACCGGCTTCTCCTGTTGACTCATTTGTTGTGTCTTTAAAACTTGCTCAACAACCTTAGACTCATCTTTAAAATAATGTGGTGCATCCCAAGTAATTATTTCCAGGCAATATTTAGTGGGGCAATTTTTGCTCAACTGGTGAGCCTTCGTCTGTGTCTAAGGCTCTTTCTGATCCTCTCTAGAAGCAAGCTATGGATTTAGAGTTCTCTGCTCTTAGGCGCAATAAGACCTGGCACTTAGTTCCTGCGTCTCAAGCAACTAATCTTATTGATTGTCAATGGGTGTTTAATGTCAAAAGAAAGGCAAATGGTTCTCTGGATCGCTACAAAGCTCATCTGGTGGCTAAAGGGTTCAAGCAAAGGTATGGTATTAACTACGAAGATACGTTTAGCCCTGTTATTAAGGAAGCCACCATTCGTCTTGTCCTCTCTCTTGCTGTCTCTCATGGTTGGACAATTCATCAGCTAGATAAACAAAACGCGTTCCTCCATGGTATTCTGGAAGAGGAGGGTTATATGAAACATCCACCTGGGTATTCTGATCCCTCTCATCCCACCTATGTTTGCAAGTTGGATAAGGCTTTATATGGTCTAAAGTAGGCTCCTCGTGCTTGGTATTCACAATTGAGGGTAAAATTGCTTCAACTTGGTTTTCAATCATCCAGTGCCGATGCTTCTCTCTTCATCTACAATAAAAGACAGGTCACTATTTTTCTCTTGATTTATGTTGATGATATCATAGTGACTAGCTCTTCTCCTGCTGTTGTTGATGCTTTGCTTAATGATCTGCGCATGGACTTTGCTTTGAAAGATCTTGGCCTGCTGCATTATTTCCTTGGTATTGAGGTTAAATCATGTTCTGATGGTTTGCTTCTCTCTCAAGAAAAATATACATTGAATGTCATCAAGAGGGCTAGTATGACTTATTGTAAGGAAGTGTCTACTTTGATGTCTGTTGATGACAAGCTTTCTTCCTGTTCTGGTGATCCGTTGGGTCCTGATGATGCTAGCTCTTATCGCAGTGTTGTTGGTGCTCTACAGTATGTCACCTTGACTCGGCCTGACATCTCTTTTGCTGTCAACAAGGTTTGCCAGTTTTTGCATGCTCCTACTACTCATTGTTGGTTGGTTGTTAAACGTATTATCTGTTATTTGCATGGCACTCTTGGTTTGGGTATTTTGATTCAAAAAAGTTCTTCCATGCTGTTGAGTGATTTCTCTGATGCTGATTGGGCTGGTAATGCTGACGATTGTCGCTCTACTGGTGGAGGCTTTGCTGTTTTTCTTGGTCCTAATCTTATTGCTTGGAGTGCTCGTAAACAACTGACAGTCTCTCGCTCTACTACGAAAGCTGAGTACAAAGTGTTGGCCAATGCTACTGCTGAAGTTATTTGGCTTCACAGTGTTCTTCGGGAACTTGGTGTTCAACTACCTCGTTCTCTATGTTTATGGTGTGATAATTTGGGTGCCACCTATTTGATAGCTAATCCACGTTTCCATGGTCGTAAGTGGACTTCCATTTTGTTCAAGAAAGGGTGGCCAATAAGAAACTTGATATTCGCTTCATCTCTTTTGAAGATCAGGTAGCGGATGGCTTCACCAAAGCCCTGTCACTTGATTTATTTCAGTCCAATCTCAACTTGGTCAAGTTGTGATTGAGGGGGAGTGTTAAGATATAGATATACCACATAGATTAGGTTGTTGTATTTGGTATGTTTAGGATTCTATTTCCTATTTGTATCACGAGTCTATCTCATCTAGTGTAATTTGTACCTCAAGTATCCTTGAATATAAAATCAAGTGTCCTTCACAAGTCATTCAAATTGTGAGCATGGATAATTCTATCATATATTTTTGGAGAAGTTGAAACTAACGTGTTTGGAAGATTATCTTTGGTTTAGTCTCATGAGGTGAAGTGATGTTGTGAATGGATTAATGAGGAGCCTTATTCATGGTGACTATACAGATGAGGATGTAAATTATGAAAGTAGCCTATGAACTATGAGCTATCATTGACTAATTCAAAAAATCAAGTCAGAGTGGTATATTGTCTCTTGTGACTATTTTCATCATGATATTGTGTGTATGTAAATTGTTCTTATGCCTATCTATTTAATTTTTGCATGTCGTTGTACTGCATATGTATTTGTAGGTTTTTTTATGAGCTGCAATTTTCTATATATATTCCATATGGTTCATGGAAGCATGTTTGTTTTACATGTATTATGCTTAAATGTCAGTCCTTTCATATTATGGTTGCTTTCATGAACCAAAGATATAAGGTAAACTTCTCTCTTGTTTATTATTTGTCAAGTGCATATGTATACATTGAATTTTGTATTATATGGTCTCTCATTAATTAGTAATATGGACATATCTAAATGTATGCATTCATGCTGTTATTTGTCTTGTTGAAGTTGCATTGGTTTGAGTTTTGTTGAAGGAGAAGAATCGACCAAGGTTTGAAGCAAGGAAACGAAGTCAAGGAGGACATGTTTGAGGTTCAAGATGAGTCACCATGAGCTACGGTGAGGTCACCGTAATGTACGGTGACTAGACACCAAATCGACTCTGGAATAGTAGCACAAGTCGATGGACAGGTGTGCAAGTCAATGGACAAAGTCAACAGAGCTCAAGAGGTCGTCGTAAGGTATGGCGAAGTCGCTAATATGGCGAGTCTAGGAGCGAAGAAGATCATAGATTGGACATCTCTGGTGAAGTGACAGCGGAGTCATCGTAAGGTATGAAGACCTAAAAGAGAGGAAGTTTGCTTGGACTCGGAGGAAGCCGTTGAGTGTACGGTGGGGTCACCATAAGCTACAGTGACCCAGAGGAAGAGTTGGCCAAAATTCTGAAGAATATATGGCGAGGTCACCGTATGGTATGGTGATTCAAGAGGATTTCGTGCCGAGAGGAACTAGAGATCATGAGTCACCCTAAGAAGGAATAGGAGGCCACCGTAATGTACAGTGATCATTCCTGAAAATGTCATATTGTACGGTGGTATCTTACGGCAGTTTGATCAACAGGTTTGCAGCTTTTTGGCAACAGTTGGTGGAGTGGTTGAAGCCTATATATAGCTATTGCTGGGGTCTTGGAGACCTCTCTTGGTCATTTGGATTGTTGGAGGAACCTATAGAGGGCCAAGAGGAGAAGAGAAGACACTTGGGCAAAGATTGGAGAGCTATATTTGAGTATCTTTGAAAGATCTAGGTCTCTAGCGTCGGATTAATGATGAGTTTTGGTGATAGATGACAATGGTTGTTGAAACTAACCTTTTATATGAGTTTATGAGTTTGCATGATAGGTTGTGTTCCGGCATCAAGCAAACGGTCAAGCTATAACATCGAATAAGAATGTTGATAATTGACAGTCAACATGGATAAGCTTGTTGTTTGATGATAATATGGTTGACTCAATAATTATTTGATAAAAATGCTTGATAAAGTTAAAATTGAGGATTAATATGGCAAAGATGTTTGACCAAAAATAGTAGTGTGTAATGTGTTGATGAAGGACATAATCAACACTTGTAAATAAATAAAAAGACACATCATATGTTTGGCGATCAAGTGACAATATAGAAGATATGTAGAGATCATTGGTTTATAGTTTGAAGCAAAGTGACCATTAAGACAAGAAGAAAATCAAGACACTCGAGAAAAGGAATATATCAACTTGGTTATTGAGCTAATAGTGAGAATATTAATGATGATGGATACAAAGTAGCATTACAAGAAAACACGATTAAGGTTGAGCAAGACTTGGCTGCGATAGACCATGTGTAAGGGTGAAGGGCAAGCAAGAGGCTTGGCGCCGAAGACCCAAAGGCAATGATGAAAAGCAAGTGTAGGCTTAGTGCGATGAACCATGCAAGACTATGTGAAGCTATGGATTATCTACATCACTCATTTGAAGAATGGTTGAAATATAAAATGCAAGAAGATGGTATTCATGGGTTTCCTCACATCAGGTGAAATTGAAAGTAAGAACAATGTTTGAATTTCACATGTTGAAGAACGTCAAGTGGGATGAACAAATGGAAGTGGTCACATATACTTCCTGAGTTGATGAACGTCAAGCCCAAAATATCATGTGGACGTGCTCAAGGAAAAGAAAATATTGCGGTCATACTTTATGAGTTGATGAACATCAAATCTAAAATCTCTAGTGGATATGCTCAAGGTTAAGGTATAATAATATTGGACATCTATGCTTATCGATAGTTGATAAACAGCTAAATGTTCAAATGGTGAAATGCTCATGCGTTGGTAACCCTCAAGATAAGGAAATATTATGACATGAAGGGGTTCCTATTGGCGTAGTTTTTTATTTAATTTTGAGTATAGGAATGTCGTACTATCAAGAGAGATGCAACGTTGATAGCTTTGTTTATGTCTTGGTGCTCAAAATGATCTAACAAACTTTTATGAGATATTAACATTCCTTTGGGTGCGTTTAGGGTTTGTTTTTAGTGAGGATGGATACATAGCACTCTGAATTATCTTTCCATAGAGCCCAAGATCACCTAAATCGGACATCAGGAGGAAAAGTTATGTCATTTTTTTCTGGGTACTCTCGAACTTGGACGGGTCCAGCTGGACTAGGACGGCTTGGCCTGGTTCAGAACCATTTTGGTTCTGTTGTCGCCTGACCCGGAGTAGGACAGCTAAATCCGGACTAGGACGGGGTCTGGAGTCAGTCGGACTAGGACAGGGTTGCCCGGACTAAGACGATTGAGAGACTAACAACAGGAATATCAGTTATGTTTTAAGTTGGCCCGGACTAGGACGGCCCCCATGCTAGGACTAGGACGACCACTAACAAAGCATAACGGCTAGTTTTAAAAACTTCCTATATATACCCTCATTCGTCCCCAACGGTTGGCTGTCTGTTCCATAGCAAAATAAACACATTTAGGCCAAGAAACGACCTCTCCACTTCCCACTGCTTAGTGCTAGACCTTGTGAGTGAGATTGGATGAGAGATTAAGAGAGAAAGAGCAAAACTCAATTGTTGAGCACTTGAGTTCATAGCAAGCAATCTTTGTGGCATTTGTTACTGTTTGGGATTCATCCCCTAGACGATAAGGCGTCGCCCGTGAGCTTCCAAGATTTATGGTGAACCTCGAGAAGTTTGTGAAGGTTTTGATTCACCTTCGTAAGGGAAGGAATCAAAGGAAGGAAGAAAACCCGAGGTTAAACTTTATGATTTCTCAGTGAGGATTTGGGTTGAAACCCAGGTCTTTGGAGCTCCTCAACAGAGACATAGGATTCTTGAAGAATCTGAACTTTGGGAAACAAATAATCATGTCTCATAATTGGTTTGCATGTTCTTTACCTTGTTCTTCATATTTGTGCTTGATTTTCTCACACCAAACTATTCTATCATTATACTTGTTGTTTGTTCCATTTACTCGGTGTATTTGCTCACATATATGTTTAGAACAACTTGGTACGAGCCAAGTTATGTTTAGATTTCTAAAAACATGATTTTATACATCTTCCCGTCATGCAGTCCTGACTAGGATGACTCCTGTATGAACTTATCTATTTTATCCGCTGGAAATTTGTTTTAATCATCTATTGACCCCCTCCACCCTCCTCAAGGCGACATCAAGGTCCTTTCAGTCTTGGAGTGTAACAAGAGCATCCCTCTAGGCGCGTAGGGTGGTTGTAGATAGTGATTAGTGCTATTACTCTTGGTCTATGGCATGGCCTAGATTGGTTAGGTGTCGATGATCGAGCCTATCAAGCGTGATTGGTTGTAAAAAACATCACATGTTTATAAAAGGTTGGAGCTCAGCTTTGAAATGACCATCAAGAAGAGAGCGCTCGTGTGTGCACTAGGAGAGTGCAGCAAGTTCTTGAGGGAGACAAACTCATGCTCAAGGAGCAGTGGTCACGCAACCATGTCGTCACTCAGGGAGTGATGCGAGCTTTTGTGCAAGGACTCCATCATTGAGTGGTGGGAGGGATCAATACTCCAGCGAGAGTCGATCCAACAAGGACTAGTGGAAGGTGCGATGCTTTTGATACCTTGGGTTAAAATCCATAAGCATTCTCTATACTCTCTCTTTACTTACTGTCTTTAATTCTACACTTGTGTGTCAGTAGAGATAGGGATGCCATGGGCTTGCATGATTGTTGATTGGTTTAGCACCGCTTGCATTGCATCATACTTCTAGTATTGCTAGGGTCTTGACTCGGTAGTATTGCATAGGACTTGCCGTTAGAAGTTGTGTAGAATTGGCTAAGTAAAGTAGTAAGTTCACGATCCATATAACCAATCCAATTCACCCCCCCCTATAGTCTACTTTCAACTTTACCACACAATCTAGGTGGGCTTAAAGCTTGATCTTTGTTGGGATAGGTAGCCCTCCAAATATGCTTTTGATAGAGTCCAAGAACACCAAAATTGAACGTCGGATGCAAAAGTTATACTTATTTTCACAGGATGTTGCATGTTGTCTGGTCATCGCTAGACATGTCTGATGGCAACTTGCCCAACATCATGAATTATTCATGTCAAACTCCAATATAATGCAAGCATGCCTCATGGGACATGTTCGAAAATATAGGACATGTCCAACAACTGTCAAATACATAATAGCTAGTTTTTTTAGGCTTCCTGTTTATACCCCTCCCCTTGTCCCCAATGAAGGGCCAATGGTTCCACATCAAAGAAACACCCATTTGAGCCAAGAAACCACCTATCCACTCCCCACTGCTTAGTGCTAAACTTTGTGGGCGAGATTTGGTGAGAGATTGAGAGAGAGAGCGAACCTTCATTGTTAAGCACTTGAGGCAAGAAAGCAATCTTTGTGGCATTTGTTACTCTTGAGGATTCATCCACTACACGGCAAGGTGTTACCCGATGAGCTTCCAAGCTTTATGGTGAGTCTCGGTAAGTTTGTAAAGGTTTCAATTCACCTCCGCAAGACAAGAATCAAAAGAAGGAAGAAAACCTGAGCTCGACCTTTGTGATTGCTCGGTGAGGATTAGAGTTGAAAGAGACCCAGCTCTTTGGAGCTCCTCAACGGAGATGTAAGCACATTTTATGGACCTAAATTTCGGTGAAAAAATCTTTTCTCTTGTGCTTTGCTTGTTGTTATTCTTGGTCTCACATTGCTAGCTAGGGTTTACCTCTATTTCATCAAATTACTTATATAGGTTGCATGCTAGCTTGTGCCCCTTTTACTATAAACTTCTTACTTACCTATTATCTTGCTGCTAGCTTGAATTGAGTTAGATTTTATTGTTTAGTTAACTGATCTATTTTCCATTAAGAGATCGCGGATTTGTCCTGTGATTATAGGATAACTGTGATTGTAGGATAAGTCTAATCATCGGACATGTCCTGACATGTCCTACATTGGATTACTATCGACTACTCCCTCCGTTCCTTTTTTGATGTCGCCGTAGTTCAACCGAAAAGGCACTGAAATTGTGTCGTTGTAGTTCAACGAAATCGTTGTTTTTCTTTTTTACCCCTTGCTCTCGCGCACCTCCCCAAAACATATGCTTTCTCCATCGGCTCCTCACCTGAATTCCGAGTGTACCTCATCGCCGATGAACAACATAGCTGCTCTGCTATTGACCTGCTCCGCCTCCTCTAACCTCCTCTGTCTCCTCTGATCTCCTTTGACCTCCTCCATCAACACCGCACCAGGAGGATGACCTGCTGCTTCTAGATCTAGATCTTGAAAATTGCTCGACAAGGACCACATTTTGCTGCTTCGAGGCCCCATGGGTGAGCAACTGTAGAGCACAGATCAACACCTCGGTGGTGTTTAAGTCAATGCAGGAGACCGTCGGCCGTTTTGGCAGCGACGCCGCGGGTGCCGCCTGAAGCGTCGGCCTCGCCTGGCGCATTTTCGCGCCCTCCTCAAAGGTGTGGCGCATTTTCCTCCTTCCCCCATCCTCTTCTGTTCCATCAATGACATGCTTGCTAGTAGTGCTCGAACCTTTTGGTTGATGGATTTTGTTTCCGGCATTGCTTGCTTGCTCATGCTCAGCTTCTCATTGATTCGTCTCATAGCGGACGACTGTAGCTGGTGCTATTTGCAGCGTTCTTGCACTGGATTACATTGCTGGTGGTTGTTGGTAATCAACAAGCATAGGGCATTAATTAGATGGTCTATTTTGCTTAATTGGATGGACCCTCGAGTGATTATGGCATGAACTTACTCTTGCCTTGGTGCTTTCCTCCTTTTAGTATTGACAGTGTTTACACTGCTAATAAACAATAACGCGATTTCTGAGAATGTGTGTTCTGCTTCAAACATTTTTTGTTGACCAGTGAAGACATCTAAAGTGCGCCCCTGCATTGCAAGATTGTTTCGTTTCCTAGTTTTACCTATTTTTGTTGACCAGTGAAGACATCTAAAGTGACCAATTATACTGTGTTGTGTCTGATACTTTTGGAACATACTCGTATTTACCTGCAAAGACATGACAACCCTAAATATATTGAAGAACTTACCAGCGTGGAGCAGCAGACGACATAGATAGATAATGAGCTTGCCATCAAAGAAAGGGAGACATTTGATGTGTTGAAGGAACTAGAGATAGACCAAGAAAATCATAACAGAACTGAAGCTGAAGATACACATAGAAACCACTAAAACATTTGAAGTTATGAAGCCTAAAGAAACTGATCAAGTTTCTTTGGCAGAAACCGAAGAGCAGCAACCTAGAAATATCAATGTGCATATGGATATGGAATACACAGAAGAAATCCCAAGCTGCCTGCAAGTTCGGTTTCGGTGGAACTTGAGCAGGCAAAAGCAAGCCTAAAAGAAGAAGATGCCATGCTACAGGTGGAGACAGCTAACATTTTAGCCAAGAAGATGAAAGAAGCTGTGAGGGTAGCAGAAGCTCTTACACTTGCCGAGATCAAAGCTCGGCTGAAGGCGAAAATCAGATAACAAAACTCTGTAGTGGAGCACTCCGATTCAGTGATATTCAGTGGTGTAGAATTTTTCTTTTGCTCTTTATATCCCCACCACCACTGTAATGGGTCAATGCAATACTCCTGTTATTCTCGATGCATTGATTCCAGTATCTGTATACAACAGTGCCCAATAATGTTCAATGCATTTATAATTAAAAAATCAATACATGCTCTTGGCTTTGTGATGCACAAGCACAGTCCTCTTCATCTGAAATCAGAAAACAACCAAAAATCTGAAATCAATCATACACCCTAGGAGTAATCCTTTTGCATGCCTGCTCTTGTCCAAACAATAGGAAATCTGAAGACAATCCTTACAAATTCCACAACATGTCAATTCAGATACAATTCACTTCAAGAACATCTCAATGAGTAAATACCTCAAGAACATCTCATGTGCTCACAATATGAGAGTACACTGGTTACAAACTACCAATACTTGTGTGCACCCAAAAAAACAAAAAATAAATAAATAAATCAAAACTCCAGTTCTTGAGACCAGAAGTAACCGTTGCCTTTTCACAACAAAGTAAACAATTCGATAAATGCTTCATATAATTTACCATCAACACATAATATCTCAAAAATCATGGTCCTTATGAACTTTTCCATCAATACACATTTGTACCAGACAATAAATTACATAAACTATAGAATTACTGAAAGGACCGAGTGACCGAGAGGGGAGGGGGGTGAATCGGAAACTCGCACTATGTACCAAATTCGCCAATTTTTAAAATCGACCACTTAAAACAACTTCTATACAATCCTAGTGGTGATCACACTAGCAAGATAATAAACCTATGAAAAGAACAACAATCTAAGCATACTAGTAGATCACACAAAGACAAAACAACTTCTATGTAAGCTAGTAACCAAAGATACGCGGAAGCACATAACTAGCTAGCAAAGAGTCCTACTCATGCAAAGCTACTAGATCAACAAGCACATGGAAAGCACACAAGCATGAGTAGCACAAAACATACTGAGGTGATCAATCAAGCCAAAGCAACTCCTATACATGCTAGTAATCAAGTATGAAGGCTAAGCACTACTAGCACGTAAAGAAGCCTATTCATGCAAGTCTAGAAGGTAGTCAACTGGAGCAAGGTAAGCACACAAGCATGAATAGCACGGTATGTAAATACGGAAAGTAAAGCATCATAGTAAGGAGTAGAGTAAGAGATGACTCATGATTTTTTTCTGAGGTCTCGGAAGGATGGCACCTTCCCCTACTCGTTGGACCACTCCCACCAGAGTCCTGGTCCTTTCCGTCATCAATGTGGAGTTCTCGCCCACGAGCCCGCAATCACTCCCGGAGTGAAGACACAGTGCGTGTCACTGCTGCCACCAAGGCTCAAGCTCGTCTCACACGAGAACTTGCCGGACTCCCGGAGCCGACATGGGCGCTCGCTATTGATGCCCCTTTCACCGGTGGGCTCAAACCGTGTACAAACGTGTGACGGCCTTCACAACTGATCACGATATGCTCGATCACCGACACCTAACCGGTCTAGGTCTCACCATAGACCAAGAGTAACAACCTAGATCACACCCTCAAGAACATCCTAGCCTTAGATGTGCATCAATACTCATGTTACTCTCACTTGCACTATCAAGATATCCAATATCCTCTGCTAGTGCTCCTCTCTTGGCCCTTTGGCTCCCAATAGATGCTCCCAGCAATCCCAATGGTCAAAGGCAGTCTCTAAGACCCCAGCAACAAGTTTATATAGGCTTCCAATCTTAAACTAACCGTTGCTCCATGAAACAGCCTCTCTGGATGTACTGATCGGACAGTCCGGTCTCCACCGGACGGCTCCTCCAGAGCCGTTGTTCTCTGTCCGCTGTTTCCTCCATACAGACCGTATAGTCTGGTCTACAGACCATACAGTCCGGTCTTCATTGCTCCAGAGCCGTTGCAGCCACTTCCTCGTCTGTCTAGAATTTCTTCCTACAGACCGTACAGTCCGACCTACAGACTGTACAGTCCTGTCTTTACAATTTTGCTCCAACAGATTTCCTCGCAGCCAACTTCTTCTCTGTTCTGTTGCCTCCTGTAATGACCGTACAGTCCGGTCTTCACACCGGACTGTCCGATCTCTTCTCTTCTTTCTCCAAACAGAGACATTGTCGATGCTTCCTCTTCTATCCGAACCATCTCCATACAGACCAGACCGTCCGGTCTACACACCGGACTGTCCAGTCTCTATGGTTCCTCTGCCAACAGAATTCCTCGCGTCCAACATCTTCTCTGCAAAGAATTTTCCTCTGATCACCAGATCATCCGGTCTCGATGACCTCTTTGTCCGGTCTTTACCTGTAGAAGCTGAAACTTCTCGTCACCTCTCGACTTCGTTTCGTAGCTTCTTCCAATAGCTCCTTGGCTTCTCCACTGTCACCTAGTGCATGTGATTTTACTGAGCATCCATGCACATCACCAACTAGTGTGACCTAAGAGACATGATCTAGACCCCTTTGATAGTCCGATTTTTCCTATAGACTCAAAGTCCTAACAACTAGACAAGTGTTCCAAACACTTGCTCCATAGCTTGTCCTTAGCTTTGATCCATCTCCATTAACCCTTGGACTCTATCAAGCTCATCAAGTCTCCATGCTTGTGGTCATCGTCATCAACCGTCAAGGCAAGTATCAATGATCATCATAAGATAGATAAGGTTTTCTACACGCACAATACTCGTGTAGACATGAGTCATATTTCATGTTTGTCATTCATCACGAAAACAATCATACCTTGAGGTGACATCAATGGCAATGAACCTTACAATCTCCTCTTTTTTGGTGATGGATGACAATCACTAGTTATGATGATCCAAAACGAACGAGTCCCAAAAGAATAAGAAGGAAGGGACAAAAGACTCGAACGGAAACAAGGAACCAAGAGAAAAGATAGGTTTGAAAGGATTACCTTGGTCCTTACCTTGGAAGTAGTCTCCCCCTTGGAATATGCTAGGTGTTGAGGGAGAACTACCCAAATACGTAGCATACTAGATACTGAGCTTGAGTTGAATTTTGCGCCCGTCATGGTGTTGTGGTAGTTGATCTTGTTGATGTAGACACACACCATGGATGTAGATGGTCATGTCGGTGTAGATGTTCATTGTTATTGTAGACATGCACCATTGTTGTTCTTCTCCATGTTGGTGTAGATGTTCATCTTATCATGATCTTCATATGTACTCCAAGTGAACATGCACTATTGTTGTTCTTATCCATGTTGGTGTAGATGTTCATCTTGTCATGATCTTCATATGTACTCCAAGTGAACATGCACCATTGTCTTGATCATCTTCATGTTCTCCACATTTATCTTCATTTGATCTTCATGTTCTACTTTGTCATCTTCTTTCTTTTCTTGTATCTTCATGTTCTTCTCCTCTTTTTGCTATCCTCAATCTTGACTTGGCTTTCAGATCTTTGTGTTCTTCTCTCTCTTTGTGTTATCGATCTAGACTTGGCTTTTGGATCTTCATGTTCCTTCTCCCCCTTTGTCATCTATCACCAAAAACAACAAGCCAAAAACAAAACACAAGAGAACCAAGGAGCAAATAATAAATGGCAAAAGTTAGGAAACTCCCCCTTTCATGGTGCTCCTCCTTGGTCATGATGGTGTTCCACCATAGCTCCCCCTACACACATGACTTAACAAAATATTTCTTGAAGAAAGCAACGATTAGTCATTAATGTGTTGGGAATGTATGAGTCACTTGTCTTTAAGTCGCACGAGTAGATTTAACCTCGGAGCTCATTTGAACATGACTCAATGGGCATGAAGCATAATCCTTTCCTTTGGTCACAGTTGTGAAGATATAATCTGATATAGATCATGAGGCACAAGTTTCTCCCAATGTGACAAGCCTCCTTTGTGTGTCCTATATGATGCATGCAACAAATATTTTACATATGCAATGAAAGTAAACATGTCATGTGAATGCAAGCAATATTAAACAAGACACAAAAGAAACCTAACAATGTTAAGTTTGACCCTCTCCCAAGCTTACTCACTATAAGCCATATCCTTGCCTTGAGATAAGCCAAACCACCATCTCAAGCACTCCCCCTTGCTTATAGCTATCTTGAGTAGGTTAGACATTGACTAATTTTTTTATATGTTTTTCTTTGTTTTTTTACACATGCATAGATGCAAAATATTCTAGTCACAAAGGAGTCCTAATTACCATGCAATGCTAGAAAAGAAAAAACACACTATAACTACCAAGAACAAACACAGATACCTCCCTCATGAGTAGATATGTTGTTGAGGTCCATGTCACTTGTGGTGAACTTCACTTGATCTTCAAGTAAACTCCCGGTGCACCACCACCACCAACATCTAGGTCTTGTTCTTGGGGACCCACTTGTACTTCATTGACCTCTCAAGATCAACAATGCACTTAGACACCCATATGCTCTTGACCTTTCTCTTCTTGTTTGGTGGTTCCAAAGCCTTTGCTTTCACCTTGTCATCCTTGTCCCTTAAAAGCTTGAAATGGGTGTTCTCATGGAACAAGTTAGCATTAGGTAAAATAATAAAACTTCTCACTATAGGACAATCCTTGATGGTGTGGCCATCCTTGTAACACATCTCGCAATAGTAGTCGTCGGCGAGTAGGGGTTTGATCCATGCGGGGATGGAGTCACTCGTCCCAATGATGTCGATGGCGGCGGGATATGAGCCAAGTCCCTGGTGGGAGACATTGTTCACAAGGTTTCTCCCAAGAGTCTCCTTGTGGATGGCTCTATCATGTGTGAGCCTCTTGAAGTCGTACATCACCATCTTCCTCTCTTCCTTGAGCTTATGATATTCCTTCAAAACAAATGACTCAATGGAAGAAACCTCGACTGAGGTGGTTAGTTCACCACACATAGTAGAAGCATCACTCTTAGATGAACTAGAGGAGGGAGAGTCAAGGTTATCAACATTGATGGCCTCAAAAGTAAGTTCAAGGACCTCATACTTCTCACGTAGCTCTACATAATCACTCTTGAGTTTGTCATAACTCTTGTTTAGGACCTCATGAGATGTGACAAGGTCCTTGAGCTCACTCTCAAGATCACCAACACGGTCCTTAGTCAACTTACATTCTTTTCTTACCATTTCCAACATTTTGGATTTCTTGATGGCGATGTCGCAGGCTTGCTCAAGCATACTCCAAAGCTCGGCACAGGAGGGCTCCTCATCATCGTTGTTGTCACTGCTCTCATCCTCACTCTCTCCAAGTTGGCTTGTGGCCATGAGACACGTGGGAGGTGGAGGAAGAGCTCGTGGAAGTGTGGTCTTGATCATGGCTAGGCCGGCCACTTCATCATCATCACTTGAAGAGGAGGATGCTCACTTGAGTTGTCGCTTGTCCACTCCCAACAACAGCCTTGCGTGAGAACTTTTTCTTGAGCTCTTTTCCTTTGCCCTTTTCTTTGTTGAAGTATCTCTTCTTCTTGTACTTGGCTGGTCTCCTTCTTCTTGAGTAGGAGGAGGTCTAGGTGAAATATCTTGTGCATCATGGATTGCTTGCTCTCTTGAGATATGAGTGTCTTGAATTTGCAATGAGGTGGGAGAATCACTCATATGCTTTCTTGTCTTGGAACTGGAGCTTGGAGTGGATGTGGGGATGTTATGTGAAGAGCTTTGGGAAGTAGCTTGAGATGAAGTATGTGGAGAGGGTTATGGTTCAATTCTCTCTTTATTTTCCTCATGGCTAGGTGGATGCACTCTCATAGGATCTTGGGAGGATGTGGAAGGTGTGTTATTAGCATCTTGGGTTGGTTTTTGTACCTCGGAGGATGAGGTTGGTTGAGGTGGTGAAGTAGAGGGCTCACTAATATCATCATCATGGGGTAAGACCTCGTCCACGGGCATGTTCCTCAAAGCTGCGCTCGTTGGTTCATCTCCAATGTTCACTTCATGAAATACTAGCCCTTTCTTTGCATTCTCAATCATTGCACCATCCTCATCAAATGTGCACTTGAATCCTATGTCACAAAGTTGACCAATAGACAGGAGTTTGAAATTAAGGGTTTCCACAAAAAGGACCTTGGAGATATGGAGGTCCTTTGTAATGACCACCTTGTCTGAGCCTCTAACTCCCCCTTTTGAGTTATCCCCAAAAGTCACCTTCTCACAGTCTTCATCTTCATTAATGTTGGTGAACATGGTTGGCTTCCCGGTCATATGTTGAATGCGCCCACTGTCAAGAGTCCAATGAGTATCTCCACTCTTGTAGTTGACCTTGGTGGTAGCCATAAGATAAGCACTAGAGGAAGAAGGGTTAGTATCCAAAGCAATGCTCAATTGACCTGCACTAACCTCATCTTAACGAACCATGAGACCATCCTCATAATTAGGGATTCTTGCAATCTCTTCCTGAATTCTTCTCCGTATAGGATGGTGGGGAGCACGATACCTCCATTGTCCATGACCATCCCCCATGTGCACATTGTCAGGGTCGATGTAGTAGTGGGGAGGATCATAGAGACCGGTGATGTGCTCAAGCATGTGTCCCACTTGTGAGTGGAGCACAAGTATCATCTCTATTGCCCTCTCAATTGAGAGCTCATGCTTTCTGTTGATTACCTCCTCAAGCAAGAAACCTCTCTCAGGAGTTGTGATTTGCTTGAGCCACTTGTCAATCACTTCATGTATTGTAATCCTCTATAGGCTCCTGAAAGGGTTTATCCTACACACAAGATCATAAATGCATAAGAGAGTCTTATAAAGGTCATCATTCGAATTTCTCACAAATTCATCAAATTGGAAGAAGTAATCCTGTTGGTGAGCTTGACGAAGATGCTAATAGTGATCTTGTGGCAGAGGAGGCAGAGACGCCGGAGCCATAATGGTGAGATGGATCATCTCAAATGATCGTGTGAGCATTGTGGTTGACGCTCCCCCTACACCAATGCGTGGTCCACCCGAAGTGTTTGGAGTAGAACTTGAAATGACACTTGAGGTAGAGCTTGATGATGCGCTTGATGAAGAGCTTGATGAAGAGCTTGGTGTAGGTCTTGATCCAAAGGAGTTGTAGAAGCTGTTGCAAGGCAATCTTGTGGAGGGATCAAAGAAGTTTGAGCTCAAAGCTACTTCTTTCCCTTGGCTTGAAGATGCTTCATTGTTTGCCTTGAATGTCTTCTTCCCCGTCAAGCTTGCGGTGATCTCCTCATCATTAAAGTATAGCCCGATCACATCATCAACAGAAAGATTCTTGTCCATGATGAGATCAAGGGTGATGTAGAGGAGCTTGCTGCTAGGGAGCAAGGTGAGGATCTTCTCGACAATTAATAATATGGGAAGCTCAAACGTAGTTGCTGTAATTCTGTCCATGGTATCTCGCAAGTGAATAAGAGAGCCAAGTAAGTCCTTATTCTCATAAGCACGAAAAGCAAAGAACTCATTAATAAGAGACTCACAAGCATAATTAACAAAAGGCTCACAATCATCAATCCTAGTCATGCTAGTGGAGCAAGCAAGATCAAGAGAAACATCATCATCACTGATCACATTAGGCACACTAATAGAGCAACCTATCAAATCATCACTAGTAGAATCTAGGCACTCACTAGAACTAGGCACATACACACAATCATCATACACATGATCATCGGTAAAGGTATTGGCAAAGTCCATAAGAGTAACCATCAAATCATTCGGAATCATGGCATTTAGGTAGCTTTTCAAGCGATCCTTCCATGAGCCATGTCTCGGCCCCAAATGGAATGACATCCTAACTCAATACGGTCACTACTCAAGGCGGTTAAGCCCTATGATGAGCACTTAGCTCTGATACTACTTGAAAAGACCGAGTGACCGAGAGGGGGGGGTGAATCGGGAACTCGCACTATGTATCAAATTCGTCAATTCCTAAAACCGACCACTCAAAACAAGTTCTATACAATCCTAGTGGTGATCACACTAGCAAGATAATGAACCTATGAAAGGAATAACAACCTAAGCATACTAGTAGATCACACCAAGTCAAAACAACTCCTATGCAAGCTAGTAACCAAAGATACGTGGAAGCACACAACTAGCTAGCAAGGAGTCCTACTCATGCAAAGCTACTAGATGAACAAGCACATGGAAAACACACAAGCATGAGTAGCACAAAACATACTGAGGTGATCAATCAAGCCAAAGCAACTCCTATACATGCTAGTAATCAAGTATGAAGGCTAAGCACTGCTAGGAAGCAAAGAAGCCTATTCATGCAAGTCTAGAAGGTAGTCAACTGGAGCAAGATAAGCACACAAGCATGAATAGCACGATATATAAATGCGGAAAGTAAAGCATCATAATAAGGAGTAGAGTAAGAGATGGCTCATGATTTTTTCTAGAAGTCTCGAAAGGATGGCGCCTTCCCCTACTCCTCGTTGGACCACTCCTGCCGGAGTCCCGGTCCCTCCCGCCACCAATGTGGAGTTCTCGCCCACGAGTCCACAATCACTCTCGGAGTGAAGACACGGTACGTGTCATCGCTGCCATCAAGGCACAAGCTCGCCTCCATCGAGAACTTGTCGGACTCCTGGAGCTGACACGGGCGCTCACTATTGATGCCCTTTTGACCGGCGGGCTCAAGCCGTGTATAAATGTGTGACGGCCTTCACAACCGATCATGATAGGCTCGATCACCGACACCTAACCGGTCTAGGTCTCACCATAGACCAAGAGTAAAAACCTAGATCACACCCTCAAGAATACCCTAGCCTTAGATGTGCATCAATGCTCATGTTATTCTCACTAGCACTCTCAAGATATCCAATATCCTCTCCTCTTGGCCCTTTGGCTCCCAATAGATGCTCCCAGCAATCCCAATGGCCAAAGGCAGTCTCCAAGACCCTAGCAACGAGTTTATATAGGCTTCCAACCTTAAACTAGTTCTTGCTCCACGAAACAGCCTCTCTGGATGTACTGACCGGACAGTCCGGTCACTGTCTAGACCGGACAGTTCAGTCTGCACCGGACGGCTCCTCTAGTGCCGTTGCTCTCTGTCAGCTATTTCCTCCATATAGACCATATAGTCCGGTCTTCATGGCTCCAGAGCCGTTGCAACCACTTTCTCGTCTGTCCAGAATTTCTTCCTACAGACCGTACTGTCCAGTCTACAGACCGTATAGTCTTGTCTTTACAATTCTGCTCCAACAGATTTCCTCGCAGCCAACTTCTCTTCTGTTTTGTCGCCTCCTATAATGATCGTACAATACGGTCTTCACACCGGACTGTCCGATCTCCTCTCTCCTTTCTCCAAACAGAGACATTGTCGATGCTTCCTCTTCTGTCCGAACCATCTCCATACAGACCGGACCGTCCGGTTTGCACACCGGACTGTTCGGTCTCTATGGTTTGTCTGCCAACAGAATTCCTCGTGTCCAACATCTTCTCTGCAGAGAATTTTCCTTTGATCACCGGACCTTCCTGTCTCCAAGACCTCTCTGTCCGGTCTTTACCTGCAGAAGCTGAAACTTCTCGTCTCCTCTCGACGTTGTTTCCCGGCTTCTTCCAATAGCTCCTTGTTTTCTCCACTATCATCTAGTGCCTGTGATTTCACTGAGCATCCATGCACATCACCAACTAGTGTGACCTAAGAGACATGACCTAGATCCCTTGATATTCCACTTTTTCCTATGGACTCAAAGTCCTAACAACTAGACAAGTGTTTCAAACACTTGCTCCGTAGCTTGTCCTTAGCTTTGATCCATCTCTATCAACCCTTGGACTCCATCAAGCTCATCAAGCCTCCATGCTTGTGGTCATTGTCATCGACCGCCAAGACAACCATCAATGATCATCTTTAGATAGATAAGGTTTCCTACACACACAATACTCGTGTAGACATTAGTCACATTTCATGTTTATCATTCATCACCAACACAATCATACCTTGGAGTGATATCAATGGTCATGAACCTACACGCACAAGTGCCTCATTCACCAATGCAACATCACAACTGAGTTGAACTGGTAGACGTCCTTGCCTTTTGAATATCTCTTTTCTGTTAGCTTTACATGGTAAATAATCGTCAAAGGCCTGATTCATTATATGAAAGAGTCGTTTAGCTTTCTTATCTAGAGCACAAGTCTTATTGTAAAAGAACAAAAATAACAATGTTAAAAGAAGTCACAGTTTACCTTATGAACTGCTGCTAAAAGTTCTTCAGTGGTTTTTGCACTAGTCTTATACTGGATGGATTGTATAGAACTGAAGAAATCTAGATCCAATATGTTTAGGTCTGGAGAATTCAGTGGATGCGATATGAGTCTGATATCAAATCCATCTTTCTTAGCAGCTTCACATAATAGTTTGTCATTGGGAGCAATATGTCATGGTGCAATGTCTTGCTGCATATATATATAGGCTTATTAGCATCCTCTCACGACCACTTAGCACGAATCGCTGGTAAGACCTTGTCAATAAAAAATTCTCGGCTTTCTCCGTTTTTGATTGAGTTGATAGGCTTCTTCTTGAATGTCCCCGCTCTTGAATTTTTACTTGACCTTTTGGCTGCTTCATAAAACACAAAGGGAAAGCATCCAATTTTCCCATCAAATGTGCAGTTTGCTTCAGAGTCAAATCTTGGTCGGACATAAGCACACAACATCATGATTTTTGGAATGAAATTGGTACTCTTGCAAGTTCTTATTGGTTGTTCTTCACCCGAAAGCTTATAGTACCTAAGTGTCTTTCGTGTAACATTGAACCATTTTTCATCATTGAAGACAAAATCAAATAGGTCTTTGAATACAGGATCATAGGATGTACTCCTTGGATCTAGCATTGATATGCATCACTTAAGATGCTCCTTTTTATTATTTTCTGTGAGGAATGGCTTTATAGAATTTAGGACACGCTCAATTAGACCTTGTTTCTTCATCGAATGAAGCTTCTTTTTACAAATTCCTAATTCTTTAGACACATCCTCCAAGGTGCCACGACTCTAAATGGGTAGTTCACAAAGCTTGGAGAGGTCCACTTCCTTCTTCTTACCCCCGCTTTGACTTCCCACTTGAAAAATTAACCATTGTCCCTTGGTTCAGGCACTCTTTTCCATCTTTCCAGATACGCTGAACTGTTCAAATATTCATCGAGAATTTTGTTGAGGCTTCTCCTATTTCATGTCCCTTCA
Organism: Eleusine indica; assembly: GCA_030378355.1. Taxonomy (NCBI): domain Eukaryota; kingdom Viridiplantae; phylum Streptophyta; class Magnoliopsida; order Poales; family Poaceae; genus Eleusine; species Eleusine indica. Next base: position 16,149,688 of record CM059499.1, read on the forward strand.
ATTCACCACTTTTTGCTTTTGCAAGCAAGAAATCAAATATAAGTTTCTTTGTGTCCGTAGGACCTACCTTTCAACGGTGAGGTGGGGTACCCTCATTGTCATCCCCCTCACCATGATCCAAACCTAATGTCAAATTCACTTGTTCCTTTGGATCTGCATTCAAGTCAGTATCATCCCATATTGGATCCGCATTCAGATCAATCTCTGCTAACCCTCTTTGACTTCCACTTACATGAGTTGAACTTGATGCCCCTTGACTTGCTAAAGGAGACCACACACATAGATGCAGTCTCGGTGATAACACCATCCTGCTCAAAGGACATCTAAAAATTCCCATGTTCAAGCAAGGTGACTTTCTTTTTCTACTCCTTTGACTTTCTGTTTCACTTATGTCCAACTCCCCTTGTTGGCTTCCTAGCCTTGGAGATGACATAAAGTGTGCTTGTGACCTTGGAGATGACATAAATTGTGTTCGTGGCCTTGGAGAGAGCATTATCTTGCTCAATAGAGATCTGAACATGATATTGTTTGAACATGGTGATTTCCTTTTCTTACAATTTTGCCCTCCTTGCATAACCTTGAAGAATCATTGTAACTGTTAGGTATTTTAACGTACAGATACCGAAGTAGCTTTCACCCAGGAGTATTCCAAGGTATCAAATCCAGAGGGAACGTGTGTGCCTAATCTTCAGTTCTAGTTCGACCAAGGACACCAAGATAAATGTGACTTTGGGTAGAGAGGATTCCTAATGGTTTTAAGGTCCTAATATAGGTAAGAGTACTACTAGGTTGCTTGCATTGGGCATCTGGTTTTCCCCTGCATCCACAGTGCGATTCCGGTCAAGAGCCTACTGCGTAGCCGAACGTGGAGGATTTCAAAGGACAGATAGGGTTGTCATCACCTATTGTCTACCTCAAGCAATCCGTGGACTACATGATAAAAAAGGTAACGTACAGCCTAGACACCATGTCTATGCTTTCAATTACTCCCTTAATCTCTAGCTACGATGATACAAGACTAAGGTCTCTAACTAAATAGAGCGCTGAGCGAGCAAAACAACTAAGTATGAAACTTACTTAAAAAGGAAACTTAAATACCAAAAAAGGAATTATGAAGATTTACTTAATATGGCAAGCATCTGTCGAGGTACAAGCATGGAGAAGAGGTGGACAGGCCCACTCCTCCTCCAGACTTCCCCTCACTCTCTCCCTATTTTCTAAACACTTTGGAAGTGCTAAAGCCTTTAGGAAATGAAGAACTAAACTCATCTTGAAGTGTTGAGAGAGTGATGCCCTTCCCTTCCTTTTATAGCACCCAAAGACGGTTCCTGGAGTCAGTAACTTCCACCAAACGCGATAAGTGGGCCAGTGAATCCTTGTGCTTGGCTCTAATTGGTCGAAAGTGTGCTTTCTCTCTTGATGACATGGATTTTCCTTTAATTAAGTGGAATAATCACTTGCAGCAAATATTTACCAACACTTGTGAAAATTGTTAGTAATAGAGCTCTACCACTAAGTTGGTTCTTCTTTTTATTGCTTTTATGCAGGTAATTGACGGTCTAAAATAGGCATTTAGTGACCGTCAACAGTAACATATTGGCTCTTATGGTGCGATGATAATGGTAGAAGAAGGAGAAGATATTTGGATTTCTCTTGAAGAACAACTTTCTTCCTTTTAACCACTCCTTGTTAACGACCTCTTGTAGGATTTGTTCTTTGAAAGGCTTGGGAGGTGAAAGGGATGCCATAGGCTTCTTCTGCCACAAGTGATTCGAGGTGTTTTCATTTTTATCAGATAGCCCTCCCTCAGACTCGACTGGCAACCCTGAAGGTAGAATTTCTCCTACCTTCCGAGCGGTCTCAACAGTAGAATTGAAAGATGAGATAACAATGGGCTCGAATTCAGCTGTTGTGAGACCCTCGTGGGTTTGGCTTGCCTTCCCCCTGGATTAATCGATGGTCTTCTTCCTTAAGAATTGATCCAGGGGGGTCAAATAAGAATGTTGCCACCACTTCATTGAATGGCTCACCCCTTGGGAGAGATTCTGTCAAAACATTTTCTGATTGACAGGTTGAGACAGAAGATACACCTCTCCCAAGTCTTATGTCGAGACTTCCTAGCTTCGGTCCATCCGGATATAGCTCATCCAACGGATGCCCGATCAAGATTTGGAAGTCATAGACCTCAACTATATGAAAGTCTAGGATAATCTCGACATTTTCGTGCTTCATAGGCACGTTTTGCAAGGTCCAAATCCTTCTAAATGCTGGCCTAAGGGGCTTAGGAAGGATTTGTAATCGGGGCAAGGGGCTCACCACATATGAAGGCGATTGCAATGGAGTTGGAAATTAAATTTGCACCGATTATGGGACTAAAAAGAACATTCACCTTTATACCTCTTATGTGGCACTGAATGGTTGAGTAAGGGGGTCTTACCCAAACTATATTAGGAGAGTGCACACCCTCATCCAACTATTCACCGCTCGGCATGGCAGGGCACTCCCTCACATTCTCTTGGAGGAAATTGTTCTCTAGAGGATTAGGAGGAGAAAGAAGAACTAGTGGGTTCCTATTGCAAAAATAATTCAAGGTGTCCCCATGGTTGTCCTCGAGATATAGGGCAGACTCCTTGTTTAAACCCAGACAAAAGTGTTGCAACAACATGTGGTCGGGCAAAGACAAGTTAGGGCCAGAAATTGTTAACAAGGAAAACCTGGCCCAGGCTACACCTATGGATTCCTCTCGCTTTGACAAAAGTCGTGAATCTCCCTTCGCAGAGAGACAATACGTGATGTAGGATAGAACGCGAGACAAAATTTATCTCAGAGTACTTTCCAATCACCATTCGTACTCCTAACAAAACGAGTGTACCATTGTTTCGCATTCTCCATGAGGGAAAAGGGAAACAATTTCCATATGAGAGTGTCTTGAGTCATGCCTTTGATCGATAGGCATGAACACAAATTCTCAAACTCTCGTAAATGATGAAACGGGTTTTTGCTATTTAAACCCGAGAAGGATTGTTCCCGAACCATGGCTATAAAGCCGAGGCGGAGTTCAAAGCCAGATGAATGAATTGGGTCCGCTGAAAGCAGCGGCTCGAAGAACTCGCCATTTGGAGCAGAAAGGTTTTGAGTTGTTGGTTTCTCCATTGGAGAAAAGAGATGTGAAATAAAAAAAAGTGAAATAAAAAGATACGAGGGCAAACTAGGTTCAAAGATGTAACAACAACCATTCCCTGGCAACGACGCTAGAAAGCTTGTTGGGTATTTTAACGACAACAGAATAAATCCGCAAACGTACTAATACCGAAGTAGCTTTCACCCAGGAGTATTCCAAGGTATCGAATCCACATGGAACGTGTGTGCCTAATCTTTAGTTCTAGTTCGACCAAGGACACCAAGATAAATGTAACTTTGGATAGAGAGGATTCCTAATGGTTTTAAGGTCCTAATATAGGTAAGAGTACTACTAGGTTGCTTGCATTGGGCATCTGGTTTTCCCCTGCATCCATAGTGCGATTCTAGCCAAAAGCCTACTACGTAGCCAAATGTGGAGCATTTCAAAGGACAGATAGGGTTGTCATCACCTATTGTCTACCTCAAGCAATCCGTGGACTACACGATAAAAAAGGTAATCTACAGCCTAGACACCATGTCTATGCTTTTAATTACTCCCTTAATCTCTAGCTACGATGATACAAGACTAAGGTCTCTAACTAAATAGAGCGCTGAGCGAGCAAAGCAACTAAGTATGAAACTTACTTAAAAAGGAAACTTAAATACCAAGAAAGGAATCATGAAGACTTACTTAATATGGCAAGCATCCGTTGAGGTACAAGCGTGGAGAAGAGGTGGACAGACCCTCCTCCGGACTTCCCCTCACTCTCTCCCTATTTTCTAAACACTTTGACAGTGCTAAAGCCTTTAGGAAATGAAGAACTAAACTAATCTTGAAGTGTTGAGAGAGTGAGACCCTTTCCTTCCTTTTATTGCACCGAAAGGCGGTTCCTGGAGTCGGTAACTTCCACCAAACGCGCACAACCGACCATGGGGAGGCACCAGGAGACGACACGTGGAGGCGGTGCACCAGGGGAGGGACCCACCTGTTCGGCCGAACATGGGTGTTCGGCCGAACAGGGCGCTGTGGGCCTAGGTGCCCCCCTTGTTCGGAGTCCTTGTTGGGTGGCCCCTTGTCTCTCCTAACACCGTAAGGCGATGGGTTATGTCAGTTTTCTCTCAAAAGTGGGCCAGTCGATCCTTGTGCTTGGCTCTGATTGGCCGGAAGTGTGCTTTCTCTCTTAATGATATGGATTTTCCCTTAATTACGTAGAATAATCACCTACAACAAATATTTACCAACACTTGTGGAAATTGTTAGTAATAAAGCTCTACCACTAAGTTGGTTCTTCCTTTTATTGCTTTTATGTAGGTAATTGACGGTCTCAAATAGGCATTTAGTGATCGTCAACAGTAACATAAAAAAATGTAAGATTTTTTTTGTCCAATCAATTTCATTTTTAGGATTGTTCAAATTCAACAACTGTAAAAAGTCAATCATGAACCACAACTTGGGCATCAGATAAGCAATTAGGATAGTGCATTGAACATCACTAACATGATTAGAAATTGGTCCAACAACGAGCATTTCAGTTCAGTGAGAACAAATTAATTTCAGATCCATCTCTTCAGTTTGTACCATGAATTTCGGATCTGCTACCATAAACTAAATTGCTAAAACCTTTCTGTGGTTCACTTGCTTGAAAGCAACATGCCATAAATATTAAGCAATTGAAGTAGTATTCCATTTTACTTTTTCTACTTTTCATTCAAGAACCTTGTTAGAAACTAGTTTGAATTCACTTTCCACAAACAAAAGAGAAGACTAGTGTCTAGTTTTTTTTTTACTGCAAGTAGAAGGGTAGCAAGCTATTTTATTACTGCAAGTACTACTCTAAGCATTGTTTTAGACTAAAAATGGAGTGTCTTAGTAAATAACTTAAGCACTTCCATGGCATAATAAAAAGTCTTAGTAAAGCTCGATCTGGTTTAGTAAACTAGAGTGGCTCCAACATCTAAAGGTCATAATTTCATAACCTTGATTTTGGTAATTGTCATACACCAATGTGAATGTGAAAAAAATGTCTGTAAAAAATTTCATTTTGTCTCCTAGCAGTACCCCAATGTTCATAAGCTGACTCAGCATCAGATAAACATCAGGGTGGTTGAGATGAGCATGAATGATTCCTGGTTTTGTTTCATAGTTTGTCACTCGTAAAGCCAGGCCCGGAAATACAAACCATAGCAGAAATTAATCGGGATTAACACATGGGGATGTATATGTTATCAAAATTTAAGTATGCATGTTTATCTGCATTCTCTCATATTTGTTGTGTGATCTTTCTTATTTTCTCGCAAAATAGTAAATCATGTTCATGAAAAATTATCAACTATCATTACTGTTGTCATAGTATCAACTAGGAAATGACTATATAAGTTCCAATGGGTGATGACTACTGGCATCATTTCTGCACTGACAACTTACTTTCCTATCTGGGCCATTAATTTTAGATAGTCTAAAATGGAAGGATCCCTAGGTTTCCATATACCATGATCCTTGAGGGTGGAAGCATCCATGTTAAACGAATAGGTTATATATGTATTTGATGATAGTGCTTTCCTAACAAATGGTCACATTTTAGGTACTTGCATCACAACATAAGAATGCTTGTTGAGTTCCAACAAAAATGTAATGGACCTTAAAGATGCATAACAATTTGATAACTTTGATTCTAATACTAATTGTCATAAAACAGATGGTGGACAAAGTTGAGTAACAACCTTAAAGATGATTCAAATGATGATTGGGAGGTAGTTGCCTTGGAGGACCTTGAATCTGGAGACCAGGCCAGAGTAGGCATGGCTGTGGGTACCGTCGCCTGCCATCGGGAGCTACTCGCACCCACTTTGCCTTCTTCGATCACACAAGCAATGAGATGGTCGATCTGCTGCTTGGGATGCACACATGGTGATCTGGTGTCATATCTAGACATGGACGTGTTGTCTTTGCTTGGTATCCCTGCCATCATCATAGCCATGACCTCCATAGGGACTCGTGTGCGCTGTCACTCCGCGTGCTCATCCCTTCTATGCCTCTAGTGTTCTGCACGATGTAAGGACCGAAGGCGTACTGAGAGGGGGGGGGGGATTGAATCGATAAGCCGACCGTGAATCCAAATGCTTCAATTCATACTACTAGAACCTAATAATTCTAGTGGGCAAAGACCCTACACATGCTAGTATTCATGATGAAAGCAAGCGCGAAAGCCAAACACACTAGCCTATGCAAGCCATAATTCAACCTAGTTACTAGAGCACACAATTTCGGAATAGTAAAGAGGGAGTGAAGTAATTCTCATGATTTTTTCCCGAGGTCTCGAAAGGATGACGCCTTCCCCTACTCGTTGGACCACTCCCGCCGGAGTGCCGATCCCTCTCGCCACCAATGTGGAGTTCTCGCCCACGAGCCCGCAATAACTCCCGGAGATAAGACATGGTGCGTGTCACCGCTACCACCAAGACACAAGCTTGCCTCCCTCGAGAACTTGTCGGACTCCCCGAGCCGACATGGGCGCTCATTATTGATGCCCCTTTTACCGGCGGGCTCAAACCGGGTACAAACGTGTGATGGACTTCACAAATGATCACGATAGGCTCGATAACCGACACCTAACCGGTCTAGGTCTCACTATAGAACAAGAGTAACAACCTAGATCACACCCTTAAGGACACCCTAGCCTTAGATGTGCATCAATGTGCATGTTACTCTCACTAGCACTCTCAAGATATGCAATATCTCCTCCTAGTGCTCTAATCTTTGCCTGTTGGCTCTCACCAAATGCTCCAAGCAATTCTACTGGCCAAGAGAGGTCTTCAAGACCCCAACAACGAAGTTATATAGGCTTCCAACCTCCAACTAGCTGTTGCTCCACGAAATCAACTTTCTCGGCCTACTGACCGGACTGTCCGGTCACAGCTGATCTTGCTCCAATGGCTCTGCCCACTACAGATCTTCGTACTGACCGGACCGTCTGGTAAGACTTTCTCTCTCCATTCTAGAGAGCTCCCAATTTGCGTCCTCTCTATTTCGGCGCATCTTCATACAAACCGGACCGTCCGATCACTATTGACCGTTGCGCAGACAAATTCCTTGCAAACTGCTCTCTGTCCACTTAGTGACCGCATAGTCCAGTCTCCACTGACCCCTCTATCCGATCATTTCGTCCATAAGCTGAAACTCCTCGTCCTCGCTTGACTTCGTTTCTTGGCTTCTCTGAACAGCTCCTTGGCTTCTCCACTATCACCTAGTGCCTGTGATTTTTCTGAGCATCCATGCACATCACTGACTAGACATGACCTAAGAGACATGACCTAGACCCCCTTGATAGTCCGAGTTTTCCTATGGACTCAAAGCTCTAACAACTAGACAAGTGTTCCCAATACTTGCTCTATAGCTTGTCCTTACCTTTGATTCATCTTGATCAACCCTTAGACTTCATCAAGCTCACCAAGCCTTCATGCTTGTGGTCATTGTCCTTCAACGCCAAGGCCACCGTCATCCAAGACGCTCAAGATCAACTTCCGTATCAATTGGAGAGATATGTTGAAATAGTGGCGCAACAACCGTTCACAGGTTCAGAAGATCCCAATCATCAATTGCAACACTTCCTTGAGGTCTGCACTACATTCAAGATAGCGGGATTGACAGGAGACCAAGCACGTGTGCGGCTGTTCCCCTTCTCTCTAGTTGGACGCCTCAAGCAATGATACAATGGATTGGAAAACCCAGTAAAAACGACGTGGGACACGTTAGCAGCTGAATTCTTGGCCAAATACTTTCCTCCTGGTAATACTCAAGCTTTGAAAAATAAGATTCTTGGATTTATACAGAATATTGATGAGAGCATTGGAGAAGCATGGGAAAGATACAATGAATATATGGATGCATGCCCTCATCATGGTCTGACGGTTGGAGAAGTTGTTGAGAGGTTCTACATAGGATTGAATCTTCTATCACGTCAACACTTGGACGCCTCAGCTGCAGGATCATTCATGTCAAAAACCCCCACCAAAGCTAAGAATTTGATCAAGTTGCTAGTTGAAAATCAATCGTGGGATGGTGAGAGACGCTCAAGGAATTTGCAACTTTCAAAAGGAGTAGCGAAGAGTGTGATTGAGAAGACTCAGGAAGACTTGATTATAGATCGCCTCGATGCTATTCAAAGGAGGTTGGATAATAATCTTCATATCCCTAAGGAAGAGACACTCAAGCTGGCGGAATCACGCTCCACATGTAGTGAGTGTGGAGAATTTGGTCATGTGCAGAACGATTGCCCTGAAGAGATGAAGATACTAGAATATATGAAGAATAGTGAATGAAAGCCCCAATATCAGCGACAAAGGAGTTCTTTCTCTCCTAGTTTGTCCGTGCAAAATTCTATCCCACTTCGTCTCCAATGTCATGAGTTCTTCCAAGGTCAAGAGAAGATCAACAAGGACAATCAAGCTAAATTTAAGCAGATTGATCGTGTCCTTGAGGGAATTAATGACAAGGTGATAGAAACTGGGAGCTCCAATGAGCAGATTTTGAAGCATACCAAGATTATGGAGCAATAGATGGGACAGCTATCGCAAGCCATTCAAGGCAACAAGGGGGCTATTCCTGGCAATACGATGTCTGCAGAGCAGTTGAAGGCAATAGCTACAGGGTCAGAAAAACAAACAGAAGATCCAGAGCACTCTGCGGGAGCAAGGAAGCCCCATGCTGATCGGCGCACACCCGGCGCCGATCGGCGCGATGATCCTATCGGCGCCGAGGAGGATATTGACCTCTCTGGTCTGAAAATGGGCGTGGAGACAGAAGAGCATGGCCCTGCCACGTTCCTAGATACTCAACTGCTGACGAAGACAGAAAGAGCGCGGCAACACGATGAGAAATTTGCAAGGTTCGTCGATGTTAAGAAGAAGCTTTACATCAATGTCACTTTTGTCGATTCTATCCAAGTTCCCACCTATGCCAAGTACATTAAGGACATGATGCAAAACAAGAAGTCTCTCATTTCTGAGGAGGTTGTGAAGGTTACTAAGGAGCTTACGGCGGGAATCAATGATGTTGCACTGGAGAAGAAACCCGACCCTGGATCACCAAGCATCAAATGCATGATTGGAACAAGGATATTTGATAGGTGCTTGTGTGATCTTGGAGCAAGTGTAAGTGTTATTCCCCGTCATATATTCACAAGTCTCAATTTGCCTGAATTAGAGCCTACGAGTATGTGTTTGGAGTTAGCCGATCAATCGGTACGCTTCCCTGATGGAATTGCCGAGGATGTACCTGTTCAAATTGGAGATCACATCGTCCCTGTTGATTTTATTGTGCTTGATATGGATAAGAGGACGAGGACCTCGTTGATTTTAGGCAGACCCTTCTTGAGGACAGCAAGAGCAAGTATTGATGTTGGTAGTGGTCAGATAAGCTTCGATATAAGTGGGACTCCCTAATCTTTCAAGTTTCGTCCAAAGGGAGAAGAGTGCCGTGCTATTGATGAAGTGAAGAGATACAAGACACCGTGGCAACGTGATGTCAAGAGTAATTGGAGGGGATGTATGGATAGGTCGTTCGAGCTATATGAACCAAGGAGATAAGAGAACCTTGTAGTGTCGCGGCCTCACATCCCGCACTGCGACACGAAGGATTGATTGTTTGCGGGGAGGTCGAGCTCTTTGACCTCTAAATAACTAGAGCGCTCTTGGGAGGCAACCCAATGATCGGAGGATTTAGAAGTTGTTTAGTGCTTGTGGGATGGCAACTCATTTCATTTAGTTAATTAGTGCTGGCCGGGAGGGCAACCCGGTGTTTTTAATTTGCTTGCTTGTGATAAAAACAATCTCCCGAATAAAAGAAATAGAAAAGTGTGTGCTTAATTCTTATGTGCTCTTGCATTGTCTGTTTATTCATGCAAAACTGTGTATATACATACTATAGACTAACAATGCAGGAATATAAAAAAAGACCAAAAGCAGGAAGGAACAGAGCTTGCGCCGACCGGCGCACTTCTGCGCCGGTCGACGCATTATTGCCCAAGTCAGGACGGAAGGCTGACGACACCTAGAATTGAAGGGGTGCTAATAATCAACCAGCACAATAATTTTCACAGACGGAGCTATTTTCAAGGTAATTAAAAATCTTTTTGAATTAATTTTTGTGTGCAAAATGGTTGCTAAATGACGCAGGAAAGGATGAAGAGCAACATCTTGCGAAGAAGCGAGAATGGACGTCGCGCCGATCGGCACGGTCACCAGATGAGCCCCACTACGTATGTCAATACTACAGGAACATTGGGAAAAGTGGAAAAATTAGGTGAAAGAGATGAACACGAGGCATCAGGATCAGCGCCGGACCAAAAGACAAGGTGCAAGGGACTTGCGCCGTTCGGCGCCCTACTACGCCGATCGGCGCAGGTACCCATGCGATTCCCTAATGGGCGACAAAGACAGCAGACGTTAATTTTGAGGAACAGGTATGATAATTATGCAAGTGTGCAGTGCAGAGGAGACACGGAATTGACCAAAAGCTTAAAAAGAGACGGCGCGCCGATAGGCGCGGGTGCGTGCCGATTGGCGCAGTCAATAAAGACATCGGGATTCCGTGCTGTTCCCCTGCCAACCAACATGATGTACTGGGAAGGGACATAAAGGATGGGAATCAAGCACCAGAGTGGTCAGAGCATTCAAAATTTGAATTGTGCCAATCGGCACACTACCGTGCCGATCGGCACGCTCTCAAATTTTGAAATTTTTTGGTGGTTCCTTCTCCTGGAAGTTTCCCACACTATAAAAGGGAGGTCAGGTGCCCCCAGTTCGGCACACCATCCCGGTAATCTCTCCACCTTCCCCACTACCCACGATCTCGCACACGTTCCGCATTCCTCGCAAATGGATCGTCTCCGCTCCTCCGTCGGCAAGTGGGGCAAGAGGCTGCGCCGGGGAAGCAGTTCCGACGGCAGCGGCAAGTCGAGCGGTGACTCCTCGGTGAGGGGGGGGGGGCTCCGGCGCTCGTGATGACATGTCGGTGGGTGGTGCATCCACCGGCTCAGCAGCGGTGAGATATGAGATCCGCGCTAGCCACTCCGTCTCCGGCGTGTCCCTTCCAACGGGGCGTGCTACGAGGAGCCAAACGGCGGCAAGCGGTGGGGTTCCCACGTCACCACCACCGCCAGCATTCTTGCCGTGCACGGTGGAGGAGGGCTTCACTCTCCTGAGCATGGAGGAACAACGGCACTACCTCGCGTTGAGGGGAAGGTTCGTCCCCAACTTCGACTTGGACGAGACCTTCCTCACCTCGATCGGCCTGTGGGAGGACATAAGGAGGATGCTCAACAATCTCGGTTGGGTGGACTTCCACCTTCTTCCCATGGACTACAACCTTGACGTTGTCACCGAGGTTGCCTCTACGATGTGGCTTGGCACCGTCGAATATGGCAACGAGGACGTCAACTTCCGCGTCCATGATATCAGCTACACGGTGACCATGGAAGCGGCGGCTCAAGCCTTCGGCTTCGACGTCAACACCGACGTCGCCGACATCTTGAGAACTGGGGAGTTGGACTCCTTTTGGAGGCGGCTCTCGTTCGTAGAAGAGATGAAGCGTGGCAACATCCGCAACCCGACCATTCAAGTCTTCCATCGGTGGTTGGCGGCGCGCATAGGCGACAAGGTCGACTCCAGCAACGTCACTGATGCAGACTTGCGGTGGCTCTACAACGCCATCGTGAGTCCGTTCATTGCAACCCCATGTCGATGATGGTGCGGGGTTGGCTCGACAAGAGGGGCAAGACAAGCAAGAAGTTGGCCTTCAGGGCCTATCTTCAACGCCTAGCAGCCCTCGTCTGCGACGGGGACAGACCGGGAGGGCGCGATGACAAGTGGGAGTGCGCGACGGAGATCAGCGAGAATATGACTCGTGGCAATATTGTCACGGGAAGTGTTCGTGCCGGCTTCCATGTCGATGGCACCAACGTCAAGCTCCCGTGTGCGCATCTAGGAGTTTTCCTTCCTCGCAAGCTGGAGGGAGGAAATTGGCTTGAGGAAGGTCTCCTGGAGGGGGGCCGAGTTCTCAAGGACCGCCGTGGGCGGGTTCGACAGCCAGACACATCTACAGCAGCCGGCGGCGAGTGGGATTCCTGGGGGTCATGCCAGGGGCCTCAGCAGTACCAGTCAGGGTGGAGCGACGTAGCGGGCGGTTCACAGCCCTCTGCGTCGGTCGGCGCTCCCTACTTCAGCGCGGGTATCAACTACAGGTACAAAGGGCGTGTACCTGTGGTGCCTCCTGTGCCCGGTGCAGACTTTTTCATGCCCATGCAGGGGTATCTCGACAACAACATGCACTACATCGAGCGCGTGGAGGACGCCACGTCCCAATGGAGGGACAACCACGATGCGATGGTGGAGGAGTTCGAGCGACTCAAGGCGCGGTGCTATGGCTTCGATCAGCCACCGCCTCCACTTTCGGATGACTAGAGTGCCTAGGAGTTGGCACGTGTATCGGGTTCCCGGTTTGCGTTTTCTTTTATCTTTTACAATCTTTTTCTTTATTTGCTTATATGTGTGTGAGCGGGTTGGGAAACCATGTATCGGGTGTGCTTACTTTCATGCAAGTGTGTTAGTAGTAGTTAGTAGTAGTTTTATTTTCATGCAAGTGTGTTAGTAGTAGTTTTATTTTCATGCAAGTGTGTGTGAAAATCATCACCATGTATTCGAGTTTCAATCTTAATATAATGGTGGCGGTTATGCTCTTTTAGGAGAATTGAATTATTTATTCTTTCTTGAAAAGTGTTGATGAAGACCAAATAATGTTGAGCATTGAATAAAATTTCGAACTTACACTTAACGATTATTCGACAAATATGTCTTATGTGGAGCAATTTTGAGTACCCATGAGCTTCATTTGTGTTGTCCAGTTTGTGATGATAACTTAGTACCAATCTTTTCATAAATAAATTTTCATGTTGTGAACTTTGGAATTTATTGTTTTCAAGATCCTTACCTACCAATGCCATATTTTGAGCAATACTCATGAACCTTTGATATGTTGATAAACATTAAATTGATGGTTGAGTTCGGTTAGGATTTAATTCTTTTTGGTATGAACTTTACTAAGATGACAATTCTTTGTGTATCTTTTTTTAGCCTTGAATTACTTATGCAAAAATTCAATTCCGCTGAGTACACTACCATAAACCCAAAACATCTTGTTGAGTATCATTCCTTGACCACATCCTATATTTCTGGCTATATTTAATTCTTGAATAAATGTTGAAGCCAGACGGATCAAATACCAACAAATGTTGGTGAATTTGGGTTGAGAGCCGATCGGCGCACCCTGAGCCAATCGGCGCAGCAGAGAGCAAAATAAAATAAGGGAGAAACAAGAAGTGAAAAAAAAGAAAAGGAAAAAAAAGAAGAGAAAAGCTCTGCTGTTTGCTAAGGGACTATCAAAATTTTAAGTGTGGGGAGATGGTATATAACATGCTTATTCTCGAAATTCATTCTAATATAGCCATGAATCATTCTAACCATGTGCAATCTTTCAAGATCAAATTTTTACTATGCACATGTCCACATATCCAAAGTGTGAGTCCTTTGTTAAATTTTTCTTTCTTAATGGCCATCTTGATAAGTTTCTATAATTCCAACGAAGAATAATCTCCTAGCTTTACAATATATTATTGATTTATGTTTGGAATTCTTGAATTACCTCACCTAGCTACTCATATAAGCCTTACACTAATATTATTTGATCATTATGTTGTAGGACTTAGGTTGAGTGATTTGAAAGATGAGTTGTTGCCTTGGATTATTTGGAAGATAGATTCTCTATGTTCATAACAATCTTTTAAGTAATTTACATGTGTGGAAAAGTTATAATTTGTGAGTTGGACATGATCTGTTGCTTTGGGGAGAAACTTTAAGCTTTATGCCCAAATTTGAACTATTTTGCTGAATACTAATATGAAATACACTACAATAGAACAATGCTCAACATTTGATGATTTGAGATATCTTTTATGATAGAAAGAGATGTTTTTCAATTTTTCTTTCTTTTACTTCACTCGGGACGAGTAAAGGTTTAAGTGTGAGGGAACTGTTGGCACTTCCCAATTGCCCCTTTTATATGTGAATATTATCCCAATTAGAGCATAATTGATACTAATTTAGGCCATTTACCTATGATATTGTCTATATATTTGTATATGCGTTGTTTTGGAGCTTTATTACAGAAACAGGTAAAATTGGTGATTAAAGTGATGCTGGAGAGGACAGGAATCGAGAACTGGCAAAAAGCACTGAAGAAGCCCAGTGCGCCGATCGGTGCAGTCCATGAGCCGGTCGGCGCTAGGGTGTTTTGGCCCACAGAAGTGACCGAGGCCCATTCCACATGTTTATGGAAGTTTATCTGCGCAAGACACTTGAAGATATTTGCCTAGAAGATTTATGGAACTTCAAGATCTCGACGTGCAGTACAAGACTTTATCTCGAACGAAAAGGCCCACATGGCAGATGTGGAAGACAAAGGAACCGACTCGGAGAAGAAGCCAGAGAAGACACGGCTTGCGCCAATCGGCGCAATCCTGCGCCGATCAGCGCAACCGCCTTATTTGCTAGAAACCGAGTTCTTTACGAGTAGAACCCCTATAAGTACTTGTAAACCCTGGCCGCAGAGAGAGAGGGGCGACAGAGGGACAACAGATCCGTGAGTTAGAGCCACCGGGGCTTGCCCCGTTAGAATAGATCTCTAGTTGAGTTTCAAGAACCATTGGTGTTAAGAGTTGATCCGTCAAGGTAGGCCATCTCGACAGGGATGAATCTTACTCTATGTATCTCAAGGATGATTGAATATGTTGATGATGGTTTTGGTGATTTGTCTGTCTTGATTCTATAATCATGCATGTGCTTATTCCAATTGCTTAGTTCTAGGCTAAGTAAGTTGATATTAACTTGATCGTGGTGATTAGGATAGTATTCGGACATTGTATTGATTATAGTTGCTTGATGATGCTAGTAGCATGGTTTAGCGGTGATAGCACTAAGCCTGCGTAGCACTATTGGATAGTTGAGTAGGGTAAGATACTCGCGCTATTAAGGGTTCCCTCTCGGCAGCGATAAATCGGGAGCCGCTCGGAAAGCAGGGTGGTCTTATTCATTATAGGTTTTCATTGATCTATGTAATTACCCATTATGATGCTATTTAATTAGACTTTCTGGTTACGATCTCACTAGTAGATATCTGGTTACTCACTTAACAGCATAGGCTTACAAGGCATCTGTCGCACTTTGGCTTAGATTCACTAGTGTGCCGATCGGCTCAACTCCTGCGCCGATCGGCGCAACGACAGATTTACTGTCTGGCGCACCTTTGCGCTGGCCAGTCTCCCCCTCACGCATCCTAAATTCGACAGTAGCTTTGACTAGATCTTTTACTGTTAACTTTGTTTAATTATCCCTAAGGTCCCAATGGATTCGATAAACCTTGGAATACTCAATTCAAGGGAAAAAGTGCTACAATCATACACCATCCTCTTGCGGTATATAAGTGGGTGCGTAGGTACGACCAATAATGTCTCCTCGGCAATAGTCTCCTGAAGAAGAGCAAGGTCATCCACATCCTCTTGAGTGAAACCTCGACGGACCAGATCCTCTGCTACCTCAGGTGTGACTAGAGGGGTGTCTGTAGCAGAAGAGGGTGGAGCTGTAGCTGACTTTGGAGCTGTCTGGGAGTCTGGATGTGTGGTGTGCACTATCTTAGAAAATAGACTCCTGACTGGTAGCTGCTGGGAGGTGGAATGTCCTGCCATCTGTGAAGTAGAAGAGTGTGTCGGTGAAGTGAACAACGCAGACACTGAGAAGGCAGACACGTGGGAGAACTGAGCTGGTGAGTGAGTCTGTCCTGCTCCCCGTATCGGTAACACCACTGAGTGTGACAACCCACTGGACTAGGCTATCATCATGGCAGTGAAGGGGCCTGACTGTGTCTGCGGCATCTAAAACTGTGGAAGTGCTGAGGGTCCTGGCTACTGACTGGCCTGCCTCTGAGTCAACTCTATCATTTGGGTCATCAGTGTCGTCAATAGCATCATCTGTTGTCTCTGAAGCTCTGCCTGACCTCTGATCACCTCCATCATCTGACGTCTATCCTCAGCTGTGCTCTGGATAAACTCACCCAGGCATCCTACGAGTGCTGCTACAGTGATAGCGTCCTCTAACTGTGTCCTTGTAGGCTGGGGAGGTGGTCCTGTACTGGCTAACTCAGGAACCACCATCTCTGGATGAGCTGCCTGCTTGTGAGTGACTGGCGGTGGCTCCTGCTCCTCCTCTCTTGTCTGCTGACTCGAGGCTGACTGCGAACCCCTGGGGACTCAAGGTGACTAGCTGGTGGTCACCACAGGGAACGCGTCGTACTGCTCCTCTGTCACTAGTCCCATCCTCCTCAAAAGGTAGCAGATGTATGGACCATAGACTAATTGACGTCCTCCAACTCTCTCAGAGACGACCTCCTCCATCTCAGCAATTAGAAGATCTGCAAGATCAAACTGTTGTCTCCTCAGGATAGCTGCCACTGCCCACTGGTGTAGAAGTGTAAACTCCTCTCTGTATCCAGGCGTAGGAATGATAGTCCTGGTGACTACTAAATCTAACCAACTTAGCCTCTGCGGTGAGTCTTGCAGGGCCTCTTTCAAAACCTGGGGTGTGTGGTGGTGGAAAGGCAATCGACACCAAGTCATTTGAGGGTAGCATCCCTCCCTGTGGTCTACGGGGTGGAGCAAGCATCCCGTAGGCACTCCTGTAAAGCTAGAAATCTGAAGCAAGTGGCCCTAGGTTAGCTATCAAGTCCTTCCTGGTAAGTCTCTAGGGCTCTCCTCTGAATAGAAATCCGATCTCAGAACGATCTCTGGCTACCCACAGTGTAGCATAGAACTCTAGAACTATATCCTCTCTGTATCTATAGGGCTCCGTGACCAACTCTACCAGACCAGGTAGATAAGTGAAATACTGCTCCATGTCTGTGCTTATGGTTCTCCTCATAGCCTGGTAAGTAGTGTACTATTGCGGCACAAACAGTCTAGACTTGCCCTTCAGGGCAAGATAGCATCTCACGCCCTCTCCAATCCTCCTCTAAAGGCCTGTCCAGTACCTCTCTCCTACAGCACGGTCCCTGGGGACTGGAAGCCACTACTCGAAAGAGACAAGATGAAGCGTATTAAGGTCCTTTATAGGAACCTTAAGAATATCTGTCTCTCCGGCTGCCTGTACAAGTCTCTGTAGCCTCCTCGTGTACACTGCACAGGTGCACCTCGGGTCACCTGCCCGGTGAGCAGTCCTCTGCTGCTATGGCTGTGCTGGCTGCTCAGTGTCCTCTGTCTCCTCGAGCTCCTCAGACTCGTACTCTAAGCTCTCCTCTGACTCTGACTCCTCTTCCTCTGATTCCTCTTGCTGCGTGGAGGTCTCCTGCTCGACAGGTCTCGATGTTGACGGCTGTTAAGTACCATTTTTAACCGTCAACTATACTCAAATAAAGGAGAATTTGGCATTTCATACACGCATGCTTTAGCACAATAATATAGTTCCACTTGTACTTGGAGAACTTTGTGCATGCAGGAGGAAATGTGAAGGAAACACCTCAAAAGGCAAGAAAACACACTTTCGACCAATCAGAGAGTGCCACATGGACGTCACACGGATGGAAGGGCCCATTTTTAGCACTTAACCGACGTAACTCCCTGTAATACCGCGCAAACCGACGTCAGGGCCCACAGGACAGCCACCTGGAGAAAGCACAGGCCAGGAGGGGCCACCCCCAGGTCGGCCGACCTGGTCAGGTCGGCCGACCCGGCCGGGCGCCCTCTCCGCCTGGGCTTCCACGTGTTGGCTCCTCCGCGACTCCTGATGACGGTTTGAGATGCCTTCCGTGGCGGTTACTCTCCCTTGCCGACCTATTGAGGCTATAAATAGGAGGGTGTGCCTTCACACTCAACACACACCACAAGAAGCATTTCTCTCTTGCTAGTAGTAGTTCTTGGAGTTTTAGTGGAGTTAGGCTGAGTCTAGAGCTCTCTAGTCCCAAGTCTTCACTTGGAATTGGTATGGCTCTTGTATCTTTTCCCTTTCGTAAGACTTTGCTCTTATCAATATATATATATTTTCTATATAGTTGTGCTTGGGTCATGAGTTTCTTGTTTGATATCGTGATCCATATATGTGATAGTATAGTCTACTTGTGTGATAGTAGTTTATATTTATTATACTACTATTGTCATGCTAGTTATATACCGTCACTATAGTCTAGTTTATATGTTATAGTCTCTATGCTTAGTTTTAGCTGATAAAGTATAGCATGGGTTTGGTGATCATATTCGTACGGTAACTCTGCCTCGTTAATAGTAATCGCGGAGGGGCAGAGTGCTCTTTGGTCATGCAAGTAATGTACTTGGGTGACTGATTTGCATCAATTATTCGTTAGTCTACTGGTTCGTTGAGGTAGGCGGCAGGTGGTGACAGCCCTGTCCGTCCTTTGAAATCCTCCCCGCTAGGCTAGTGCGTAGGCTCTTGGCGGAAGTCGCCTGTGGATGCAGGGGTAAGTCCGTGCCTGAAGTGCTATACTATTGACTGCTGAACCTGAGTGTGGGTCTGTATGTATTCTACTTAGGCTATGCAACTGTATAGGAATGTATAGTAGGAGTAGCTTAGCCTAGTCTTTCCTCCACTAGACTTTATTTATTTAGTAGGAATCTTCTGTGTGTGTCACACTATCCAGTTATTATCATGTACCCGCCTGTCTTGGTTAGATATCCTTGCTAATTGTTAACATGATCTTATATGTTAGTAACGCTTCTTGATCATAACCTTCCCTTGGGATAAACAAATACGATACCCTGAATACTTCCGGGTGAAATGCTACAGCGGTATTCTCCGTGCGCTTGCGGATTTTACCTACTTGACTCTGGGACATATTAGTGAACCGTTTCTGGCCCCGTGCCGGGAATGATTTATTAATATGGCTTAGCAAAAGTCAACAAGCATTTCTGGCGCCGTTGCCGGGGATGGCGTATGATTTAAGAAAAATTACTAATGTATATAGTAGTGTTGCAATTATTAAGGCTATCTCCTAAGCAGGTTAACCTTGCTTTGTTTTCTGCATTTTGTATGAAAACAGGGTAGTGCTGCTCTCAAGAATCAGCTGAGCTTTAATAAAATGATAGAAACCCAATTAGCTCAGTTAGCTGCTGCTGTTCCTACTGCTGAGTCGGGGAAAATCCCGGGGCAACCCGAGACCCCCTTAGAAAATGTTAATGCGGTTACCACGAGAGGAGGTAAGTCCACTCGGGATCCGCCATACCCTAACCATGCAGGAAAGGACACATCAGCTGAGAAGCTGGCAGAAGAAGAAGAACTGCCGCCCAGGAAAACGGCCCCACATGAGTTCTATGACACGAACCTCATGCCGTTTCCTGAAAGAAGAAGGAAGCCCACCGTGGACGAGCAGTTCACACGCTTCGTTGAGGTGATCCAGAAGCTGCACATCAACGTGCCCTTGCTGGATGCGATACAAGTACCCACGTACGCTCGCTACCGCAAGGATCTTATCAGCAACAAGCACCCACTACCGACCACAGAAATTGTCAAGCTGACGGAAGAGTGTAGCGCTGCTATACTCAACCGGCTTCCTGAGAAGAAGAAAGATCCAGGGTGTCCCACGATCACCTGCTCGATCGGGACACAGAACTTCGACCATGCCTTATGTGATCTTGGGGCAAGTGTGAGCATCATGCCGAAGGATGTCTTCGACAAGCTCAACTACACCACACTATCCCCCACGCCGATGCAGCTGCAGCTGGCCGATTCAACGGTCCGCTATCCGGCGGGGATCGCCGAAGATATTCCAGTGAAAATCCGGGATTGCTTCATCCCCGTCGACTTCGTAGTGCTTGATATGGACGTCGGGAAGAGCACACCGCTCATCCTGGGACGCCCATTTCTCAGCACTGCGGATGCTCGCATCGATGTAGGAGCCGGAGAAATCCGCTTCCACATCAATGGCAAGGAGGAGAAGTTTGACTTTCGGCCACGGAAAGAACAGTGCAACATGATCCGTATCAAGTACGGGCCGAACCCAAGCAACATCAAGGAAGTGGAGGTCACTCCGCCAAAGAAGGACAGCCTCATCACATTCATGAAGAACTTCCTTGAGAAGGAAAAGGTTGCACAGCAACAACTGATGAAGGCAAGGAGGCAAAGGTCACACATTAAGCAACAGCCTCCGAAGTCCACAAGGCAGCAACCTCTGAGGTCTGCAAAGAAACAGGCTGTGAAGCCTGCAAAACCGCAGCCTCCGAAGCCCGAGAAGCCACCGACCGCAACAAAGACCAAGAAGGTGTGGCGAGTGAAACAAGAAGCATCATCCGTGTCTTCATCTCCGGGACCGGACAACGCTTCATCGAGCTGAACGCCGGAGAAAAGTCCCGCTCGTCGGACTTTAAAAGGTGAGTCTTCGCCGGGAGGTTAAACCGGTAGTTATCCATATTTGCTCTTTTAATTGCATATTTGCTTTCCACCACATTTTGATTTTTCCCGACCACTGCATTTCTGCATTTTTGAATTTTTCCAGCCACCTTGGAATTTTTCAAAACTCATTTGCATTTTTGAAAATTTAGAAAATAGGTTTTTGGGCTTTCCATTTTGAAAAGATTTTTTGTCGAGCTTTTTGAGCAAAAAGGCAGCAGGGGACAAATCCCCTAGCCGTTGGGGAACACATAGGAAAAAGGGGGCTGCCAGGAGGCCCACCTGCCAGGTCGGCCGACCTGGTGGGGTCGGCCGACCCCCTGGCCCCACCTTTTCCTGTGCTCCTTTCTCCCAACGGCTATATGGCCGTTGCTCTGTCCCTTTCTAACGACCATCTTGCTTCCTTGGCTATAAAAACCGCCCAGGAGGAGGAGCTTCACCATTCCAAGCTCATCTTTCACTCCCCTCCTTTGCTCACTTGTTGCTCTCCCAAAATTTCGTGTTCTTCAACTTTACTACAGCCCCAAAAACCCAAAAAAATATTTCCCCTCTATTTTAGTGCATTTGCAAGTTGCTGTGAGAAGAAAACCAATTTCGGAGAAGCTCGGGTTTGTCGTTTTCACTAACGCTCACCCGAACACTAGTTCGATCTTGTTTTTGTTCTTGTCTTGTGTTTGTTCTTGTGTGCAGCCATGTTCAAACGAATGAAGCAAGTTTCCGGAATCAAGCGGAGAAAAAGCACTCGTGCAAGCACGAGTCAAGCATCCTCCATCGAGCTCACACCAAGTCCGGGGCATGGTGACCCCGAAGCTGAAATTCCGGAGGAAAGGCCGGCCTTGCTCATCACCGAGGAGCATCTCGACATCAAGGACGACCGCGAGGGCCAAGCCATCGCGCTCATGAGAGAACGGCCATTCGCCCACACCCGACGCTTCGATCCGGACTTCCTCGAGAAAATAGGTATGAGAGAAGAATTTGCCTCTATTTTTCGCACTATGGGTTGGCTAAATTTCGTAGAAGTAGATGAGCCGGGTTCTCGTTTGCTTACTATGCAGTTTTTATGCACCCTTAGAAAGTATGATGAAGGCATTTCTTTTCGCTTGTTTGGGCAAGAGCGCTTGGTCACGTGGGGTGATCTTCATACTATGCTAGGTCTAAATCCTAAATGTAGGCTAGACTTAGA
Source organism: Eleusine indica (assembly GCA_030378355.1). NCBI lineage: Eukaryota > Viridiplantae > Streptophyta > Magnoliopsida > Poales > Poaceae > Eleusine > Eleusine indica. The sequence continues at coordinate 16,171,487 of CM059499.1, forward strand.
TAAAGCGCTAAAGGGGTTCCATAAAGAAAGTTTTTGGAAAAAGATTTCCGGAAACGAGTGGGGTCCCAAGCCTAGAACAAGTGCCATCCATAATCCTACACTTAGATTTATGCATGTGTGGTTGGCTATGACCTTGTTTCCTCGAGGTGACATTAGGGTTGTCCGGCAAGATGAATTGAAAATACTTTATGCCATGGTTAAGAAAATTAGGGTGTCACCCGCGGAATGCATGATTGATCAATGGTTAGACAATATAAAGTTGACAGGACCAATTGAGTGCACCTGTTTAGTTACTCGCATTGCGCAGAAGTGTGGTCTGCTTGAGAATGTTCATGTTGAATATTTGACGGTAGATAGAGAATTTCTAGGCGAGGACTATTTTGTACAAGGACATACTTTGAAACATGGTCCAAATAATACCTTGATCTATCACTTTCCCGGGTATACAAATGAATTCCCGTTACCTAACCCGGGTCTTCGTTTGTATCACTGTCGGGCACTAACCCTCCCACTTGAGCCAGTGGGAGAAGTTCGCAGGCATAGTGTTTCAGGGCGACCGACACGTTCCCGTAGGCATATGGAGCCTACACCGGAGTTTCACACTCCGACCGGAGATCCGGTATGGGAGCAGCCCCCGCCACAGGACGAGGCGGGTGCATCAACATGGCAGGCCGGAGCATGGGAATCTCAGTACGATTACCCCATGCAGACGTCATCAAGTTCAAGCGGACCGCCATCCTTTGCCACTCGGTCATTCTCATCCCGTGGGTTCCGTGAACTCAACTATGGGATGGCCGAGTTGACAAGGAGGGTGAACTTCATTGATTTGCGCACCGAGAGCATGCAACAAACTCTCACGCAACATGTCGCCGACAACCAGCAATGGCAGAATTTCAGCGACAACCAATTCCGCCAGCTGAACGCGATGATGGTTCAGAATCAGAGCAATTGGGATGCCTTCTTCCGCTCCCAAGGATACGACCCGAACCAGCAGATATGAGCAAGAACAAGCTTGGGGGAGGACCCCCTTCTCACGGTAACTTGTATCTTTCCCCTTCCCTTTATTTCTTGCATTTGCTAAATCTGAAAATCCATAAAAATTTGCAAAACATAAAAAGAACAAAAATATTTCCCTTTTTCATGCGCGGTATGAATGTGTATAATTTTCCTATGTTGAGATGATGAATAGTTGCTCTGTCCTTTATTCCTCTCTAATGCTAGTTTACAACTTAGTACTCTCTCAAGAGTTAGGTTTGTTGGTAAATCTTGCCTTGAACTTGAATCTTGTGGGTAGCATATGCATTCTCTAGTTCTAAGTTGTTGAGAGGTATGATATGATAGATAGGGCTGCTATGATCTTGCTCAACGTAAAGCTTGAATTCCGGAGTTTTATTTTTCAAAATGACAAATTGATAAGTTCCTCAATGATGAAATTCCCACCACAGCCATATGTAGTGTTTACATTTGAAAACCTTTACACATATGCTGCTTGTTTCACATTGAGCTTAGTCAAAATTGTTGTGACCCTAGTAGAACTCTTTTCATGCTTTCTTGATCAAGATCATATACACACATCCACCGCCATGAGCTATCCTTCTAAATCAAGAAGATAGCATCCACCATATCCACCATATCCACCGTGAGCTATTCTTCTACACCGGAAGAAAGCCACTATCCATCCATCCATCCAAAGAAACACTCCATATATCCATTGCAAAATTCCTCTCTCAAAGTATTCATTGCAAACTAGGACTATGGCTATGCAAAAAGAAAAGAAAAGAAAAGAAAAAAAAATGCTCAAAAAAGAGAGAAAGCAAAAGATAGCCATAGCCTAGAAACTGCAAAAGAGAGAAGGAAAATTCAAAAAGGAGTTATTTCTTCCCATCCACCATTCCTCCGTTCTCCCACACACTTGCACATCTTGATCAAGATTGTTTGAATTGATGTTTTTCTTGGATCCGGTCTTTTGACATAGCAATATTATGTGAACATGAGTGCCTCATATATCCCTACCTTGAGCTCCACATAAAGCCTTATTTAGAAGTAGGTGATTATAGGCAACACTTTGCCTTGGTGAGGAATCATACACATATTGAGTGATCCGAGAGAATCATTTGAGGAACTTGGTTTTTATTTTCAAAATCTTTTGAAAACCTCCGGAATAACATAGCGGAATCTAGAGCAAGTGATTGGTGCCCTGCAATTGTTCTATCTCTCAACCGCCCAAGACAATGAGGTGTAAAAGCCCCATGGATCGAGGTAAATGGGTAAGTTATGTGCCAACATATTTAATTCTAGGAAGAGTACTTTGTTGTGCGCATAGTATTATTGAGGAGTAGGACATTGTAGCAACTCCTGATCAACAACTTAAGTTTATCTTTGCTTCGGGACGAGCAAAGGGTAAGCTTGGGGGAGTTTGTTGACGGCTGTTAAGTACCATTTTTAACCGTCAACTATACTCAAATAAAGGAGAATTTGGCATTTCATACACGCATGCTTTAGCACAATAATATAGTTCCACTTGTACTTGGAGAACTTTGTGCATGCAGGAGGAAATGTGAAGGAAACACCTCAAAAGGCAAGAAAACACACTTTCGACCAATCAGAGAGTGCCACATGGACGTCACACGGATGGAAGGGCCCATTTTCAGCACTTAACCGACGTAACTCCCTGTAATACCGCGCAAACCAACGTCAGGGCCCACAGGACAGCCACCTGGAGAAAGCACAGGCCAGGAGGGGCCACCCCCAGGTCGGCCGACCTGGTCAGGTCGGCCGACCCGGCCGGGCGCCCTCTCCGCCTGGGCTTCCACGTGTTGGCTCCTCCGCGACTCCTGATGACGGTTTGAGATGCCTTCCGTGGCGGTTACTCTCCCTTGCCGACCTATTGAGGCTATAAATAGGAGGGTGTGCCTTCACACTCAACACACACCACAAGAAGCATTTCTCTCTTGCTAGTAGTAGTTCTTGGAGTTTTAGTGGAGTTAGGCTGAGTCTAGAGCTCTCTAGTCCCAAGTCTTCACTTGGAATTGGTATGGCTCTTGTATCTTTTCCCTTTCGTAAGACTTTGCTCTTATCAATATATATATATTTTCTATATAGTTGTGCTTGGGTCATGAGTTTCTTGTTTGATATTGTGATCCATATATGTGATAGTATAGTCTACTTGTGTGATAGTAGTTTATATTTATTATACTACTATTGTCATGCTAGTTATATACCGTCACTATAGTCTAGTTTATATGTTATAGTCTCTATGCTTAGTTTTAGCTGATAAAGTATAGCATGGGTTTGGTGATCGTATTCGTACGGTAACTCTGCCTCGTTAATAGTAATCGCGGAGGGGCAGAGTGCTCTTTGGTCATGCAAGTATGGTACTTGGGTGACTGATTTTGCATCAATTATTCGTTAGTCTACTGGTTCGTTGAGGTAGGCGGCAGGTGGTGACAGCCCTGTCCGTCCTTTGAAATCCTCCCCGCTAGGCTAGTGCGTAGGCTCTTGGCGGAAGTCGCCTGTGGATGCAGGGGTAAGTCCGTGCCTGAAGTGCTATACTATTGACTGCTGAACCTGAGTGTGGGTCTGTATGTATTCTACTTAGGCTATGCAACTGTATAGGAATGTATAGTAGGAGTAGCTTAGCCTAGTCTTTCCTCCACTAGACTTTATTTATTTAGTAGGAATCTTCTGTGTGTGTCACACTACCCAGTTATTATCATGTACCCGCCTGTCTTGGTTAGATATCCTTGCTAATTGTTAACATGATCTTATATGTTAGTAATGCTTCTTGATCATAACCTTCCCTTGGGATAAACAAATACGATACCCTGAATACTTCCGGGTGAAATGCTACAGCGGTATTCTCCGTGCGCTTGCGGATTTTACCTACTTGACTCTGGGACATATTAGTGAACCGTTTCTGGCCCCGTGCCGGGAATGATTTATTAATATGGCTTAGCAAAAGTCAACACTCGACGACCTCTCCTGACGAGAAGTCGGAGTACCCTGTGACCACGGTGGCAAGCTGATCCGTGTGTACAGCTTTGGGGCTGCTGTCCTCTGTCTGGTGCTCCTCTTGCGACCCTGGTCATCTGTTTGAGTACCTCTGATCAATAGCGATCTAGGTGTCCTGTGTGACTGCTCCGTGGTGTCCAAGTGTGGTGCCAACCTCCTGGCTCTGTCTGACTCTAAATCCAGTTTGGTCCTCTTCTTGCTTTTGGGCTTCTCTGGCATCTTCCCCTTGCCCTTATCTTGTCCAGAACCTGCCATTTCTGCTGCTGCTAACTACTGTCACTGCATGCACATAGGTATATATAGGATAAGCATAGAACCTATGTAAATCTTCAAGCAAAGCACCACTAGGTAAGAATGCACAATAGAAACCCTAGCACTGAGATGAAGGATATGATCACTAGAGAAATAAAGCAATGTAATCAACAGTCATCATCGACTATATGTGGCTGGTGCAAGTCATCTAGTGTGCAGTCAAATAATAAGCAATAAATCTAACTGCATACTAAACGAGAGACAAACCCTAGAGATGCAATTAACACATAGGCATAGAATTAATTGCAGCTAGGCTGAGCTAATTACCTAATTAATGCAACTAAACATGTGCAATTAATTCAATTGCATCAATAATGAAATTGCTCACTAATTAGGGCATAATCAATGAGTTGGAGGAAGTAGCACAATACCCTAGGAAGTCCGAAACCGAGATGACGAGAACCACGCGACCGATCGCCTAAAGGTTAAACTTTTTGAGGTCACCGGCAATGGAGGAAAAAAGACAAACTTTGCCCTAGCTTTGCGGTGGAGCTCAGCTCTGCAGACTCTGGTGAGAGCTCACAAGCAAGAGGGAGAAGTAGAGGCGGCGCGCGGGCAGTGGAGTCGGCGGCGATGACCCTTGCAACGGCGACGGCGAGCGCGCGGTTGCAGGCGGCGGCATTCACTAGGGTTCCACAGGTGTGGGCGAGTGCGGCTGTGCATGAGGAGGCAGGCAACGGTGGCTCGTCAGTGAGGAGCAGTGTTAGCGGCAGGTGATAGCGCACGATGGCGAAGGCGACGTTGATGAGAATGACGAGGCGAGGGGGAGTTCTCGGCTTCGATCGAGAGAACGGGGATACGACCAAAATCGATTTTGACCTAGGTCAAAAGGAGATAAACGGCTGAGATCCAAAGAGGGATAGATCAACGGTCATAGATCAGGATTGCATCGTGCGATCAAACATAGTGACCAGACAGTATAGTCTCTGGACCAGACGGTCCGGTCTGCTCTGGGTCTGCTAGCATTCCATATAGATTGGACAGTCCGGTCACCAGGACTGTTTTGTCCGGTCTCTACGACTAGACTCTCCATAACACTGTGCCTGTGGGCACTGACCGGACTGTACGGTCTGAAGATCGGACGGTACGGTCACTATCTGATTTTTGCTGAATCAAGGAATTTCTTTATTTTCCAAGTGCCCTCACTTAACACCCAAATAAAACACTATATTTGGAATATGAAGGGAACTCTTAAACACTCCTTTGCACATAGCGTCTCTCTATGGCCTTATAATTTTCGCAAATGCCAAATGAAGAATCGAGCAAATAAGAACCAAGGGAAAATAAGAGCCAAATGGGTATGTATGAGCCTTAGTCCATGAACCGTGCGAGTGGGTTTAACCTCGAAGTTCATAAGAGCTTGCTCAATGGGCATGAAGCACAATCCTTTCCTTTGGTCACACTTGCAGAGTGTAATCTCACATAGATCATGAGGCACAAATATCTCTAAATGTGACAAGCCTCCTTTGTGTTTTCTATATGATGCATGCAACAAGCATTTTACATATGCAATGAAAGTAAACATGCCATGTGAATGCAAGCACTATTAAGCAAGACACAAAGGAAACCTAACAATGTCAAGTTTGGACCCCTCTCAACCTTACTTACTATAAGCCATACCCTTGCCTTGAGAGAAGCCAAACCACCATCTGAAGCACTCCCCCTTGCTTATAGCTATCTTGAGTGGGTTAGACATTGACTAACTTTTATGTGTTTTTCTTTTAGTTATTTACACATGCATGGATGCAAAGCATACTAGTCACAAAGGAGTCCTAATTACCAAGCAATGCAAGAGAAGGAAAAACACACTACTACTACCAAGAACTAACACGGTTACCTCCCTCATGAGTAGATATATCGTTGAGGTCCATGTCACTTGTGGTGGACTTCACTTGATCTTCATGAAGCACCACCACCACCACCATCTTTTAGGTCTTGTTCTTGGGCACCCACTTGTACTTTGTTGACCTCTCAAGATCAACAATGCACTTAGGCACCCATATGCTCTTGATCTTTCTCTTCTTGTTTGGTGGTCCCAAAGCCTTAGCATTCACCTTGCCTTCCTTGTTCCTAAAAAGCTTGAAATGTGTGTTCTCACGGAACAAGTTAGCGTTAGGCAAAACAGTGGAACTTCTCACTATAGGACAATCCTTAATGGTGTGACCATCCTTTCAACACCTCTCACAATAGTAGTCGTCGGCGAGTAGGGGTTTGATCTGTGGTACATACATATATGGGATATCTGACCACTTGGCAATATGGCCGAGCGGGCCAAAGGCTCAGAACGAAGCATTGGAGATTAAGGCCCAGAGGGTACTACTTGGATATTTGTTTAGAGTAGGCTACAAGTTAGGGGAAGAGATATGGTATATAGATAGAATCAAATGTAATCGAATGATAGATTAACTATGTAAACCACTGCCCTTCGGCTTAATAAGGAGGGCAGGGGGTCCTTGAAGATCATCAGAACTCGTACTGGGAGCTTTAGCCCGGTGCAAACCCTAGAAATATAAAAACACCAAACAGGACATAGGGCTATTATCCTACGGGAGGCCTGAACCTGTATAAACCCTGTGTCCTGTGTCCATCGGCTTTTATACTCATACGCATACCTAGAATCACTATAGAGATTATCTCTTGACAGTTGGCGCGCCAGGAAGGGGGGCCGCATTGAGTTTAACTTCATTGAAATCGATGGATTTTTTCGATGTCAAGTTTCACCCAAGAGACAAGATCCGCTTGGGTGCCTTCAGCTTCATTGCTGATGAGAGTGGGAGCCTCGTCAAGCAATGTTCGGCGGCCTCTCCGGTAGTCGCCACGCCTTCTAGTCTAGGTGCCAGCAAATTTTCATCGGCTGACCACAAGATTGGCAAGGTCTGCCTACTCCCGCTCAGCCTCAACAATACAGTGGTAGTTCTCTAGGAGGAAACCCTCCCGGGTTCCATCTCAGCGTTGCCCACAAGGGACCGATCAGCAAACCTGGCCGACTCGGATCCAACTACAGTCGATCTCCCAACTCCTTACACAGAGGAGTCGGATGAAGATCCCAAATTATTTCTCAGATCAAGATTAGTAGCCACAATCGGTGTCGATCACGAGTCAATCCTAGATCTGATCGAAGAGCCTAGTGATTCTGAAAGTTGCTCGTCGGACTACTATGAGGTCTTCGTGGTAGCACCAGCTATCCCAGTAGGAGGCACTGTCAGGGAGACATCTACGGCGGCAGCCGCGTGGAGACCAGTAGCAGATACAACTCTTCAGGAAGGGCACGAGACCGAGCTTGAAGACGATGACCCAAAAGCTGAGACCCCTCCGCTCTGATGAATGGACACCTGCTAGAACAGATCTAGGATCATGCAAAACTTGGACATGGGCGACCTCACCTTACAACTGGACGGTGAGGAGGATTTCAAGACCCCGCAGCACAACATCACAGCTGTGGCAACCTTGTTGAACTCACTAGAGCCTATGCTCCAAGCAAATCCAGAGTTGACACCACAGGTCAACAAGCTGAAAGCGCACATTAACGCGGCAGCTATTCTGGAGATGCACAACACACGTTCCACGCCGAGTAAATCAGCATCAGGCGCCGCTACCTCGGTGCCCAGTCAGGAAAGAAGAGATCGGCGACAAAACGATCGGCAGGCGACCCAACCGATTGAACCATGGCGGCGGCCCATCACGGACTACGATGACCGGAACCCACACGCTGATCTTCATAGCGGCATACCACCGCGTGATGCCCATGTTTGGCTGGATAACAGGCATCAGGAGCAAGATGAGGCGGCCCGTCGAGAATACGAAGATGAACAACTCGTCGCGGCTTTGTTAGCGACGGCTGCTATGAGCGCAACGACAGGAGGGAGCCACCTCGAGACGATCGGTATTATGATCGACGGAACGATGGGTGGCGTGAGGACAGACATCGTCAAGAGACCAGTCGCGAACGGGAGTGAACCCCCGTCTTCGAGGATTACGATGACGAGGCCGACATCAGGGCCTTTACCAGAGAATTACGTACTATCAGCTGGCCGGCTGGCTTCAAACCAGTCGGCATTGAAAAGTACGATGGCAAGACAGACCCGCGTGATTGGCTTCATGTCTATGCGACGGCCATCCGGGCACTTGGCGGTGATAGCTTTGTTACGGCCAATTATCTGCATGTATGCCTAGCTCCAGTAGCCAGAACATGGCTCACTAACCTGCTTGCCAATTCCATCAGTTCTTGAGCGGAGTTGTGCAGGCAGTTTACCACCAACTTCCAGGCAATGTTCGACAGGCCTGGGAATCACTAGAAGCTCACCAGGATCAAGTAGCGGGACTGGGAGCCGTTGCGGGAATACATACAATGTTTCTACTGCCCGGGAATCACTAGAAGCTTGCCAAGATCAAGTAGCTCGACCGGGAGCCGTTGCGGGAATACATACAATGTTTCTGCTGAATGAAGAATACCATCCCTAACATCTCAGATGCTTAGGTCGTCGCTGCCTTCTAGGGCGGACTTCGCGATGACGACTTAATCAAGAAGATCGGGAGATTGGATGCTGCCAAAATCTTGATAGCCAAGGGGTTGTTTACAATGGCAGATAAGTACGTAGCTGGCAATTCGGCCCTCTCCCAAGTTCATCAATACAAGGAGGAGGGGCCACAAAATTGCAGTCAGTCGGGGCCGTCCAATTACAACAAGGACGACGATAGGAAGCACAAGCAGGACAGATCGATTGCTAACACCAAGCGTCCTAATCGGCAAAGGCAGGTCACTCCGAATGACTTTGACAAAATGCTCGAAGGCCCTTGTCTGCTGCATGATGGTGCTCACAAGGCCAAACAATGCTTTAAGTTGAAGAGCTTTGCACACCACGCTATGAAGGTCTGCAAGGAACGCCCCTGGATTCCTAAGGGCGGCAGGAAGGACGTGGACAAGGACAATGAAGACAAAGAAGAATTTCAAGACACCGAGCGCGAGGTCAATTACATTTATGGCAGGTATACAACTCACATGAAGTGCCAGCAGAAGATCCTTTACCAAGAGGTTCACTCGGTAACACCAGCAATCCCACAATACCTTCAGTGGTCTGAGGTCCGGATAACTTTTGATCGGTCGGACCATCTGGATCATATTCCTAGACCCGGGAAAGACCCCCTAGTATTAGCACCGACTGTTAATAGAGTTCGGCTCCATAGGGTACTAGTGGACGATGGAAGCAGCCTGGACATCCTCTTCGTGAAGACCTTCAAGGAGCTCGGCATACCACTGACCGACCTCAAGCCTAGCAGGTGACCCTTCCATGGTGTGATTCCTGGCATGCAGACAGTCCCGCTAGGACAAATCACTCTGCGAGTGACATTTGGCACTCGAGAGAACTACAGAACAGAGCGCATCACCTTCGAGGTTGCGGATCTAGACTCCATGTATCATGCCATTATTGGGTGGCCAGCCATCGCCAAATCCATGGCTATACCGCACTATCCATACATGATGACGAAGCTGCCAGAGCCAAATGGAGTCATCTTGCTGCACTCGGACGTGAGAACCTCTTACGATTATGACAACCAGAGCTGCGAGTTGGTAGAAAAGAAGGTGATGGTGTTGGAGCTCATAGAATTGAAGATGGCGGTTGCAAACACGGAGGAGACCAACCTCGATCCCCCTCCAAAAAAGGTGCTGAAGACCATGGTGTAGGCAAATACCGTGGAGTCAAAGAAGATTCAGTTAGATGATAGTGATGTATCCAAGACCACCAATATCGGGGTCAGTCTAGATGCTAAATAGGAAAGCGTGCTCATCCTTTTCCTTCGTAATACTAAAGCCATATTTGCATGGAAACCTTCTCACATGTCGGGTGTTCCAAGGGAAAAGGCTGAGCACAGACTACATGTTCGACCGAATGTTAAGCCTGTGCGGCAACATCTTCGATGATTTTTACAAGACCGTAAGGACGCAATTAGAAAAGAAATTGGCTGATTGCTAACGGCCCGTTTTATCAAAGAGGTGTTTCACCCCGACTGGTTAGCTAACTCAGTATTGGTGCAGAAAAAGAATAAGGAGTGGCGGATGTGCGTGGATTACACCGGCCTTAACCAGGCCTATCCCAAGGATCCTTTCACCCTCCCTCATATTGATCAAGTAGTCGATTCAACGGCTGGTTGTGCTTTATTGTGCTTCTTAGACATCCACTCAAGATACCATCAGATTCCACTAAACAAGTCCGACTAGCTGAAGACGTTGTTCATTACGCCCTTTGGGGCTTTTATTATATGACGATGCCTTTTGGGCTAAAGAACGCCGGTGCCACCTACCAGCGGACCATGCAACGATGCTTGGACAGTTAGATCAGAAGGAACATCGAGGCCTACGTAGACAACGTGGTGCTCAAAAGCCGACTCGCCTCTGACTTGATACAGGACCTGGCTGAGACTTCTGACAACCTTCGGAAGTACAACATGAAGCTGAACTCTGAAAAATGCGTCTTCGGCAGTCCATTAGGGAAGCTACTCGATTTCTTGGTTTCACACCGAGGGATTGAGGCAAATCCAAAGAAGGTAAACGCCATATTACGGATGGGACGTCCGCACTCACAGAAGGACATCTAGAAGTTGACTGGCTACATGGCGGCACTGAGCCGATTCGTGTCATGACTCGGCATCTGAGTACTACCTTTCTTCCAACTACCAAAGAAGCAGGATTCATTTGCTTGGAACAATGAAGCTCAACAAGCCTTGGAGGAATTTAAGGCCTACTTTAGTGGCCCACAGGTACTGACACTCTCTGAACCAAAGGAAACATTGCAGTTGTACATCTCCGCAACCACACACGTTGTCAGCATAGTGCTGGTGGTCGAACGGGCGAAAGATGGCAAGGCTCAAAAGGTGCAGCGCCCGGTGTATTTCGTCAGTGAAGTCTTATCAGATTCCAAGATATGGTACTTTCAGCTTCAGAAGCTAGTGTACGCGCTACTGATGCCGTCTCGCAAGTTAAAGCATTACTTTGAGGATCACCCGACTGAAGTTCATACATCTTTTGAGCATGGCGAATTGCTCAACAACCAAGACGCGACCGAGAAAACAGCCAAGTGGGCTATTGAGCTTGGATCATACGAGATTACCTTCAAGCCTCGTGACGCAATCAAAGGCCAGGCGTTGTCAGATTTCATCGCTGAGTGGACTGAGTCCGAATTACCGCCAACACTGCAGAAGATAAGCTATTGGACCATGTCATTTGATGGATCCTTACAACTGGAGGGGGCCAGCGCAGGGGTAGTATTGGTATCCCCAGAAGGAGTCAGGATGCATCATGTCCTCCGGATGCATTTTCGCGCATCTAACAACGCAGCGGAGTACGAGGCTCTCCTACATGGGTTCCGAACAGCCATATCACTCGGCGTCAAGCGAATAAGTATATCTATGACTCAGCGCTTGTAATCAATCAAATGACCAAAGAATGGTGTTGCTCCGATAAAGGCATGACAACATACTACGCTAAAGTTTGGAAGCTAGAAGACAAGTTTGATGGCATCGAGTACAAGCACATCCTCCGGAAGTTCAATGAGGACGAAGATGAACTGGCCAAGCTTGGGTCTATCAGAGCTACAATACCTGACAGAGTATTCCTCGATGATCTGCACAAGCCATCTATACTGACCCAGCAAACTATAGTGCAGACTGCCATAGGCAAAGAGGCAACACCGCAAGTCGTTTTAATAGAAGTCGACTAGAGAACTCCATTCCTTGAGTATTTAAACAGTGGAACACTGCCCACTGACAAGGAGGAAGCCCTTCGCATTGTCTGCTAGTCAAGGCTGTACTGTACCGTCGACCACCTCTTGTACAAACAGAGCCCATATGGGGTACTGTTGAAATCCTTATCACAAGAGGAGGGCATCGTTGTCTTGAGGGAAATCCACGCCGGCATATGTGGTAACCATGCGGGTCCCTCAACTATAGCAACCAAAGCAATGAGGCAGTGGTTTTATAGGCCAACTGCGGTTGCTGACGCCAAAGATATCGTCTGAAAAAGCGAAGGTTGTCAGTACTTCGCTCGCCAGATACATGTGCCCGCCATCGAACTTTAGAATATCCTAATAACGTGGCCGTTTTCACTCTGGGGTTTGGATATCGTTGGTCCTTTTCAAAAGGCTCAAGATGGCTTCACTCATCTGTTCGTAGCAGTGGACAAGTTCTTTAAATGGATCGAGGCAAAACCAGTCAGAAAAATTTTGGCAAAAAAGGTCATCGAATTCATGACAGAAATAGTAACTCGATTTGGTGCTCCGCACAAGATCATCACTGACAACGGCAGTCAGTTAAGGACTTTGCGGCCAGGGTGGGGTTCAAGATCGGTTATGTTTCCGCCGCCCATCCGCAAAGTAACGGCCAGGTCGAGCGGGCAAATGGCCTCTTGTTATCTGGAATTAAGCCCCGTATAATTGATTGGGTAGAAAAATATGCTCGACGTTGGGTTCGAGAGTTACCGTCAGTATTATGGGGGCTTCAGACCAATGTCAGTCGAGCCACGGGGCACTCACTGTTTTTGTTGGTTTATGAGTCCGAAGCAATGCTGCCGACTGAGGTATTGTTCACCTTGTCGCGTATGGTAGCGTACGATGAAAAGATATCCAACGAGCACCGATGAGATGACCTCCTATTGTTAGAAGAAAGACGCGATGATCAGCTAAATATTAGCAAAGCCTCCGGTGATATCATGACAAAAACGTCAGATCACGAGACTTCGCAGTCGGTGATCTGGTATTGAAGCAAGTTCAGTCTACGGTGGGTAGGCATAAGCTGTTGGCCCCATGGGATGGGCCTTTTATAGTAAAGGAGGTCACTCGGTCGGGTGCCTATTGGTTGATGCGCGAGGATGGGTTAGACCTTCCTAGTTCTTGGAACATATCCCAGCTACGTCGTTTCTATGCCTAGCTTTAGCAGTTTATTTATATTTGTGCACATTTATATTATTTGATAATATATACCATGCAGTCATGATGTTTTATCATAAGATTTATGGTTTTTGTGAATAATCTTTTTAAATATAGTCATGACTCAAATTCTGACCCTCGGTATTACCACAACTCGCACATGTTGACCAAGTGGGTTCTTAGTCTCAGTGTTCATGTCGTCTGTTGTGGACCAAGTCAATTTTCCTAATTCGCATATGCTTGACCGAGTGGATTCTTAGTCCCCATGGTTCATATCGGTTATTGGGAATGTTGATGCGTATTGGTTGTGAGTGTTTAACACGAGTTCATACAATACATCAACAAAGCAGCAAGGCCCAAGAATTCATCACAATACTGGTGATGGATCTAGATCCTAAGGGTCTACCAGAATAAATACATTTCACTACATAACTGGTGTTGAAAACATTGTCTGACAACTATGATACAAACCATTACAGTCTTGGTGATGGATTCAGTTCTATCTGGTCAATCAAAATGTTTGAAGTCTCCTGGGCTTCCGCGACCAGAGCTTCACATTGTTCATTAGACAGATCTTCTTGGAAACCTTTAGCGATTACATCTAGTTTAATTTCTGGAATATGGGATTTGGCGATAGCCAGTACTTGACCGCCTGCCAGTCCTGCAATATGTTGAGCATGCTCTTTCACTCGGCTTGGGGCTTCTTGCAGCCGAGTGAGCAGATCTCGACATTTTGGTTGTTTTTCTTTCGGCCTGATGAATTAGGCAACTACCTCCGCATCTTTTTACAGAGCTGCAAGAGACCAGCAAAGATTTTCATCACCTTTGATAAATTTCTTTTCAAAAGCTCATAAGCCCTTTTTGATCCTACAGGGACATAATTATTAAACTTTTCCCTACAAGCTTGAGCTTGGTGGCGCAGGTAATATAGGAACAATCATTTACCTCAGACATTTTTTGGCTTCGGTTTTTTTTGCTTCAAGTGTGGTTGCCTTTTCCCTGAACTGTTCCTTGAGCTTCTCCATTTGCTTAAAGGTTTCCCTAAATTTATTTAATTCATCTACAACCTTTTTGAATATTTTTTCAGCTTCGGCCAGACCTGTTTCCAGCTCGATGTTTCTCCTGCTCTGTATTTTGATTTTTTACTTCAGCATCTGTTATATAGACCGAATGAGTCGGTAGTCAGGCTCAATAATACAGGGGTATGTAAAGTCATACCTTCAGCCTTCTCTTTCCAATGAGCCCGAGACTCATCCATCGTTTTATATCCATCTTTTAGTCTTTCAAAAATGCTTTTAAGCTCATCCGAAATTTGAAGTTGCTTCTTCAATTCTTGATTTTGCTTTGTCAAATCGTCGATGACACCGGAGGTTGATTCCAAAACCTTAACACGGTCTTTCAATTCGGCAATTAGAATCGCCGAGTCAGCCTCATTCTTGCATTTAGAAGAAAGTTCTTGTGATAGATCTGCAGGAAGGAAATCTGAAATTTCGGTACACTAACAAGTCATCCAGTTTTTGTCATATAGATTACTGGTAACGTACCTATTATTTTGAATTGAAGTTCATCCATCTGGCATGAACATGTTTGCAATTCAAGAGAGACACGGCCGACTTCAAACCTCTCTTTGGCAAGCTGATCTTCAGTCTCCATCACTTTAGCACACTTCCTTTGCACACTTTGCAATAGTTTGCTTTTGTTAGCAATGTGTGACTTCAAGCGCTGAAATAATAGTATGGAGAGAGGCGTGTGTCATTCTGTGTGTAATGATTGATGGAAAACAAGTATAAATTCAACTTTCTATCTGAAATGAGTGGTAGGCCTTTTCGGTGCAGCCCTCGAATATCTTTAGTTCTTCTTGCTCACCAGATTCGTCAAGGCCCACAATGGCATATTTACCAATATGATATACGGTCCGGGTGGGGACAGTTTCTTCCGAGATTCCTTCCTTCACCACTCGGTGAATCGGAGTCGGCATGACATCCTCATCAGGGCCGATCGGATAATCATATATAGGATCTGGCATCTTTTCAAATACCAGAGTAGGCTCTTCTGGGATGACTTGTGGAGAAGATGTGCCACGGGTTGTGGTCGTCTCTGGAACATTTAGATCCAGCACAGAAGGGGTATCTAACTTGGTGGATTCTTTTCTCGACCGGGGGGATGTTGGAGCAGCATTAACATCACTCGGCCTCTTTGCCGAGTGGTCAGAGGCATCATCTTTGGATGTCCCATTTTTCGACTTCGCTTGCTTTTCTTCGGAAAAAGTGCTCTGAAGCGCCATGCTACCCAAAGAAGTAGAGTTGTTTTATAACTATTTGGAATTATGGTCATCAATCTCGCTTACCTTAGACGGCGTTTAAACTTCAAGCCTGACACCTTTGGTGGAGGACTAGATGGTCTTGCATCCTTCACAACATCAGGGTGTCTGCAGTTGAGGCTTGACTAGTATTTTGTTTGCTCGGTTGTTTTTGTTCCTTTGGAGATTTGGCTTCTGCATCACCTCCAGATCTTTGCTGAGTGGCTACTGACTCGGCTGCTGCTTTCTTCTTTGCCTCCCCTGGCGGTCTGGTAGATCTCTCTGCCAAAGACTCGTCTTCATCAGATTCTTCAATTTGAGCTTTGCGATGTTTGTGGGCTGGTCGCCGACTTGGTGATTTTCTTGCGCAACAGGAGGCAATGGTGGGCTTGATGAATATATGTCCATTCTCTACATACATGTTAATTTTTCAACTTTTCCGAAGATACCAGGATTAACAGGATTGGCATAAGTTACTTACATCGTTCCTGGGGTTCTTGGAATGATGCCCGACTTTTGCAGACCCTGGGTTCCAATCAAGTAAGGATGAAAAAATTTTCTCAAGTCAGAGTGTTAATTCCTGTTCTGATAATTCTTCAGGCACCTCCATGATTGGGTCTCCTTCGAGATTGAAGTTCCAACCGGAGACATGGCGTTTCTTGATGGGTTGGACTTGATGGTATATGAAGCTTGCAGCAACGTCAACTCGACTATAGCCTTTAGATTTCAGCAGCGCGATTTGGTGTAAAATTGCATTGACCTGAGCCTTTTTGTTTGGTGATGCCTTCTCTGACCATTTGGGCCGAGGCACAGGAGCTTCAGCAGTGAACTCTGACAGAGGGGGCGCATGGTTTCTATGGTAAAACCAATCCGTGTGCCATCCCTTATTCGTTGAAGGAAGTGGAACTTCAATATATTTTGACTTATTCCTTAGTTGAAATCTGACACCTCCAATCACATTGCTGCTGTTTGATTTCAGAACAAATAGCTCTTTGAAAGTATCAAAATAGGGGCGATTCCCATGAATACCTCACACAGATGAATAAAGATAGCAATATGGAGAATCGAGTTGGGATTCAGATTCACAAGGTTGATTCCATAGAAGAACAACAGTCCGCGAAAGAAATCACTACATGGAATCCCAAATCCCCGATAGAAAAAGGATGCGAAAACTTTGATATGATCTACAGGGGGTTGAGGGAACTTCTGACCTAGTGCTTCGAGCCAATCCCCTGTTTGCTGATCTTGGAGTACTCCATCGATCACAAGCCCATTAATCTTTTCTGCATCCATGGCGGAAACTGGAAATTCCCTTATTCCTATAGGAATGTCGAAGACTGTATCATCCTCTGTTCTGGCAGGGGAAGATCGCTCCTTCGATTGGATTTTGGTGCTTTGGCGCGTGCGCTTGGGTGCCATGGAGATCAGTGGTTCACGAAATGAAGATGAGCAGATATCTAAGGGAGGAAATGGCGATTCGAGATCTAGGGTTTGTGATAGGGAAATGACGGCGGCTGTAGCACTGAGTAAAAAAGATGAAGGGTTGCACGCGTCTGGTATATATATATATATATATATATATATATATATATATATATACCAATATATATATACCAATAAGTTTGACCTAGTGGGTGGAAATGATTAGTGGGTTGTTGACCCGATTGGCGGAAATTTTGATACTGTTTATAGTATTGTGGACCATCAAACGGGTCCTTGGTGATTTAACATTGAAATCATTCGGATAGCAGGTAGTCCTATAACTGGGGGCTATAATCCCTTTGTTTTTGTGATTTAACATTAAAATCATTCGGATAATAGGTAGTCCTATAACTAGGGGCTATAATCCTTTTGTTTTTGTGATTTATTATTGAAATCACTCGGATGTCTAATGACCTTATGCCTGGAGGCTATATTATACTTGTTTTAATATTGTGTTCTTCAAATCATTCGGGGAGAGTGGTAGCACCATTCTTGAGGGCTATGATTCTTAATTATTTGACATATCACTCGGAGAGGGTGGTAATCTCCAGTCCTAGGAATAGTGATTTCCTTTTAGCATTAGCTCAGAAGTTGTTTTCTTTAAATAACTTCTGCGCTGGGGGCTATAATTGGTAAGGACATTTGATAGTTGGAGATTGATAACTTCTTACTCATAAGGCATTTCAAGTAAATTTTCAATACCTTTCGAGTTGGGGGCTATGCACACGGAATATGCCTTTTTTAAGTACCCGTTAAAGGAAGAGAATTTTTATATGCGACAAGAGAAGCACTTTTCAATTTTGAGAAGCATCAAGATATGTTAAAGATTTGTATTCAAAATTGGAAAGTTCTTGGGAGCTACTGTGGTACATACATATATGGGATATTTGACCACTCGACAATATGGCCGAGTGGGCCAAAGGCTCAGAACGAAGCATTGGAGATTAAGGCCTAGAGGGTAGTACTCGGATATTTGTTTAGAGTAGGCTACAAGTTAGGTTAAGAGATATGGTGTATAGATAGAATCAAATGTAACCAAATGATAGATTACCACTTAAACCACTTCCCTTGGCTATATAAGGACGGCAGGGGGTCCTTGAAGATCATCAGAACTTGTACTGGGAGCTTTAGCCCGGTGCAAACCCTAGAAATATAAAAACACCAAACAGGACATAGGGCTATTTTCCTACGGGAGGCCTGAACCAATATAAACCCTGTGTCCTGTGTCCATCGGCTCTCATACTCATACACATACCTAGAATCACTACCGAGATTATCTCTCGACAATCCATGCGGGGATGGAGTCACTCGTCCCGATGATGTCGATGGCGGTGGGATATGAGCCAAGTCCCTGGTGGGAGACATTGTTCACAAGGTTCCTCCAAAGAATCTCCTTGTGGATGGCTCTACCACGTGTGAGCCTCTCTAAACCATCCATCACCATCTTCCTCTCTTTCTTGAGCTTGTGATATTCCTTCAAAACAAATGGCTCAAGAGATAAAACCTCAACCGAGGTGGTTAGTTCATCACACATAGTGGAAGCATCACTCATAGATGAACTAGAGGAGGGAGAGGCAAGGTTATCAATATTGATAGCCTCAAAAGTAAGTTCAAGGGCCTCGTACTTCTCACATAGCTTTACTTGATCACCCTTGAGTTTGTCATAACTCTTGTTTAGGGCCTCATGAGATGTGACAAGGTCCTTGAGCTCACTCTCAAGCTCACCAACACGGTCCTTAGCCAACTTACATTCTTTTCTTACCACATCCAACATTTTGGATTTCTTGACGGCGATGTCGCGGGCTTGCTCAAGCATACTTCAAAGCTCGGCACATGAGAGCTCCTCATGATCGCTGTCGTTGCTGCTCTCATCCTCACTCTTCCCAAGTTGGCTCACGACCATGAGGCACGTGGGAGGTGGAGGAAGAGCTCGTGGAAGTGTGGTCTTGATCATGGCTAGGCCGACCACTTCTTCATCATCACTTGAGGAAGAGGATGTGTAACTTGAGTTGTCGTTTGTCCACTCTCCAACAAGGGCCTTGCATGAAAACTTCTTCTTGTGGTCTTGAGCTTTACCTTTGCCTTTGCTCTTGTCCTTGTTGAAGTACTTCTTCTTCTTTTGCTTGGCTTTGGTGTCTTCTTCTTCTTCTTCATCATCACTTGAGTCTTGGGACATGAAAGCTTCTTTCTTTGGCTTAGGGCAATATCGAACAAAGTGGTTCTTTGACCCATAGTTGAAGCACTTGCCCTTGGACTTGGAAGCAATCTTCTTCTTAAAGGTCCTCATCTTCTTCATGAGAAGAGCCAAGTCCTCACTCAAGTCATCTTCATCATCATCATCATCATCATCATCTTCTTCTTCTTCAATTTCTGCCTTCTTCTTGCTCTTGATAGGCTCTTGCTTCTCAGCTTGAAGAGCAAGGTTGGATGGTTGAGGATCATCCAAACCCAGCTGGTAGCTCTCGAAGGCGGTGATCTTACCAAGTACATACTTCATGGTCTTGGTCTTGAGGTCACCTTGCAAGGTGAAGGTGATGATGGACTCATACTTGGGGTCTTTGAATAGCCTCAAGAATCTTCTTATCACCTCGACAAGTTTAAGCTTGAAGTCATCCCCAAGAGCATTGATCTCCTCCACTAGTACATGAAAGCGAGAATAAACAGTGTTAGCTCTCTCATGTGGCAACCTAGTGAAGTTATCATACAGACTGGACGTCCAGTCACTATTGATACTTGCGCAGACAAATTCCTTGCAACTGCTCTCTGTCCACTTAGTGACCATATAGTCCGGTCTCCACTGACCCCTCTGTCCGGTCACTTCGTCCAGAAGCTAAAACTCCTTGTCCTCGCTTGACTTCGTTTCCCGGCTTCTCTGAACAGCTCCTTGGCTTCTCCACTATCACCTAGTGCCTGTGATTTCCCTGAGCATCCATGCACCTCACCGACTAGACATGACCTAGACCCCCTTGATAGTTCAGTTTTTCCTATGGACTCAAAGCCCTAACAACTAGACAAGTGCTACCAACACTTGCTCCATAGCTTGTCCTTAGCTTTGATCCATCTTCGTCAACCCTTGGACTTCATCAAGCTCACCAAGCCTCCATGCTTGTGGTCATTGTCATTCATTGCCAAGGCCACCGTCATCCATATGATTTGTGATAGAGTTTAGAGATGATTTCTGCCTACACAACACTCATGTAGATATAAGCCCACAATTTCATAGTTATCATCTATCACCAAAATATGCATACCTTGGGGATCCAATCATCAATGGTCATGAAGCTTACACACAAACACAGTTCTTGGTCATCGCGGTAGGCTAGACGGATGCCGGTGCCTAATGCACCATAACCATTCTTGACCAGATCAAAGATTTTGCATTTAGATCGGGGATTGCTTAGGGACAAGGAGGTGGCATTGAGGTGGGCAAGTGGGCTAGAGAGATAGAGCAGCGGGATGGAGGCAGCGTCGAAACATAGGGAGGTAGGCCGGAGAGGCAGGGAGAGGTGGGAAGGCGGTGCGGAGAGCCGGAGATGGCTCCGGCCCGATGCGGCGCGAGGTGAGGAGGCGGGTGGCGCTGAGATGGGGAGGTGGACGGTGTTGAGATGGGAAGGCGGGTGGCGTTGAGGTGCGGAGGCAAGGTGGAGGCGACATTGACTTGGGGAGGCGGGGCGGAGGTGGCGTCAACATGGGGAGGTGTGGCGGAAGCGGCATAGATGGTGGGGTGAGGTCAGGAGAGGGACGGTGCGGGAGGAAGAGGGCAACTTCATCATTTCATAATTTCCTAAATCGCTCGAACCTGTCGGGAACAACAACAAAAATGGACTGGAGGGAGTATTCATTTTCCATATTTTAGAGTTTATTGCCTATCCACCCTCCCCCCGCCCCTCTACAAATTTCCACAGCACTTCATCTCTATTTTTATAGCATTTTGACCACACTTCATATCTATTTTGACAAAAATTGAGCAATAAGTCAAACATGGAAGCATACTTTTGTCACCCAACCCAAGAGTGACGGAACTTCCATTTCCGTCACTCCCAGGTTGAAGGGCCCGATAGCCTCTTCTTCTCTAAGTCAACCATTCACTTCTTCTATTCCTCTCTCTCTCTCTCTCTCTCTCTCCTCAAACCCTAGGAGGCGATTTGCGGCGATTTCAA
Organism: Eleusine indica; assembly: GCA_030378355.1. Lineage (NCBI taxonomy): Eukaryota > Viridiplantae > Streptophyta > Magnoliopsida > Poales > Poaceae > Eleusine > Eleusine indica. The sequence continues at coordinate 16,192,669 of CM059499.1, forward strand.
GATTCCACCGGCTATTTACATCAAGTTTGAGGGGATTCCACTTCCTCTTCACGGAAGTTCCGGGATCTCCACCGATTTCCTCCTCCTTTTTACCCTAGGTATGAGTTTTGGCTTAGATTTCCCGTTTTAGGTCAAAAGCGCAAAATGTCTTTGTTTCTCTTGGATAGCTAGGCTTTGTTGTACCTAGTTTATCATCTCCTAAAGGCATTCATGTTGTTGCAGTAGGATTTAGATGCTCTATCGATTTTGGTGCAAACTGCAAATAGCAGAAGTTCCGCAAGAACTTCCGTCATGATGGAACTTCTGTGATTTCTCATGGAACTTCCGTTGCCTGTAGTTCAGTGCACTAAGGTTGATTACTTCTCAAATTCTCTTGCGGCTCATACCTAATTCCTTGATCTCTCTCATTTCAGTCGGTAGTAGAAGATGGTTAGAATCAAGTATGCGTCCAATGCGCCTGCGGAGTCAAGCGATGATGATCAATCAAACTCCTCCTCTCCTAGTGAAGAGTTAGTGCCCGCTTCTAAGAGAAGGAAAGTTGTGGCTTCAAGGAAGAAAGAGGGAGGCACTAGTCGGGATGCTCAGAAAGTGCATGTTGAGCAAGGAGGGTCTCTACCTCTAGGAGAGCTCAATATAAGGGCAAAAGGCCCGCTAAAGAGAAGAGTTCCCAATCTCGCCAAGGAGCAAGAAGTGATCTGGTGGATGTTGAGAAGGACCTTCAAGTCTGTGCTCCTATCTATGCTGAGGGCTATATCTATAAGGATTACAAAAAGGACCTCGATGCTCTCATTGAAGCAAGAAAGCAAAATCCTATGCTAGTGGGAGAGCAAGAGGTGACTGACTATTGATTCTACACATGGTTCCAACAAGATTATTATATGTCCATGATCATTGAGATGAACCGGAAAAATAGATTGGCAACCCACCAATGGATTGATTGGGCTTATATGGAGTCAAAAGACAATCCAGTCTTCAAGGAAATCAACCAAGGGGCACTCTTCATTGGAGGAATGAGGACATTATATGCCAGTTCTACTCCACTCTCTATCTTGAGCCAAGGGGCACTCTTCATTGGAGGACACAAGGTGTGGAGTATTCTATCACTCCAATTTTCTTTGCAAGCTATTCCTTTCAAGGAAATGAAGACCGTGAGAGGGAGATCATTTCTAATGAGACGGTGATGAAGGATCATGACATGGCATTCATGTATTATGGACAAAGTGCTAATGTGTTTGGCTCAACCAATGGACTTCACAATTTTTACTTCACAGTCAATCGGATGCTCAGAGTTACCATTGCACCTAAAAGGGGATATGCTACTACTATATTGAAGACCTCAAGGAATATTCTTGCTAGATTTAGACCCGAGGCAGCTCCTTTTGTGTCATGGACTTCATCACCAATGACACTCACATGTCATCTGTTGACACAAAGGAGGGTTCTTCCATATGCTCCCTACATTATGAGGATGATAGAATCTGAGACTAGGATCATCTTTGAGAAGGAATGCAAGCATCTTCCCTTAAGGCCAAGAGTGCAACAGGAATTTCGTCCAGCCCGTGCAGAACCAGCTGGAGTATCTGCCACTAGGAGAACGAGCCTTGCTAGGGCTCATGTAGAGGTAGCAGAAGAGGCAGCTGCAACAGCACAGCGTACACCTTCTACAGCTCCTCCACCTCGTGATAATCTCCGTCGGCCATCTTCTCCCATTGTCTCCTTCTTCAAAAGCATTTTTAATGCTTGTTGCTTCAATACACGGGAGAATTAGGAGAACAAGCGAAGAATGAAGAAGCTCACTAGAAGAATCAAGAGTGAGAAAAGGGCACAAGGGCGGGAAGGTTCTTTGGATGGCTCCAAGTGTGAGCCGAATGGTGAGCCACCTGTCTTTCATGACCCCTTTGCAACTTATGACTGGAACAACACCTCAACTGGACCGTCCTCCGCTCCTCCTCCGGTGAATGAAGATAGTGAAGAGGATGAGAGCACCAAAGATGAGGACAAGTGATTCCTCTCTCTTAGCTTTACTCTCTCTCTTTTATTCTTTTTGGTGCGTTGATGCCAAAGGGGGAGAGAAAAGCGATAAAAATGGATGTGAAAGAATGTGTCTCACCCTATCTATCTATCTATCGATTGTAATAGGCTATCAGTATTTGGACCTTGGATAAGTTTATTTATCTCTATTCCTTGTGCTTGAAAACTATTTGTGAACCTTATTGTAATATTTCTATGTGTTGCTTTATGATATTGTGTGGTGCATGCTAAATGTCTTGAATTGATGATTGTGTTAAGTGTGCCTTTGTTTTTCTTGCTTATCAATTTTTGCACACTTGTTCCCCTTTTTTAGGCACCCCACTTATTACAAGATATAGGGGGAGCTCTCTTACATGTTTTTGTGAATCATGCATATCTTTAGGAGGAGCTCCGCTATATTTTGTTTGTTATCTCTTTTGATTATCTCTTTATATCCTTTTTAATCTATTGTCAACAATCACCAAAAAGGGGGAGATTGAACATGCATCTGGATCCCCTAGTAGGTTTTGGTGTACGATGACATAGGATTAAAAGTTTGCTACCATGTGTATGAAGCAAATGTGCAGATAATTAAAAGAATATCCAAACCCACATTGTGAGATAGTTCATCCCTCTATAAAAAGAAGAAAAGAGGAAATACTCAAGTGCTTCAAAACCTAGCTTTTATTAATTTATTTGAGTCATAGGTATGCCGAACTATTAAGAGGCGTAAAACTAATCTTGCTTGCAGGGAATTAATGTGCTCAAGTCAACCAAAGAACTTTGAGAGAAAATTAGCCAAAAAAAGACTAGAAAGAACCCACTATTTTTGAACCAAACAGAGAGCTACGGAAGTTCCGTTAGCAACGGCTCTTTTTGAATCCACGTAAGTTCCATCGGTAACCACGAAAGTTCCATCAGTCACAAAATACACTACAACAACAAGTTTTTGGAGTTGCTCTATAAATAGCTCACCCCTTCCCCCAAGGGAAGGGCTGGACACTTTCGCATTTCATTCCACTTTTAGCTAGAGCTCTCCCCTCTCACTCATACACTTGATCTTGACATTCCAAGCATTTGTGAGAGAGATCCAACCACCAAAAGTTTCAATCCAACCATTCAAAAGCTTGAGCACACCTTTCCCTCCCCATACAAGATTTGATTTACTTGTTACTCTTGGAGACTAGGTATCCTAGACGGCTAGGTGTCACCCTTGAGCTCCCAATTTGTTGTGGTGAGACGGGAACGTTTGTAAAGGTGTGATTCACCTCCGGTGGAAAAGAATCAAGTGGAGAAAAGAATCCAAGCTCGATCTTTGTGATTGCTTGGCAGGGAAAAGGGTTGAGAGAGACCTGGCTACTTCGTGTGGCTCCTCAACGAGAAAGTAGGAACTATTTAGTGTGGTTGCCAAACCTCAGGATAAAACCTTGTGTCTCTCTATGCAGAAAGAGCTTGTTGTTTTCCTTTATATATTGTGCTTGATTCACTTGTGCCTTGTGTTGCTAAGCTATCTATTGTAGGATTTGAGTCATACATTGTGCTAGCTTCCCTTCTTATCAAGTATTGTATCACTTCTCCTTTATTAATCCGCATTTCATTAGGCTTCACTTAGATTTTGGGAAAGTTCTTTCAAGGGATAGAACTTCCGTCGTGACGGAAGTTCCGTCAGGAATTGATGGAAGTTCCATTACTGTCTATTTGACAGTTTTTAAGTGTTTGATTTCAGGATAATTTTAGATTGCCTATTCACCCTCACCCCTCTAGGCAACATTCAATTGGTATCATAACAAGGATCTTCTATAAGGTCTAACAACTTGAATATTAAAAGATGACAAAGTCGAAAGACGGTGATAAACCTCAAGAGATTGCATCGACAAGTGGAAAAGGCAATAATTTACACATTGCCATGCCTTTTAATTATAGTGATGTAGCAAACATCCATGGCAGTGGAAGTGGGAGATTGCCCTACTTTGAGGGCAAAGATTTTAGTTGGTACAAGCATCAAATGAAGATGTACCTTATGTCAATTGGTCCACCAATTTAGGAAATTGTTAAGAAAGGATATACGTTGGAAGATAAGGATAATCCAATTGTTGTGGATCAACCCAACATACACCGCAATGCTCAAGCGATGTCGGCAATTCTCTCTTCCTTGAATCCCAAGGAGTATTCAAGGGTCTCCGGAATAGACAATGCCCGCAAGATATGGAAGAAACTTATATGTGCTCATAAAGGAGTAGATGTGGTGAAGAAGTCAAGACTACAAGTACTCAAGAATCAATTCAACTTCTTCGTGATGAACAAGGGAGAAGAGCCTCAAAAAACACATGATAGACTCATGGTAATTGTCAATGAGAGAAGATCATATAGGGACAATACCAAAGATGAAAAAGTCAACTACAAGCTTCTCATGGCTCTTACGATGTGGAACCCAACTCTATGCACCATCATTGAAGAAAAGGATGGCTTGGATAGCTTCTCCAAAGATGAAGTGATTGGAAGAATTCTTGCTCACAAGAATAGAGACAATGAGGGCAAGAGAGTAAATATGCTCATTGGTGAAGAAGGCTCAAGCAAGAAGGATATTGCACTCAAATCCAAGAAAGCCCAAGAAGACAATGATGATGAAGATCATGAGAATGATGATGATGACGAGGACAATGAAGAGTTTGCCTCATTCTGATGAAACTTGGCAAGTATATGCTCAAGAATGGCTTCACAATAAGAGCTTTGACAAGGCTAAAGCTTGAAAGACAAATAGAAATGCTATGAGTGCCATGAACAAGGTCACATGATAGCCGGTTGTCCAAGGCTAAATGGCAAGGGGAACAAGAATGAGAAATATATCAAGAAGAACAAGCGCAACAAGAAGCCATACAAGGGGCAAACTCACATTGGCCAAGAATACATATCTGATGATGACGAACAAGATGATAAGGGAGGCATTCCAAACTCACATTGGCCAAAAATTTGGTTGCTAGAGAGGGTTGTATTGCAACAATACTTGAATATGGTAGCAATATGTGCCTATAATACAATGGTTTTAAGGCGTTGCAAAATTTTGTTGCAATTGGTGGATGCTACTGCAATGCTGAAACAGAGTTGCAATAGTATTGGTTTTTGTTGCAATTGTGTGGTGTTATTGCAACTACAGTTGTCTTAGTTGCATTTGGTTGTGACTATTGCTATGGTTTTTTTGGGTTGCTACAATTTTCACGTGTGTTGCAATTGCTAGATGCTTAATGCAATGGGAACTCTCACAGCCGAAACAAAAGTGGTTTCCAACTGCAATGCTTTTTGGAGTTGTAATATACTTTAGTAGCGTTGCAATTGCTCCTTCTTATTGCAACGAGAACTCTACATGGATGCAGTAGCATGTTACTATCGCTACATTTTTTTGGCGTTGCAAAACACATACACCCTCCATATTCGAAAAGCTTTTCATTTTAGCCTTGTACCCTGATGTTTAGAAATCAATTCGTTTTATAGTTTTTCTCCACATGGTGACCCTTTTACCCCTGCATGCAATTAATCCCATGTACTAGTAACGAGGCTTTGGTCCACTTGTTTCCCGAAGCCGCCGCCTTCGTCGCAACTTTATTTTCCTCCGCAGTTGCAACTCACCACCCGCCTATCTCTCATCTCGCTGTCCGCCTTCCTCACAGCTCGCCGGCAGTCTGCGCTGCAGCTCGCCACCAGTCGCCTTCCTCGCAGCTGGCCGCCCGCGTTCCTCGCAGCCGTTGCCATGGAGAAGGTCGTCATCATTGTTTCCGACTCGGAAGAAGAATGGCAATCAACACTTAGTGCTACCTGCAGGGCGTACACCACCTATGACGAGAGAATGAAAACTAAACCAGAAGAATTAGACATTGTTGAGTGGCACTATCTCTTGTCATATTTTGGCTCTGAACCTTTCCAGGTTGGTTGTCATTTATTTTATTCTTGCCAATTGCACTTGCTGACATCAGGGTTATGTTTCGTGCTTGCTGGCTTTTTTTAACAAACAAATCATTGTTGCTTTTGTTCAGAGGATTAGCACTAAGAATTCTCTGAATCGGCAACATCGAAAGATGCACCATATCACAGGATCAAAGGGGTTTTCTCAAACTAGCTTTGAGAAGGTAAAAACTTCAGAAGCACATGTTCTTGATTCCCTAGATGATGAAATATGGCTAATTTGTTATATTCTTACCTAAATAGAGGGACCCAGTAACTAGTGATGAGCCAAACGATATGGAGCTTTTTATGATGACCCACACTAAGAATGGAGAATGGACAAGCGAAGAATCTAGGGAGGTCTATGTGAGTATATAGCAGTTTTTATAAACCTTATTAAGTGATGCAGGCTGCTCGTGTATAATTTCATTTTAAATTAACTCATTGTCCTCGCTTTGTTAGGACAATGCAAACAACAAAATTATGGAGAGGGAATCAAGGCCTGATGTAACTATCATCTCAGATGTGGAGCAGAACCTGATTTTTCAATCACCCTACAAGGAAACAAGAAGAAGCAAATCATACAAAATGCATGCTAATGGTTACCTTGCAAGGTACCCAACTAGAAAGGAGCTGTTGTATGAGGAATACCAGCGCAAAGTCCAACAGGAAGCATCACTCGTTGACGCGTTTCAAAAGCTGTTAGAAAGACTAGAAGCTCAAGATGCTGAAATGGAAGCTGAAAGGGAAGAACATAGGCGTCAGATTGAACAAATGAAGAAGGAAAGGGAGGTCGATAGAGAAGCACTTAGGCAAGCTATGTCAATGATGCAAGCAGCACAACAACAACCTTCAGTACAACAGGTAATAGTAACAACATCTTTTAGTTTATTGAACTAGCAATCATCATCTTGAACCCAATTCAAAATGCAGGCTTCCACAGTTGCTTGACAAATTAAGCATGTTCCTGATGCAACAAACATGGCTGTAGATAAAGTAACAACTACAGAGGGAGAATACATGGTTGATGATCAGCAGGTAGTTTGAAAATTGAAGAATGTTTAATGCTAACATTTGATATTTCATATATATATATATATATATATCGGCCGTACTTTTCACCACCAATGATTTATTCATAGGATATCGAAGGTAGCAACCCGCCACAAACACAACGCCCTTGTTCCACACCTGCAGGTACCGCTAATACTCGCGTTACTAGAAGAAATTTGAGAACCCAAAACAAAGGAGGGACTTCGAATGTTGCTTTTACTACAACAAAAGAACTGACCGATAATTTGGCTAAGAAAAAAGCAGCATTATCCAATAGAAGGAATGCACAGGTACTTTTCTTTGTAACTCTGGTACTTTGAATGAATCTGAAAATTTACAAACATGTTAGTCTTCAGGCAAGATAATGTACATTATCCGAACGGTTAGTAGATATGATATATATCCTTTATCTAAAAAAATTGAGAAAATATGGATTCAAGTATTTGATATTCCTCTGTGGTTACTAGCAACTAGAAAATAAGTTAGGATATATTTTTTTGACCAAAACGAAGTTATGATATTGCTCTATATTTGTAATATTCCTTTGATTGATATCAAATTAAATAATCTGCCCAATGGGCTCATTTATAAACATAGTACTGATCTTTAGTTTAGTCCGGTTTTATGATGAGTAAAGTGAGATAACAGATAATGTACATGTGTCATCCATAGTAAAATCCATTCATTGTACATTATTGTGTTTGCCGAAATATTAAATTACAATTTTAGTGTAACTAATGCATGTCAATGATTCTTTCAGGAGGAAGCTCTAGTTTGAGGAGCAGCACGTGAATGGTGGGATGATGGTGAACATCAAGGCAACCTTTGCTGCAGCAGTAGACATAGGTCATATAATTTGTGTGCTGGCTACATTATATGTTATACCAATGGTTGTGTCCAAGTTTAGTTTGACATTGGGTGTTTTTCATTTATGGTTTGTATGAACAAATTATATTTTGGTTTTATGGATGTCGATGCTTCATTCATTATATATTGGTCGCTATACACAAATTATTATTGTATTCATGTGCGATTATTGATTTAACCTACCAAATAAAGCGTTGCAACACGAATCATTGTTATATTCATTTGGCGCTGCAATATATGATCGTGACAATAGAGATATTCCGCTATAGCAACCACCCAATTGTTTGTGGTAATAAAGGGAACATCTATAGCAACCGCATGATTTAGCATGGCAACAAATGGACTAGCTCTTGCAACTGGAACATTTGCGGTGGCAATAGAGGACTTCACCTATAGCAATGATTAAGATAGCGTGGCAATAAAGGGTCTATCTGTTGCAACGAATTTAGCTAGCGTGGCAATAGCATGGTCCACCTATTGCAACCATGTAGGGTAGTGTGGTAATAGTGGGTTGCTCTATCGCAACGCTATTTCGGTGTGGCAATAAGGCTGATTGCACCACCTATCTTGCGTTGCTATAGCGTCTTTTGCTACACATCAGGCATGTCGTAATAGGTATCTCTAGCAACACCTAGTTTGTTGCAATTGGTACTATTGCTACGCCCATAGTGGTTGTCATTCGTAATGTTACAACACCCAAAGTGTGTTGCAGAAGCATTGAAACTGTTGCAATAGAGGGGTTATGTATCACAACAAAAACGCAAACCGTGGCATTATGCTATTGCTACAAGAACAACTGCAACACCTTTTGACCAAAAAAAGCATAGGAATAATACTATTGCTACCATTTTTGGGCCTTTTACAACACTTTTTCACCATCACATTTGGTTGGAAACCTTGTAGTGAGGAGAACAAGTCTCTTGTAAAATCAATTGAGCACCTCAAGTTGAGTTCTCGCTCATTGTTGAAGAGGTTGGAATCCTCACAAGATTCAACAAGCTAAGGTTGTGGAAGGTGCCACAATATTGATATTGAGAAGATTGCCAAGCAAGATGCAAAAATTGAAGACCTCATTAACCAAGTGAAACAACTTGAGAAGAAGGCTCAAGTTGAAGCCACAAAAAAGATTGTAGGTGAGCCAAGATCCTCTCAATGCAAGAGAGGATTAGAGTTCCAAAAGAATGAGCCTAAGAAGAGCTACAAGAAAAGGATGAACTTTGTATCCGAGAACAAAGGAAAGAAAGTGGCGCAAGAAAAGACCATCAAACCAAAGAACGCTCCTCAAGTTAGCAAGAGCAACAAGAGCTCTACCATATCCTTTGATGATTTTGATGCAACTTATGTGCTAACCCGTAATTTTTATGGTAGAGTAGTTGCAAAGTTTGTTGGGCCACAAGATGCAAGGTGAAAGCCTTGTGTGTGGGTGCCCAAAATTCTTGTTACTAGTGTTAAGGGACCCAAACAAAATTGGGTGCCTAAAACATATGCTTGATTTCCTTTGTAGGAATACTCAACATGGGTGCTCGATAGCGGGTGCTCAAATCATGTGACCGGAGAGAGATCGATGTTCTCCATAATTGATCATGACAACTTACCAAGTGGAGGCATCTCATTTGAAAATGAGAACAAAGGAAAGGTAATTGGTCATGGACGGATTGATGTTACCCATGACCTTTCAATTGGTAATGCTTATCTTGTGAAAGGTCTAGGGTACAACTTGATGTCTGTGTCACAACTTCATGAAATGGTCTATAGTTGTCTCTTTGACCATGATGGTGTGATCGTCTTTAGGAAAAAGAATTTTTCAATAGCTTTCAAAGGGTATTTAGAGGACAAGATCTATCTTGTTGATTTACCTAGTTCGACTTTCTGTAATCGAAGCCGAGCTTTTTTGAGGGTTTAATCTAAATGCTTGTTTGGTTGCTAAAACCACCTTGGGTTGGCTATGTGTTGACTTTTGCTAAGCCATACTAATAAATCATCGCTGGCAAGGTGCCATAAATGCTTCATTAATATGTCCTAGAGCCAATTAGGTAAAATCCGCAAGCGCACGGAAAATATCGTTATAGCATTTCACCCGGAAGTATTCAGGGTATCGTATTTGTTTATCCCAAAGGAAGGCAATGAATAAGAAGGCATACTTATGCACATATTTATATTACGAATTGATAAGGATCGTCTAACCAAAGCAGGCAAGCAATGGATAATGACAAGGTAGTGTGATACACAGAAGATTCTATCTCAAATATAAATAAATAAATAAAGCCAAGTGGAGAAAGAACTAAGCTGAGATACTCCTATAGTACTTTCATATACAGTTGTATAGCCTATGTTCTATACACATACACGCTTATACTTAGGTTCAACAGTTATTAACATAACACTTCAGGCACGGACCTATCCCTACATCCACAGGCGACTTCCGCCAAGAGCCTACGCACTAGCCTAGCGTGGAGGAGTTCAATGGACGGACAGGGCTGTCACCACCTACCGCCTACCTCAGCTAACCGGTAGACTAATGAATAATTGATGCAAATCAATTATCCAAGTACCATACTTGCATAATCAAAGAGCACTCTACTCCTTCATGGTTATATTAACAAAGCAGAGCTATCAGAAAAATATGATCACCAAACCCATGTCATGTCATAACAATGAATCCTAAGCATAAAGACTATGTCATATAAATTAGACTATAGTGATGGTATATAACAAGCATGACAATAGTAGTATAATAAATATAAACTACTATCACACAAGTGGGCTATAATATCACATATATGGATCACAATATCAAACAAGCAACTCATGACCCACACACAACTATATGAAAAGATGACATTTATTAAATAGAGCAAAGTCTTACAAAAGGAAAATGATACAAGAGCCATACCAATTTCTCTAAGAGAAGACTTGAAGAACTAGAGAGGTCTAGACTCAGCCTAACTCCACTAAGACTTGAGAACAACTACGTAGCAAGAGAAGGAATTCTTCTTGTGGTGTGTGTGTGAGTGTAAAGCCACACTCTCCTATTTATAGCCTCTATAGGTCGGCAAAGGGGAGTAACCGCCAAGAATATCCCTGCCCATCGCCTTCAGGGATCAACTAGGAGCCTCCACGTGCAAGCCCAGGAGGAAAGGCCGCATGCCTGGGTCGACCGACCTGTGGCTGGGTCCTCCTGGGTTGTGCTTCCTTAGGGTGGCTGCTAGGTGGGTCCTCATCCCAGATGTCGGGGAAGTTTTGTGTGTTTCTTTGGTGTGGTACTAAAAATGGGCCCTTCAATTCATGGGATGTCCAGTTGGTGCTCTCTCATTGGTCGAAAGTGTGTTTCTTTGCCTTTTGGGTGTGTTTCCTTCATATTTCCTCCTGCATGCAAATAATTCCCAAGTACAAGTGGAACTACATTATTGTAAACAAATATGCGTGTATGAAATGCCAAGTTCTCCTTTATTTGAGCATAATTGACGGATGAAAATGGTACTTAACAGCCGTCAACACAATGGCATCGTCGGCTAGCTCATGTTAGGATGAGGAATCTTTCCAAACTTCTAAAAGGAGGTTATGTTGTCGGACTAAAGGATGTTTCTTTTGAGAAGGACAAAATATGTAGCGCATGTCAAGCCAAAAAGCAAGTTGGAGCCTCACATCCATCCAAGACCATGATGACAACGACAGGACCATTGGAGATGCTACACATGGACCTATTTGGAAAGGTCACCTACATAAGCATTAGTGGTAACAAATATGGCCTTTTAATTGTTGATGATTATTCTCGTTTAACTTGGGTATTTTTTTTTGAAGGACAAAAGTGAAATATAAGGAATCCTAAGGAGATTTTTAAGGAGAGCACAAAATGAATATCTTGATGAAGAAAGCATCAAGAATAATTTTTCAGCTCCATACACTCCACAACAAAATTATGTAGCCGAAAGAAAGAATCGCAAACTCATAGAGATGGCAAGAACAATGCTTGATGAGTACAAGACACCGGACACCTTTTGGGCCGAAGCCATCAACACCGCATGCCACAAAACAAATATATTATATCTTCACAAGATTTTGAAGAAGACACCATATGAGCTTCTCACCGGTAACCTTCTAAATGTTTCCTATTTTTGGGTCTTTGGGAGCAAGTGCTTTATTCTTAACAAGAAACCCAAATCTTCTAAATTTGCTCCCAAAGAAGGTTTTCTACTTGGTATGGAACCAATGTCTATGCATATCATGTCTTTAACAAAGACACCAGAGTTGTTAAAATAAGCCGTGATGTGCAATTTGATAAATCTAATGGCTCTCAAATAGAGCAAGTGAATCCAAGTGATGTAGGTGATGAAGCTCCTTGTGATGCAATAAGAAATTTGGCCATTGGTGAAGGAAGACCAGAAGAGCCAAACTCAAATCAAGATGAACCATCTTCTTCAAGTCAAGATAACTCTTCTCCACAAGATCCACAAAATGAACAAGATCAAGGAAATGGCCAAGTTCATGGTGACGATCATGTTCAAGGCAATGACCAAGACCAAGCTCAAGATGGTGGAGGAAAAGATACTCAAGATGACAACAATCAAGAAGAACAAGAAAATGCATCTAGACCAACACACCCACGAGTTCAACAAAGCATTCAAAAGGATCACCCCATTGATAACATTCTTGGTGATATTCAAAAGGGGGTAACTACTCGATCTGAATGACTACATTTTTGTCATCATTACTCGTTTGTTTCCTCTATGGAACCTCATAGGGTGGAGAAAGCACTACAAGACTCAGATTGGGGGGTGGCCATGCAAGAAGAGTTGCACAACTTTGAAAGAAACAAGGTGTGGACATTGGTGGAAAGAACCAAGCAAAATGTTGTAGGTACACAATGGGTGTTTCGTAATAAGCAAGATGAGTATGGTGTGGTTGTGAGAAACAAAGCAAGACTTGATGCAAAAGGCTACTCTCAAGTTGAAGGTTTGGACTTTGGTGAAACTTATGCACCCGTAGCTAGTCTTGAAGCAATTTAAATTTTACTTGCCTATGCTACTCACCATGGTTTTAAGCTTTTTCAAATGGACGTGAAAAGTGCGTTTCTAAATGGTCCTATTCAAGAGGAGGTGTATGTACAACAATCTTTGGGGTTTGAAGATCCAAAGAAACCAAATCATGTCTACAAGCTTAACAAAGCTCTCTACAGCCTCAAGCAAGCAAGCTCCTAGAGATTGGTATGAACACCTCAAGGGATACTTGATCAACAAATTCTTCACAATTGGCAAGGCCGATCCTACTCTCTTCACAAGAAAAGTTGATAATAATATATTTGTGTGTCAAATATATGTCGATGACATTATATTTGGTTCTACTAATCAATCTTTTTGTGATGAGTTTGCCAAGATTATGATTAGGAAATTTGAGATGTCTATGATGGGGGAGTTGAAGTTCTTTCTAGGTTTTCAAGTCAAGCAACTTGAAGAAGAAACATTCACAAGTCAAACCAAGTACACTCAAGATATAATCAAGAAGTTTGACATGGACAAGGAAAAGCCCAACAAGACTCCCATGAAGACAAATGGACACCTCGGACTAGATGTAAATGGTAAGCCCATGGATCAAAAGGTATATCGTCCATGATTGCGTATTGTTGGCACTTCCCAAGTGCCCCTTTTATATGTGAATATTAGCCCAATTAAAACATAATTGATACTAATTTAGGCCATTTACCTGTGATATTGTCTATATATTTGTATATGCGTTGTTTTGGAGCTTTATTGTAGAAACAGGTAAAATTGGTGATTAATGCGATGATCGAAAGGACAGGAGTCCAGAACCAACGAAAAGCACTGAAGAAGCCCAGTGCGCCGATCGGCGCAGTCCATGAGCTGATCGGCGCAAGGGTGTTTTGGCCCACAGAAGTGACCGAGGCCCATTCCACATGTTTATGGAAGTTTATCTGCGCAAGACACTTGAAGATATTTGTCTAAAAGATTTATGGAACTTCAAGAAGATTTATGGAACTTCAAGATCTCAACGTGCAGTACAAGACTTTATCTCGAAGGAAAAGGCCCACATGGCCGCTGTGGAAGACAGAAGAACCAACTCGGGGAAGAAATCAGAGAAGACATGGCTTGCGCCGATCGGCGCAACCGCCTTATATGCTAGAAACTGAGTCCTTTACGAGTACAACCCCTATAAATACTTGTAAACCCTCGCCGCAAAGAGAGGAGGCGACAGAGGGACACCAGATCCGTGAGTTAGAGCCATCGGGGCTTGCCCCGCTAGAATAGATCTCTAGTTGAGTTTCAAGAACCATTGGAGTCAAGAGTTGATCCGTCAAGGTAGGCTATCTCGACGAGGATGAATCTTACTCTATGTATCTCAAGGATGATTGAATATGTTGATGATGGTTTTGGTGATTTTTCTATCTTGATTCTATAATCATGCATGTGCTGGTTCCAATTTCTTAGTTCTAGGCTAAGTAAGTAGATATTATCTTAATCATGGTGATTAGGATAGTATTCGGATATTGTATTAATTATGGTTGCTTGATGATGCTAGTAATGTGGTTTAGGGGTGACAGCACTAAGCCTGTGCAGCACTATTGGATAGTTGAGTAGGGTAAGATACTCGCGCGATTAAGGGTTTCCTCTCAGCAGCGATAAATCGGGAGCCCCTCGAAAGCAGGGTGGTCTTACTCATTATAGGTTTTCATTGATCTATGTAATTACCCATTATGATGCTATTCAATTAGACTTTCTGGTTATGATCTCACTAATAGATATCTAGCTACTCACTTAACAGCGTAGGTTTACAAGATCTGGCATACTTTGGCTTAGATTCACCAGTGTGCCGATCGGCTCAACTCCTGCGTCGATCGGCGCAACAACTTTGTCTTAGTTTCACCAGTGTGTCGATCGGCTCGACTCCTGCGCCGATCGGCACAACGACAGATTCACTGTCTGGCGCACCCTTGCGCTAGCCAGTCTCCCCCTCATGCAACCTGACCTTCACAGTAGCCTTGACTAGATCTTTTACGGTTAACTTTGTTTAATAAATCCCTAAGGTTCCAGTGGATTCGATAAACCTTGGAATACTCAATTCAAGGGAAAAAGTGCTACAATCGTACACCGTCCTCTTATGGTATATAAGTGGGTGCGTAGATACGACCAACATGTATCTAGGCCCGCTATCATGCTTAGTGTGTGCATGTGTGCAAGGTTCCAAGCGACTCCGAAGGAATGTCACTTAGTGGCTGTCAAAAGAATCTTGAGTTAATTAGTTCACACGCCAAACCTAGGATTGTGGTATCCAAAGGGTTCCAAGTTCAAGTTAGTCGATTATTCTGATGCCGACTACGCCGGATGTAAAGTGGATAGGAAGAGTACCTCCGGGACTTGCCAATTCTTGGTTAGGTCCCTTGTGTCATGGTCATCCAAGAAACAAAATTCCGTTTCCTTATCCACAGTCGAAGCGTAGTATGTTGCAGCCGGAAGTTGTTGTGCTCAGCTACTTTGGATGCAACAAACTCTAAAGGACTTTGGGTACACTATGACCAGTTCCCCTCCTATGTGACAATGAGAGTGCCATCATGATTTCATATAACCCCATTGATCATAATAGGACTAAGCATATAGATATCCAACACCACTTCTTGAGATATCATTGAATAAAGGGGGATATTGAGATTAGCTATGTTAGAATCGATAAACAATTAGCCGATATTTTTACCAATCCCCTAGATGAGAAAAGATTTTGTGAGCTTAGGAGTGAGCTGAACATTCTCGATTCATCCAATGTGGAGTAGAGACCTTGTACTTTGTTTGTGGTGATTGTTTTTGGCTAAGTTCTTCAAAATCAAATGGGTTTGAAAAATTTATACTTGTCTTTGATTGCAAAATCCTTTGGAGTTGATCAATAGATCATAATGTTAACACTTGTGAATATTGTTTTGATTGGTTGATTGCCACTATTCACAAGTTGAAACATGTCCTTAAATCCTTTTATATTTAGTGCTTGTCCAAAAGTTTGAAGTGCTGAAAGCCTCCATCTATTCCAGACAGAGAACTACGGAACTTCTGTCACCCAATGATGGAACTTCCATTATTCTCAAGTCCTTTTGTCTGCCCCAACCCGAGAGCGACGGAACTTCCTTCAACCAATGACGGAACTTCTGTCACTCCTAGGTTAAAGAGCCCGACGGCCTCTTCTTCTCTAAGTCAACCATTCACTTCTTCTAGTCCTCTCTCTCTCCTCTCCTCAAACCCTAGGAGGTGATTTGCAGCGATTTGAAGATTCCACTGGTTATTTCCATCAAGTTTGAGGGGATTCCACTTCCTCTTCACGGAAGTTTTGGGATCTCCATTGATTTCTTCCTCCTTTTTGCCCTAGGTATAAGTTTTGGCTTAGAATTCCCATTTTAGGTCAATAGCTTGAAATGTCTTTTGCTTCTCTAGGATAGCTAGGCTTTGTTGTACCTAGTTTATCATCTCCTAAAGGCATTCACGTTGTTGTGGTTGGATTTAGATGTTCCGTCAATTTTGGTGCAAACTGCAAGTGGCGGAAGTTCCGCCAGAATTTCCGTCATGACGAAACTTCTATGATTTCTCATGGAACTTCCATCGCCTGCAGTTCAGTGCACTAAGGTTGATTGCTTCTCAAATTCCCTTGTGGCTCATACCTAATTTTTGATCTCTCTCATTTCAATTGGCAGTAGAAGATGGTCAGAATCAAGTATGCATCCAATGCGCCTGCGGAGTCAAGCGATGATGATCAATCAAACTCCTCCTCTCCTAGTGAAGAGTTAGTGCCTGCTTCTAAGAGAAGGAAAGTTGTGGCTTCAAGGAAGAAAGCAGGAGGCACTAGTCGGGATGCTCAGACAGTGCATGTTGGGCAAGGAGGGTCTCTACCCCCTAGGAGAGGTCAAGATAAGGGCAAAAGGACCGCTAAACAAAAGAGTTCTTGATCTCGCCAAGGAGCAAGAAGTGATCCGGTGGATATTGTGAAGGACCTTCCAGCCCGTGCTCCTATCCCTCACGCGGGCTATATCTACAAGGATTTACAAGAAGGACCTCGACGCTCTCATTGAAGCGACTGACTATCGATTTTACACATAGTTCCAACAAGATTATTATATGCCCATGATCTTTTAGATGAACCGAAAAAATAGATTGGCAACCCACCAATGGATTGATTGGGCTTATATGGAGTCAAAAGGCAATCAGGTCTTCAAGGATATCATCCAATTGTGCAAAGATAGAAGTGTCTTTGACCTCATGCGTTTCAACTATGACTGGAATGAGGAGATTATATGCCAGTTCTACTCCACTCTCTATCTTGTGCCAAGGGGCACTCTTTACTAGAGGACACAAGGTGTGGAGTATTCTATCACTCCAACTCACTTTGCAAGCTATCTGTTGACTTTTGCTAAGACATACTAATAAATCATCGCTGGCAAGGTGCCATAAATGCTTCATTAATATGTCCTAGAGCAAATTAGGTAAAATCCACAAGCGCACGGAAAATACCGTTGTAGCATTTCACCCGGAAGTATTCAGGGTATCGTATTTGTTTATCCCAAAGGAAGGCAATGAATAAGAAGGCTTACTTATGCACAAATTTACATTGCGAATTGATAAGGATCATCTAACTAAGGCAGGCAAACAATGGATAATAACGAGGTAGTGTGACACACAGAAGATTCTATCTCAAATATAAATAAATAAATAAATAAAGCCAAGTGGAGAAAGAACTAAGCTGAGCTACTCCTACAGTACTTTCATATACAGTTGTATAGCCTAAGTTCTATACACATACACGCTTATACTCAGGTTCAACAGTTATTAACATAACACTTCAGGCACGGACCTACCCCTCCATCCACAGGCGACTTCCGCCAAGAGCCTACGCACTAGCCTAGCGTGGAGGAGTTCAAAGGACGGACAGGGCTGTCACCACCTGCCGCCTACCTCAGCTAACCGGTAGACTAACGAATAATTGATGCAAATCAATTATCCAAGTACCATACTTGCATAATCAAAGAGCACTCTACTCCTCCATGGTTATATTAACGAAGCAGAGCTATCATATAAATATGATCACCAAACCCATGTCATGTCATAACAATGAATCCTAAGCATAAAGACTATGTCATATAAATGAGACTATAGTGACAGTATATATCAAGAATGACAATAGTAGTATAATAAATATAAACTACTATCACACAAGTGGGCTATACCATCACATATATGGATCACAATATCAAACAAGAAACTCATGACCCAAATACAACTATATGAAAAGATGACATTTATTAAATAGAGCAAAGTCTTACAAAAGGGAAATGATACAAGAGCCATACCAATTTCTCCAAGAGAAGACTTGAAGAACTAGAGAGCTCTAGACTCAGCCTAACTCCACTACGACTTGAGAACAACTAAGTAACAAGAGAAGGAATTCTTCTTGTGGTGTGTGTGTGTGTGTGTAAAGCCACACCCTCCTATTTATAGCCTCTATAGGTCGGCAAAGGGGAGTAATCACCAAGAATATCCCTGCCCACTGTCGCAACCCTATACCGAAGTATAGAGTGTGCCGTACAGGATCGCCTCGGGAGATGGTTAACGAAGTAACCATACATAGCGTTCACACAGGACATCCATCATTTACAGAGATACATCATTAAGTGTATAATATTACAAGTTCAGGAGTCATAGCGGAAGCAAATTTAGTTACATTATCATACATAGGTTCTTGGTCCATATTACATAATTAAGCGGAGGCGGGAGATACGACAAACACTACGCAGAACCTAAGTAAGCCATGCCGGCCCTAGGGCAATGGCTCACTCATCTTGATTAGGGGAGCCGGGGACCCATTCAATGGTCCAGTTCTGGGGCTCCTCACCTTCCCACACAATTTTGTTACAGCAGTCACAATACGTTGTTTGAGGCAAACCTGAAAAACCACATAATTGCAAAGCCTGAGTATCTAGCATACTCCGCAAGACTTACCCGTCCAAAAGGTTTACTAAAATCGACTCCTAGTATGCAGGGGGGCCGACCGGGTTTATTTGATATTTGCATAAAAGCACCTATTAATGCTATGCTACGAGGCCTATTCCTTAACTAAGATTTTTGCTTGCTTGTTGCAGAAGAGGGACTGTAGTCGAACTTAGCTAGCTACTAAGACTTGTACAATTATAAGGAGCAATACAACATAGCAATAGGTATCCATAGAGTAAATAAATTTCAGCATCATAAACAATCTTCTCTACTTAAAATATCATTGCCACTGCCTACCGTTGACTCCACTAATTTAAGCCTAGCAGTTGCTAACGAAAGGCTTACCGGCGTAACTACGTATAGGTCGCAGTTCGTTTATGCAAGTGGGTTTCCATCCAAGCCCTATACCTAATGCACAATACAACATCCCTCTATGGTGACAAATAAAAAGGACTCGTAAATCAGTAGGTGTGCACCGGGGCTTGCCTTGGGAGTGATCGTAGTTAAAGTTCTCGGCGGGGTTTGGCTCAACTTCGGGCTCCTCAGGGTTGCTTGCCACGTCCTTGCTCCCAGTCTCGCTCCCTAGTCAATGCAGTGCAATGCACGGTCAGGAGTTGGACGATGATGCATGACACTTCCTCAATAAATAGGATTTGACGGAATGATGCTCATGCATGAGATGACATGTTTGTACCACACTCTGGCAATTATTAACTTTCAGGGGACAAACTTCTAATTAGGGGAAGTGGGGGGGGCATGGTAATAAATGAGCATATCACCTATATCCAATTACAAGTATACCATTGGTGTGAATTAATTAACAGGGCATTTTTCCCTCGGTATGCCGAGGCCTACCTAGCAAACGTGCAAAGCTTCTTGACTTCCCACTTACCCCGGGTGCATTCCCCAATTAAACTGCCTATGCAAGAGAACGTAAAAATTTTATCTTGCAAGGTTAATTGCGACCTCCTAGAATTTGACATGCTCACTTTTAATTATAGCCCTAACTAATCTAGATATATAAACTAATTGTGAATCATTAGTATGCAAAAGAAAATCATAACTTTACTGTAAGTCAAGGTTAACATGTTGCATGGGTTGTCCCAAGGATGGATTTACCACTAATAATAACCATATGCATATATTAGGCAACAATTATGTTGAATTTGTTAAGCTATTTATGAATGAGTAACTTTAACAGCCAAAAGCATACTGATGGTGCCCAAAATTTTTCATGGAGATTTTATACTTATGTAGAAATGCCCAAAGAGTAGGAATACAAAATTTCAGAATTAAAATCCCACCCAAGCATTTATAGAAATTCATTTACTAAAAACGGGGATTTTGCAATAACACTAAAATTTGCATAAAAGATGGAAATGTGCTTTAGCAGAACGTTTAGGAATGACATGAAGTGCTTACTGACCAAATCCCATGATTTTATCAGTTATAGATTTTGAATTATGAATTTAATACTCTTAGCAAGGTTCTAACTTTGGTGATTTAATTTTACTAACCTACTGCATAACCCTGGCTCTCATCTTGTTTTTCTGGTAGAGGAAGATTTTTGGAATCCAACAAAATAGGTTTCATGCTCATTGGGCTTTTATTTTTCGAGTTATGAATTTTTGAAGTTTTTCGCAAAGTTGGGGGTAAATTACAGAACTGCCATCCGGCGATTTCAAATCCTCGCGGGCGCGCGCGCGCGCGGTGGCCGGCGCCGGCGAGCTCGGCCAGCGGCCAAATCGGCAGCACGGCTCAGCCAACACCGTGTGCCCACGTGCTCAGCACCTCACGGCGACCTCGTGGGTCCGGTGGGTACCCCGCGGGAAGCGCCGGAGACGGCCGGCCACGAGCGGCGAAGTAGAGGCGGGGTACGGCGGCGTTGCGTGGCGAGCACGGCGAGCGAGAGGGGTCGGGGAGTGGAGGGAGAGCATCACCTCGATGTGGAGATTGACGGCGTGGAGGAGCTAGGCGACGGGGAGGGCCGGAAGGGGGGTCTCGTCAGCGGGGTGGGGAGAAACCCGACGGCGGCGGCTCCTTTCCTTGTCGATTCCGGCGAGGGCTCTGCGGCAACGGGGGAACGGGTCAGGGGCCTGCTGGGGAAGACCCTTGCGCAACAATTTGAGGAAAGAGGAGGGGACGGAGAGCTACCTAGGCGGAGCTTGACGCGATGGTGGCCATGGCGGGGAAAAGCAGGGGCGACGCCCGATCCTGGCGGAAGAGGAAGAAGGGGGCGAGGGCAGGGACGTCTGGTCTCACCGGAGGCTTGGGGATCGCGTGGCGCGCGTGCGAGAGCAGAGAGGAGAGGAGGAGAGTGGAGGCTCTCGACGGCAGCGGTCTTAAGTACCGCGCGGCGGTGCGAGGGTAGAAGGAGCGAGGAGGTGAGCTGGCCGCCGAGGGTTGGCTCGTCGGCGGAGCTTCAATGCGGCCGGTGGCTCAGCGACGGCAGGCGGAGCAGTGGCCGGGATGGGCAAGAGAGAAGAAAGGTGCGCGGTGGCCGGCGGAAGAGGACGGCGGTGTCGATCGGTGAGTGCACCAGAGAAGAAAATGGTTGACCCCCCCCCCCCTTGACTAGAACAGTGTTCGGCAAATTGCTAAATTCTCCAATTATGATGCTTCAAATCCTTAGCAAATTTTTTTGTAGGTTCAGCAAATCCTACTGGCCAACTTTTGTTTTGGGGTTACGTCGAAATTCCTTCTGGAAAATTAACTAAAATTCTTGGAACAGGTGCTGTTCTCTGCACTTAGGGAATTTTTAGGGGGATTAAACCTTTACCGAAAATTCCAGTAAATTCCCCAAAATTCTTTCTTGCCATGCCCCACTGGAATATGCAAAAATATGGGCATACTTCCATTGAGTTTTGCAAAGTTTTTGAAAAGCTACTACTTGGCCAATTAGTGGAATTTCTATTTAAGTAAATTCACCTTTTCCTTTGGCACTTTAATTATTTTGAAATTTTGAATTAATCAGAAAATTAACATTGTTTTAGCTTAATCAACATTTTGTGACTTGGGATGTCACAGCACTCCCCCTTAAACGAAATCTCGCCCCGAGATTTGTTACTGGTTGAACACAAGAGAGAGAGAGCGCGGGTGTTTACCGGATTTGCGAGGTCAGGAACTCAGGGAAGTTGGTTTTCAGAAACTCCTCTTGCTCCCAGGTGGCTTCATCCTCGGTATGGTTGCTCCATTGCACCTTGTAGAAGGTGGTGGTGCGATGGCGTGTTATCCGGTCCTTTTGATCAATGATTCGGACGGGGTATTCGGGGTAGGAGAGGTCTTCTTCCAATTGTTCGGTGTCAGCAATGACCACGTCGACCGGAGGCTTCAAACACTTCTTTAGTTGGGATACATGGAAAACATTGTGCACCCGCTCAAGAGTTTCCGGTAGTTGCAATCGATAAGCAACGGCGCTATGCTTTTCTATGATCGAAAAGGGCCCGATGTAGCGGGGTGCTAATTTGCCCTTGATTCCAAAGCGAGATACGCCTTTATTGGGAGAGACTCGTAGATAGACATGATCTCCCTTCTCGAACTCCAATGGGCGTCTCCTTTTGTTGGCATAGCTTATTTGACAGGATTGTGCTGCCTTCATGTTAGCTTGAATTTGCCGCACCTTTTCTTCGGCTTGTATGACGAGGTCGGGACCAAAATTAGTTCTTTCCCCTGATTCGGACCAATTCAGCGGCGTTCGGCATGAGTGGCCGTACAAGGCCTCAAACGGTGACATTCCCGAACTCTCCTGATAGCTATTGTTGTAAGAGAATTCGGCGAACGGAAGGCAATCTTCCCAATTCTCCCGATTGTCCAGAACACAGGCTCTCAGTACGTCCTCCAGATACTGATTCAGCCTCTCGGTTTGACCATCGGTTTGCGGGTGATAAGCAGAACTTCGGATAAGGGTGGTGCCAAGACAAGAATGCAGCTGCTCCCAAAAACGAGCAATAAACTGGGGACCTCGATCAGAGATAATAGTCTTGGGCACACCGTGCAAACATAGGATTCTTGCGATGTAGAGTTCGGCATACTTCTTGGTAGGGTAGGTTGTATGGACGGGAATAAAATGAGCGGATTTGGTCAATCTATCCACGATAACCCATATGGAATCATGTTTCCTGGGGGTGAGGGGTAACCCAACAATAAAATCCATAGCAATATCCTCCCATTTCCAAGCGGGGATTTTTAATGGGTGTAAAAGACCGGCTTTCCTCAGATGGTCGGCCTTCACACGCTGGCACGTATCGCATTCGGAAACATAACAAGCGACTTCCCTTTTCATGCGCGTCCACCAAAACTTTTCCCTTAACCCACGGTACATCTTGTTGCTGCCGGGGTGTATGGAGTATTTGGACAAGTGAGCCTCATCCATAATTTTCTTCCTTAACTCCTCCTTCTTTGGGACAACCAGGCGATTGTTGAACCATAGCACTCCATTTTCGTCCTGTCAGGAACATGTAGCTTTCTCTTTGAGTATCTTTTGTCGAATGCGTTCCATCCCCTCGTCTTCCTTCTGGGCCTCGGCAATTTCTTCGCGATGGGTAGGAACGAGAGCTAGGTTATACAAGGATCCAAATGGAATGATACGAAGACTTGGTTCGCTTGGATCTGAATTTGGGCAAACTCCCATGGAACAAACAACTGCGTGATTGCATTGGTCCCGATGACTTAGGGCGTCGGCAACCACGTTGGCCTTCCCGGGGTGATAATGAATCTCCAATTCATAATCCTTGATTAATTCTAACCATCTCCATTGCCTCATATTCAGTTCTTGCTGCGTAAATATATACTTGAGACTTTTGTGGTCGGTGTAGAGGTTGACAAGGTTACCAAGCAGGTAATGGCGCCAGATCTTTAAGGCCAGGACTACAGATGCCAATTCTAAATCGTGAGTGGGATAGTTTTGCTCATGCTTTCGGAGCTGTCGACAGGCATAGGCAATGACACGGCCTTCTTGCATAAGCACACAACCCAATCCAGTGCCGGAGGCATCACAGTAAACGTCGAACGGGTTGGTAATATCAGGTTGAGCCAAAACCGGGGCAGTTGTCAAGTGCTTCTTGAGTGATTGAAAGGCTTCTTCACAGGCGCTGCTCCACTTAAACTTAGCATCCTTTTCCAGTAACTTGGTCATCGGCTTGGCAATGCTTGAGAAGTTGGGAATAAATTTCCGGTAATATCCAGCAAGGCCAAGGAAGCTGCGAATTTGCCTGACCGATTTCGGAGCTTTCCAATTCAGCACATCTTCTACCTTGGTAGGATCAACGGCTTCCCCTTCCGCGGAGATGATATGACCCAAGAATGGAACTTGCTTTAGCCAAAATTCACACTTGCTAAATTTGGCGTAAAGCTAGTGATCTCGGAGTCGTTGCAGAACAATGCGGAGGTGTTCGACGTGTTCTTCCTCGGATTTGGAGTAGATAAGGATGTCGTCGATGAACACGACCACGAACTTATCCAACTCTGGCATGAACATGGAATTCATCAAATACATGAAATGGGCTGGAGCATTGGTGAGCAAAAGACATGACGAGATATTCGAAGAGGCCATATCGTGTGGAGAAGGCAGTTTTTGGAATGTCTTCGGCTCGGATCTTTATTTGGTGGTAACCGGATCGGAGGTCAATCTTGGAGAAAACTTTAGCACCAATAAGTTGATCAAATAGAATATCAATTCGAGGTAAAGGGTACTTGTTCTTAATGGTTACAACATTCAGGGGCCTATAGTCGACACATAGACGTAGGGTCTTGTCTTTCTTCTTCACAAAGAGGGCGGGACATCCCCAGGGAGATGAACTCGGTCAGATGTAGCCCTTGTCCATAAGCTCTTGTAATTGCTCCTTTAATTCTGCTAGCTCATTAGGGGCCATTTTGTACGGCCTACGAGAGATAGGCGCCGTACCGGGTAGGAGTTCAATCTTAAACTCGACGTCTCTGTCCGGAGGCATTCCTGGTAACTCATCTGGGAACACGTCGGGGAAGTCTCGTACCACTGGAATATCCTCCAGCTTTTTCCCTTCAGCATGACACACCTGAGGAGTGGACAATCTGGGACTTGGCAATCGGAGAATAGATGGACCATAGAGAGGTGAGTTCAAGTGGACTTCCCGGGATTCAATGTGTAAGATGGCTCTATGTTTAGTCATCCACCTCATACCAAGAATTATGTCAATACCCTGACCATCTAAGATGATTAACGAAGCGGGGTACATGTTGCCTGCTAACTTAAGTGGCACTTTTCTCAACTCCAGGTGAGTCCTTATTTTCCCACCGGGGGATGTGATGATGTACGGAGTTCCCGTAGTGGTGGGAGTGATTTTCAGATGATTCACACATGCCTGACTAATAAAATCATGCGTTGCTCCGGAATCAAAAAGAACCATAGTAGCGTGTTGGTTGATCGAGAACGTACCCGCGAGAACGGGCTCTCCAACTTGAATCTCTTTGACCGTGGTATAATTGACTCGGCCATTCTTGTGGGTAAGGGCAGAAGACTGGGGACGACTCCCATTGTTGCCGTGGTTGTTACCACTGCTGGGGTGGTTGTTGCTGTTCCCGGAGGGGTTGGAGTTGTTGTTGTTTCCCTGGTTGCGCTTCGGAAAGCGGCACTCCTTGGCAAAGTGACCGGTTCGGCTACAGTTGTAGCATGACTGCGGGGAGTTGTGCTTCACAACTTGATTAGTCTGCTGCGGAGGGCGGGGACCAGCGGAGGGCTGCAGGTTGCCTCCATGGGAATGGAAGTGCTGCTGCGAGTAGGTCGGACGAGGTCCTCCTTCTGACGGTACCGCAGCTCGGAACTTCTGTCCCGTCGGGGAGGTGATTGCCAGCCTGTACTTGGGCAGTGCGGGGCCGGATGAACTTCCCATAGCATGCTTCCTCTTCTTGTCCTCCTGGTTAGCACGGATGGCATCTTCTTGCACAATGGCGGCACTCATTAGGTCGTTGAATGTTCCTGCGGTAACTTGTGCCAGACGGTCTTGCAGCTTCAGGGTAAGGCCCGAACGGAAACAGTCCTTCTTCTTCTCGTCCGTGTCGACATGATACGAAGCATACTGAGCCAAGTAGTTGAACTTTCGTGCGTACTCTTGCACAGTTCCCGCGCCTTGCTTCAGGTTGAGAAATTCTTGCAGCTTGCGCTTCATAAGACCGGCCGGAATATGGTGTGCACGAAAGGCGGTGCAGAATTCCGGCCACGTGACTTGGTGGCCAGGGGCAAGAGCAGTGGTGTAGCTTGCCCACCAAGCAGTTGCGGAACCGCGGAGTTGCTGCGCTGCGAAGAGGGGCTTCTGGTGGTCGGTGCAGTGGAGCAGAGCAAACTTCGACTCTAGAGTGCGAATGAAATTATCCGCTTCCAGCGGATCACCAGCTTCGCCGAATGTGGGCGGATGAGTTGCCCAAAAGTCGCTGTAGGACGATTCGCGGGGCTACGGCGGTGGTGGTCCAGGAGCTCCTTGGCGATTCATGTTCTCCATGAACATGCGGAACATCTCGTTCTGATTGTGGATGAGCTGCTCCATCGGCGTCATGGGCGGAGCATTGGGTGGCGGCTGGTTTCTACCCGCGTTGGAGGCACTGGGAGCATCACCGAGGTTCTCTCCACCACGGCGAGTTTGCACCATCTGTCACAGGAGTAAAGCATGTTAGCCCGATCATCGCCTGAGACATTATGGTAATAAGCCTATAATACAGTGACAACAATAACATTTTTAACTGCTCATAACGGATCTGTTGACAGTGCACGGTGCAGATTACGGGTGGTAACTTGGATTCCACTGGTTTCAACACCATAGGCAACATACTTATGATCAAACCATGGGTACATGCGACACGTCTTCCAATACATGGAAATCCTTAGGTTACATCACTACATCGTGATAGCACGTGGTCTGGAAGAGCTTCGGTTACAACTCCACCTAGCACTACTAGCACTATCCACATACGAGCACAAAGTTTCACGAGCTTCCACCCTACACAACCTACTACGCCTCAGTCACTCGGCGTGGCTGCTACCATCGGACTCCCATTCCATGTCGCCCGGTCCAGGGGGTGCCTCGTAGTCAACATCGGAGTCATCGCCCTCACTCAAGTCGGCGTCGTCTGGGGGAATCACCGCGAGTGGCACAGGTGGCTGGGCATTAAGAACCGCGTTCAGCTGGGCATTAGCAACTTGGAGATGCCCAATAAGTTGTTCTTGTTGTGCGATGATGACGTGAGCGTCGTTGAGGTTCCCTTCCATGACATCCCTTGCATCTTGGGCTTCTTCGCGTTGAGCTTGGAGCTCGCTTCGCTCCTCCAAGAGGGCGTCAACCTGACCATGAAGGGAGTAGATCTCCTCTTGGGCTGCAGTGAGTTGGGCATTATGCTGGTTCAGTTGCTCCTGCAACTGCTCGCTAGCATCGCCCTCGATGAGGAGTTGAGCGTCATGGAGCTGCTCGAACAGGTCAGCCCGCTCCAACTCGCTAGTGTGCAGTTTGTCCCTGAGAACCGCGATCTTCGCGTCGCGAGTGGCGAGCTGGGCGTCTCGCGCGGCAAGTGCGGGCTGCAGCGCCTCACGCTCTCATTCCAACTCGAGAACGCGTGTGGAAAGGGGCTCGGAGTTCTTCGGGAGCTTGTCGTCCACCATCTGTCGGAATAAGTTTTGCAAGGATGAGTCAAAACTTAATATCGCTCTAAGCATACATGCCCAAAGTAGCATAAGGATTGACGGATAAGGGAAAAAGACGTAAGGTGCCCAACCCGTTGGACGGAGAACGATGCAGTTCTACAAGTGGCAGGGTAACTTGTAGGGATGAGCGGAACTACGTCGTTTCCGGACAATTTATCCTCGGGACCCTTTTATGATAACTGTAGAGGAGTTCATTATCTTTCCAACGCATGCTCCCCCATTTTTAACCGGTAAGATCTCTGAGAGTTATGATCATCCAAAACAGAGGACAACAATGAGACAACTGCTGCACTTCCAGAAAAGCTCGCTGTTTTTGCAAAATTCGACCCATTTACAGATTTTTCTGAGACAAACCCACTATATCAAACTTGTAGGGAAAAACATCAGCTTTCCAACGAGTACTCATTCGCCTTCGTCGGATTAAAATTGGGGAAGTTACGTTCATTTTAGTGGAACTGACTTTTCTGGCGGGGTTTGATTTCTTCTCAGTTAAGTTCAACTTTCGTTTTGAGCGCCAAAGGGATTCGAATTTGCCCGGGGTCCGATTATTTCCCATGTTTGTGATACTTATGACTTTTTACAGGATTCGGTAAAGAGAAATGCATGTAGTGGGCGTGAATGCCAAATGCTCAATATGCCGATTTCCTACGTCCTCACAAAGGAAACTTTGACTGAATATATAGATCGATCCATCCGATGGCACGCACACTTCTCACACGTTTCTAAGCGAACTACCCATGGTTAGTATACCTGCAATAGATCCATTTCAGAAACAATACATCAAATCCAAAAGAAACAAGCCAAAACAACAATGACAATTATGCCCAGGTATTTGCCCACCCGAAAGGCAGCCGATATTTGAGCGCAATCGGTCCGCGCATCAAACAAAGTCCAGGTCTTTGCCCACCCGGGAGGCATTCGGTGTTTATTGCGCAACCGATCCACGCACAGGCACATATCTTCGGGGAAGAATCCGCAGAGGCGAGTAAATTAACAAACATAACCCAGGGTTAGCTTTGCCATCTACTGATAAAGTCCTCATATGGGCACTACTAGTTCGTACCTCACCGTACAGCGTAAAACGGGTTGTTTAAGTCTTTTCAAATGTTCATCGGTGTGACGCTTATCCCGAATCGGCTCTGATACCAGCTGTCGCAACCCTATACCGAAGTATAGAGTGTGCCGTACAGGATCGCCTCGGGAGATGGTTAACGAAGTAACCATACATAGCGTTCACACCGGACATCCATCATTTACAGAGATACATCATTAAGTGTATAATATTACAAGTTCAGGAGTCATAGCGGAAGCAAATTTAGTTACATTATCATACATAGGTTATTGGTTCATATTACATAATTAAGCGGAGGCGGGAGATATGACAAACACTGCGCAGAACCTAAGTAAGCCATGCCGGCCCTAGGGCAGTGGCTCACTCATCTTGATTAGGGGAGCCGGGGACCCATTCAATGGTCCAGTTCTGGGGCTCCTCACCTTCCCACACAATTTTGTTACAGCAATCACAATACGTTGTTTGAGGCAAACCTGAAAAAGAACATAATCGCAAAGCCTGAGTATCTAGCATACTCCGCAAGACTTACCCGTCCAAAAGGTTTACTAAAATCGACTCCTAGTATGCAGGGGGGCCGACCGGGTTTATTTGATATTTGCATAAAAGCACCTATTAATGCTATGCTACGAGGCCTATTCCTTAACTAAGATTTTTGCTTGCTTGTTGCAGAAGAGGGACTGTAGTCGAACTTAGCTAGCTACTAAGACTTGTACAATTATAAGGAGCAATACGACATAGAAATAGGTATCCATAGAGTAAATAAATTTCAGCATCATAACCAATCTTCTCTACTTAAAATATCATTGCCACTGCTCGAAACAAGAGGTACTCATAACCGCGAGGGACGGCAATTCGAATTGATTTACATCCTGCAGGAGAATAACCCAAATGCATGACATACGCATCATTGAAGAACACGTATGGCCACCATTCACGAGGTTGCAATAAATTCGATCCGGGGCCATCAATCCCGAGTACACGTCCTCCCCGCGATACAGTACTTCATATCCGAGGCTTAACCCGTGCACTCTCCCGCGGTCCTCGACCCGTGCATCCACCATGCCATTCACATCACCTCTGGATCGATGAGTAATACCGTTCAACAATATGGCGCCCAAGTTACTAGGTTTACCAATTCCCATATAGAGGTATGCACTTGGTACTGTTCAATACTTGTCCGCGGAGTTACAACGATAGGTTCTCAAATTTTAACCAATTTCATTCTTCACGTGAATCATGATTGAATCAAGTGATCCCATAGCCTACCGTTGACTCCAGTAATTTAAGCCTAGCAGTTGCTAACGAAAGGCTTACCGGCGTAACTACGTATAGGTCGCAGTTCGTTTATGCAAGTGGGTTTCCATCCAAGCCCTATACCTAATGCACAATACAACATCCCTCTATGGTGACAAATAAAAAGGACTCGTAAATCAGTAGGTGAGCACCAGGGCTTGCCTTGGGAGTGATCGTAGTTAAAGTTCTCGACGGGGTTTGGCTCAACTTCGGGCTCCTCAGGGTTGCTTGCCACGTCCTTGCTCCCAGTCTCGCTCCCTAGTCAATGCAGTGCAATGCATGGTCAGGAGTTGGACGATGATGCATGACACTTCCTCAATAAATAGGATTTGACGGAATGATGCTCATGCATGAGATGACATGTTTGTACCATACTCTGGCAATTATTAACTTTCAGGGGACAAACTTCTAATTAGGGGAAGTGGGGGGGGCATGGTAATAAATGAGCATATCACCTATATCCAATTACAAGTATACCATTGGTGTGAATTAATTAACAGGGCATTTTTCCCTCGGTATGCCGAGGCCTACCTAGCAAACGTGCAAAGCTTCTTGACTTCCCACTTACCCCGGGTGCATTCCCCAATTAAACTGCCTATGCAAGAGAACGTAGAAATTTTATCTTGCAAGGTTAATTGCGACCTCCTAGAATTTGACATGCTCACTTTTAATTATAGCCCTAACTAATCTAGATATATAAACTAATTGTGAATCATTAGTATGCAAAAGAAAATCATAACTTTACTGTAAGTCAAGGTTAACATGTTGCATGGGCTGTCCCAAGGATGGATTTACCACTAATAATAACCATATGCATATATTAGGCAACAATTATGTTGAATTTCTTAAGCTAATTATGAATGAGTAACTTTAACAGCCAAAAGCATACTGATGGTGCCCAAAATTTTTCATGGAGATTTTATACTTATGTAGAAATGCCCAAAGAGTAGGAATGCAAAATTTCAGAATTAAAATCCTACTCAAGCATTTATAGAAATTCATTTACTAAAAATGGGGATTTTGCAATAACACTAAAATTTGCATAAAAGATGGAAATGTGCTTTAGCAGAAAGTTTAGGAATGCCATGAAGTGCTTACTGACCAAATCCCATGATTTTATCTGTTATAGATTTTGAATTATGAATTTAATACTCTTAGCAAGGTTCTAACTTTGGTGATTTAATTTTACTAACCTACTGCATAACCCTGGCTCTCATCATGTTTTTGGAATCCAACAAAATTGGATTCATGCTCATTGGACTTTTATTTTTCGAGTTATGAATTTTTGAAGTTTTTAGCAAAGTTGGGGGTAAATTACAGAACTGCCATCCGGCGATTTCAAATCCTCGCGGGTGCGCGCGCGTGCGCGGTGGCCGGCGCCAGCGAGCTCGGCCAGCGGCCAAATCGGTAGCGTGACTCGGCCAACACCTTGTGCCCACGTGCTCAGCACCTCACGGCGACCTCGTGGGTCCGGTGGGTACCCCGCGGGAAGCGCCGGAGACGGCCGGCGACGAGCAGCGGAGCAGAGGCGGGGTACGTCGGCGTTGCGCGGCGAGCACGGCGAGCGAGAGGGGTCGGGGAGTGGAGGGAGAGCATCACCTCGGTGTGGAGATTGACGGCGTGGAGGAGCTAGGCGACGGGGAGGGCCGGAAGGGGGGTCTCGTCGGCGGGGTGGGGAGAAACCCGACGGCGGCGGCTCCTTTCCTTGTCGATTCTGGCGAGGGCTCTGCGACAACGGGGGAACTGGTCAGGGGCCTGCTCGGGAAGACCCTTGCGCAACAATTTGATGAAAGAGGAGGGGACGGGGAGCTACCTAGGCAGAGCTTGACGCGACGACGGCCATGGCGGGGAAAAGCAGGGGCGACGCCCGATCCTGGCGGAAGAGGAAGAAGGGGGCGAGGGCAGGGACGTCTGGTCTCGCCGGAGGCTTGGGGATCGCGTGGCGCGCATGCGAGAGCAGAGAGGAGAGGAGGAGAGTGGAGGCTCTCGACGGCAGCGGTCTTAAGTACCGCGCGGCGGTGCGAGGGCAGAAGGAGCGAGGAGGTGAGCTGGCCGCCGAGGGTTGGCTCGTTGGCGGAGCTTCAATGCGGCCGGTGGCACAGCGACGGCAGGCGGAGCAGTGTCCGGGATGGGCAAGAGAGAGGGAAGGCGCGCGGTGGCCGGCGGAAGAGGACGGCGGTGTCGATCGGTGAGTGGACCAGAGAAGAAAATGGTTGACCCCCCCCCCCCCTTGACTGGAACAGTGTTAGGCAAATTGCTAAATTCTCCAATTTTGATACTTCAAATCCTTAGCAAATTTTTGTGTAGGTTCAGCAAATCCTGCTGGCCAACTTTGCTGTTGGGGCTACGTCGAGATTCCTTCTGGAAAATTAACTAAACTTCTTGGAACAGAGGTGCTGTTCTCTGCACTTAGGGAATTTTTAGGGGGGTTAAACCTTTACCGAAAATTCCAGTAAATTCCCCAAAATTCTTTCTTGCCATGCCCCACTGGAATATGCAAAAATATGGGCACACTTCCATTGAGTTTTGCAAAGTTTTTGAAAAGCTACTACTTGGCCAATTAGTGGAATTTCTATTTAAGTAAATTCCCCTTTTTCTTTGGCACTTTAATTATTTTGAAATTTTGAATTAATCAGCAAATTAACATTGTTTTAGCCTAATCAACATTTTGTGACTTGGGATGTCATAGCACTCCCCCCTTAAACGAAATCTCGCCCCGAGATTTGTTACTGGTTGAACACAAGAGAGAGAGAGAGCGGGGGTGTTTACCGGATTTGCGAGGTTAGGAACTCAGGGAAGTTGGTTTTCAGAAACTCCTCTTGCTCTGAGGTGGCTTCATCCTCGGTATGGTTGCTCCATTGCACCTTGTAGAAGGTGGTGGTGCGATGGCGCGTTATCCGGTCCTTTTGATCAATGATTCGGACGGGGTATTCGGGGTAGGAGAGGTCTTCTTCCAATTGTTCGGTGTCGGCAAAGGGGAGTAACCGCCAAGAATATCCCTGCCCACCGCCTTCAGGGATCAACTAGGAGCCTCCACGTGCAAGCCCAGGAGGAAAGGCCACATGCCTGGGTCGGCCGACCTGTGGCTGGGCCCTCCTGGGTTGTGCTTCCTCAGGGTGGTTGCCAGGTGGGTCCTCATCCCAAATATCGGGGTAGTTCTGTGAGTTTCTTCGGTGTGGTACTGAAAATGGGCCCTCCAATCCATAGGATGTCCAGTTGGCGCTCTCTTATTGGTCAAAAGTGTGTTTCTTTGCCTTTTGGGTGTGTTTCCTTCATATTTCCTCCTGCATGCAAATAATTCCCAAGTACAAGTGGAACTACATTATTGTAAACAAATATGCGTATATGAAATGCCAAGTTCTCCTTTATTTGAGCATAGTTGACGGATAAAAATGGTACTTAACAGCCGTCAACAAACTCCGCCAAGCTGAACCTTTGCTCGTCCTGAAGCAAAGATAAAACTGAAGTTGTTGATCAGGAGTTGCTACAATGTCCTACTCCTTAATAATACTAAGTGCACAACAAAGATACTTTTTCTTGAATTAAATATGTTGGTACAGTATTCACCCATTTACCTTGATCATCATGGGGCTTTTAACACCTCATTGTCTTGGGTGGTTGAGAGATAGAACAATTGTTGGGCACTAATTACTTGCTCTCTATTCCACTATCTTACTCTGGAGGTTTTCAATAGATTTTGCAAATAAAACCAAGTTTCTCAAATGATTCTCTCGGATCGCTCAAAAGTGTATGACTCCTCACCAAGGCAAAGTGTTGCCTAAAATCACCTACTTCTAATAAGGCTTATGTGGAGCTCAAGGTAGGGATAATTGAGGCATACTTGTTCACAAAATATTGCTATGTCAAAAGACCGGATCCTAGAAAAATCAATTCACACAATTTTGATCAAGACGTGCAAGTGTGTGGGAAACATGGTGGAATGATGGATGGAATGAATAACTCCTTTTTGAATTTCTTTCCTCTCTTTTGGAATTTTTCTAGGACGTGGCTATCTTTTGATTGCTCTTCTTTGGAGCATCCATTTATTTTCTTTTTGCATAGCCATATTCCTAGTTTGCAATGATAATTGAGAGAGGAATTTTTGCAATGAACATATGGAGTATTTCTTTCAGGTGGATGGAAGTGGTGGTGGCTTTCTTCCGGTGTAAAAGAATAGCTCATGGTGGTGGATATGGTGGCTGCTATCTTCCAATTTAGAAGAATAGCTCATGGCGGTGGATGTGTGTATGTGATCTTGATCAAGAAAGCATGAAAAGAGTCTTACTAGGGTCACAACAATTTTGACTAAGCTCAATGTGAAACAAGCAGCATATGTATAAGGTTTTTTAAATAAGCACTACATATGGCTTTGGTAGGAATTTTCATCATTAAGGAACTTATCAATTTCTCATTTTGAAAAATAAAACTCCAGAATTCAAGCTTTACTTTGAGCAAGATCATAGCAGCCCTATTCACTATATCATATCTCCCAACAACTTAGAACTAGAGAATGTATGTGCTACCCACAAGTTTCAAGTTCAAGGTAAAAGTTTAGCCAACAAACTTAATTCTTGGGAGAGTACTAAGTTGTAAACCAAAATTAGAGAGGAATAAAACAGAGCAACTATTCATCATTTCAACATAGGAAAACTATACACATTCATACCACGCATGAAAAAGCTAAAGAAAATATTTTTGGTCTTTTTATCATCTTCTCTTTTTTTTATTTTCAGATTTTATATTTTTTTTGGATTTTTGGATTTTCTAATGCAAAAATGAAAACAAGGAAAAGATACAAGTTACCGTGAGATGGGGGTTCCTCCCCCAAGCTTGTTCTTGCTCACATTTGCTGGTTCGGGTCGTACCCTTGGGAGCGGAAGAAGGCGTCCCAATTGCTTTGGTTCTAGGCCATCATCGCGTTGAGTTGGCGGAATTGGTTGTCGCTGAAATTCTGCCATTGTTGGGTGTTGGTGACGTGCTGTGAGAGAGTTTGTTGCATACTCTCGGTGCGCAAGTCGATGTCGTCCACCCGCCTTGTTAACTCGACCATCTCGAAATTGAGTTCACGGAACCCACGGGATTAGAATGACCGGTTAGCAAAGGATGGCGCTCCGCTCGAGCTTGATTATGTGTGCATGGGGTAGTCGTGCTGAGATCCCCATGCACCGGCCTGCCATGATGATCCTCCGGCCTCGTCCGGTGGTGGGGGCTAATCCCAACCTGTACCTCCGATTGGGGTTTGGAACCCCGGTGTGGCCGTCATGCTTCTCTGTGGTCGGTTGGTCGTTCGGAGATGCTGTCCCTGCGAGAATCTCCCCTTACCTCGAGAGGGAAGGTTAGTGCCCGATAGTGATACAAACAAAGACCCGGGTTAGGTAATGGGTCTTCGTTCATATACCCGGGAAAATAATAGACCAAGGTATCATCCGGACCATGCTTCAAAGTATGTCCATGCACAAAATAATCCTCGCCTATGTATTCTCTATTCGCACTCAAATATTCAATTTGAACATTTTCGAGCATTTCACATTTTTGAGCAATGTGAGTAATTAAGAAAGTGCACTCAATTGGTCCTTTCAGTTTTATATTTTCTAACCATTGGTCAATCATGCATTCCATGGGAGAAACTCTAATTCTTTTGACCATGGCATACAGCAGTTTTTAGTTCATCTTTACGGACAATCCTAATATCATGTCGAGGAAACAAGGTCATGGCCAACCAAATATGCATGAATCTCAAAGTGGGATTATGGATGGCACTTGTTCTAGGCTTTGGACCCCAATCATTTCCAGTAATTTGTTTCCAAAAACTTTCCTTATGAAAACTTTTCAATGCTTTGCCTAAGTCTACTCTACATTTGACATTTAGACCAAGCATAGAATTAAGGTGGGTCCGAGGAACAAAACATTCTTGCCTAAACAAGCAAAAAGAAATGCCTTCATCATGTTTTCTAAGGGTGCACAAAAACTGCATAGTAAGCAAACGAGAACCTTCCTCATTTACGTCTATGAAATCAGTCCAACCCATAGTGCGAAAAACAGTGGCAAATTCTTCTTGCATACCTATTTTCTTGAGGAAGTCCGGGTCGAAATGTCGGGTGTGGGTGAATGGCTGGTCTCTCATGAGCTCGATGGTTTGTCCTTCATGGTCGTCGACGATGTCGAGGTGCTCCTCGGAGGGGAGCATGGCCGGCGTTTCTTCCTCTGGAATTTCAGCTTTGGAGTCGCCATGTTCCGAACTCGGGGTAAGCTTGACGGAGGGCGTCCGGCTTGTGCTTGCCCGAGAACTCTTCCTCTTCTTCCCCCCAACAGCTTGCTTGATTCGATTGAGCATGGCTGCACACAAGAACAAACAAAAACAAGAACGACCTTGCGTTCGGATTAACGTTAGTGAAAAAGAACCCGAACCCTCCCGAACTTGAGTTTGATTCTCACAATCAACTTGAAAATGCACAAAACAGAGGGGAACTATTTTTTTTTGGGTTTTTGGGGCAGTAGCTAAGTTAAGAACACGAAATCTTGAAGAGCAACAAAGTGAGCAAAGGAGGAGAGTGAAGAATAAGCTTGGAATGGTGAAGCTCCTCCTCCTGGTTGGTTTTTATAGCCCAAACACCAGAATGGCAGCATGAAATGGACACAGCAACGGCTATAGAGCCGTTGGGAAAAAGCTGGGGACAAAAAGGTGGGACCAGGGGGTTGGCCGACCTGGTCAGGTCGGCCAACCTACCAGTGGGCCCTCCTGGCTCCCTCCTTTTTCCAGAATGTTCCCCAACGACTAGTGAATCTAGCCAGTGCAGCCTTTTTGCTCAAATTGCTCGACAAAAATTCTATTCAAAAAGACAAACCCAAAAAACCTATTTTTATATTTTTTTTATATTTTTTTTAAATATGCATATGATTGGAAAAATTCCAATGTGCAAGATGGTTGAAAAATTCAAATATGCAAAATGCAAAAGTTAGAAATGAATCTAAACATGATGGAAAGCAAATATGGAATTGAAGAAAATAAATATGGAAAAATACCGATTTAACCTCTCGATGAGGGCTCGCCCATTGAAGTCCGACGAGCGGGACTTTTCTCTAGCGTTTAGCTCGATGTGGTGTCGTCCGATCCGGGAGATGAGGACACGGATGATGCTTCGTACTTCACTCGCCACACCTTCTTGGTCTTTTTTGTCGGTGTGGTCGGCGGCTTTGTAGACTTCGGAGCCTGTGGCTTGGCACGCGGCTCCGACCTCTTCACCGTCACCCGTCGTGGTGACACTTTTTCCTTCTCGAGGAAGTTCTTCATGAACGTTATGAGGCTGTCCTTCTTTGGGGGCGTGACTTCGACTTCCTTGATGTTGTTCAGGTTTGGCCCATATTTGATGCGGATCATAATGCATTGCTCCTTCCATGGCCAAAAATCGAAGTTCTCCTCCTTGCCATTGATATGGAAACGGATTTCTCCGGCTCCAACATCAATGCGAGCATGCGCGGTGCTGAGGAATGGCCGCCCAAAGATGAGCGGTGTTTCCTTACCAACATCCATGTCGAGTACCACGAAATCGACGGGAATGAAGCAATCTCGGATTTTCACCGTAATATCTTCGCCAATTCCCGCCGGGTAGCGTACCAAGGAATCGGCCAGCTGGAGCTGCATCGGCGTGGGGGATAAGGCTATATAGTTCAGCCTGTCGAAGACGTCCTTCGGCATGACGCTCACGCTCGCCCAGAGATCACACAGGGCATGGTCGAAGTTTTGTGTCCCGATCGAGCAGGTGATCGTGGGACAGCCCGGATCTTTCTTCTTCTCGGGAAGCCGGTTGAGTATAGTAGCGCTACACTCTTCTGTAAGCTTGACAATCTCCGTGGTCGGCATCAGACACTTGTTGCTGATGAGGTCCTTGAGGTAGCGAGCGTATGTAGGTACTTGC
The DNA here is from genome assembly GCA_030378355.1 of Eleusine indica. NCBI lineage: Eukaryota > Viridiplantae > Streptophyta > Magnoliopsida > Poales > Poaceae > Eleusine > Eleusine indica. Next base: position 16,230,457 of record CM059499.1, read on the forward strand.
ATCGCATCCAGTAAGGGCACGTTGATGTGCAACTTCTGGATTACTTCAACAAAGCGTGTGAACTGCTCGTCCACGGTCGGTTTCTTATTTCTTTCAGGAAACGACATGAAGTTCGTGTCACAGAACCCATGTGGAGCTGTTTTCCTTAGCGGCATCGCCTCTTGTTCCTTTTCTTCCACCGGCTGCTCAACTTGTGTGCTCTCCTTTTCCTTTCCTGCAATGTTAGGATATGACGGGTCCCGAGTGGATTTACCACCCCTCGTGGTAACCGCATTAACATTTTCTAAGGGAGTGTCGGTTGCCCTGGCATTTTCCCCGATTCTACAGGAGGAACAGCAGCAGCCAACTGAGCTAATTGGGTTTCAAGCATTTTATTAAAGCTTAGCTGGTTCTTGAAAGCAGAAGAAAGGCCTTCAATTTTAGTGTGGATGCTTTCGAGAGTCTTATCATTAGTGGCAAGCTTTTTACTAATATTCTCATTTATCCTAGCTTGACCAAGAACAAGATCTTTCAAGGAGGGCTGATTATAACCAGAGTAAAAGTTGCCATTGTTACCTCCTTGGTAGTTGAGGCACTGTTGATTCCACCCCTGACCTCCTTGTGGACGGTAGCCGTTGTTGTTGTTACCCATGTACATTGCGTCCTCATAGGTTTCAGGACAGTCATTTCCTGAGTGCCCCATGTTGCCACAGACCTCGCACATCATGCGAGCGTCCACAGCTTAGGCAGTCCTATGTACTTCTCCCTTGGCCTGATCGTCCATCTTCTTCATGAGGAGATCTATCTTAGCGGAAAGCATGTCAACCTCCTTGACGGAGTGCATGCCCCGCGGACGTGGTTGGAGGCGATCTTCACTCCAACCTTGGTTGGACACCATTTTCTCGATCAGCTCCTTTGCCTTGCTCACAGTGAGCGAGAAGAAGGCTCCACCAGCAGCAGCGTCGAGGTGATCACGGACCGACGGAGTGAGCCCATTGATGAGGACATCACTCCTATGGATACACACAACACTCCTCCAATTCTGGACTTGCAAGGTCTAATGACTAGAGCTCGTGCACGACGACTAAATTTAGAGGTGAGCTCGTTCCTACGTTCTTCGCTATATGTTACTTTTCAGAATGGTTTGCTACCTAATGATTATTTTATAATTAGAAACCATGGAGAGGACCAGGAGATGATGGGAGAAGGAGTTGAGAACGTGGAGGACCAGCAAGGGCTTGGAAGCCAAAGTGGAGGCCCAATCAAAACCGACTTCGAGTCTATTTCGGGGCCCAGGCCCAGTCTGCACTAAAACAGTTGCCCAGGACGCATACGGACTCGGATTTGGACGTTCTACATATGCACGGAAAGATAAGGAGAAGACCTTTCCAATGCCGCTGGCCTCATGTCAAAATTCATCAGGAGTCATCGGAAATCATCAAAACAAGAGAGAGTCCAGAATCTGTGTCGGTGCTGCGTCGCCTATTTTTGGCCTTTGGGCTTTGTATCTAGTTGAGCCCAATTAGGGGCGTGTCCAGAGGGTCTTGCACGACCCTAGGGTCTTTATATACAGCCACCGCTGCACCATTAGGGTTCGGATTTTGCTTAGATTAATTCTGTTCATAAACAGTGTCGCCGTTCATCGGTTTGTGAGACCCCAACTTCGAGAGTTTAATCATACATCTGCAATTGTGTTGCATTCTTCGTTGTTCTTGCTTGTGTTCTTGATTCGCAGACAGGGATTAGCCTTCTCGGTGAGGTCAATCGTCTTTGGACGGTTGATAACCAGAGGAGACGTCGTGCTGCGATTGCGGGGTTTAGAACGTGCTGTTCTGAAGCCGGATCGATTTGTGTGTCGCCTCCGACCAAATCAACTTACCAAGAACCTTTCGGAAGATCGGGAACCCTTGTTCACATCAAGTGGTAATCAGAGCTTCAGGTGCACCGTCAGGTTCGCACTACCCTTTAGTTTTGTTTTTGTGTTCATCCTATCATCCATAGAAAATACCAAAACAAATTTTCCCCACCCATAACCACGTGTTTAGCCTTTGCATATTTCAATTTCAGAGTCCGTAGTGTTGAGTTTGTGCCCTAGTTCTTGTTTAGTCGTTGGTTTAGTTTGTGTTTTTGTCGTCAGTAGTGTTTCCCTTGCAACCCTAGCCGCCATCCCCTTCACCATCCTCGGTTTTGTCGTCTTTGTGTGCTAGGGTTGATTGATCAACACGCCCACCCTAATCCCACCCTAAACCCACCCTCACCACCTCGGACCAATTTTCACAAATTCCACTTTCCGCTGCATCCACCTCGCCAAAAAAATCCCTACCCGACCTCAAGCCCGACTCGGGTTTCACTCAAACCCCCGGGTTCTTCATAACCGATTCCGACACCCCTTCGGTAAAACAGGCATAACTTTTCGCTCGGTTGTCCGTTTTGGCTGAAATTTTTACAGGAGATTCTTGACAAAAAGTTGAGGTGACCCACATTAATAAATCATCGCTGTCAAGGTGCCATAAATGCTTCATTAATATGTCCTAGAGCCAATTAGGTAAAATCCGCAAGCGCACGGAAAATACCGTTGTAGCATTTCACCCGGAAGTATTCAGGGTATCGTATTTGTTTATCCCAAAGGAAGGCAATGAAGAAGAAGGCTTACTTATGCACAAATTTACATTGCGAATTGATAGGGATCATCTAACTAAGGCAGGCAAACAATGGATAATAACGAGGTAGTGTGACACACAGAAGATTCTATCTCAAATATAAATAAATAAATAAAGCCAAGTGGAGAAAGAACTAAGCTGAGCTACTCCTACAGTACTTTCATATACAGTTGTATAGCCTAAGTTCTATACACATACACGCTTATACTCAGGTTCAACAGTTATTAACATAACACTTCAGGCACGGACTTACCCCTACATCCACAGGCGACTTCCGCCAAGAGCCTACGCACTAGCCTAGCGTGGAGGAGTTCAAAGGACGGACAGGGCTGTCACCACCTGCCGCCTACCTCAGCTAACCGGTAGACTAATGAATAATTGATGCAAATCAATTATCCAAGTACCATACTTGCATAATCAAAGAGCACTCTACTCCTCCATGGTTATATTAACGAAGCAGAGCTATCATATAAATATGATCACCAAACCCATGTCATGTCATAACAATGAATCCTAAGCATAAAGACTATGTCATATAAATGAGACTATAGTGACGGTATATATCAAGAATGACAATAGTAGTATAATAAATATAAACTAGTATCACACAAGTGGGCTATACCATCACATATATGGATCACAATATCAAACAAGAAACTCATGACCCAAATACAACTATATAAAAAGATGACATTTATTAAATAGAGCAAAGTCTTACAAAAGGGAAATGATACAAGAGCCATACCAATTTCTCCAAGAGAAGACTTGAAGAACTAGAGAGCTCTAGACTCAGCCTAACTCCACTAAGATTTGAGAACAGCTAAGTAGCAGGAGAAGGAATTCTTCTTGTGGTGTGTGTGTGTGTGTAAAGCCACACCGTCCTATTTATAGCCTCTGTAGGTTGGCAAAGGGGAGTAACCGCCAATAATATCCCTGCCCACCGCCTTCAGGGATCAACCAGGAGCCTCCACGTGCAAGCCCAGGAGTAAAGGCCGCATGCCTGGGTCGACCGACCTGTGGCTGGGCCCTCCTGGGTTGTGCTTCCTCAAGGTGGCTGCCAGGTGGGTCCTCATCCCACATATCAGGGTAGTTTTGTGTGTTTCTTCGGTATGGTACTAAAAATGGGCCCTCCAATCCATGGGATGTCCAGTTGGTGCTCTCTCATTGGTCAAAAGTGTGTTTCTTTGTCTTTTGGGTGTGTTTCCTTCATATTTCCTCCTGCATGCAAATAATTCCCAAGCACAAGTGGAACTACATTATTGTAAACAAATATGCAGGTATAAAATGCCAAGTTCTCCTTTATTTGAGCATAGTTGATGGATGAAAATGGTACTTAACAACCGTCAACACTATCTCTTTCAAGGAAGTGAAGACCGTGAGAGGGAGATCATTTCAAATGAGCCGGTGATGAAGGATTCTGACATGGCATTCATGTATCATGAGCCAATTCCCAATGTGTTTGGCTCAACCAATGGACTTCACAATTTTTACTTCACACTCAACTGGATGCTCAGAGTTACCATTGCACCCAAAGGGGGATATGCTATGCTATAGTGGAGACCTCAAGGAATATTCTTGCTAGATTTTGACCCAAGGTAGTTCCTTTTTGTGTCACGGACTTCATCACCAATGACATTCACATGTCATCTATTGACACGAGGGTTCTTCCATATGCTCCCTACATTATGAGGGTGATAGAATCTGAGACTGGGATCATCACTGAGAAGGAATGCAAGCATCTTCCCTTAAGGCCAAGAGTGCAACAGGAATTTCGTCCAGCCCGTGCAGAACCTGCTGGAGTATCTTCCACTAGGCGAGCGAGCCTTGCTAGGGCTCATGCTGAGATAGTAGAAGAGGCACCAGCAGCAGCACAACGTACACCTTCCACAGCTCCTCCACCTCACGATAATCTCCGCCGGCCATCTTCTCCCATTGTCTCCTTCTTCAAAAGCATTTTCAATGCTTGTTTCTTCAATGCACTGGAGAATTGGGAGAACAAGAGAAGAATGAAGAAGCTCACTAGAAGAATCTAGAGTGAGCAAAGGGCACAAGGGCGGGAAGTGTCTCCGAATGGCTCCGAGTATGAGCCAGATGGAGTGCCATCGATCTTTCATGACCCCTTTGCAGCTTATGACTGGAACGACACCTCAGCTGGACCGTCCTCCACACCTCCTCTGGTGAATGAAGATAGTGAAGAGGATGAGAGCACCGAAGACGGCAACGAGTGATTCGTCTCTCTTAGCTTGACTCTCTCTCTCTCTCTTTTATTCTTTTTGGTGCGTTGATGCCAAAGGGTGAGAGAAAAGTGATGAAAATGGATGTGAAAGAATGCGCCTTTGCTATATTTTGTTTGTTATCTTTTTATATCCTTCTTAATCTACTAACATCAATCACCAAAAAGCGGGAGACTGAAGATGCATCTAAGATCCCCTAGTGGGTTTTGGTGTACGATGACATAGAATTAAAAGTGTGCTAACATGTTTATGAAGCAAATGCACAGATAATTGAAGGAATATCCAAACCCAGATTGTGAGATAGTTCATCCCTCTATAAAGATAAGAAAGGAGAAAAGACTCAAGTGCTTCAAAGTCTAGCTTTTATTAATTTATTTGAGGCATAGGTATGCCGAACTATTAAGAGGGTTAAAACTAATCTTGCTTATAGGGAATTAATGTGCTCAAGTCAACCAAAGAACTTTGAGAGAAAATTAGCCACAAAAAGTTCAAAAAGAACCCACCATTTCTGAGCCAAACAGAGAGCTACGGAAGTTCCGTAAGAAATTCGCGGAAGTTCTGTTAGTGCCAATTCTCTGGGTTGTTGCAACCCGAGAGCTATGGAAGTTCCGTGATGCCAACTATGGAAGTTTCGTCATTCCTTGGCTTAGTCGATTTCATCCCATGCAACGGCTCTTTTTGAATCAATGGAAGTTCTGTGGGTAACCGCGGAAGTTCCATCAGTCATAGAATACAGTACAACAACTATATTTTGAAGTTGCTCTATAAATAGCTCACCCCTTCCCCTGTGGGAAGGGTTGGACACTTTGGCATTTCACTCCACTTTTAGCTAGAGCTCTCCCCGCTCACTCATACACTTGTTCTTGACATTCCAAGCAGCTATGAGATAGATCCAACCACCAAAGGTTTCAATCCAACCATTCAAATGCTTGAGCACATCTTTCCCTCCCTATACAAGATTTTATTTACTTGTTACTCTTGGAGACTAGATCTCCTAGATGGCTAGGCGTCACCCTTGAGCTCCCAATTTCTTGTGGTGAGACAGGGACATTTGTGAAGGTGTGATTCGCCTCTGGTGAAAAAGAATCTAGTGGAGAAAAGAATCCAAGCTCGATCTTAGTGATTGCTTGGTGGGGAAAAGGGTTGAGAGAGACACGGCTACTTCGTATGGCTCTTCAACGAGGAAGTAGGAACTACTTAATGTGGTTGCCGAACCTCGGGATAAATCCTTATGTCTCTCTTTACTTTCCCGCACTTGTTTTTGAGCTTGTTGTTTTCCTTTATATATTGTGCTTGATTCACTTGTGCCTTGTGTTGCTAAGCTATCTTTTGTAGGATTCGAGTCATACATTTTGCTAGCTTCACTTCTTATCAAGTATTGTATCACTTCTCGTTTATTAATCCGCATTTCATTTAGGCTTCACTCATAGTTTGGGTCAAGGGATAGAACTTCCGTCAAGAACTGACGGAAGTTCAGCCACTGTCTGTTTGATAATTTTTAAGTGTTTGATTTCAGGATAATTTTAGATTGCCTATTCACCCCCCCCCCCTCTAGGCAACTTTCAGTGATCTGGGCTGATCAAGACTGGCTCGCTCCTCAAGATCTTCTACAAGGAAGATATTCGCATAAATCTTGGAGATATGCTTTGTGAAGAGATAAAAGGAAACTTCAAGATCTCAAACGTGCAATACAAGACTTTACTTCGAAGAACCTGATGAGAGGACTCACATGGATGTTATAGAAAGCTTGGGAACTGACTTAGAAGGGAAATCTGGCTAAACACGGAGTGTGTCGATTGGCATATGAACCGTGTCAATCGGCACATGGCTCTTTTCCCAAGAAATTACTCTATCTTGAGTTGCACCTATATAAATACTTGTTAACCCTAAGGCCAGGAGGGACACCGCCGAGGGATAATAGATCTCATTAGTTTAGAGCCACCAAGGCTTTGCCTCATTCTTCACATCTCTATTGCTAGGATTAGCTTGGCTAACCTAGCCAAGTCGATGATCGCCAGGTCGTAGGCTTGGAGTTTCAAGAACCACTAGTGCTTGAGGTGATCCATCAAGGTAGGCCTACTAGATGATGATGAATCTTGTACAATGTATCATATTAAAGTAATGTTAAGTATGTTGATGAATGGTTTTGATTACTTGATCACCTAGATTTAATGGTCTTACATGTGCTTAATCCTCACTTAGTACATAGGCTAAGTATTTAGATGCTATCTTGATCGTGTTGATTAGGGTAGTACTCAGGATCTTGTATGAACCAGATTTGCATGTATCTCCGCTTATGCATGGTAGTAGATATGTGTAGAGTAGAGGGTGATAGAGCAATTAAGGCAATTGGTCATGACAGTGCTCGTCAGAAAAGCATCACAATCTATCCATCTTTGGCTTCTTGTACCAAGTAATTCCGTTCATGATATTATTTGATTGCACTTTGTGGTTACAATCTCAGCTAGTAGATATCTAGATAAACTCACTAAACAGTTTTCTTTAAGCCACTCTGCGAATTAAAACAGTCTTCACATAAAAAGCCTTTGTGTCGATCGGCACACCCTCAATCTACCGATAAAACAGCCTCATCTTCACAAGTTTAATTAGATCTTTTATTAATGACTTTGTCTAGTTTCCACTGGTCTCTGTGGATTCGATTAAACCTTGGAATACTCTAAGGAAAAATATGCTACATTTGTACACTATCCTCTTGCGGTATATAAGTGGGTACGTAACTACGACAAACAATAACCAAAATCTCTAACATAGATGTCACTACAACTCTATTAGAAGCACAAAATAATGATCCACCATTACATATCGAACAACATGTTCATAGACTAAACCATTCACTTGTATCTTGTGCACGTCAGAAGCAATGCAAGCCTAGGTCGTGTCGCCCCATCATGAACCACGTGCGCCATGGCCGTGACGTATCGCGCACCAGCGCCCACCACACGTGCCTAGGCAGTGCTGCAGGCCCTCATTGTCCAGGCGGACGCGCACCCACGCCGCGTCAAGTGCCACGCATTGGCACCCACCACGCACACACGCGCCACATGCCACACACCAGCGCGTGCCAGCCGTCACTATGCCTGCTTGCCTAGGGTTAGGGCTGCCATGCGCGCAAAGAAGAGAGTAAGGAGACCAAGTACTGTTAGGTGGCTCTGTGGATTGGTTTGAATGGTGACAGCAACTCAGGGGCAATAAGGCCCTTTTCTTTTTCTTTTCCATTTTTTGAATTCGAAAAAGCAACTTAACATGATGGAAGTGCAAAACAAGGGCTAATGGCTACTTCAATTTCAACCAACAAGTATGATCTTACAAAGTTTTTAAAAAAGATCCTTTTTCGACATTAGAATTGAAAAGAGGTCCTCCTATGCCGTAGTCCCAAGAAGATATGTTTAGCAGAAATGGCCCATACTCTTCATCCTTTTCTATATTCCTTTCCTTTTCCTCGGGTATTCCAACTTCTAAGCAGCAAAAGGGATGAATTGGAGCCTGGAGAGTAGGGGTTTTACTGCTGGCAGGTAGCTGGGGCAACCGCCCTACCCTATTGTAGGGGGGAGTCAGCCCCGACTTTTGAAAATTGCGTGAAACGTTTCTAGTTTCAAAGCATAATGGAAAAAACTTAGGAAAATTTTGGTTTTTGACATTGAAAGATTCCAGTTTTAGAGATTTAGCTTCAAACTTCTATAGTTCATTTTAATACCAACCAGAGTTGTTCCATTTAGAAGCATAGCACTATATAATGTTTTTCATCTATATTGTCTGTCACCGTTACCTTCCTCTATCGTCCCTAGCTCTAACCACCCAGTGCAAGGTTCGTGACCATTGAGAATCCCCAAAGGCATGAATATTTTGGTGATGAAAGAAATGAAATATGACTAATGTCTATACGAGTGTTGCGCATGTAGGAAACCTTATGCACTTCATGATGATTGTTGACGGTTGCCTTGGTGGTTGATGAAAATGACCACAAGCATGGAGGCTTGATGAGCTTGATGGAATTCAAGGATTAATGCAAATGGATCAAGGCTATGGACAAGCTAGGAGCAAGTGTCTAGGACACTTGTCTAGTTGTTAGAGCTTGAACCGGACTATCAAGGGGGTCTAGGTCATCTCTTAGGGCATTCTACTTAGTGATGTGCATAGATGCTCGGTGAAATCACAGGGCACTAGGTGGCAGTGGAGAGCCAAGGAACTGTTGGATGAAGACGGAAAATGAAGTTGTTGGTGCTTTTTAGATACACAATATTAGGCCATAATTAAGGTGTTTTACACTTTATTTTATTGGTTTACTAACAATTAACCCCAACTATTGCATATATGTATGGTTTTCTGGCTTTCTGTGTTTTATGAAGGAAATACGTGAAAATAGAGGAACTAAGAACTAGGAGCCATGAAATTGGGCCAAGTTGTAGAAGATGGAAGACCGTGCCGATCTGCATGGCTTAGGTGACGGTGAAGCCGGTCATGCACTACCCTGTTTTCACACAAAAGGAGAAAACAGACAAGTTTAGCCTGTTTGGGCGAATGCCAAATAATCTCATAGGCAAAGAGTACAACATGGGTAATTCTTTTGATCAATTTCCTTCCCCGGCAACAGTGCCAGAAATGCTTGTTGACATTTCTTAACGTCGTCACTAAGTTGCCTTAGCAACGAAGCCAGAAAAATGTATTGGTAATCTTTAATGAATGCAAAGAGTCTGCAAGTGCACGGAGTGTACCATTGTAGCATTTCACCCGAAAGTATTCAGGGTATCATATTTATTTTATCCCAAAGGAAGGCAGGGGATTGATCAGAGTAATTACCATGTTCTAAACATTGCACAATGGATTATGAGACAAAGTCCTCATAGGGGTAAGGATAATGATAAACATAGGTAGTGGACACACAAATAGCATACTCAAGATAAATAAATATTAGTCTAGTGGAGAAGAACAAAGAAAGAGATAAGTTCCTATGTTGCTTTTATATAGTCATATAGTCTACATTATATACTATTATACAGATACATAGACAATGCAAGACAATCAGATCATCACACCCTGGGCATTCGGTTTTTTCCAGCATCCACAGTATGATTTCGGCCAAGAGCCTATTGCATAGTTGAACGTGAGGGATTTCAAAGGACAGATAGGATTGTCACCACCTACTACCTACCCCTAGCAATCCATGGGCTACATGACAAATAATGCATTCTATTGATCTAAGCACCACGCTTACATCTCTAAAACAATACCCCTAATCCTCTAGTGATGGATCAGAAAAGGAGTTATCACATTTAAGTGAACACTAAACACGTGGAAATGATCTAAGTCAAACATTAATCATGCATCACTATAACAATATAAATAAAGACTATAGTAAGGTCGTATGTCTAATATCATAATATAGCATCACTACATTACTAACATGCAAGCATAATAACCACATCCATGAATAGATCATATAATCAAACAAGAAACACTTGACCCAGGCATAACTATATAGAAAGACTAAATATATTAAATAGAATAAAGTCTTACAAAAAGAGAAAGATACAAGAGTCATACCACAACTCCAAGGAAGACTTGGGAACTGAAGAAGACTCTATTCTAAGCCTAACTCCACTAAAACTAGAGAGAATCTCGAAATACAAAGAGAGTGATGCTTCTTGGTGTGTGTGTTGAGGAGTGAGCCACACCCTTCCTTTTATAGGGGTCCAAAGGCGGTTCTGAGATCGGTAACTCCTACCCTAAGGGGGACAACTGTTGACGGCTGTTAAGTACCATTTTCAACCGTCAACTATACTCAAATAAAGGAGAATTTGGCATTTCATACACGCATACTTTAGCACAATAATATAGTTCCACTTGTACTTGGAGAACTTTGTGCATGCAGGAGGAAATGTGAAGGAAACACCTCAAAAGGCAAGAAAACACACTTTCGACCAATCAGAGAGTGCCACATGGACGTCACACGGATTGAAGGGCCCATTTTCAGCACTTAACCGACGTAACTCCCTGTAATACCGCGCAAACCGACGTCAGGGCCCACAGGACAGCCACCTGGAGAAAGCACAGGCCAGGAGGGGCCACCCCCAGGTCGGCCGACCTGGTCAGGTCGGCCGACCCAGCCGGGCGCCCTCTCCGCCTGGGCTTCCACGTGTTGGCTCCTCCGCGACTCCTGATGACGGTTTGAGATGCCTTCCGTGGCGGTTACTCTCCCTTGCCGACCTATTGAGGCTATAAATAGGAGGGTGTGCCTTCACACTCAACACACACCACAAGAAGCATTTCTCTCTTGCTAGTAGTAGTTCTTGGAGTTTTAGTGGAGTTAGGCTGAGTCTAGAGCTCTCTAGTCCCAAGTCTTCACTTGGAATTGGTATGGCTCTTGTATCTTTTCCCTTTTGTAAGACTTTGCTCTTATCAATATATATATATTTTCTATATAGTTGTGCTTGGGTCATGAGTTTCTTGTTTGATATTGTGATCCATATATGTGATAGTATAGTCTACTTGTGTGATAGTAGTTTATATTTATTATACTACTATTGTCGTGCTAGTTATATACCGTCACTATAGTCTAGTTTATATGTTATAGTCTCTATGCTTAGTTTTAGCTGATAAAGTATAGCATGGGTTTGGTGATCGTATTCGTACGGTAGCTCTGCCTCGTTAATAGTAATCGCGGAGGGGCAGAGTGCTCTTTGGTCATGCAAGTATGGTACTTGGGTGACTGATTTGCATCAATTATTCGTTAGTCTACTGGTTCGTTGAGGTAGGCGGCAGGTGGTGACAGCCCTGTCCGTCCTTTGAAATCCTCCCCGCTAGGCTAGTGCGTAGGCTCTTGGCGGAAGTCGCCTGTGGATGCAGGGGTAAGTCCGTGCCTGAAGTGCTATACTATTGACTGCTGAACCTGAGTGTGGGTCTGTATGTATTCTACTTAGGCTATGCAACTGTATAGGAATGTATAGTAGGAGTAGCTTAGCCTAGTCTTTCCTCCACTAGACTTTATTTATTTAGTAGGAATCTTCTCTGTGTGTCACACTACCCAGTTATTATCATGTACCCGCCTGTCTTGGTTAGATATCCTTGCTAATTGTTAACATGATCTTATATGTTAGTAATGCTTCTTGATCATAACCTTCCTTTGGGATAAACAAATACGATACCCTGAATACTTCCGGGTGAAATGCTACAGCGGTATTCTCCGTGCGCTTGCGGATTTTACCTACTTGACTCTGGGACATATTAGTGAACCGTTTCTGGCCCCGTGCCGGGAATGATTTATTAATATGGCTTAGCAAAAGTCAACAAGCATTTCTGGCGCCATTGCCGGGGAAGGCGTATGATCTAAGAAAAATTACTAATGTATATAGTAGTGTTGCAATTATTAAGGCTATCTCCTAAGCAGGTTAACCTTGCTTTGTTTTCTGCATTTTGTATGAAAACAGGGTAGTGTATGACTGGTTTCGACTTGCCGACAAACTTCACTGAAGATCCTGAGTCACTCCTGAGAAGGACACAAGCTAGGCTCACCCCTCCTCGTAAGGAGATTCGGCCAATCGAACCTGTCATTCCCGCACCATCAAGCTCTAAGCAAATGGCCGACAAGACCCTCCGCGAGTTCTCCGCTCCCTCCGCTGCCAACATCCCTACGGGACCAGCTGGCAATGTGGGAGATGCGAACTTCGAGATCAAGACCGGTCTCATCACCATGGTGCAGGCTAGCCCATTCTTTGGGAAAGCCAATGAGGACGCTAGTGCTCATCTCCAGCAATTCCTGGAGATTTGCAACACGTTCAAAATGAAGGACGTCACCCTCGACGCTGTTCGCCTTCGACTGTTCCCGTTCTCTCTCCTTGGGAGAGCGAGACAGTGGTTCTACGCAAACCCTGAAGCTGTGAACACTTGGGAGAAGTGTTCAGCTGCGTTCCTTGCAAAGTTCTTCCCGCTGGGCAAGACCAATGCCCTCCGCGGAAGGATCTCAAGCTTCCAGCAGGAGTCGAAGGAATCGATTCCTGAGGCATGGGAGAGGCTCCAGGAGTACATCCTGGCATGTCCCCACCACGGGATAGATGATTGGCTGATCATCCAGAACTTCTACAACGGGCTTACTCCGTCGGCCCGCGACCACCTCGACGCTGCTGCTGGTGGAGCCTTCTTCTCGCTCACTGTAAGCAAGGCAAAAGCTTTGATCGAGAAGATGGTGTCCAACCAAGGTTGGAATGAAGAGCGCCTCCAACCTCGCCAGCGAGGCATGTACTCCGTCAAGGAGGTTGACATGCTCGCCGCCAAGATTGACCTTCTCATGAAGAAGATGGACGACCAAGCCAATGGAGAAGTGAAAGCCCTAGATGCTCGGATGACTTGCGAGGTCTGTGGCAACACGGGACACTCGGGCAATGACTGCCCTGAGACCCGTGAGGACGTAATGTTCATGGGCAACAACAACAACAACGGCTACCGTCCACAAGGAGGTCAAAGTTGGGGTCCACCACGTCCCAACTACCAAGGAGGTAACTCTGGCAACTTCTCTGGTTTTAATTCCAGTTATAATCAGCCCTCCTTGAAAGATCTTGTGCTTGGTCAAGCTAAGGTTAATGATAACATCAGTAAAAAGCTTGCCACCACTGATAGGACTCTTGAGAGCATCCACACTAAGGTAGAGGGTGTTTCCTCTGCTCTCAAGAATCAGCTGAGCTTTAATAAAATGATAGAAACTCAATTAGCTCAGTTAGCTGCTGCTGTTCCTACTGCTGAGTCGGGGAAAATCCCGGGGCAACCCGAGACCCCCTTAGAAAATGTTAATGCGGTTACCACGAGAGGAGATAAGTCCACTCGGGATCCGCCATACCCTAACCATGCAGGAAAGGACACATCAGCTGAGAAGCCGGCAGAAGAAGAAGAACTGCCGCCCAGGAAAACGGCCCCACATGAGTTCTATGACACGAGCCTCATGCCGTTTCCTGAAAGAAGAAGGAAGCCAACCGTGGACGAGCAGTTCACACGCTTCGTTGAGGTGATCCAGAAGCTGCACATCAACGTGCCCTTGCTGGATGCGATACAAGTACCCACGTACGCTCGCTACCTCAAGGATCTTATCAGCAACAAGCGCCCACTACCGACCACACAAATTGTCAAGCTGACGGAAGAGTGTAGCGCTGCTATACTCAACCGGCTTCCTGAGAAGAAGAAAGATCCGGGGTGTCCCACGATCACCTGCTCGATCGGGACACAGAACTTCGACCATGCCTTATGTGATCTTGGGGCAAGTGTGAGCGTCATGCCGAAGGATGTCTTCGACAAGCTCAACTACACCACACTATCCCCCACGCCGATGCAGCTGCAGCTGGCCGATTCAACGGTCCGCTATCCGGCGGGGATCGCCGAAGATATTCCGGTGAAAATCCGGGATTGCTTCATCCCCGTCGACTTCGTAGTGCTTGACATGGACGTCGGGAAGAGCACACCGCTCATCCTGGGACGCCCATTTCTCAGCACTGCGGATGCTCGCATCGATGTAGGAGCCGGAGAAATCCGCTTCCACATCAATGGCAAGGAGGAGAAGTTTGACTTTCGGCCAAGGAAAGAACAGTGCAACATGATCCGTATCAAGTACAGGCCGAACCCAAGCAACATCAAGGAAGTGGAGGTCACTCCGCCAAAGAAGGACAGCCTCATCACATTCATGAAGAACTTCCTTGAGAAGGAAAAGGTTGCACAGCAACAACTGATGAAGGCAAGGAGGCAAAGTTCACACATTAAGCAACAGCCTCTGAAGTCCACAAGGCAGCAACCTCCGAGGTCTGCAAAGAAACAGGCTGTGAAGCCTGCAAAACCGCAGCCTCCGAAGCCCGAGAAGCCACCGACCGCAACAAAGACCAAGAAGGTGTGGCGAATGAAACAAGAAGCATCATCCGTGTCTTCATCTCCGGGACCGGACAACGCTTCATCGAGCTGAACGCCGGAGAAAAGTCCCGCTCGTCGGACTTTAAAAGGTGAGTCCTCGCCGGGAGGTTAAACCGGTAGTTATCCATATTTGCTCTTTTAATTGCATATTTGCTTTCCACCACATTTTGATTTTTCCCGACCACTGCATTTCTGCATTTTTGAATTTTTCCAGCCACCATGGAATTTTTCAAAACTCATTTGCATTTTTGAAAATTTAGAAAATAGGTTTTTGGGCTTTCCATTTTGAAAAGATTTTTTGTCGAGCTTTTTGAGCAAAAAGGCAGCAGGGGACAAATCCCCTAGCCGTTGGGGAACACATAGCAAAAAGGGGGCTGCCAGGAGGCCCACCTGCCAGGTCGGCCGACCTGGTGGGATCGGCCGACCCCTTGGCCCCACCTTTTCCTGTGCTCCTTTCTCCCAACGGCTATATGGCCGTTGCTCTGTCTCTTTCTAACGGCCATCTTGCTTCCTTGGCTATAAAAACCGCCCAGGAGGGGGAGCTTCACCATTCCAAGCTCATCTTTCACTCCCCTCCTTTGCTCACTTGTTGCTCTCCCAAAATTTCGTGTTCTTCAACTTTACTACAGCCCCAAAAACCCAAAAAATATTTCCCCTCTGTTTTAGTGCATTTGCAAGTTGTTGTGAAAAGAAAACCAATTTCGGAGAAGCTCGGGTTTGTCGTTTTCACTAACGCTCACCCGAACACTTGTTCGATCTTGTTTTTGTTCTTGTCTTGTGTTTGTTCTTGTGTGTAGCCATGTTCAAACGAATGTTCAAACGAATGAAGCAAGTCGCCGGAATCAAGCGGAGAAAAAGCACTCGTGCAAGCACGAGTCAAGCATCATCCGTCGAGCTCACACCAAGTCCGGGGCATGGTGACCCCGAAGCTGAAATTCCGGAGGAAAGGCCGGCCTTGCTCATCACCGAGGAGCATCTCGACATCAAGGACGACCGCGAGGGCCAAGCCATCGCGCTCATGAGAGAACGGCCATTCACCCACACCCGACGCTTCGATCCGGACTTCCTCGAGAAAATAGGTATGAGAGAAGAATTTGCCTCTATTTTTCGCACTATGGGTTGGCTAAATTTCGTAGAAGTAGATGAGCCGGGTTCTCGTTTGCTTACTATGCAGTTTTGATGCACCCTTAGAAAGTATGATGAAGGCATTTCTTTTCGCTTGTTTGGGCAAGAGCGCTTGGTCACATGGGGTGATCTTCATGCTATGCTAGGTCTAAATCCTAAATGTAGGCTAGACTTAGATAAAGCGCTAAAGGGGTTCCATAAAGAAAGTTTTTGGAAAAAGATTTCCGGAAACGAGTGGGGTCCCAAGCCTAGAACAAGTGCCATCCATAATCCTACACTTAGATTTATGCATGTGTGGTTGGCTATGACCTTGTTTCCTCGAGGTGACATTAGGGTTGTCCGGCAAGATGAATTAAAAATACTTTATGCCATGGTTAAGAAAATTAGGGTGTCACCCGCGGAATGCATGATTGATCAATGGTTAGACAATATAAAGTTGACAGGACCAATTGAGTGCACCTCTTTAGTTACTCGCATTGCGCAGAAGTGTGGTCTGCTTGAGAATGTTCATGTTGAATATTTGACGGTAGATAGAGAATTTCTAGGCGAGGACTATTTTGTGCAAGGACATACTTTGAAACATGGTCCAAATAATGCCTTGATCTATCACTTTCCCGGGTATACAAATGAATTCCCGTTACCTAACCCGGGTCTTCGTTTGTATCACTGTCGGGCACTAACCCTCCCACTTGAGCCAGTGGGAGAAGTTCGCAGGCATAGTGTTTCAGGGCGACCGACACGTTCCCGTAGGCATATGGAGCCTACACCGGAGTTTCACACTCCGACCGGAGATCCGGTATGGGAGCAGCCCCCGCCACAGGACGAGGCGGGTGCATCAACATGGCAGGCCGGAGCATGGGAATCTCAGTACGATTACCCCATGCAGACGTCATCAAGTTCAAGCGGACCGCCATCCTTTGCCACTCGGTCATTCTCATCCCGTGGGTTCCGTAAACTCAACTATGGGATGGCCGAGTTGACAAGGAGGGTGGACGACATTGATTTGCGCACCGAGAGCATGCAACAAACTCTCACGCAACATGTCGCCGACACCCAGCAATGGCAGAATTTCAGCGACAACCAATTCCGCCAGCTGAACGCGATGATGGCTCAGAATCAGAACAATTGGGATGCCTTCTTCCGCTCCCAAAGCTACGACCCGAACCAGCAGATATGAGCAAGAACAAGCTTGGGGGAGGACCCCCCTTCTCACGGTAACTTGTATCTTTCCCCTTTTCTTTATTTCTTGCATTTGCTAAATCTGAAAATCCATCAAAATTTGCAAAACATAAAAAGAACAAAAATATTTCCCTTTTTCATGCGCGGTATGAATGTGTATAATTTTCCTATGTTGAGATGATGAATAGTTGCTCTGTCCTTTATTCCTCTCTAATGCTAGTTTACAACTTAGTACTCTCTCAAGAGTTAGGTTTGTTGGTAAATCTTGCCTTGAACTTGAATCTTGTGGGTAGCATATGCATTCTCTAGTTCTAAGTTGTTGAGAGGTATGATATGATAGATAGGGCTGCTATGATCTTGCTCAACGTAAAGCTTGAATTCCGGAGTTTTATTTTTCAAAATGACAAATTGATAAGTTCCTCAATGATGAAATTCCCACCACAGCCATATGTAGTGTTTACATTTGAAAACCTTTACACATATGCTGCTTGTTTCACATTGAGCTTAGTCAAAATTGTTGTGACCCTAGTAGAACTCTTTTCATGCTTTCTTGATCAAGATCATATACACACATCCACCGCCATGAGCTATCCTTCTAAGTCAAGAAGATAGCATCCACCATATCCACCATATCCACCGTGAGCTATTCTTCTACACCGGAAGAAAGCCACTATCCATCCATCCATCCAAAGAAACACTCCATATATCCATTGCAAAATTCCTCTCTCAAAGTATTCATTGCAAACTAGGACTATGGCTATGCAAAAAGAAAAGAAAAAAAATGCTCAAAAAAAAAGAGAGCAAGCAAAAGATAGCCGTAGCCTAGAAACTCCAAAAGAGAGAAGGAAAATTCAAAAAGGAGTTATTTCTTCCCATCCACCATTCCTCCGTTCTCCCACACACTTGCACATCTTGATCAAGATTGTTTGAATTGATGTTTTTCTTGGATCCGGTCTTTTGACATAGCAATATTATGTGAACATGAGTGCTTCATATATCCCTACCTTGAGCTCCACATAAAGCCTTATTTAGAAGTAGGTGATTATAGGCAACACTTTGCCTTGGTGAGGAATCATACACATATTGAGTGATCCGACAGAATCATTTGAGGAACTTGGTTTTTATTTTCAAAATCTTTTGAAAACCTCTGGAATAACATAGCGGAATCTAGAGCAAGTGATTGGTGCCCTGCAATTGTTCTATCTCTCAACCGCCCAAGACAATGAGGTGTAAAAGCCCCATGGATCGAGGTAAATGGGTAAGTTATGTGCCAACATATTTAATTCTAGGAAGAGTACTTTGTTGTGCGCATAGTATTATTGAGGAGTAGGACATTGTAGCAACTCCTGATCAACAACTTAAGTTTATCTTTGCTTCGGGACGAGCAAAGGGTAAGCTTGGGAGAGTTTGTTGACGGCTGTTAAGTACCATTTTCAACCGTCAACTATACTCAAATAAAGGAGAATTTGGCATTTCATACACGCATACTTTAGCACAATAATATAGTTCCACTTGTACTTGGAGAACTTTGTGCATGCAGGAGGAAATGTGAAGGAAACACCTCAAAAGGCAAGAAAACACACTTTCGACCAATCAAAGAGTGCCACATGGACGTCACACGGATTGAAGGGCCTATTTTCAGCACTTAACCGACGTAACTCCCTGTAATACCGCGCAAACCGACGTCAGGGCCCACAGGACAGCCACCTGGAGAAAGCACAGGCCAGGAGGGGCCACCCCCAGGTCGGCCGACCTGGTCAGGTCGGTCGACCCAGCCGGGCGCCCTCTCCGCCTGGGCTTCCACGTGTTGGCTCCTCCGCGACTCCTGATGACGGTTTGAGATGCCTTCCGTGGCGGTTACTCTCCCTTGCCGACCTATTGAGGCTATAAATAGGAGGGTGTGCCTTCACACTCAACACACACCACAAGAAGCATTTCTCTCTTGCTAGTAGTAGTTCTTGGAGTTTTAGTGGAGTTAGGCTGAGTCTAGAGCTCTCTAGTCCCAAGTCTTCACTTGGAATTGGTATGGCTCTTGTATCTTTTCCCTTTTGTAAGACTTTGCTCTTATCAATATATATATCTTTTCTATATAGTTGTGCTTGGGTCATGAGTTTCTTGTTTGATATTGTGATCCATATATGTGATAGTATAGTCTACTTGTGTGATAGTAGTTTATATTTATTATACTACTATTGTCGTGCTAGTTATATACCGTCACTATAGTCTAGTTTATATGTTATAGTCTCTATGCTTAGTTTTAGCTGATAAAGTATAGCATGGGTTTGGTGATCGTATTCGTACGGTAGCTCTGCCTCGTTAATAGTAATCGCGGAGGGGCAGAGTGCTCTTTGGTCATGCAAGTATGGTACTTGGGTGACTGATTTGCATCAATTATTCGTTAGTCTACTGGTTCGTTGAGGTAGGCGGCAGGTGGTGACAGCCCTGTCCGTCCTTTGAAATCCTCCCCGCTAGGCTAGTGCGTAGGCTCTTGGCGGAAGTCGCCTGTGGATGCAGGGGTAAGTCCGTGCCTGAAGTGCTATACTATTGACTGCTGAACCTGAGTGTGGGTCTGTATGTATTCTACTTAGGCTATGCAACTGTATAGGAATGTATAGTAGGAGTAGCTTAGCCTAGTCTTTCCTCCACTAGACTTTATTTATTTAGTAGGAATCTTCTGTGTGTGTCACACTACCCAGTTATTATCATGTACCCGCCTGTCTTGGTTAGATATCCTTGCTAATTGTTAACATGATCTTATATGTTAGTAATGCTTCTTGATCATAACCTTCCTTTGGGATAAACAAATACGATACCCTGAATACTTCCGGGTGAAATGCTACAGCGGTATTCTCCGTGCGCTTGCGGATTTTACCTACTTGACTCTAGGACATATTAGTGAACCGTTTCTGGCCCCGTGCCGGGAATGATTTATTAATATGGCTTAGCAAAAGTCAACAACAACCGTCTTTGGGGAGTCGGTGGGGAGCCGACTGAGTAAGCTAGGCCCCACTGGGCCAGCATGGTGTTCGGCCAAACCGACCTATTCGGTCGACCAGTGGTTTGGCCCAGTGGCCCCTCAGCTCTTCTGGCACACTGGTGGGTGGCCCCCTTTGACTCCTCGATGGCTTAGCCCTTCTGTATGTCGGTTTGGTGCTATATGGGGGTCCGTTGATCTGTGGGAATCTCTGTTGGCACGCCCTGATTGGTGGAAGTTGTGTTTCTTCACCAACTAGGTGTGTTTCCTCCTCTCTTTTAATATTTCTCCCGCATGTGAGCATTTCTCCAAGCATAAGTGGATATTTATTAATTCTAACTAACATGCATGGTGGGAATGTTGAATCCTCCTTTATTTTGAGTAATATGGATGGTCGGAAATGGTATTTAACGACCATCAACAGAAATCTAGCTATGTAAACTCTCAACTCTTATGAATTCATTTGGTGTGATTAGTCTATGTGTGATGAACTTATTCCATGAGATTGTGCATGATCCCATATATGAATCTATTAGCACTGCTAGGCGTCTGGCTTTGCTGTGAAGATCATATAGTGCAAGAAACCAGTGGGAAATGATTAGCTTCCGCCGTGAGAGGGCTAGAGTAAGCAGAACCACCATGTCTTGTAGAATACTAAATTCCCTAAATAAGTCTATGAATACGGGTTGCAGGCTAGTTACCAGAACCATAGGAGGGAATACTTCTATTACTGCATTTTAGTTAGTAAATTAGATAATAGTGAAAGTCCCACCTCCTCTCTATGGATTCGATTAAACATTGAAATACTCTAAGGGAAAACAAGCTACAAATAAACATCGTCCTCTTGTGGTATATAAGTGGGTGTGTAACTACGACCAACAAGCCGGTTTTTTGGCACCATTATCAGGGAGCAAGCCAGTTCTTTTACTGACTGTTTAATTTGCTAACCTCTAATCCTCTCTTTTCTAGTTTGTGTTCTTTGCGTTTTCTTTTCAATTTGTGTTTTCAGAATGGGAACGCTAGGACCGCCTCAGACGGTCAGAGATCATTCGTTACCATCTCCGAGGTTGTTGATCCCGCAAGTCTCATATGAAAAGGTCACAGCTCCGTCATATGTGCTAAATCCAATCATTATCGGTATGGTTGAAGAGAAAAAGTTTTCTGGGACAAAGGACAAGAACCCCTACACGCATGTTCAAGATCTTGAGGTTCCCTATCAAACATTCAAGCACGAGGGAGTGCCCCAAAATTGGCATAGATGGCTGTTATTCCCGTTCTCTATCGGCGGAAAGGCGAAAGAGTGGTATAAGTCAGCAGCCAAAGAAGCAAAAGGAAATTGGGAGAAATTGGAAGGAGCTTTCTACCTACAATTTTCCATTACCTAAGGCGCAAAGGTTTAGAAGAAAGGTAGTCAACTTTTAGCAAAGAACAGAAGAAAGCCACGCCCAATCATGGTCGCGTTTTTAGTCCTTGTTGAAAGAAGGACCTGATTTGGGAATGAATGATAATCTAGTAGTGCAAACATTTTATATGTCTCTCAAAGAACCATCAATAATGCACTTATATAGCTCAGCTGGAGGAAGTTTTCTAGATCTAATAGCAAAGGCAAGGATGTACCTTTTAGTCAGAATAGCCAACACGGAGGCATTACACAAACACTAGGATGAGTTTGAAGATTCGAGCTCTTTGCAGGAACAACCGCCCATCAATGCAGCAGAGGTGGAGGGGATATTCATGTGGAAGGCCTCTGTGAAGGGAGATTCAGAAAGAACACTCATTAAACAATGTTGGAGTTAAAAACCGAATATGTGCCGATCGGCATGGTTCCGATGCCAACCGGCACGCCTTACGTGCCGATCGGCACATACACACCGAGCAACGATCTCTTCAGGACTGAAGCATCTATTCGAGATGACCATCATAGGCAATATTTAGACAGTTTTCCTAAGCCAACAGGGGACAGGTTTAGATCATTGTAAGATGCAAAACCACTGAGTGAATTTGAACCATTAGATTGGATTCCCATTGATTTCACTAAAAATCTGTTGCTTATGAGGAGGACATCCAATCCGAATATGCTTCTACGGTTGGAATCGAATATAATTTTCCTAGCAATACAAGGATGTCTGAGATTTTGGACGAAATATTGATTGGAGAAGTGTTGGGAAAATTATACAAGGAAGATTCAGTAGTAGAAGATTCAAAAATTAAGCAAGCAAAGAGATGGCGATCATTGCTTTGTCCCCTCACCATGTGAAGGACTTTGCAGGGTATATGCAATCAGTCTTACTCAAGAGACAAAAGAAGATTCCCACATACAATGCAAAAGAGAGGGCATAGAGTTTCCCAGAGCCTTATGTGATTTTGGTTCTCGTGTTAGTCTTATAACTTATGAAGCGTTCACTAAGTTACCATACGAAGTCAAAGGGCTTTTGACTGGCACTAAATTAGAATTAATTATGTCAGATCGAAAGTTATCTAGAATATGAATATCATGATCGAAAGAATCATTGTCCTAGTCGATGTATTCAATCTTGATACAGGACAAGTAGGAGTAAAAGACATCATTTTGGGAAGACCTTTCTTAAGATTTGTACAAGCAGTGTTATACACAAGACGAGGATGCCTCAAATTTACACTGGGAGAAGAGAAAATACTTTTTAATTTTCAACCCAACCCTCCCGCCCTGCCGGAATTTTTTTCCAAAAATGGACAAAGAAATTAACATTGAGTACGCAGATCCTATGAATAAGTTATTTGAACAAGATGATAATGAAGAAAAATCTCAGGGTGTAGCGGATGCTGATTGGCACTAGATGCGTGCCGGTCGACAAGGGAAGAATGTTGATCGGCACAGAAGTAACCCTAAGGAATTTTAGCCTTTGGGCGACCTTGATGCAGCAGAAGCACCTGATATCAAGCAGAAGCCAATTCCTGAGGGGAAAGAATAGAACTTATCCTGTTATTGTCAATAGTGCCATGAATGAAGACGAAACAACATGACTTCTTGCAGTTTGGAAAAGGTATAAGAAGGCTATTGGATATTGCTTGGCTGACATAAAAGGGATAAACCCAGTCTTCTATACACATAAGATCAATCTCGAAGATTCTGCTAAACCAGTGGTTGAAGGCTTGAGAAGATTGAAAGAAGGTATGAAGGAAGTAGTAAAGAAGGAAGTTCTAAGGCTCCTCAATGACAGAATGATATATTCAATACCTTACAGTGATTGGGTTAGCCCAGTGCATTGTGTACTTAAAAAGGGAAGACTGACAGTGGTGCCTAACAAAAACAATGAATTGATTCCTCAGAGAACAATCACAGGATGGAGGATGTGCACTGATTACAGGAAGCTAAATAAAGCCATGAAGAAGGATCACTATCCATTAGCATTTATCGATGAGATGCTTGAAAGGTTAGCTAAAAATTCTTATTTTCACTATCTAGATGGGTACAATGGTTTCTTTCAAATACTTGTTCGACCAGACTACATTCACTTATCCATATCGAACTTATGCCTATCGACGTATGTCATTTGGGCTTTGCAATGCACTAGCTACTTTCCAGACATGCATGAACGCGATTTTCATAGATTTCATTGAAGACATCATGGAGGTATTTATGGACAACATCTCTGTTCATGGAACTAGTTTCAGTAATTGTTTAGCAAACTTAGAGAAAGTCCTGAAATGGTGTGTTGAAGTGGATCTAGTCCTTAATTAGGAAAAGTGTCACTTTATAGTAACAGAAGGAATTGTCTTGGGACATGTTATTTTCAATAGAGGAATTGAAGTTGATATAGCCAAGATATCAACTATCGAAAGGTTGCCACCACCAACAGATCTTAAGGAGATTCCTTGGACATGAAAA
The DNA here is from genome assembly GCA_030378355.1 of Eleusine indica. Taxonomy (NCBI): domain Eukaryota; kingdom Viridiplantae; phylum Streptophyta; class Magnoliopsida; order Poales; family Poaceae; genus Eleusine; species Eleusine indica. The sequence goes on from CM059499.1 coordinate 16,254,379, forward strand.
TTTCTATCGATGGTTTGTTAAAGACTACTCCAAGATTGCTAAACCATTGACGGAACTATTGCAAAAGGATGTACCTTTTGATATGGATGATGAACGACTGTATGCCTTCAGGAAATTAAAAAGAAGCTTTATGTTCTGGTCCTATTATGCAACCACCTGATTGGAATTTGACTTTTGAAATTATGAGCAATGCAAGTGATTATGCAGTGGGTGCAGTTCTGGGGCACTGCAAGGAAGGTAAAGTTCACGCCATCTACTATGCTAGTAAGACTCTGGATGAATAACAAATCAATTACACAACAATAGAAAATAATGCTGGCAGTGATATTTGCTTTTAACAAATTTAGATCATATATTATCAACTGTAAGATCATCATCTACACGGATCATGCCGCTTTTAGATATCTTATTTCCAAAAAGGAGTCTAAGTCTAGATTGCTTCGATGGGTTTTGATGTTGCAAGAATTTGATTTGGAAATAAGAGATAAGAAAGGAATCAAAAATTGTATAGTCGATCATCTATCGCATACTATGTTTGAGGGAGAGGAAATACATATTGCTGATGAGATGAAGCAGGAACATCTATATGCAGTATATAATAATAGCAATAATTGGATTCATGACATAGTATCAGGATTTCAAGGTAACATGGATCATCTCTCATGAAACGCTAAACGCAAGGTGAGGAATGAGACCCTTAGTTGTATCAATATTGTGAAGATGGAGTTGTGAGGAGATGTGTTCCTCATAATGAAAGATTTAGTATTCTTGAAAAGTGTCATTCTTCGGAATACGACGGACATTATGGATGTTTCCAAACTCAGGCTAAAATATGGGCTAGCGGATTTTATTGGCCTTCTATGCACGAAGATGCTAAAAGGTATGTTGCAACTTGTCCTCAATGCCAAAGAGTTGGAAATACGAATAGTCACAATGCTATGCGTCTTCAGTATAATTTGCAAGTTGATATATTTGATGTTGTTGGTCGTAATTACGCACCCACTTATATACCGCAAGAGGACGGTGTACAGTTGTAGCTCTTTATCCCTCAGAGTATTCCAAGGTTATCGAATCCATAGGGAACGAGCGGAACTAATACTATTAAAGGGCTACTAACAAATTGCAATGGTTTGGTTGATGTGAATGATGACGGTGAGAAAGTGGAAGGTGAATGTTATTGAAGAGGTAATAGGATGATGAAGGATTCTCTTCTTAGGATTGGTTCACTAGCATGCAACCTTATTCTTATCAACTCGAGTGATGACTCTAATATTCTACAAGACATGGTGGTTTCGTTCACCTCGGCTGTCACTACAGAGGCTATTAGCTCCCCACTAGTTTCTTGCACTATGTAATGGGTAAAAGTGTATTGGCCGATGCACTAATGAAAGGGATAGATAGATGTGCAATTAAGTTCATCACATAGAATAAATTCATCGAGAGAGTATCAACAAGTATGAGAGTTACATGACCAGATCCCCACACCAGAGAAGAGAATATGAGACTACTCACTCATCCTTCCGCGAGACATAGCAGACGGGTGAGAATATAGCGCTAGAACGCGCACGTACCGATCGGCGCAAGCGTTGCGCCGATCGGCGCGACCTCCTTCTGGTGGATCTCGTCGGTGTTGACCAACCTTCGCTGCCAATATCCTAGAACCCTAGTTCTAATAACTGATTCTCGCGATTGTCATCTCTCCCCTTCTCTCCTGGCTTTTGATAATTATCTTCCTCTTACACTCGACGGGATTAGGTCAACTTCCACCGACTCTAACTCATACTGGGCTGGGCCTTCGTCTTTCCTAGACCAGATCGTGTTTTCGTCATCTTCTCCTGCTACGTCGATCGGCGCGGCTCCGTATCTGGCCCATCTTCGTTACTCTTTAGTTCTTTATCCATAATTGCCCTATTTTACACCTGTTTCCTATGATTACATCCAAAACAGAACAACTACAAATATATGCAAATATGGTGTTAATTGTTAGTCCAAACCACCAAATTAAGACGCAAAACATCCCTTTTTGGTAGATAAAATGGGCGTCTAGAAACCACCAACAGTTCCCCCACACTCAAATCATTGCTAGTCCTCGAGCAATACAAAATCAAATATGTAACAAGAATTTTCACACCATCTCTCATGCAATCAATCTCAATCATAATTTTTACTCGTTATCCCACTACAAAGATTTTCTCTCATCTCCTTTTAACCAATCGGCATATCATACTTGAACTTAATCAAATCACCAACTTTTTCAAAAACAATTTTAGTTCTCCTCAACTCATCTTTTAGCATCAAACATCAAGCATTTGGTCCTCTCTAGGTCTCTCAAGTGTATTTCCTTCCCTCTCCTATCTAATCAAGGATTGTATGTGGATCTTGGAGGGCTATATAACTAAATTAAAACATAAGATTAACCATGTAACCAATGTGCTCAATCATGCCTATTAAGAAAGAATTTTCTTGGAAAAGAACTTTTAATGGAGAAGAGGAATGTAGAAGATCTAAAAAAATTTCAATGAGAACAGTGGCAAAGAATGAGAAATAATCAGAAATCTACTTTCTTTGATGACCTTACTGCCTTTCAGGGAATATATATTTTTTCTTTACCTCTTTTTTTATAATAACCTCTTTTTTTTTCTTTCTTTTGCAATGGCGCAACACTGCGCCTGTCGGCGCGGTCTATGTTTTCTTTTCTTTCACTTTGTTTTCTATTCCTGATATGATCAGTAATTTCTGTCTTGTATCAGCAGCGGAAATTTTCTGAATTTCCTTTTATGGATAGTATAGGTTGTATCAAGGAGGAGGGAGAAACAAAGATGTATGGTTTTCATGATAGCAAGGAATTTAAATGGATAAGAATGGCTAGAAATACAGAGATAAACAAAATAAATCCTCTTGTCCTAACTTGGTCGAAATCATGAGCAAAAAGTTGACAAAGTTACTTACAATCCACTTAGTTCAAAAGTGTAGCTTGCTCTCATTCACTCGGCTATGTAGGCATATTTAGACCATGCTTTTGCTTTAGCTTATGATGAGTCAAAAGAAATTTTCACAAATACAAAGCTCAAAAGTTAAGTGGTAACCAACAAATTCAAGTAATCAACCAATCGATCATCAGAAAGACAAGATAAATAGCATGGGGCACTTTCAATTTGACAATCGACACTAACTTTATTAAAGACAATGCAATAATTCAAACTACATAAAAGACCTTGTAGCAACTCTCAACATGACTCGTGAATCTCTTAAGCACACACACAAACTTAAATAAACACTCATTAAGAAAAACAAATGAGAAACTAGACTCAAAAACACTTAAAAACTATGACTAATGGCAAAGCAACACTTAAAAACTATGACTAATGGCAAAGCCCTTCCCCCACACTCAAAATTTGCAATGTCCTCATTGCAAGAGAAGAAACTCAACACACTAATCATGCAGACCATGCCTGTTCAAGACTCGGAAAATTTTTCCTATACTCCTTATGAGAAAAGTGTAGTCTGCTTTGTTCATCTCGATTATATCCTGGATTTTGCGGTCCACATCTCTTTGATGCCTGTAAGCACGATCTCTGTCTAGATATAGGCGCTCAATGTTTCTTCAGTAGACAGGACAGCAAGCAGGCGGTTGCAGGTTATGATTTTCAACGCTGTAAGGGGAGGCACTATTCAAATTCCTCTGAGCCGATCGGCACAGTGGTGTTCTTCCACCATTGCGACTTGCTCCATTTCCCTCTGCATTACCATTAACTCTTGTTGAAGTTCCTGCTGCCCTGTCATTTTGCATTTTGCAAGTGTTTCTTGATTTTCGAACTTAGGACTACCAAAGCTTCTTCGCATATCAAAATTATCACTAAAATCTCCAGGCACACTAGGATCACCGCTTTCCAAAGTCTCCAAATAGTATGACGTATCAAAGTCGCTATCCCATTCGGAATACTTTTGAATTGGTTTACACGATAGTCTAGCAGATCTGCGAACCTCTGGTATAGTCTTACACTTCCTTGCAGCAGGTTCTTCGTCTTCACTGGGCAGAGCCGTCAGATCAATAAATTCAGCCATCTTCAGGTCGTGCCGATCGGCTCTAGTGTCGCGCCGATCGGCACAGCTAGCAGCTTCCTTCATATACTCAGCTAACTGCTCTAGATTACGCTCACGGATCACCTTATTCTGCTGCCTTCGTAAAATCTCATCATTAATCTCCTTAGGCGTCCTCCCTCCAGAAACTACGCGATAGCCATCATCATATATTAAATCTCTAGGTATGAAAGCTGGATCTTCTGCCAATTGGAGTTCAACCTTGCGTTGAAGATCTTTAGCACAAAAGAGACAACTGTTCCTATGAATCTTATTTTCTTGAAAACTTTCCCAATCGGTAAGAACCCTGGGAAAGGATTCATTCCCTCTAGCTTGAAGATCCTTCTCCGCATCCCGCTGGTACATAGCTTCTTCGGCTTCCTCTTGCAGCTTGAGTTCATACTTGGCAGCAATGTCATGTTCACTATAAAGTCGGCACCTATGGATTGTGAGGGTGCTCTCTTCATCTAGCTCTTTCTTCTCTTGCTCAGTCAATGATCTTTCGAAAGATAGGAAATCCTCATATGACAAGGGCTTAGCAAGATCAAGAAGACTTTCCATGGTATACCTTTGAAAAACTACTTCACTTTTAATAGGCACTATAGATTTTCCTTTGCGCACTAATACTCTGTTCATCATCTGCCGAAGTTCATTCTCCATCTTCACCTTGTCGGCATTCCACGCGTCAACTTCGCTTTTCTTCATGAATTTCTTCCGCAGATCTGACCAGACAAGAGGATCATCTCGTGTTGGTGTCAACACTTCGTCGACTTCTTCCCAGGACCAATTTGCAGAGGGCTGAGGAAATCCGCCGCCGAGCCGATCGGCTCCAGAGTCACGCCGATCGACGCCGCCTTGGTTTCTGCCGATGCGCCGCCTTCCATCGCTTCTACTCTTAGGGTTTGTTCTGGTGACGATGTAATACGAGTTGATCCATGGGTTTGCTGTCCCCTCATATTTATATCCCTTGATTTCCAATTGGACTAGGACTCTTTCTCTTATTCATGGAGTTTAACGAGTCTTAAAAAGGCAAGGTCCAAAACCAACTCAAAAACCAAAAGGACTCTGCCGCGCCGATCGGTGCAGGGCTGCGCCGATCGCGTAGCAACGCGCCGATCGGCGCGGTACACTAAATTACCAAATCAGAAAAAGAAAAACTACGGAAATAAAAATACATACAAGCCTTTGTTTTACGTCGTTAAGCTCGACCACATGGGGTACTAAGCAGTGAAATACACATCAAGAGATTTTAATTCAAATGTGTCGGGTTCTAGGTATACCTTTAGACGTTGTCCGTTCACCGTGTACTTGCTTCTCTTGCCATCCATCATGATTACTGCTCCCAAAGGTAACACCGTATTCACAAGATAAGGTCCCTCCCATTTGCTTCGCAGTTTGCCTTTACCAAATAATCTGAATTGCGAATTAAATAGGAGCACCCGATCTCCTTCCTTGAACTCCTTCTTCAAAAGCTTCTTATCGTACCACTTCTTTGTTTTCTCTTTGTATATAGCTGCATTCTCATATGCACGCAATCTCATCTCTTCCAATTCACTTATTTGTATCTTCCTTTTCATGCCGGCGGCATCAAGATCCAAATTTATTTCCTTTATAGACCAATAAGGCTTATGTTCCAATTCCACCGGTAGGTGACACGATTCCCATAGACGAATTGATATGGTGTCATACCAATTGGTGTCTTGAATGCCGTCCTATATGCCCATAATGCTCCATTAAGCTTCCTGGCCCAATCTTTTCCTTCCTTCATAACAATCTTCTGTAGAATTCCCTTTATTTGCTTATTTGAAGTTTCTGCTTGTCCATTTGTCTGGGGATGGTAGGCTGTTCCAATTCTATGTTCAACTCCAGATTTGGTTAAAAACCTAGCAAATTCTCCTCCTATAAAATGGGAACCTCCATCTGTAATTATTACCCTCAGTACTCAGTACGTAGGAAATATTTGCTCCTGAAGCATACTCCTTAATTCTCTTGTAGCGTTAGCCTTGCATGCCATTGCTTCGACCCACTTGGAGACATAATCAACGGTGACCAATATGTACTCGAAACCATGAGAATTCACAAAGGGTCCCATAAAATCCATACCCCAAACATCAAACATATCGACTTGAAGATTGTACTTAAGAGGCATTGCATTCCTACTGTTAACATTCCCTATTCGTTGGCATTGAGCACATGTTGCAACATACCTTTTTGCATCTTCATGCATAGTAGGCCAATAGAATCCAGTCGTGCATACCTTTGCCTGTGTTCTGAAGTAGCCATAGTGTCCCCCATAATCCAAAGAATGACATTTTGCTAAAATGCTCGCTCGTTCTTCTCTGGGTATACATCTCCGTACTGCTCCATCCTCGCAATACCTATACAAGTATGGGTTGGCCCATATAAATTTTCTCATTTCACTCTTAACTCTTTTCCTTGTGTTCTTGTTCATTAGATCAGTTTGTCCCTTGAAACCTTTGATAATATCCATCATCCAGTTCTCTGTACGATCAAATGCGGCAAACAACAGCTCTTGTCGCATTTCATCTCTTATTGGCTCAGTTGATGATGATTCAAGACGAGATAAATGATCTGCTACAGAATTTTCTACTCCTTTCTTATCTCTTATCTCCAAATCAAATTCTTGCAGCATAAATACCCATCGCATTAACCGAGGCTTAGACTCCTTCTTTGAAACCAAGTATCTTATAGCAGCATGATTAGTATATACAATCACCTTAGAATTTAGAATGTAGGATCTAAACTTCTCAAAAGCAGATATAACAGCTAACATCTCTTTCTTAGTTGTTGTATAATTGATCTGCGCCTCATTCAAAGTTTTGCAAGCATAATAAATAGCATGCACTTTACCTTCCTTCCGTTGTCCAAGAACAGCTCCAACTGCATAGTCACTTGCATCACACATAATTTCAAAAGGTAAACTCCAATCAGGTGGTTGCATAATGGGTGCAGAGCATAGAGCTTCCTTTAATCTTCTGAAGGCCAAGAGTCTTTCCTCGTCCATGACAAATTCTGTATCTTGCTTTAACAATTCTGTCAGGGGTTTAGCAATCTTCGAATAATCCTTAACAAATCTATGATAGAAGTTGGCATGTCCAAGAAAACTCCTCAAAGTTGTAAGATCAGTAGGGGGAGGTAATTTATCAACTGTAGATACCTTTGGCTTATCAACCTCTATCCCTCTTTTAGATATGACATGACCAAGTACTATCCCTTCTGTTACCATGAAGTGACACTTCTCTCAATTAAGAACTACGTCGCATTCAACACACCTTTTCAAAACCTTCTCTAAATTCTCCAAACAGCTATCAAAATCAGCGCCATGCATGGAGAAGTCATCCATAAATACCTCCATAATATCTTCTATGAATTCAGCGAATATTGGATTCATGCATCTTTGAAATGTTGCGGGCACGTTGCAAAGACCAAATGGCATCCTTCTATATGCATATGTCCCAAGAGGGCAAGTAAAAGTAGTTTTCTACTGATCTTCTGGTCTTACCGGTATTTGAAAGAAACCACTATATCCATCCAAATAACAAAAGTATGAATTCTTTGCTAACCTTTCAAGCATCTCGTCAATGAACGGAAGAGGATAGTGATCTTTCTTTGTCACTTTGTTCAAACTTCTATAATCTATGCACATTCTCCATCTAGTTACAGTCCTTTGAGGGATCAACTCATTGTTCTCGTTAGGCACTACTGTCAACCTCCTTTCTTGAGTAGACAATGCACTGGACTAACCCATTTACTATCAGCTATAGGGTAGATCACACCTACATTAAGCAGCTTCAAAATATCCTTTTTAACCACTGGCTTCATTGATTTCTTCAACCTTCGCATCCCTTCAACCACTGGTTTAGTATTCTCCTCCAAGTTAATCTTGTAGGCGCAAAATGCGGGGCTGATTCCCTTGATGTCATCCAATGTGTAACCAATGGCTTTCTTATACTTTTTGAGCATAGCAAGAAGCCTCTCTGTTTCTTCTTTCGTTAGGACGTTGTTCACAATAACTGGATATGTTCTATTCTTTCCAAGATATTCATAGCGTAGCTCCTTTGGGAGTTCCTTCTGTTCCACTTCTGGCGCTTCATCTGGATCCAGCTCCCCGAGAGGCTCAAAAACAGGATTTTCCTGGTTGAGCCGATCGGCGCAAGCGTCGCGTCGATCAGCGCTGGCAGTATACTCGTCAGTTCCGCGCATGATGTGGTCCAGTGGGTCTCCCATATCCATCTCTATCCTCTCGTCTTCCTCTAGGCAGAATTCCTAATAGTAAGAAGAGTCTTGATGAGACGGATCATTAAATTGAAATCGCACTTCTTCCTCTCCCAGGTGTAGCGTAATTTGACCTTTCCCAGCATCCAGAACAGCTTGTACTAATTGAATGGCCTTCCCAGAATGATATCTTCAACCCCAGTTTCTTTATTGTCTAGAACAAAGAAATCTACCGATATTGTTTTCGAGCTGATCTCAATTTCAACATTCTTAATCACTCCCAATGGCTTGGTCTTCCTACCATCCGCCACGATCAGCTCAAGTTCAGTCCCCATCAGCCGCTGTCGAGTTCCATAAGGCATGCTCATGAATGCATCGTAAGTCATCAAGCTGACACGGGAACCAAAGTCACACAAGGCTTTCGGAAATTTCCCCGCTATCTCACATGGTATGTACGGTTCTTCTTTTTCCTCTTCAGTGAGACCTACAACATACAACCACATAATCCTTCGTAGGGGGATGGCTCAAAGCAACTATCTAGCAATCTCTTCGCTTGTTTCACCTCTGTTCCATCAAGCTCTATATCATCCTTGTAAAGCTTCCCTAAAACTCTCCCAATTATCTCTTGATCGAAAACTTCTGACTTGAGGTGATTACTTGGGAAATTATACTCAATTCCGGCTTCGGAGGCGTCTTGCGGACTGAAGGATCTTCTCATATTGAGCAACTCATGCGAAAAATCAATGGGAATCCAGCCCATCAGCTCAAATTCGTCAAGTGGTTTAGCATTCGCCAATGTTCTATCCCCCTTTGGTTTAGCAAAGTTCCCTTCAAATTCCTTCAGGTGGTTGTCCAAAATCACAGCTTGTATCTTGGTATGTTCCTTGCTACTTGACGGAGTCGTCAGGGTGATCGGTTCTCCTGTCATCGCGACTACGCCGATCGGCGCACACGTCAGATCCACAGAGGCGGGTCTGATGGGCTTTATTTCTTCGAATTGCTCCGAAGTAATCATTGATCTACTCTCGGACATCAAGATCTGTTCAGCTGGCGACTCTTCCTTCTGCATAACTTCTAGGCATTGCCGATTTGGTTCTAGATATTCTTCCCAATGCTTGTGCAAAGCTTCATTCTCGACAATTTTGCCTAACAATTCAATCCCTACCTTGGCTGTCAATCTCAGAAAACTTCCTCCGGCCGATCCGTCCAAATGCATCCTCGATGCCTTGTTTATGGCCATGTAGAAGGTTTGAGCGCACATATTCTCATCAATGCCGAGGTCAGGTCCTTGTTTCAATAATGTTTGAAAACGCGTCCAGGCTTCCGCGAGAGATTCTTCATCTTCTTGTAAGAAGTTCACCACTTCCCTTCTCAACTTCTACACCTTTGGCAAAGGAAAATAGTGGAGACAAAAATTTCCAACTAACTCACTCCACTTACCTTTTGCTTCTTGAGATGCTTCCTTGTGCCACTCTTTGGCTTTTCCTCCCAAAGAGAATGGGAAAAGCAGCCACCTGTAAAGATCCCGAGGCACTCCTTCATGATGGAATGTTTGGCAAAGTGCCTCCAAATCTTTTAAGTGAGTATACGGGTTCTCCTCTTTCGCCCCAAAGAACTTGTTTGCTTCAGCCATGCTAATGATAATGCGGTTCAACACATACGAGGAGGCCGTGGCCTTCTCATCTGAGGATTGAGGCACCAGCACGTCTGGAGATGGTAGAGAAAGTTCCCTGAGCGTTAGAGAAGGTCCTATCGTACTCATCCTGAAAATTCACACAAAACACAAAAATGAAAACAACTAGAAAAGAGAGGATTAGATGTTAGTAAAATATTAATAGTAAAAGAACTGTCTTGCTCCCCGGCAACGGCGCTAGAAAAAAAATAAGCTTGTTGGTCGTAATTACGCACGCACTTATATACCGTAAGAGGACGGTGTACAGTTGTAGCTCTTTTTCCCTCAGAGTATTCCAAGGTTATCGAATCCACAGGGAACGAGCGGAACTAATACTATTAAAGGGTTACATAGAAATTGCAATGGTTTGGTTGATGTGAACTATGACGGTGAGAAAGTGGAAGGTGAATGTTATTAAAGAGGTAACAGGATGATGAAGGATTCTCTCCTTAGGATTGGTTCACTAGCATGCAACCTTATTCTTATCAACTCGAGTGATGACTCTAATATTCTACAAGACATGGTGGTTTCATTCACCCCGGCTGTCACTACAGAGGCTATTAGCTCCCCACTAGTTTCTTGCACTATGTAATGGGAAAAAGTGTATTGGCTGATACACTAATGAAAGGGATAGATCGATGTGCAATTAAGTTCATCACATAGATTAAATTCATCGAGAGAGTATCAACAAGTATGAGAGTTACATGACCAGATCCCTGCACCAGAGAAGAGAATATGAGACTACTCACTCATCCTTCCGCTAGACATAGCAGAGGGGTGAGAAATAGCGCTAGAACGCGCACGTACCGATCGGCGCAAGCGTCGTGCCGATCGGCGCGACCTCCCTTCTGGTGGATCTCGTCGGTATTGACCAACCTTCACCGCCAATATCCTAGAACCCTAGTTCTATTAACTGATTCTCGCGATTGCCGTCTCTCTCCTTCTCTCCTGGGTCTTGATAATTATCTTCCTTTTATACTCGATGGGATTAGGTCAACTTCCACCGACTCTAACTCATACTGGGATAGGCCTTCGTCTTTCCTGGACCGGATCGTGTTTTCGTCATCTTCTCCTGCTGCGCCGATCGGCACAGGCCCGTGCCGATTGGCGCGGCTCCGCATCTGGCCCATCTTTGTTACTCTTTAGTTCTTTATCCATAATTGCCCTGTTTTACACCTGTTTCCTGTGATTACATCCAAAACAGAACAACTACAAATATATGCAAATATGGGGTTAATTGTTAGTCCAAACCACCAAATTAAGACGCAAAACATCCCTTTTTGGTAGATAAAATGGGCGTCTAGAAACCACCAATATATGTCTAGGAAATGGATTTCATGGGATCATTTGTTAATTCATATGGTTTTGAATATATACTGGTTGTTGTGGATTATGTATCAAAGTGGGTCGAAGCTATACCATGTAGAGTCAGCTCTACAAGGGAATCTAAAGGAATGATTCTATTGCATTTTTCCACGATACGAAGTAACTAGAGTCATTATAATAGATGGAGTTAGTCATTTTACTGGAAGTGAGTTCATCAAAGCTTTGGCAAAAATGGGAATTGAGCATAGAATTGGAACTGCTTATCATTCACAGACCAATGGACAAGCATAAACATCAAACAAACAATTGAAGAGTATTCTTCTGAAGGTAGTGACAAAGGAAGGAAGGGATTGGTCCAATAAGCTAAATGGAGCACTTTGGACTTACCGGATAGCATTCAAAACACCAACTGGTATGACACCTTACCAATTTCTTTATGGAAAAACTTGTCACTTACCTATAGAATTAGAACATAGAGCATATTGGGCAATAAAAGAGATGAATCTGAATTTGGATGCCGCCATAATGAAAAGAAAAATCCAAATTAGGCCGCCATAATTTGGAGACCGAACATAAGGTCTAGAAAGACCGGACTATATGGTCATCAGAGGATCAGGGATCAAAATTGTGAGAAGTCTGTTGCACGAAGACCCATAGAGACCAGACAGTCCGCTCTATGTGGATAGGAGAAGAAACATAGAGGAGCAGTTTTGGACGCTCTCTGGAATGAGCGAGGAGCAGAGAGAACAGACGGTCCGGTCTACTGACCGGACGGTCCAATCAATGTAGTTTCAGCTCAGGGATAGGAAGCAACGACTTGGAAGGAGCCGTGCAGGAGGGAGCGGATGGTCCGGTCTAGCAAAGACCGGACTGTACGGTCTGTACGTCCAAAAAGCTTATTTCGTGGAGCAACGGCTAGTTTGAGGTTGGAAGCCTATATAAACTCCTTGCTGGGGTCTTTGAGACCTCGCTTGGCCATTGGGATAGCTGGGAGCATCAGTAAGGAGCCAAGAGGAAAAGAGAGGAGCACTAGGAGAAGATATTGAAAATCTTTAGAGTGCTAGTGAGAGTAACTTGAGCATCTATACACATCTAAGGCTAGGGTATCCTTGAGAGTGTGATCTAGGTTGTTACTCTTGGTCTATGGTGAGACCTAGACCGGTTAGGTGTCGGTGATTGAGCCAATCGTGATTGGTTGTGAAGGCCATCACACGTTTGTACACTGTTTGAGCCTGCCGGTGCAAGGGGCATCAATAGTGAGCGCTCGTGTCGGCTCGGGGAGTCCGGCAAGTTCTTGAGGGAGGCGAGCTTGTGCCTTGATGGCAGTGGTGATGGAACCGTGTCTTCACTCTAAGAGTGATTGCGGGCTAGAACTCCACTTCATGGCAGGAGGGATTAGTACTCCGGCGGGAGTGGTCCAACGTAGAGTAGGTGAAGGCACCATCCTTCCCAGACCTCGGGAAAAAATCATGAGCCATCTCTTACTCTACTCCTTACTATGATGCATTACCTTTCGCATTTACATATTGTGCTATTCATGCTTGTGTGCTGACCTTGCTATTGTTGATTATCTTGTACACTTGCATGAATAGGCTCCTTGCTTGCTAATAGTATTTTATCTTCCGTATTTGATCACTAGCATGTATAGGAGTGACCTTGGCTTGATTGATCACCCATGTATGTATTGTGCTACTCATGCTTGTATGATATAGTTCTCTATCTTATAGCTTTGAATGAGTAGGCTCCTTTGCTAGCTTGTTGTTTGCTTCCACGTGTCTTTATTACTAGCTTGCATAGGAGTTGTATTGCATTGTGTGATCCACTAATATGCTTAGGTTGTTGTTTCTTTCATAAGACTATTATCTTGTTAGTGTGATCACCACTAGAATTGTTATAGGAGTTGTTTGAGTGTTCGGTTTTAGGAATTAGCCAATTTCATAGATATACTGCGTTCCTAATTCACCCCTCCCCTCCCCCTTCTCGGTCACTCAGTCCTTTCAAGTGGTATCAGAGCCAAGTGCTCTTTATAGGTCTTAGCCACCTTGAATTGATGGATACTCTTGTGGACTTTTCCAATACCTTTACCGATAATCATGGGTATGATGATGACTGTGTGGATGTGACTAGTTCTAGTGAGTGCCTAGTTTCTTCTTGTGATAACTTGATAGGTTGCTATACTAGTGTCCCTAATGTGATGATTGATGATGATGTGTCTCTTGATCTTCCTTCCTCTACTAGCATAACTAGGATTGACGATGATTGTGAGTCTTTTGTTGATCATGCTAGTTATTCACTTGTTGAGGAGTTCTTTACCTTTCATGCTAATGAGAATGAGGACTTACTTGACTTATTCGCTTGCGAGGTATTGTGGACAAAATTGCAGCAACTGAAGGGCCTTTCAAGCTTCCATAGATAATTATAGTCGAGAAGATCCTCACCTTGCTCCCTAGTAGCAAGCTCCTCTACATCAACCTTGATCTTATCATGGACAAGGATCTCTCAGTCGATGATGTGATCGGGTTGCTCTTCGAGGATGAGGAGATCACCACAAGCTTGACGGGAAGAAGGCATTCAAGGCAAACAATGAAGCATCATCAAGCAAAGGGAACGAAGTTCAACCATGCCCCCACCTTCTTTGACCCCTTCACAAGATTGCCTTGAAACAGCTTCTACAGCCCCTTCGGATCAAGACCTATACCAAGCTCATCATCAAGCGCTTCATCAAGCTCTACCTCAAGTGTCATTTCAAGTTCCATTCCAAGTACTTCGAGTGGACCGCGCATTGCTATAGGGGAAGCGCCGACCACAATGCTCACAAGATCAAATGAGATGATTGATCTCACCATGGCGGCTCCGGCACCTCCACCTCCTCCACCACAAGATCGACATTGGCATCTTCATCGAGCTCACCAATAGAATCTCTTCTTCCAATTTGATGAATTTGAGAAATCCGAATGATGACCTTTGTGAGACTCTCTTATGAATTTATGATCTTTTGTGTATGATAAACACTTTCAGAGGCCTATGGAGGATCGCATCATATGAAGTGATTGACAAGTGCCTCTTGCAAAACACCCCCTCATCCACTCCAAGCTCTATTTCCAAAATAAGAAAGCATATGAATGATTCCTCCACTTCACTAAGGATCCAAGACACTCATATCTCTAGAGAGAAAGCAATCCATGATGCACAAGATACTTTACCTAGACCTCCTCTCACTCGAGAAGAACATCATCCTAGACGCAAAGCTATCAACAAGGATCATTCTCGTGACTTGATCATTGGGATCCCATTTCAAGGAGTGACGACAAGGATAAATCAATACAAGTCCAACTATGTGAATGAATAAAATAATGAAGAGGCAAATGTTGCTATTGAGAACTTCTCTTTCATCTCCATGATTGAGCCTACAACAATTGAAGAAGCAATGGATGATCACAAGTGGGTTATTGCTATGCAAGAGGAGTTGAACAACTTTCAGAGATGCAAGGTATGAAAATTGGTGGAAAGGCCCAAGAATCATAATGTGGTTGACACCAAGTGGGTCTTCAAGAACAAACAAGATGCCAAGTAGGTCATTGTTGACTTTTGCTAAGCCATATTAATAAATCATTCCCGGCACAGGGCTAGAAATGGTTCACTAATATGTCCCAGAGTCAAGTAGGTAAAATCCGCAAGCGCACGGAGAATACCGTTGTAGCATTTCACCCGGAAGTATTCAGGGTATCGTATTTGTTTATCCCAAAGGAAGGGTATGATCAAGAAGCGTTACTAACATATAAGATCATGTTAACAATTAGCAAGGATATCTAACCAAGACAGGCGGGTACATAATAATAACCGGGTAGTGTGACACACACAGAAGATTCCTACTAAATAAATAAAATCTAGTGGAGGAAAGACTAGGCTAAGCTACTCCTACTATACATTCCTATACAGTTGCATAGCCTAAGTAGAATACATACAGACCCACACTCAGGTTCAGCAGTCAATAGTATAGCACTTCAGGCACGGACTTACCCCTGCATCCACAGGCGACTTCCGCCAAGAGCCTACGCACTAGCCTAGCGGGGAGGATTTCAAAGGACGGACAGGGCTGTCACCACCTGCCGCCTACCTCAACGAACCAGTAGACTAACGAATAATTGATGCAAATCAGTCACCCAAGTACCATACTTGCATGACCAAAGAGCACTCTGCCCCTCCGCGATTACTATTAACGAGGCAGAGCTACCGTACGAATACGATCACCAAACCCATGCTATACTTTATCAGCTAAAACTAAGCATAGAGACTATAACATATAAACTAGACTATAGTGACGGTATATAACTAGCATGACAATAGTAGTATAATAAATATAAACTACTATCACACAAGTAGACTATACTATCACATATATGGATCACAATATCAAACAAGAAACTCATGACCCAAGCACAACTATATAGAAAAGATAAATATATTGATAAGAGTAAAGTCTTACAAAAGGGAAAAGATATAAGAGCCATACCAATTCCAAGTGAAGACTTGGGACTAGAGAGCTCTAGACTCAGCCTAACTCCACTAAAACTCCAAGAACTACTACTAGCAAGAGAGAAATGCTTCTTGTGGTGTGTGTTGAGTGTGAAGGCACACCCTCCTATTTATAGCCTCAATAGGTCGGCAAGGGAGAGTAACCGCCACGGAAGGCATCTCAAACCGTCATCAGGAGTCGCGGAGGAGCCAACACGTGGAAGCCCAGGCGGAGAGGGCGCCCGGCCGGGTCAGCCGACCTGACCAGGTCGGCCGACCTGGGGGTGGCCCCTCCTGGCCTGTGCTTTCTCCAGGTGGCTGTCCTGTGGGCCCTGACGTTGGTTTGCGCGGTATTACAGGGAGTTACGTCGGTTAAGTGCTGCAAATGGGCCCTTCAATCCGTGTGACGTCCATGTGGCGCTCTCTGATTGGTCGAAAGTGTGTTTTCTTGCCTTTTGAGGTGTTTCCTTCACATTTCCTCCTGCATGCACAAAGTTCTCCAAGTACAAGTGGAACTATATTATTGTGATAAAGCATGCGTGTATGAAATGCCAAATTCTCCTTTATTTGAGTATAGTTGACGGTTAAAAATGGCACTTAACAGCCGTCAACAAACTCCCCCAAGCTTACCCTTTGCTCGTCCCGAAGCAAAGATAAACTTAAGTTGTTGATCAGGAGTTGCTACAATGTCCTACTCCTCAATAATACTATGCGCACAACAAAGTACTCTTCCTAGAATTAAATATATTGGCGCATAACTTACCCATTTACCTCGATCCATGGGGCTTTTACACCTCATTGTCTTGGGCGGTTGAGAGATAGAACAATTGCAGGGCACCAATCACTTGCTCTAGATTCCGCTATGTTGTTCCGGAGGTTTTCAAAAGATTTTGAAAATAAAAACCAAGTTCCTCAAATGATTCTCTCGGATCACTCAATATGTGTATGATTCCTCACCAAGGCAAAGTGTTGCCTATAATCACCTACTTCTAAATAAGGCTTTATGTGGAGCTCAAGGTAGGGATATATGAGGCACTCATGTTCACATAATATTGCTATGTCAAAAGACCGGATCCAAGAAAAACATCAATTCAAACAATTTTGATCAAGATGTGCAAGTGTGTGGGAGAACGGAGGAATGGTGGAAGGGAAGAAATAACTCCTTTTTGAATTTTCCTTCTCTCTTTTGGAGTTTCTAGGCTATGGCTACCTTTTGCTTGCTCTCTTTTTTGAGCATTTTTTTTTCTTTTTTTGCATAGCCATAGTCCTAGTTTGCAATGAATACTTTGAGAGAGGAATTTTGTAATGGATATATGGAGTGTTTCCTTGGATGGATGGATGGATAGCGGCTTTCTTCCGGCGTAGAAGAATAGCTCACGGTGGATATGGTGGATATGGTGGATGCTATCTTCTTGATTTAGAAGGATAGCTCATGGCGGTGGATGTGTGTATATGATCTTGATCAAGAAAGCATGAAAAGAGTTCTACTAGGGTCACAACAATTTTGACTAAGCTCAATGTGAAACAAGCAGCATATGTGTAAAGGTTTTCAAATGTAAACACTACATATGGCTGTGGTGGGAATTTCATCATTGAGGAACTTATCAATTTGTCATTTTGAAAAATAAAACTCCGGAATTCAAGCTTTACGTTGAGCAAGATCATAGCAGCCCTATCTATCATATCATACCTCTCAACAACTTAGAACTAGAGAATGCATATGCTACCCACAAGATTCAAGTTCAAGGCAAGATTTACCAACAAACCTAACTCTTGAGAGAGTACTAAGTTGTAAACTAGCTTTAGAGAGGAATAAAGGACAGAGCAACTATTCATCATCTCAACATAGGAAAATTATACACATTCATACCGCGCATGAAAAAGGGAAATATTTTTGTTCTTTTTATGTTTTGCAAATTTTTATGGTTTTTTCAGATTTAGCAAATGCAAGAAATAAAGGGAAGGGGAAAGATACAAGTTACCGTGAGAAGGGGGGTCCTCCCCCAAGCTTGTTCTTGCTCATATCTGCTGGTTCGGGTCGTAGCCTTGGGAGCGGAAGAAGGCATCCCAATTGTTCTGATTCTGAGCCATCATCGCGTTCAGCTGGCGGAATTGGTTGTCGCTGAAATTGACGGAGGATGCTTGACTCGTGCTTGCATGAGTGCTTTTCCTCCGCTTGATTCCGGCGACTTGCTTCATTCGGTTGAACATGGCTGCACACAAGAACAAACACAAGACAAGAACAAAAACAAGATCGAACAAGTGTTCGGGTGAGCGTTAGTGAAAGCGACAAACCCGAGCTTCTCCGAAATTGGTTTTCTTCTTACAATAACTTGCAAATGCACTAAAACAGAGGGGAAATATATTTTTTTTTTTGGGTTTTTGGGGCTGTAGTAAAGTTGAAGAACACGAAATTTTGGGAGAGCAACAAGTGAGCAAAGGAGGGGAGTGAAAGATGAGCTTGGAATGGTGAAGCTCCCCCTCCTGGGCGGTTTTTATAGCCAAGGAAGCAAGATGGCCGTTAGAAAGAGACAGAGCAACGGCCATATAACCGTTGGGAGAAAGGAGCACAGGAAAAGGTGGGGCCAGGGGGTCGGCCGACCTGACCAGGTCGGCCGACCTGGCAGGTGGGCCTCCTGGCAGCCCCCTTTTTCCTATGTGTTCCCCAACGGCTAGGGGATTTGTCCCCTGCTGCCTTTTTGCTCAAAAAGCTCGACAAAAAATCTTTTCAAAATGGAAAGCCCAAAAACCTATTTTCTAAATTTTCAAAAATGCAAATGAGTTTTGAAAAATTCCAAGGTGGCTGGAAAAATTCAAGAATGCAGAAATGCAGTGGTCGGGAAAAATCAAAATGTGGTGGAAAGCAAATATGCAATTAAAAGAGCAAATATGGATAACTACCGGTTTAACCTCCCGGCGAGGACTCACCTTTTAAAGTCCGACGAGCGGGACTTTTCTCCGGCGTTCAGATCGATGAAGCGTTGTCCGATCCCGGAGATGAAGACACGGATGATGCTTCTTGTTTCGTTCGCCACACCTTCTTGGTCTTTGTTGCGGTCGGTGGCTTCTCGGGCTTCGGAGGCTGCGGTTTTGCAGGCTTCACAGCCTGTTTCTTTGCAGACCTCGGAGGTTGCTGCCTTGTGGACTTCGGAGGCTGTTGCTTAATGTGTGACCTTTGCCTCCTTGCCTTCATCAGTTGTTGCTGTGCAACCTTTTCCTTCTCAAGGAAGTTCTTCATGAATGTGATGAGGCTGTCCTTCTTTTTGAACGTGTTGCAAATCTCCAGGAATTGCTTGAGATGAGCACTAGCGTCCTCATTGGCTTTCCCACAAAATGGGCTAGCCTGCACCATGGTGATGAGACCGGTCTTGATCTCGAAGTTCGCATCTCCCACATTGCCAGCTGGTCCCGTAGGGATGTTGGCAGCGGAGGGAGCGGACAACTCGCGGAGGGTCTTGTCGGCCATTTGCTCAGAGCTTGATGGTGCGGGAATGACAGGTTCGATTGGCCGAGTCTCCTTACGAGGAGGGGTGAGCCTAGCTCGTGTCCTTCTCAGGAGTGACTCAGGATCTTCAGTGAAGTTTGTCGGCAAGTCGAAACCAGTCATACACTACCCTGTTTTCATACAAAATGCAGAAAACAAAGCAAGGTTAGCCTGCCTAGGAGATAGCCTTAATAATTGCAACACTACTATATACATTAGTAATTTTTCTTAAATCATACGCCTTCCCCGGCAACGGCGCCAGAAATGCTTGTTGACTTTTGCTAAGCCATATTAATAAATCATTCCCGGCACGGGGCTAGAAATGGTTCACTAATATGTCCCAGAGTCAAGTAGGTAAAATCCGCAAGCGCACGGAGAATACCGTTGTAGCATTTCACCCGGAAGTATTCAGGGTATCGTATTTGTTTATCCCAAAGGAAGGGTATGATCAAGAAGCGTTACTAACATATAAGATCATGTTAACAATTAGCAAGGATATCTAACCAAGACAGGCGGGTACATAATAATAACCGGGTAGTGTGACACACACAGAAGATTCCTACTAAATAAATAAAATCTAGTGGAGGAAAGACTAGGCTAAGCTACTCCTACTATACATTCCTATACAGTTGCATAGCCTAAGTAGAATACATACAGACCCACACTCAGGTTCAGCAGTCAATAGTATAGCACTTCAGGCACGGACTTACCCCTGCATCCACAGGCGACTTCCGCCAAGAGCCTACGCACTAGCCTAGCGGGGAGGATTTCAAAGGACGGACAGGGCTGTCACCACCTGCCGCCTACCTCAACGAACCAGTAGACTAACGAATAATTGATGCAAATCAGTCACCCAAGTACCATACTTGCATGACCAAAGAGCACTCTGCCCCTCCGCGATTACTATTAACGAGGCAGAGCTACCGTACGAATACGATCACCAAACCCATGCTATACTTTATCAGCTAAAACTAAGCATAGAGACTATAACATATAAACTAGACTATAGTGACGGTATATAACTAGCATGACAATAGTAGTATAATAAATATAAACTACTATCACACAAGTAGACTATACTATCACATATATGGATCACAATATCAAACAAGAAACTCATGACCCAAGCACAACTATATAGAAAAGATAAATATATTGATAAGAGTAAAGTCTTACAAAAGGGAAAAGATACAAGAGCCATACCAATTCCAAGTGAAGACTTGGGACTAGAGAGCTCTAGACTCAGCCTAACTCCACTAAAACTCCAAGAACTACTACTAGCAAGAGAGAAATGCTTCTTGTGGTGTGTGTTGAGTGTGAAGGCACACCCTCCTATTTATAGCCTCAATAGGTCGGCAAGGGAGAGTAACCGCCACGGAAGGCATCTCAAACCGTCATCAGGAGTCGCGGAGGAGCCAACACGTGGAAGCCCAGGCGGAGAGGGCGCCCGGCCGGGTCGACCGACCTGACCAGGTCGGCCGACCTGGGGGTGGCCCCTCCTGGCCTGTGCTTTCTCCAGGTGGCTGTCCTGTGGGCCCTGACGTTGGTTTGCGCGGTATTACAGGGAGTTACGTCGGTTAAGTGCTGCAAATGGGCCCTTCAATCCGTGTGACGTCCATGTGGCGCTCTCTGATTGGTCGAAAGTGTGTTTTCTTGCCTTTTGAGGTGTTTCCTTCACATTTCCTCCTGCATGCACAAAGTTCTCCAAGTACAAGTGGAACTATATTATTGTGATAAAGCATGCGTGTATGAAATGCCAAATTCTCCTTTATTTGAGTATAGTTGACGGTTAAAAATGGCACTTAACAGCCGTCAACAGCCATCAAGAACAAGGCTCGCCTAGTGGCTAAGGGATATTCTCAAGTGGAGGGTATTGACTTTGAAGAAACATTTGCACCCGTGACCCGTCTTGAAGCAATTCGGATCTTCCTTGCCTATGCATCACATAATGGCTTCAAGCTCTATCAAATGGATGTGAAGAGTGCATTCTTGAATGGAGAGATCAATGATAAGGTCTATGTGGAACAACCTCCAGGGTTTGAGGACCCCAAGCATCCTAGGCATGTGTACAAATTAAAGAAAGCTCTCTGGTATCAAGCAAGCTCCTAGGGCATGGTATGAACACTTGAGAAACTTCCTTCTTAAGAACGGCTTCAAAATTGGAAGTATTGGTAACACCTTGTTCACAAGACATGTTGGGAAGGATCTCTTTGTATGCCAAATCTATGTTGATGATATCATCTATGGATCAATCCATGAGGAGTTCAATGAGGAATTCTGGGACATCACGGAAAAGGAGTTTCAAATGTCCATGATTGGAAAGTTGCATGTATTCCTTGGTTTTCAAGTCAAGCAATTGAGAGAAGGAAACTTCATCTACCAAGAGAAGTACACCAAGGAACCCTCAAGAGATTCAACATGGAAAATTGCAAGCCCTTGCACACACCTATGGCGACAAGTAAACTCTTGGATGATGATGTGAAAGGAAAATCAGTGAACCCTAAGCTCTATAGATCAATGATTGGTTCCTTGCTCTATCTCATCGCCACAAGACCTGACATCATGTTTAGTGTGTGCTTGTGTGCACGCTACCAAGCAAATCCAAAGGAGTCACACTTGAAGGCTATGAAGAGGATACAAAGATACCTCAGGTACACACCTACCATGGGATTATGGTATCCAAGAGGAACAAGCTTTAAGTTACTTGGGTATTCGAATTCTAACTTCACGGGTTGCAAAGTGAATAGGAAGAGCACATTGGGAGGCTGCCAATTTTTTGGAATATCACTTGTATCTTGGAGCTCAAAGAAGGAAAACTCAGGGGCTCTATCTACAACTGAAGCAGAGTACATGGCGTCAGGAGCGTGTTGTGCCCAACTTCTCTATATGAGGCAAACGCTCTCGGATTATGGCCTCAACTACACTAAAATGCCATTATATTGTGATAGTGAGGCAGCAATCAAGATGGCTATCAAGACAGGAGATCTTGGTCATGCAAAGCATATTCACGTCAAGCATCACTTCATAAGGGACCATGTTGAGAAAAAGGACACTGAATTGGTGAGCGTGCTGACTCATGAACAATTGGCGGATCTTCACATGACGTATCCATAAACAAGCCTCTTGATGAGAAGACCTTCAACAAGCTAAGGGGAGAACTTAATGTTCTCGACCTTTCAATCTTCACATGATGTATCCTTAAAGCTTGTTCTTTGTACATATGTATAGCTTTTGTGTGTTTTGTTTTGTTGTTTGTGCCTTTGTTTTGTGCTTGTTTCTCTTCTTCTTGTAGGTTGACTTCAGAACTCTTTGAGGTAGCAATGGACAAAGGTTAAGTTTGGGAAGGTGGTTCATGGTATGCCCAAGGCTTTGAAGAATGGTCCATTGTGAGTAAGCTCAAGAAGAAAACAACTCATTGTTGGCACTTTGGTCTGTAGCGTTTCTCTCCTTTTTCTTCTTATCACCGCATCATGCATTGTATACTTGTTGCATTTGCATTGTTTACATTCAAGCATCCTTGCATTGTGATACCATAAATGCTTCCAAGCATGTGTCTAGGGGGAGTTGCTCATTTATAATATGAGTATATGACTCTCTAGATGTTCAAATAGTGATAATTGTGCTTCATGCCCATTGAGTCATGTTCAAACGAGCTCCGAGGTTAAATCTACTTGCGCGAGCAAAGACAAGTGACTCATACATTCCCAACACACAAAATGACTAACCATTGCATAGTTGAGAAAATATTTTGTTGAGTCATGTGTGTAGGGGGAGCTATGGTGGAACGCCATGACGACCAACGAGGAGCATAATGAAAGGGGGAGTTTTTCTAACTCTTATCAATTATTATTATTGCTCCTTGGTTCTCTTGTGTTTTGGTCTTGGTTTTTGGTTTTTGGTGATAGGTAACAAAGGAGGAAAAGAACATGAAGATCCAAAAAGGAAATCCAAGTCAAGATTGAAAATAGCACAAAGAGGGAGAAGAACATGAAGAAACAAGGGAAGCTATGAGGTGACAATGAGAGCATGAAGATCAAAAGAACACGGATGTGGAGAACATGAAGATCACATGAGATGAAGGAAAAATTACCAAATGTAGAAGAACAACAATGAAGCATGTTCACTTGGAGTACACGTGAAGATCGTATCAAGATGAACATCCACACCAACATGAGAAGAACAAATGGTGCATGTCTACAACAACAATGGACATCTACACCGACATAAACATCTAAATTCATGCTTTCGCATGTCTTTATTACTAGCTTGCATAGGAGTCGTATTGCCTTGTGTAATCCACTAGTATGCTTAGGTTGTTGTTTCTTTCATAGGACTATTATCTTGTTAGTGTGATCACCACTAGAATTGTTATTGGAGTTGTTTGAGTGTTCGGTTTTAGGAATTGGCAAATTTGGTATATATAGCGAGTTCCTGATTCACCCCCTCCCCCCCCCCCATCTCAGTCACTCGGTCCTTTCAAGTGGTATCAGACCTAGGAAATCTTTCAGGAAATCATATTCATAAAGGATCTTCAATCTAGGGATGCAATTGTTTCTTTTGCAGAAAGGATTATCAAAGGCAAGTAGAAAATTATATGAATAATGATCCCAAGTTCATCCCTTGAAACTTTGTCAAGGATGACGGTTTTCCTCTTGTGAATGGGCGGAAATTGCCATGTGAGCTTAATGATGAGATCATGCGACGTATTCAAAGGGCACACTAAGCTGAGGAGCAACAAGAGAAAAATTTGGAGGAGCTTCGTGCACTTATCAGTGGCGCTGATCAGGATGCCGATTAGCACGGCGATGATGCCGATCAGCATGACCTAAAGATGGTCGATTTTGTGGATCTATGTACTGATTGTTTAGATGAAGAGCCTGCTGCAAAGAGATCCAAAGATTCTGAGGGAATTCATCATTTTGTTCATATTTCTACTAAACCAAGGAGATAATATTCTGATTGAGGTAGCCACCTTTCTGAATCTTTATATTGCTTAGAAACTCTTTCAGATATTGAAGCACCAGTGGCAGTTGGCGATTTAGATACTAAGGTAGACGAAGCAAAAGTTGAAGAAGAGGAGCCTATGGAGGAAGTTCAGATTGAGGAAAACGAAGAAAAAGAGCCAATGGAAGTGGTTCAGATAGATGAAGTGGAAGATGAAGCTTCTGATGAATCAGAAAAGAATGAGGATCCAAACATTAATAGAGAAGAGCGATATTAGGCTGACCAAGAGCGGTGGGGATCAGCACCAGGCGCGTGCCGATCGGCATGAGGACAGAATGTTGCCTCTACCTCTTATCCTGCAGATTATGGTCCTCCTGCTCCGAGTTGCTGCTATAGATGTCGCAGAAATATTCAAGATATACATCGATAAGTTCAAGACATGCTAGATATAATTGAAGCAGACTATACTTTTCTGAATCAGAATATTCAGAAAATCTTTGGCATGTTTAGAAGGAATGGCATGTAAGTCTAGGTCAATTTAGGTGTTTCTCTGCTGCATAGAGGACATTGCAAATTTTGAGTGCGGGGGAGGATCTCCGATCCTTTTAGAGTCATTTGTTTAGAGTCTTGTGAGTCATGAGTCTTAGTATTTTGTGGTGTCAGAGTTTAGTTAGCAAGTGCTTTGTTAAATTATGGAGTCAAGGTTTATGGTGCTTTAAATAAAGTAAGTGTTAGTTGTCAAATCAATGTGAAAGCCCCATGTTTTATATCTTGCTTTGATGATTGTTTCACTTAAATTGCTTGAGTTGTTGAATGTCGCTTGGCTTATTATTTGATTTGTAAAAACCCCTTCTTTCATAAGAGTTGGTGCATTGAATCAAGATTACTATATTTACATATTATACTTAGCCAAGTGAGTTGGATATTATATAACATATGAACCCTTTGATAGGAAGAATTTTTGTCAACTTTGTGCTCATGATTACGACTATGCTAGAAAGGAGACTCCATTTGTTCATCACAATTTTTTCCAGCAATCCATAATTGTTCCTCTTCTATCCAAAAACACATATGTTTTTGTTCTCTCTGACCCCCTTCTTGATACAACCTACAAGAAAAAGTGCTATCATCTGGTAACTAGAGAAGACCTTGAATGCAAGAGAAAGTAAACAAAAAGATTGAAAAACAGATGACTGTGCCAACCGGCACAGAACATGCTGATCGACACAATGAAAAAGAGAAGGGAGAAGAAAGTCCAGAAGAGAAAGTTCGTGCATTGAAAAGAATGAACCCAGTTTCAGATTACACGATTTCTCTTGATTCCATTCTTTATCTTTATTTCGTAGTTTCTTTTGTCTATCCCAGTAATTGTTGGTCGTATCTACGCACCCACTTATATACCGCAAGAGGACGGTGTACGATTGTAGCACTTTTTCCCTTGAATTGAGTATTCCAAGGTTTATCGAATCCACTAGGACCTTAGGGATTTATTAAAGAAAGTTAACAGTAAAAGATCTAGTCAAGGCTACTGTCATAGTCAGGTGGCATGAGGGGGAGACTGGCCAGCGCAAAGGTGCACCAGACAGTAAATCTGTCATTGCGCCGATCAGCGCAGGATTCGAGCCAATCGGCACACTGGTGAAACTGAACCAAAGTGCGCGAGATCTAGTGAATCTGTGGTTGCGCCGATCGGCGTGGGAATTGAGCCGATCGGCACACTAGTGAATCTAATCCAAAGTTGTTGCACCGATCGGCGCAGGAGTTGAGCCGATCGGCACACCAGTGAATCTGAGCCAAAGTGTGCTAGATCTTGTAAACTAATGCTGTTAAGTGAGTAGACAGATATCTACTAGTGAGATCGTAACCAGAAAGTCTAATTGAATAGCATCATAATGGGTAATTACATAGATCAATGAAAACCTATAATAAGTAAGATCACCCTGCTTTTCGAGCGGCTCCTGATTTATCGCTGCCGAGAGGAAACCCTTAATTGCACGAGTATCTTACCCTACTCAACTATCCAATAGTGTTGTGTAGGCTTAGTGTTGTCACCACTAAACCACACTACTAGCATCATCAAGCAACCATAATCAATACAATGTCCGAATACTATCCTAATCACCACGATTAAGATAATATCTACTTACTTAGCCTAGAACTAAGCAATTGGAATAAGCACATGCAAGATTATAAAATCAAGATAAACAAATCACCAAAACCATCATCAACATATTCAATCATCCTTGAGATACATAGAGTAAGATTCATCCCCATCGAGATGGCCTACCTTCACGGATCAATTCTTAACTCCAATGGTTCTTGAAACTCAACTAGAGATATATTCATCCCCATCGAGATGGCCTACCTTCACGGATCTGGTGTCCCTCTGTTGCCTCCTCCTCTGCGGCGAGGGTTTACAAGTATTTATAGGGGTTCTACTCGTAAAGGACTCGGTTTCTAGCAAATAAGGCGATCGCGCCGATCGACACAGGATTGCGCCGATCGGCGCAAGCCGTGTCTTCTCTGATTTCTTCCTCGAGTCGGTTCCTCTGTCTTCCACAGCTGCCATGTGGGCCTTTTCCTTCGAGATAAAGTATTGTACTGCACGTTGAGATCTTGAAGTTCCATAAATCTTCTTGAAGTTCCATAAATCTTCTAGACAAATATCTTCAAGTGTCTTGCGCAGATAAACTTCCATAAGCATGTGGAATGGGCCTCGGTCACTTCTGTGGGCCAAAACACCCTTGTGCCGATCGGCTCATGGACTGCGCCGATCGGCGCACTAGGCTTCTTCAGTGCTTTAATTAAATGGCCTAAATTAGTCAATTATGCTCTAATTGGGGTAATATTCACATATAAAAGGGGCACTTGGGAAGTGCCAACAGTTCCCTCACACTTAAACCTTTGCTCGTCCCGAGTAAAGCAAAAGAAAGAAAAATCGAAAAACATACTCTTTCTATCATAAAAGATATCTAAAATCAGCAAATGTTGAGCATTGTTCTATTGTGGTGTATTTCACATTGGTATTCAGCAAAATAGATCAAATATGGGCATAAGCTTAAAGTTCTCCCCAAAGCAAAAGATCATGTCCAACTCATAAATTATAACTTTTCCACACATGAAAATCACTTAAAAGATTGTTGTGAACATAGAGAATCTATCTTCCAAATAATCCAAGGCAACAACTCATCTTTCAAATCACTCAACCTATATTCTACATCATAATGATCAAATAATATTAGTGTAAGGCTTATATGAGTAGCTAGGTGAGGTAATTCAAGGATTGCAAACATAAATCAATAATATATTATAAAGCTAGGAGATTATTCTTCGTTGGAATTATAGAAACTTATCAAGATGGCCATTAAGAAAGAAAAATTTAAGAAAGGACTCACACTTTGGAGATGTGGACATGTGCATAGCAAAAATTTGATCTTTGAAGATTACACATGGTTGGAATGATTCATGGCTACATTAGAATGAATTTTGAGAATAAGCATATCATATACCATCCCCCCACACTTAAAATTTTGCTAGTCCCTTAGCAAACAGCAGATTTTTTTTTCACCACTGCTGCGCCGATCGGCTCAGGATGCGCCGATCGGCTCTCAACCCAAATTCACCAACATTTGTTGGTATTTGATTTGTCTGGCTGCAACATTTATTCAAGAAGTAAATATAGCCAGAAATATAGGATGTGGTCAAGGAATAATACTCAACAAGATGTTTTGGGTTTATGGTAGTGTACTCAGCGAAATTGAATTTTTGCATGAGTAATTTCAAGGCTAGGAAAAGATACACAAAGAATTGCCATCTTAATAAAGTTCATACCAAAAAGAATTAAATCCTAACCGAACTCAACCATCAATTTAATGTTTATCTACATATCAAAGGTTCATGAGTATTGTTCAAAATATGGCACTGGTAGGTAAGGAATCTTGAAAATAATAAATTCCAAAGTTCACAACATGAAATTTTATTTTTGAAAAGATTGGTACTAAGTTATCATCACAAACTGAACAACACAAATGAAGCACATGGGTACTCAAAATTGCTCCACATAAGACATATTTGCTGAATAATCATTAAGTGTAAGTTCAAAATTTTATTCAATGCTCAACACTATTTGATCTTCATCAACACTTTTCAAGAAAGAATAAACAATTTAATTCTTCTAAAAGAGCATAACCGCCACCATTATATTAAGATCGAAACTCGAATACATGGTGATGATTTTTGCACACACTTGCATGAAAATAAACCTACTACTAACACACTTGCATGAAAATAAACCTACTACTAACACACTTGCATGAAAATAAAACTACTACTACTAACACACTTGCATGAAAATAAAACTACTACTAACACACTTGCATGAAAATAAACACACCTGATACATGGTTTCCCAACCCGCTCACACACACAGAAGTAAATAAACAAAAAGACTACAAAAGATAAAAGAAAACGCAAACCAGGAAACCGATACACGTGCCAACTTCTAGGCACTCTAGTCATCCGAAAGTGGAGTCGGTGGCTGATCGAAGCCATAGCACCGCGCCTTGAGTCACTCAAACTCCTCCACCATCGCATCGTGGTTGTTCCTCCATTGGGACGTGGCGTCCCCCACGCGCTCGATGTAGTGCATGTTGTTGTCGAGGTACCCCTGCATGGGCACGAAAAAGTCTGCACCGGGCATAGGAGGCACCACTGGTACACGCCCTTGATACCTGTAGTCGATATTCGCGCTGCAGTAGGGTGCGTCGACCGGCACGTCGCCTGCGCCGATCG
Source organism: Eleusine indica (assembly GCA_030378355.1). Classification (NCBI taxonomy): domain Eukaryota; kingdom Viridiplantae; phylum Streptophyta; class Magnoliopsida; order Poales; family Poaceae; genus Eleusine; species Eleusine indica. Next base: position 16,283,427 of record CM059499.1, read on the forward strand.
ACGCAGAGGGCTGTGAACCACCCGCTGCGTCGCTCCACCCTGACTGGTACTGCTGGTGCTTCTGGCGTGACCCCCAGGAGTCCCACTCACCGCCGGCTGCTGTAGATGTGTCCGGCTGTCGAACCCGCCCACGGCAGTCCTTGAGAACTCGGCCCCTCTCCAGGAGACATTCCTCAAGCCAATTTCCTCCCTCCAGCTTGCGAGGGAGAAAAACTCCTAGCTCTACACACGGGAGCTTTACGTTGGTGTCGCCGACATGGAAGCCGGCGCGAACACTTCCCGTGACAATATTACCACGAGTCATATTCTCGCCGATCTCCGTCGCGCACTTCCACTTGTCATTGCACCCTCCCGGTCCGTCGCCGTCGTAGACGAGGGCTGCTAGGCATTGAAGATAGGCCTCGAAGGCCAACTTCTTGCTTGTCTTGTCCCTCTTGTCGAGCCAACCCCGCACCAACACCGACATGGGGTTGCAATGAGACGGACTCATGATGGTGTTGAAGAGCCACCGCAAGTCCGCATCGGTGATGTTGCTAGAGTCGACCTTGTCGCCTATGCGCGCTGCCATCCACCGATGGAAGACTTGAATGGTCGGGTTGCGGATGTTGCCACGCTTCATTTCTTCTACAAACGAGAGCCGCCTCCAAAAGGAGTCCAACTCCCCACGTCCCAAGATGCCGGCGACGTCGGCGTTGACGTCGAAGCCAAAGGCTTGAGCCGCCGCCTCCATGGTCACCGTGTGGCTGATGTCGCGGACGCGGAAGTTGACGGCCTCGCTACCGTCTTCGATGGTGCCACGCCTCATCGTAGAGGCAACCTCGGTGACGACGTCGAGGTTGTAGTCCATGGGGAGGAGGTGGAAATCCACCCAGCCGAGGTTGTCTAGCATCCTCCTTAAGTCCTCACACATGCCGATCTAGGTGAGAAAGGTCTCGTCCAAGTCGAAGTTGGGGATGAACCTTCCCCTCACCGCGAGGTAGTGCCGCTGTTCCTCCGCGCTCAGGAGGGTGAAGCCCTCCTCCACCTTGCACGGCATGAATGCCGACGGTGGTGGTGATGTGGGAACCCCACGGCTTGTCGCCGTTTGGCTCCTTGTAGCACGCCCTGTTGGAAGGGACGCACCGAAGATGGAGTGGAGGGCGCGGATCTCGTATGTCGCCGCCGCCGAGCCGGTGGATGCACCACCCACCGACATGTCATCGCGAGCGTCGGAGCCTGCTGTCGCCGGAACTACTTCCCCGATGCAGCCTCTTGCCCAACTTGCCGACGGAGGAGCGGAGACGATCCATCTGCGAAAATTGCGGAACGTGTGCAAGATCGTGGGTAGTGGGGAAGGTGGAGAGATTACCAGGATGTTGTGCCGAATGGGGGCGCCTCCTTTTATTGTGTGGGAAACTTCTAGGAGAAGGAATCGCCGTAAAATTTCAAAATTTGAGAGCGTGCCGATCGGCACGATTACCTGCGCCGATCGGCGCAATTCAAATTTTGAATGCTCTGACCACTCTGATGCTTGATTCCCATCCTTTATGTCGCTTCCTGGCACATCATGTTGGTTGGCAAGGGAACAGCACGGAATCCTGATATCTTGTTGGCTGCGCCAATCGGCGCGCCGTCTCTTTTTCAGCTTTTGGTCAATTCCGTGTCTCCTCTGCACTGCACACCTGCATAATAATCATACCTGTTCCTCAAAATCAATGCCTGCCGCCTTTGTCGCCTATCTGGGAACCGCATGGGTACCTACGCCGATCGGCGTAGTAGGACGCCGAACGGAGCAAGTCCCTTGCACCTCGTCTTTTGGTCCGGCGCTGATTCTGATACCTTGTGTTTATCTCTTTCACCTAATTTCCACTTCTCCAATGTTCCTGTAGTATTGGCATACGTATCAGGGCTCATCTGGTGACCATGCCGATCGACGCTGACTCGCGCCGATCGGCGTGAAGTCCGGTTTTACTTCTGGCCCCTCGCTTCTTGCTAGATATTGTTCTTCATCCTTGAAAATAGCTCTGTCTCCGAAAATTAGTGTGCTGGTTGATTTTTAGCACTCCTTCAATTCTAGGCGTTGTCGGCCTTCTGTCCTGACTTGGGCAATACTGCGACGATCGGCTCAGAAGTGCGCCGATCGGCGCAAGCTCTGTTCCTTCCTGTTTTTGGTCTTTTTTTTATATTCCTACATTATTAGTCTACAGCATGTATATACACAGTTTTGCACGAATAAACAGACAACGCAAGAGCACACAAGAATTAAGCACACACTTTTCTATTTTTTTTATTATTCGGGAGATTGTTTTTATCACAAGCAAGCAAATTTAAAAACATCGGGTTGCCCTCCCGGCCAGCACTAATTAACTAAATGAAATGGGTTGCCCTCCCATAAGCACTAAATAACTTCTAAATCCCCCGATCATTGGGTTGCCTCCAAAGAGCACTCTAGTTATTTAGAGGTCAAAGAGCTTGACCTCCCCGCAAACAATCAATCCTTAGTGTCACGGTGCGGGATGTAAGGCCGCAACACTACAAGGTTATCTTATCTCCATGGTTCATATAGCTTGGACGATCTATCCATACATCCCCTCCAATTACTTTCGACGCCACGATGCCATGATGTCTTGTATCTCTTCACTTCATCAATAGCACAACACTCTTCTCCCTTTGGGCGAAACTTGAAAGAGTAGGGAGTCCCACTTATATCGAAGCTTATCTCACCACTCCCAACATCAATACTTTCCTTTGCTATCCTCAAGAAGGGTCTGCCTAAGATCAACAGGGTCCTCGTCCTCTTATCCATATCAAGCACAATAAAATCAGCAAGGACGATATGATGTCCAATTTGAACAGGCACATCCTCAGCAATTCCATTAGGGAAGCGTACCGATTGATCGGCTAACTCCAAACACATACCCGTAGGCTCTAATTCAGGCAAATTGAGATTTGTGAATATATGACGGGGCATAACACTTACGCTTGCTCCAAGATCGCATAAGCACCTATCAAATATCCTTGTTCCAATCATGCATTTGATGCTTGGTGATCCAGGGTCGGGTTTCTTCTGCAGTGCAACATCATTGATTGCCACCAGTTAGTTCCTTAGTGACCTTCACAACCTCCTCAGAAACTAGAGACTTCTTGTTTTGCATCATGTCCTTAATGTACTTGGCATAGGTGGGAACTTGGATAGCGTCAACAAAAGGGATATTGATGTAAAGCTTCTTCATAATATCAATGAACCTTGCAAATTGCTCGTCGTGTTGCCACGCTCTTTCTGCCTTTGTCAGTAGTTGAGTATCCAAAAATGTGGCAGCGCCATGCTCTTCTGTCTCCACGCCCATTTTCAGACCAGAGAGGTCATCATCCTCCTTGCGTCGATCGGCGCTTTCAGGGAGCCGATCAGCGCTGATAGGGTCGTCGCGCCGATCGGCGCCGGGTGTGCGCCGATCGGCGTGGGGCTTCTTTGCTCCTGCAGAGTGCTCTGGATCTCCTGTAGCTATTACCTTCAACTACTCTGCAGACATCGTATTGGCAGGAATAGCCCCCTTGTTGCCTTGAATGGCTTGCGATAGTTGTCCCATCTGTTGCTCCATAATCTTGGTATGCTTCAAAATCTGCTCATTGGAGCTCCCAATTTCTATCACCTTGTCATTAATTCTCTCAAGGACATGATCAATCTTCTTCAATTTAGCTTGATTGTCCTTGTTGATCTTCTCTTGAGCTTGGAAGAACTCATGACATTGGAGACAAAGTGGGATAGAATTCTGCATGGACGAACTAGGAGAGAAAGAACTCCTTTGTTGCTGATATTGGGGCTTCCATCCACTATTCTTCATATATTCTAGCATCTTCATCTCTTCAGGGCAACTTTCTGCACATGACCAAATTCTTCACACTCACTACATGTGGAGCGTGATTCTGCTAGCTTGAGTGTCTCTTCCTTAGAGATATGAAGATTATTGTCTAAACTCCCTTGAATAGCATCGAGGCGATCTATAATCAAGTCTTCGTGAGTCTTCTCAATCACACTCTTCGCTACTCCTCTTGAAGGTTGCAAATTCCTTGAGCTTCTCTCACCATCCCATGATTGATTTTCAACTAACAACTTGATCAAATTCTTAGCTTTGGTGGGGGTTTTTGACATGAATGATCCTGCAGCTGAGGCGTCCAAATGTTGATGTGATAAAAGATTCAATCCTGTGTAGAACCTCTCAACAACTTCTCCAACCGTCAGACCATGATGAGGGCCTGCATCCATATACTCATTGTATCTTTCCCATGCTTCACCAATGCTCTTATCAATATTCCGTGTAAATCCAAGAATCTTATTTTTCAAAGGTTGAGTCTTACCAGGGGGGAAGTATTTGGCCAAGAATTCAGCTGCTAACGTGTTCCACACCGTTTTTACTGTGTTTTTCAATCCATTGTACTATTTCTTGGGGCGTCCAACTAGAGAGAAGGGGAACAGCCGCACACGCATTTGGTCTCCTGTCAATCCCGCTATCTGGAATGTACTGCAAACCTCAAGGAAGTGTTGCAAGTGATGATTGGGATCTTCTGAACCTGTGAACGGTTGTTGCGCCACTATTCCAACATATCCCTCCAATTGATATGGAAGTTAATCTTGAGCTTCTTGGAAATCTGTCTTGACAATACTAGTCAATTGTGGCTTGAGACGATTAACCATAGGTACCTCTGCCATCTCTTCTTCTTCTTCTTGCTCTTGAACTGAGTCTTCTACTGTGAATAATACTCGAGGTGTTGCGCGGACTGCTTCTAAATCTTCAACTGACATGCTTCTCTTCTCCGCTGTTCTCTTCTTGTGAAAGAGTCTTTCTGGATCATCGGCGTAATTAGAGGGTTTGTTTGACCTAGGACCATCCATACCTGTTAGTTTCACTTAACAGAATATATGTACTAGAGAGACAAGTAAAGCACAATGACTAAACACTAATACATCAAACAATGTTTAAAAACCTGCTGTGGTCCCCGGAAACGGTGCCAGAAAATAGGGCTTGTTGGTCATATCTACGCACCCACTTATATACCGCAAGAGGACGGTGTACGATTGCAGCATTTTTTCCCTTGAATTGAGTATTCCAAGGTTTATCGAATCCACTGGGACCTTAGGGATTTATTAAACAAAGTTAACAGTAAAAGATCTAGTCAAGGCTACTGTCAAAGTCAGGTTGCATGAGGGGGAGACTGGCCAGTGCAAAGGTGCGCCAGACAGTAAATCTGTCGTTGCGCCGATCGGCGCAGGAGTCGAGCCGATCGGCACACTGGTGAAACTGAACTAAAGTGCGCGAGATCTAGTGAATCTATGGTTGCGCCGATCGGCGCGGGAATTGAGCCGATCGGCACACTGGTGAATCTAAGCCAAAGTTGTTGCGCCGATCGGCGCAGGAGTTGAGCCGATCGGCACACCAGTGAACTTGAGCCAAAGTGTGCCAGATCTTGTAACCTATGCTGCTAAGTGAGTAGCCAAATATCTACTAGTGAGGTCGTAACCAGAAAGTCTAATTGAATAGCATCATAATGGGTAATTACATAGATCAATGAAAACCTATAATGAGCAAGACTACCGTGCTTTCCGAGCGGCTCCCGATTTATCACTGCCGAGAGGGAACCCTTAATCGCGCGACTATCTTACCCTACTCAACTATCCAATAGTGCTGCGCAGGCTTAGTGCTGTAACCGCCAAACCACACTACTAGTATCATCAAGCAACCATAATCAATACAATGTCCGAATACTACGTGGAGAACGAATGCTTGCCTTGGGAGCCTCGTCCGTCCAGCCAACGCGTCGGAATCTTTCTTTCGATCGGCTTACAGCGATGATCGCCCAGAACCAGCGACGATCGCGTGGCGAGGCTACGGCGGCGCTCGCCTCGTCGAGTCGTGACGAATATTGGACAGGAATTAACATGGCTGTCTGACATGGCTCAATTTAAAATCAAAATAAATTATTTTTAAAGGAATTATTGGAGGAGGGGATATATTTTAATCCCAATAGTTATTAGACTGCCCCAAAAAACTATGTTTAGGGAGTTTTTTTTTTTTTTGCAGCTCTTGGAGATGCTATGAGGAAGAGTCCAACAAATATTCTCTTATTCTTAGGAAGGCTTCTCTACTTCCCGAAGTCACCTCTCATTATAAATAGAGCTCATCTCCCTCTCATTTTCCACAACATAAGAAGAGAGTTTAGAGCTTCACTCCAAAGGCTTTGCACTGCCAATGTGCTTAGAAAATAGGGAGAGAATGAGGGAGAGTTCGGGGAAGCACCGGGCTTGTCGGCGATCTTCTTCACGCTTGTACCTCGACGAATGCTTTCCTTTCAAGTAAGTGTTCATGTTTCCTCTTTGGTATTTAAGTTTTCTATTTAAGTAAGTTCTTTCTTTATTACTTACGGGATCATCGCTCTATCTAGTTAGAGTATCTTAGTCTTCTATAAGCGTCGATCTAAGACTAGGATAGTAATTGATAGCGTAGACGTGGTGTCTAGGCTAGAGGTTACCTTTGTTTGCCGTATGCCCCACGGTTTGTTAGAGGTAGTCAGTATGTGGTGACAGCCCTATCTGGCCTTAGTAATCCTCTATGTTCGGGTACGTCGTAGAGCTATTGGCCGGAGTCGTCTGTGGATGCAGGGGTAAGCTGGTGCCCGAAGTAAGTAGTTATAGACCAAACCTATCTTATTATAGGATCCTTGACCATAGGAATCCTCTCCACCCTCTTCCTATCATATTCTTGTTGTTGTTGACAGCTGTTAAGTACCATTTTCAACCGTCAACTATACTCAAATAAAGGAGAATTTGGCATTTCATACACGCATGCTTTATCACAATAATATAGTTCCACTTGTACTTGGAGAACTTTGTGCATGCAGGAGGAAATGTGAAGGAAACACCTCAAAAGGCAAGAAAACACACTTTCGACCAATCAGAGAGTGCCACATGGACGTCACACGGATTGAAGGGCCCATTTTCAGCTCTTAACCGACGTAACTCCCTGTAATACCGCGGGAACCGACCTCAGGACCCACCTGCCAGCCTCCCCAAGAAAGCACAGGCCAGGAGGACCCCTGGCCAGGTCGGGCGACCCAGTCAGGTCGGCCGACCTGGTCCTGGGGGATATTCCTTTGTGCTTCCACGTGTTGGCTCCTCAGCGACTCCTGATGGCGGTTCGAGGTGCCTTCCGTGGCGGTTACTCTCCCTTGCCGACCTATTGAGGCTATAAATAGGAGGGTGTGCCTTCACACTCAACACACACCACAAGAAGCATTTCTCTCTTGCTAGTAGTAGTTCTTGGAGTTTTAGTGGAGTTAGGCTGAGTCTAGAGCTCTCTAGTCCCAAGTCTTCACTTGGAATTGGTATGGCTCTTGTATCTTTTCCCTTTTGTAAGACTTTGCTCTTATCAATATATATATTTTTTCTATATAGTTGTGCTTGGGTCATGAGTTTCTTGTTTGATATTGTGATCCATATATGTGATAGTATAGTCTACTTGTGTGATAGTAGTTTATATTTATTATACTACTATTGTCATGCTAGTTATATACCGTCACTATAGTCTAGTTTATATGTTATAGTCTCTATGCTTAGTTTAGCTGATAAAGTATAGCATGGGTTTGGTGATCGTATTCGTACGGTAGCTCTGCCTCGTTAATAGTAATCGCGGAGGGGCAGAGTGCTCTTTGGTCATGCAAGTATGGTACTTGGGTGACTGATTTGCATCAATTATTCGTTAGTCTACTGGTTCGTTGAGGTAGGCGGCAGGTGGTGACAGCCCTGTCCGTCCTTTGAAATCCTCCCCGCTAGGCTAGTGCGTAGGCTCTTGGCGGAAGTCGCCTGTGGATGCAGGGGTAAGTCCGTGCCTGAAGTGCTATACTATTGACTGCTGAACCTGAGTGTGGGTCTGTATGTATTCTACTTAGGCTATGCAACTGTATAGGAATGTATAGTAGGAGTAGCTTAGCCTAGTCTTTCCTCCACTAGACTTTATTTATTTAGTAGGAATCTTCTGTGTGTGTCACACTACCCGGTTATTATCATGTACCCGCCTGTCTTGGTTAGATATCCTTGCTAATTGTTAACATGATCTTATATGTTAGTAACGCTTCTTGATCATAACCTTCCTTTGGGATAAACAAATACGATACCCTGAATACTTCCGGGTGAAATGCTACAGCGGTATTCTCCGTGCGCTTGCGGATTTTACCTACTTGACTCTGGGACATATTAGTGAACCGTTTCTGGCCCCGTGCCGGGAATGATTTATTAATATGGCTTAGAAAAGTCAACAAGCATTTCTGGCGCCGTTGCCAGGGAAGGCGTATGATTTAAGAAAAATTACTAATGTATATAGTAGTGTTGCAATTATTAAGGCTATCTCCTAAGCAGGATAACCTTGCTTTGTTTTCTGCATTTTGTATGAAAACAGGGTAGTGTATGACTGGTTTCGACTTGCCGACAAACTTCACTGAAGATCCTGAGTCACTCCTGAGAAGGACACGAGCTAGGCTCACCCCTCCTCGTAAGGAGACTCGGCCAATCGAACCTGTCATTCCCGCACCATCAAGCTCTGAGCAAATGGCCGACAAGACCCTCCGCGAGTTCTCCGCTCCCTCCGCTGCCAACATCCCTACGGGACCAGCTGGCAATGTGGGAGATGCGAACTTCGAGATCAAGACCGGTCTCATCACCATGGTGCAGGCTAGCCCATTCTGTGGGAAAGCCAATGAGGACGCTAGTGCTCATCTCCAGCAATTCCTGGAGATTTGCAACACGTTCAAAATGAAGGACGTCACCCCCGACGCTGTTCGCCTTCGACTGTTCCCGTTCTCTCTCCTTGGGAGAGCGAGACAGTGGTTCTACGCAAACCCTGAAGCTGTGAACACTTGGGAGAAGTGTTCAGCTGCGTTCCTTGCAAAGTTCTTCCCGCTGGGCAAGACCAATGCCCTCCGCGGAAGGATCTCAAGCTTCCAGCAGGAGTCGAAGGAGTCGATTCCTGAGGCATGGGAGAGGCTCTAGGAGTACATCCTGGCATGTCCCCACCACGGGATGGATGATTGGCTGATCATTCAGAACTTCTACAACGGGCTTACTCCGTCGGCCCGCGACCACCTCGACGCTGCTGCTGGTGGAGCCTTCTTCTCGCTCACTGTGAGCAAGGCAAAAGATTTGATCGAGAAGATGGTGTCCAACCAAGGTTGGAATGAAGAGCGCCTCCAACCTCGCCAGCGAGGCATGCACTCCGTCAAGGAGGTTGACATGCTCGCCGCCAAGATTGACCTTCTCATGAAAAAGATGGACGACCAAGCCAATGGAGAAGTGAAAGCCCTAGACGCTCGTATGACTTGCGAGGTCTGTGGCAACACGGGACACTCGGGCAATGACTGCCCTGAGACCCGTGAGGACGCAATGTTCATGGGCAACAACAACAACAACGGCTACCGTCCACAAGGAGGTCAAAGTTGGGGTCCACCACGTCCCAACTACCAAGGAGGTAACTCTGGCAACTTCTCTGGTTTTAATTCCGGTTATAATCAGCCCTCCTTGAAAGATCTTGTGCTTGGTCAAGCTAAGGTTAACGATAACATCAGTAAAAAGCTTGCCACCACTGATAGGACTCTTGAGAGCATCCACACTAAGATAGAGGGTGTCTCCTCTGCTCTCAAGAATCAGCTGAGCTTTAATAAAATGATAGAAACCCAATTAGTTCAGTTAGCTGCTGCTGTTCCTACTGCTGAGTCAGGGAAAATCCCGGGGCAACCTGAGACCCCCTTAGAAAATGTTAATGCGGTTACCACGAGAGGAGGTAAGTCCACTCGGGATCCGCCATACCCTAACCATGCAGGAAAGGACACATCAGCTGAGAAGCCGGCAGAAGAAGAAGAACTGCCGCCCAGGAAAACGGCCCCACATGAGTTCTATGACACGAACCTCATGCCGTTTCCTGAAAGAAGAAGGAAGCCCACCGTGGACGAGCAGTTCACACGCTTCGTTGAGGTGATCCAGAAGCTGCACATCAACGTGCCCTTGCTGGATGCGATACAAGTACCCACGTACGCTCGCTACCTCAAGGATCTTATCAGCAACAAGCGCCCACTACCGACCACAGAAATTGTCAAGCTGACGAAAGAGTGTAGCGCTGCTATACTCAACCGGCTTCCTGAGAAGAAGAAAGATCCGGGGTGTCCCACGATCACCTGCTCGATCGGGACACAGAACTTCGACCATGCCTTATGTGATCTTGGGGCAAGTGTGAGCGTCATGCCGAAGGATGTCTTCGACAAGCTCAACTACACCACACTATCCCCCACGCCGATGCAGCTACAGCTCGCCGATTCAACGGTCCGCTATCCGGCGGGGATCGCCGAAGATATTCCGGTGAAAATCCGGGATTGCTTCATCCCCGTCGACTTCGTAGTGCTTGACATCGACGTCGGGAAGAGCACACCGCTCATCCTGGGACGCCCATTTCTCAGCACTGCGGATGCTCGCATCGATGTAGGAGCCGGAGAAATCCGCTTCCACATCAATGGCAAGGAGGAGAAGTTTGACTTTCGGCCACGGAAAGAACAGTGCAACATGATCCGTATCAAGTACGGGCCGAACCCAAGCAACATCAAGGAAGTGGAGGTCACTCCGCCAAAGAAGGACAGCCTCATCACATTCATGAAGAACTTCCTTAAGAAGGAAAAGGTTGCACAGCAACAACTGATGAAGGCAAGGAGGCAAAGGTCACACATTAAGCAACAGCCTCCGAAGTCCACAAGGCAGCAACTTCCGAGGTCTGCAAAGAAACAGGCTGTGAAGCCTACAAAACCGCAGCCTCCGAAGCCCGAGAAGCCACCGACCGCAACAAAGACCAAGAAGGTGTGGCGAGTGAAACAAGAAGCATCATCCGTGTCTTCATCTCCGGGACCGGACAACGCTTCATCGAGCTGAACGCCGGAGAAAAGTCCCGCTCGTCGGACTTTAAAAGGTGAGTCCTCGCCGGGAGGTTAAACCGGTAGTTATCCATATTTGCTCTTTTAATTGCATATTTGCTTTCCACCACATTTTGATTTTTCCCGACCACTGCATTTCTGCATTTTTGAATTTTTCCAGCCACCTTGGAATTTTTCAAAACTCATTTGCATTTTTGAAAATTTAGAAAATAGGTTTTTGGGCTTTCCATTTTGAAAAGATTTGTTGTCGAGCTTTCTGAGCAAAAAGGCAGCAGGGGACAAATCCCCTAGCCGTTGGGGAACACATAGGAAAAAGGGGGCTGCCAGGAGGCCTACCTGCCAGGTCGGCCGACCTGGTGGGGTCGGCCGACCCCCTGGCCCCACCTTTTCCTGTGCTCCTTTCTCCCAACGGCTATATGGCCGTTGCTCTGTCCCTTTCTAACGGCCATCTTGCTTCCTTGGCTATAAAAACCGCCCAGGAGGAGGAGCTTCACCATTCCAAGCTCATCTTTCACTCCCCTCCTTTGCTCACTTGTTGCTCTCCCAAAATTTCGTGTTCTTCAACTTTACTACAGCCCCAAAAACCCAAAAAAAAAAAATATTTCCCCTCTGTTTTAGTGCATTTGCAAGTTGTTGTGAGAAGAAAACCAATTTCGGAGAAGCTCGGGTTTGTCGTTTTCACTAACGCTCACCCGAACACTTGTTCGATCTTGTTTTTGTTCTTGTCTTGTGTTTGTTCTTGTGTGCAGCCATGTTCAACCGAATGAAGCAAGTCGCCGGAATCAAGCGGAGAAAAAGCACTCGTGCAAGCACGATTCAAGCATCCTCCGTCGAGCTCACACCAAGTCCGGGGCATGGTGACCCCGAAGCTGAAATTCCGGAGGAAAGGCCGGCCTTGCTCATCACCGAGGAGCATCTCGACATCAAGGACGACCGCGAGGGCCAAGCCATCGCGCTCATGAGAGAACGGCCATTCGCCCACACCCGACGCTTCGATCCGGACTTCCTCGAGAAAATAGGTATGAGAGAAGAATTTGCCTCTATTTTTCGCACTATGGGTTGGCTAAATTTCGTAGAAGTAGATGAGCCGGGTTCTCGTTTGCTTACTATGCAGTTTTTATGCACCCTTAGAAAGTATGATGAAGGCATTTCTTTTCGCTTGTTTGGGCAAGAGCGCTTGGTCACATGGGGTGATCTTCATGCTATGCTAGGTCTAAATCCTAAATGTAGGCTAGACTTAGATAAAGCGCTAAAGGGGTTCCATAAAGAAAGTTTTTGGAAAAAGATTTCCGGAAACGAGTGGGGTCCCAAGCCTAGAACAAGTGCCATCCATAATCCTACACTTAGATTTATGCATGTGTGGTTGGCTATGACCTTGTTTCCTCGAGGTGACATTAGGGTTGTCCGGCAAGATGAATTGAAAATACTTTATGCCATGGTTAAGAAAATTAGGGTGTCACCCGCGGAATGCATGATTGATCAATGGTTAGACAATATAAAGTTGACAGGACCAATTGAGTGCACCTCTTTAGTTACTCGCATTGCGCAAAAGTGTGGTCTGCTTGAGAATGTTCATGTTGAATATTTGACGGTAGATAGAGAATTTCTAGGCGAGGACTATTTTGTGCAAGGACATACTTTGAAACATGGTCCAAATAATACCTTGATCTATCACTTTCCCGGGTATACAAATGAATTCCCGTTACCTAACCCGGGTCTTCGTTTGTATCACTGTCGGGCACTAACCCTCCCACTTGAGCCAGTGGGAGAAGTTCGCAGGCATAGTGTTTCAGGGCGACCGACACGTTCCCATAGGCATATGGAGCCTACACCGGAGTTTCACACTCCGACCGGAGATCCGGTATGGGAGCAGCCCCCGCCACAGGACGAGGCGGGTGCATCAACATGGCAGGCCGGAGCATGGGAATCTCAGTACGATTACCCCATGCAGACGTCATCAAGTTCAAGCGGACCGCCATCCTTTGCCACTCGGTCATTCTCATCCCGTGGGTTCCGTGAACTCAACTATGGGATGGCCGAGTTGACAAGGAGGGTGAACAACATTGATTTGCGCACCGAGAGCATGCAACAAACTCTCACGCAACATGTCGCCGACACCCATCAATGGCAGAATTTTAGCGACAACCAATTCCGCCAGCTGAACGCGATGATGGCTCAGAATCAGAGCAATTGGGATGCCTTCTTCCGCTCCCAAGGCTACGACCCGAACCAGCAGATATGAGCAAGAACAAGCTTGGGGGAGGACCTCCCTTCTCACGGTAACTTGTATCTTTCCCCTTCCCTTTATTTCTTGCATTTGCAAAATCTGAAAACCATAAAAATTTGCAAAACATAAAAAGAACAAAAATATTTCCCTTTTTCATGCGCGGTATGAATGTGTATAATTTTCCTATGTTGAGATGATGAATAGTTGCTCTGTCCTTTATTCCTCTCTAATGCTAGTTTACAACTTAGTACTCTCTCAAGAGTTTGGTTTGTTGGTAAATCTTGCCTTGAACTTGAATCTTGTGGGTAGCATATGCATTCTCTAGTTCTAAGTTGTTGAGAGGTATGATATGATAGATAGGGCTGCTATGATCTTGCTCAACGTAAAGATTGAATTCCAGAGTTTTATTTTTCAAAATGACAAATTGATAAGTTCCTCAATGATGAAATTCCCACCACAGCCATATGTAGTGTTTACATTTGAAAACCTTTACACATATGCTGCTTGTTTCACATTGAGCTTAGTCAAAATTGTTGTGACCCTAGTAGAACTCTTTTCATGCTTTCTTGATCAAGATCATATACACACATCCACCGCCATGAGCTATCCTTCTAAATCAAGAAGATAGCATCCACCATATCCACCATATCCACTGTGAGCTATTCTTCTACACCGGAAGAAAGCCACTATCCATCCATCCATCCAAAGAAACACTCCATATATCCATTGCAAAATTCCTCTCTCAAAGTATTCATTGCAAACTAGGACTATGGCTATGCAAAAAGAAAAGAAAAAAAATGCTCAAAAAAGAGAGCAAGCAAAAGATAGCCATAGCCTAGAAACTCCAAAAGAGAGAAGGAAAATTCAAAAAGGAGTTATTTCTTCCCATCCACCATTCCTCCGTTCTCCCACACACTTGCACATCTTGATCAAGATTGTTTGAATTGATGTTTTTCTTGGATCCGGTCTTTTGACATAGCAATATTATGTGAACATGAGTGCCTCATATATCCCTACCTGGAGCTCCACATAAAGCCTTATTTAGAAGTAGGTGATTATAGGCAACACTTTGCCTTGGTGAGGAATCATACACATATTGAGTGATCCGAGAGAATCATTTGAGGAACTTGGTTTTTATTTTCAAAATCTTTTGAAAACCTCCGGAATAACATAGCGGAATCTAGAGCAAGTGATTGGTGCTCTGCAATTGTTCTATCTCTCAACCGCCCAAGACAATGAGGTGTAAAAGCCCCATGGATCGAGGTAAATGGGTAAGTTATGTGCCAACATATTTAATTCTAGGAAGAGTACTTTGTTGTGCGCATAGTATTATTGAGGAGTAGGACATTGTAGCAACTCCTGATCAACAACTTAAGTTTATCTTTGCTTCGGGACGAGCAAAGGGTAAGCTTGGGGGAGTTTGTTGACAGCTGTTAAGTACCATTTTCAACCGTCAACTATACTCAAATAAAGGAGAATTTGGCATTTCATACACGCATGCTTTATCACAATAATATAGTTCCACTTGTACTTGGAGAACTTTGTGCATGCAGGAGGAAATGTGAAGGAAACACCTCAAAAGGCAAGAAAACACACTTTCGACCAATCAGAGAGTGCCACATGGACGTCACACGGATTCAAGGGCCCATTTTCAGCTCTTAACCGACGTAACTCCCTGTAATACCGCGGGAACCGACCTCAGGACCCACCTGCCAGCCTCCCCAAGAAAGCACAGGCCAGGAGGACCCCTGGCCAGGTCGGGCGACCCAGTCAGGTCGGCCGACCTGGTCCTGGGGGATATTCCTTTGTGCTTCCACGTGTTGGCTCCTCAGCGACTCCTGATGGCGGTTTGAGGTGCCTTCCGTGGCGGTTACTCTCCCTTGCCGACCTATTGAGGCTATAAATAGGAGGGTGTGCCTTCACACTCAACACACACCACAAGAAGCATTTCTCTCTTGCTAGTAGTAGTTCTTGGAGTTTTAGTGGAGTTAGGCTGAGTCTAGAGCTCTCTAGTCCCAAGTCTTCACTTGGAATTGGTATGGCTCTTGTATCTTTTCCCTTTTGTAAGACTTTGCTCTTATCAATATATATATTTTTTCTATATAGTTGTGCTTGGGTCATGAGTTTCTTGTTTGATATTGTGATCCATATATGTGATAGTATAGTCTACTTGTGTGATAGTAGTTTATATTTATTATACTACTATTGTCATGCTAGTTATATACCGTCACTATAGTCTAGTTTATATGTTATAGTCTCTATGCTTAGTTTAGCTGATAAAGTATAGCATGGGTTTGGTGATCGTATTCGTACGGTAGCTCTGCCTCGTTAATAGTAATCGCGGAGGGGCAGAGTGCTCTTTGGTCATGCAAGTATGGTACTTGGGTGACTGATTTGCATCAATTATTCGTTAGTCTACTGGTTCGTTGAGGTAGGCGGCAGGTGGTGACAGCCCTGTCCGTCCTTTGAAATCCTCCCCGCTAGGCTAGTGCGTAGGCTCTTGGCGGAAGTCGCCTGTGGATGCAGGGGTAAGTCCGTGCCTGAAGTGCTATACTATTGACTGCTGAACCTGAGTGTGGGTCTGTATGTATTCTACTTAGGCTATGCAACTGTATAGGAATGTATAGTAGGAGTAGCTTAGCCTAGTCTTTCCTCCACTAGACTTTATTTATTTAGTAGGAATCTTCTGTGTGTGTCACACTACCCGGTTATTATCATGTACCCGCCTGTCTTGGTTAGATATCCTTGCTAATTGTTAACATGATCTTATATGTTAGTAACGCTTCTTGATCATAACCTTCCTTTGGGATAAACAAATACGATACCCTGAATACTTCCGGGTGAAATGCTACAGCGGTATTCTCCGTGCGCTTGCGGATTTTACCTACTTGACTCTGGGACATATTAGTGAACCGTTTCTGGCCCCGTGCTGGGAATGATTTATTAATATGGCTTAGAAAAGTCAACAGTTGTCCTTAGACGGATTAGGATAGCCATGGTTCAGGAGCAATCCTTCTCTGGCCTAGATCTTGAAAATCCCTATCATCATCTGCGATAATTTGAGTATATGTGTTCATGTTTGTTCATTGACGGCATGACACAAGAAACTCTAAAGTGGAAATTGTTTCCCTTCTCCCTTGCGGAGAAGGCAAAAAATGGTACACTCATACAGTTGGGACTGTACACGATGATTGGGAGAAGTTGCGGGATAAATTTTATCTTGCATTCTTCTCATAATCATGTATTGTCTCCCTTCATATAGAAATTCTCTGCTTTTGCCAAAGTGAGAAGAATTCTATTGGAGCAGCGTGGGTCAGGATCTCTTTTCTACTGCAATCCGGTCCAGACTTGTCTATACCTGATGAAATGTTGCTTCAACACTTTTATTTGGGTTTAAACAAGGAACATGCCCAATACCTCGACATCACCGCTGGAGGATCGTTCATCCACAAGACTGCAACAGAAGGAAGAGCAATCCAAGACTGTATCCTAGAAAACTCATCCTTCTTAGCCGACCTTAGTGAGCCCCTCCAGGAGGAAGCTATGTCGAGCCGCACGGACTCCTCAATAGCCAAATCCGAGCCCATACTTGGCTATCCCCAGATTTCACTTTTGAGCCATCCCCCTAACCTTGAACACTTGAGAGAGAAGAAATTCTACCTCGAGAGTTCTCTTTTGAATTCGTAGGAGGCCTTTAACAAGGAGTGGTTGAAGGAAGAAAGATGTTCTTCAAGAGAAATCCAAATCTCTTCTCCTTCTTCTACCATTCCCTGTTATATAAAGGGAAATGTTGTAGAAGCCCTTCATGATCCCATCATAGGAGTCAATATCATCCCTAAGTACATGGCTTGGCAACTTTTGGATGATATACCTCTTGTGCGAAATGACACACTCCTCAAGGATGCCTTGGGAGTAACCTTTCCATGTCGGGGGATTGCAAGGGTTGTACCAGTTGATACGGACAAAGTCGAAGTTCACCTGGACCTCCACGTCTTTTCTATCATCGACTTTGAACTTCTCATAGGCTTCCCACTAGAAAGCCTTCAGCATAAGGGTGCATCTCAAGGGAGCCTAAGTGAAGAGCTTAGGAAAATCTCTTTCGCCACCAAAGCCAATTGCTTAGAAAATCCTATGGTGAGGCCTCATATTAAGCACACCCCGCTTGAGGAGGTGATGCTTGTTTCCCAACACGCATTGCCGAGGTTTGTTCTTTATGAGAACGCGAAACATTGCATCCAGGGAGGAGATGATTTTAGAGATACTCTCAATTATTTTGAAACCAAGTTGTCATCCTTCTAGCCTAAGCCTTTTCCCTCTAGCCCTCAATACTCCATTCTCTATGGTGACCAAGAATCAACCATAAGCTTTATTGATGAAATTACTGAAGAGGAGAACCTATGGGCCATTGGATTGCTTGAGGAGTTGACTCTAGAGATACGAGAAAATAATTCAACTAATGAGCATGAGAGCTTCTTCCTTGAACAAGCACAAGATGCATGCTCATATAAGGAATCTCCAGAGTCAATCAAGATTACTGCTAAAAGCACCGACGAGGGCTACAACCACCTTAAGGCCTTAATTAGTAAAACATTTAGAAGGATGGTTGTAGATGTTTTTATTTATCATAAATATTGCAGATCTCGTACTTTCAATTTGGCACTAACCTTGCAACTAAGACATCATTGATACATCAACAATTGGCGGTGAGATAGGAACTACATCACCAATGATAGTTGCAGCATAAAGTCCCCATAGTCAAGCTTCTTACTATAAACAAAGCACTGCTGGGAGATGGCCAGATTATCATTTATTTTCCCTTATTAAATAATTACAAGCACATGTTTTTAGGACATATTTGCCTTCGGGTATTTTTGGTCACTAACCCTTTCAGGTGGATATTAAAAAGAACAATGGTCACACTATGCCTGAGAACATGGGAGATGCATCAGCTTGACACCGTGGTACTTTTGGCAATGGAACCTACTACGAGAAGGCTGCAACAGTGCACACTAATTTATTGTGTCTGAGTGATATAAAAATCTAAGTGTGGGGGAGTTCTGTAAGTATCATGTATTAAGTTCCATTCATACCAACTTGCCTCTTGGTCTAGAGTTGTTGTTAGTTCTTGCATTCATGCCTTGCTAAAAAAAAGAAAAAAAAGAAAGGCGCTTTAATTCATTTCCTTTTATTTCCTTTCAATTTAATTATTTAGTGCACCTTGAAAAAAAATAAATAACTTAATAATATTGCTGTGACTCTACGAGCCCATAAAGTGGGTAGTCCTTTTTGCTTTTAACCCTCTTGTTTTGTTTTTGTGTCAAATAAAAAGTTCAGGTAAGCAAACAAGTGTGGGGGAGATCCTCAGGATTCATGACCCGCAACAAAGGACCTCATCTGCCAACATAAAATGAACAACGCCGCACAGAACACCACGCCATACCGTGACCAAGCTAGACGCCAGGATGATTCAGCCGAACCCTCTAGGTCGACTAAACCCACCTTGGACCCGCTCGGCCTCATCTTCAACTAGTGCGACGGTTTGCACGTCTTATCCCTCTATCTCCCTATTATGTGCATTGATTTAATTGTCCTAGAACAAATGGATAAAATCTAAACTTGGAAATTAAAATCAACCTTGATGACCTCCGAATTATTCAAAGCTTTCCATAGTTAGCTTGCATGCTTTTTCTTCCTTGCTCCTATGCCAATGCTAGTAGACTATACTCATAGGGACCGCATTCTACCTAGGTCGTTGACTAGTGAGATATGGTTTGATGAAGTGATTCTTGCTCTTCATTGCATAACGTGCTTGGGAAATCTTTTTGAAAATTAAAATTTATAAGCTTACTCCTCAATGATTAAGAAAATCCCACCAGAGCCATATGATTGATTCATTTGATAAACCTCATGCATATGCTACTTGTTTCTTTATTGAACCTTGTCAAATTGTTGTGACAAAAGTGAGATGCTTGTATTGTATTGTTGATCAAGTTTATGTGCACATTCCCCTAATATGTTAATCCTCTACATTGGAAGTTAACATAATCATCATCATCATCATCATCCATTTATCCACCAAAAGAATTACTCCATGATTATCTTGTTATGACTCTCTCTCGAGTGTTCACATAGAAGGCATGGCTATCAAAAAAAAAGAATGTTGTCAATCCTTAAGCATAAAAAAAAGAAGAAATAGCCATGCCCAATATCATTTCAAGGAACGAGAGATTCTACATATAAAGGAGTATTCATCCACTTTCATCATCCATCTCCTTCCATATGCTACTCTTCCACTCCGGAAGATAGCATCACACATATCCATCACCCGTCCATAAAATAAAGTGCTCCACCATGCTTTGAGAAACTCCTTCTCCAATTATCCTTGCAAAAAGAGACATGGCTGTCAAGTATTCAAAAAAAAAGACAAAAAAAAGAAGAAGAGAGATAGCCCATGTTCTCAAATAGAAGAGAGGGAGGATATCCAAAGGAGTATTCATTATCCACCACTACATCCATTCCATCCATATATGATCACATACTTGATTGATGATTCATGACTTGTTTTCTCCTTGGATCCGGTTTTTGACTTGGTAATATATATGAAGCACAGGTATGCCTTCTTTTTATTCCCTATACTGACCTCCACATAAGCCAATTTTTAGAAGTAGGAGCAAAAAGAGGCAACAACAAAAGCCTTGGTGAGGATCCACACACATATATATGAGTGCCTTGAGAGAATCATTTGAGGAGTATAGCTTTGCTTTACTTTTGAAAAATCTTTCAAAAATCCAAATACTTAGAACAATGAGCAGAGATGACCAGAATCTTTACTGTTCCACCCTTCAACTACCCAAGGTGACATGGTAGACACTTCAAATTCCATTGGTACAGGTATGGTTTGGAATAATTTGCATGCTAGCATCATACCATTTGAAGATTATGATCCACCTTAGTCCTTTTCCTTTACTCAAGGACGAGCAAAGGCTAAGTGTGGGGGAGTTTGTTGACGGTCACTAAATACCTAATTTAGACCGTCAAATACCTACAAAAACAATAAAAGTTAAGAACCAATATAGTGGTAGGAGTGTATTACTAAAGAATTCCACA
The DNA here is from genome assembly GCA_030378355.1 of Eleusine indica. Classification (NCBI taxonomy): domain Eukaryota; kingdom Viridiplantae; phylum Streptophyta; class Magnoliopsida; order Poales; family Poaceae; genus Eleusine; species Eleusine indica. The sequence goes on from CM059499.1 coordinate 16,303,699, forward strand.
AGTGTTGGTGAATATATTTTTATAGATGATTTACCCACATACTGGAGGTAAATACCATATCATTGTTGGTGGTTTCTAGATGCCCATTTTATCTACCAAAAAGGGATGTTTTGCGTCTTAATTTGGTGGTTTGGACTAACAATTAACCCCATATTTGCATATATTTGTAGTTGTTCTGTTTTGGATGTAATCGCAGGAAACAGGTGTAAAACAGGGCAATTATGGATAAAGAGCTGAAGAGTAATGAAGATGGGCCAGATACGGAGCCGCGCCGATCGGCGCGACCCATGCGCCGATTGGCGCAGGAGGAAAAGTTGACTAAAACATGATCCGGTCCAGGAAAGACAAAGGCCCAGCCTAGCATGAGTTAGAGTCGGTGGAAGTTGACCTAATCCTGTCGAGTATAAAAGGAAGATAATTATCAAAAGCCAAGGACGACCAAGGAGCGACGGCAATCGCGAGAACCAGTTATTAAAACTAGGGTTCCAAGATATTGGTGGTGGAGGTTCATCAACACCGACGAAATCCACCAGAAGGGAGGTCGTGCCGATCGACGCGGCCCTTGCGTCGATCGGCTCGTGCACGTTCCAGCGCTATTTCTCACCCCTCTGCTATGTCTAGCGGAAGGATGAGTGAGTAGTCTCATATTCTCTTCTCTGGTGCGGGGATCTGGTCACGTAACTCTCATGCTTGTTGATACTCTCTCGATGAATTTAATCTATGTGATGAACTTTATTGCACATCTATCTATCCTTTTCATTAGTGTATCGGCCAATACACTTTTGCCCATTGCATAGTGCAAGAAACCAGTGGGAGCTAATAGCCTCTGTAGTGATAGCCGGGGTGAACAAAACCACCATGTCTTATAGAATATTAGAGTCATCACTTGAGTTGATAACAATAAGGTTGCATGCTAGTGAACCAATCCTAAGGAGAGAATCCTTCATCATCCTGTTAACTCTTCAATAACATTCACCTTCCACTTTCTCACCGTCATCATTCACACCAACCAACCCATTGCAATTTGTTAGTAACCTTTTAATAGTATTAGTTCCGCTCGTTCCCTGTGGATTCGATAACCTTGGAATACTCTGAGGGAAAAAGAGCTACAACTATACACCATCCTCTTGCGGTATATAACTGGGTGCGTAGAGACGACCAACAAGCCCTTTTTCTGGCGCCGTTGCCGAGGAACAAGCCAGTTCTTTTACTATTAATATTTTACTAACATCTAATCCTCTCTTTTCTAGTTGTTTTGTTTTTGTGTTTTGTGTGAATTTTTAGGATGAGTACGACAAGACCTTCTCGGACGCTCAGAGAACTTTCTCTACCATCTCCAGACGTGCTGGTGCCTCAACCCTCGGATGAGAAGGCCACAGCCTCCTCGTATGTGTTGAACCCCATTATCATTAGCATGGCTGAAGCAAACAAGTTCTTTGGAGCAAAAGACGAGAACCCGTATACTCACTTACAAGATTTGGAGGCACTTTGCCAAACATTCCATCATGAAGGAGTGCCTCAGGATCTTTATAGGTGGCTGCTTTTCCCATTCTCTTTGGGAGGAAAAGCCAAAGAGTGGCACAAGGCAGCATCTCGAGAAGCAAAAGGTAAGTGGAGTGAGTTAGTTGGAAATTTTTGTCTCCACTATTTTCCTTTGCCAAAGGTGCAGAAGTTGAGAAGGGAAGTGGTGAACTTCTTATAAGAAGATGAAGAATCTCTCGCGGAAGCCTGGACGCGTTTTCAAACATTGTTGAAACAAGGACCTGACCTTGGCATTGATGAGAATATGTGCACTCAGACCTTGTACATAGCCATAAACAAGGAATCGAGGATGCATTTGGATGGATCGGCCGGAGGAAGTTTTCTGAGATTGACAACCAAGGTAGGGATTGAATTGTTAGGCCAAATTGCCAAGAATGAAGCTTTGCACAAGCATTGGGAAGAATATTTAGAACCAAATCGGCAATGCCCAGAAGTTATGAAGAAGGAAGAGTCGCCAGCTGAACAGATCTTGATGTCCGAGAGCAGATCAATGATTACTTCGGGGCAACTCGGAGAAATAGAGCCCGTCGGACTCACCTTTGTGGGTCTGACGTGTGCGCCGATCGGCGCAGTCTCTGAGCCGATCGGCACAGCCGCGATGATAGGAGAACTGATCACCCTGATAACTCCGCCAAGTAGCAAGGAATATACCAAGATAGAAACTGTGATTCTGGACAACCACCTGAGGAATTTGAAGGGAATTTTGCTAAACCAAAGTGGGATAGAACATTGGCGAATGCTAAACCACTTGACGAATTTGAGCCGATGGACTGGATTCTCATTGATTTTTCGCAAGAATTGCTTAATATGAGAAGATCCTTCAGTCCGCAAGACGCCTCTGAAGCCGGAATTAAGTATAATTTCCCAAGTAATCACCTCAAGTCGGAAGTCTTCAATCAAGAGATTATTGGGAGAGTTTTAGGGAAGCTTTACAAGGATGATATATAGCTTGATGGAATAGAGGTGAAACAAGCAAAGAGATTGCTAGACAGTTGCTTTGAGCCATTCCCCTACGAAGGATTATGTGATGTGTATGCTATAGGTGTCACTGAAGAGGAAAAAGAAGAACCGTACATACCCTGTGAGATATCGGGAAAGAAATTTCCGAAAGCCTTGTGTGACTTTGGGCTCCCGTGTCAGCTTGATGACTTACGATGCATTCATGAGCATGCCTTATGGAACTCAACAGCGGCTGATAGGGACTGAACTTGAGCTGATCATGACGGATGGTAGGAAAACCAAGCCACTGGGAGTGATCAAGAATGTCGAAATTGAGATCAGCTTGAAAACAATGCCGGTAGATTTCTTCGTTCTAGACAATAAAGAAACTGGGGTTGAAGATATCATTCTGGGAAGGCCATTCTTAAGATTAGTACAAGCAGTTCTGGATGCTGGGAAAGGTCAAATCACGCTACACCTGGGAGAGGAAGAAGTGCTATTTCAATTTAATGATCCGTCTCATCAAGAGTCTTCTTGCTATCAGGAATTCTGCCCAGAGGAAGACGAGAGGATAGGGATGGATATGGGAGACCCACTGGACCACATCATCCGTGGAACTTACAAGTATACTGCCAGCGCTGATCGGCGTGACCCTGACGCCGATCGGCTCAATCATACTGGCAGCGCCGATCGGCGCGACCCTTGCGCCGATTGGCTCAATCATACTACAAGCGCCGATCGGCACGAACCTCGCACCGATCGGCTCAACTAGGAAAATCCTGAATTTGAACCTCTCGGGGAGCTAGATCCAGACGAAGCGCCAGAAGTGGAACAGAAGGAACTTCCGAAGGAGCTACACTATGAATATATCCAGTTATTGTGAACAACGCCCTAACGAAAGAAGAAACTGAGAGGCTTCTTGTTGTGCTCAAAAGGTATAAGAAGGCCATTGGTTACACATTGGAAGACATCAAGGGAATCAGCCCCGCATTTTGCACCCACAAGATTAACTTGGAGGAGAATACTAAACCAGTGGTTGAAGGGATGCGAAGGTTGAAGGAATCAATGAAGCCAGTGGTTAAAAAGGAGATTTTGAAGCTGCTTATTGCAGGTATGATCTACCCTGTTGCTGAAAGTGAATAGGTTAGTCCAGTGCATTGTGTACCCAAGAAAGGAGGGTTGACAGTAGTGCCTAACGAGAACAATGTGTTGATCCCTCAAAGGACTGTAACTGGATGGAGAATGTGCATAGATTATAGAAGTTTGAACAAAGTGACGAAGAAAGATCACTATCCTCTTCCGTTCATTGATGACATGCTTGAAAGATTAGCAAGGAATTCATACTTTTGTTATTTGGATGGATATAGTGGTTTCTTTCAAATACCGGTAAGACTAGAAGATCAACAGAAAACTACTTTTACTTGTCCTTTTGGGACATATGCATATAGAAGGATGCCATTTGGTCTTTGCAACGCGCCTGCAACATTTCAAAGATGCATGAATGCAATATTCGCTGAATTCATAGAAGATATTATGGAGGTATTTATGGATGACTTCTCCGTGCATGGTGCTGATTTTGATAGCTGTTTGGAGAATTTGGAGAAGGTTTTGAAAAGGTGTGTTGAATGCGACCTAGTTCTTAATTGGGAGAAGTGTCACTTCATGGTAACAGAAGGGATAGTACTTGGTCATCTCCTATCTAAAAGAGGGATAGAGGTTGATAAGGCAAAGGTACCTACAGTTGAGAAATTACCTCCCCCTACTGATCTTACAACTTTGAGGAGATTTCTTGGACATGCCAACTTCTATCGCAGATTTGTTAAGGATTATTCGAAGATTGCTAAACCCCTGACAGAATTGTTAAAGCAAGATACAGAATTTGTTATGGACGAGGAAAGACTCTTGGCCTTCAGAAGATTAAAGGAAGCTCTATGCTCTGCACCCATTATGCAACCACCTGATTGGAGTTTACCTTTTGAAATTATGTGTGATGCAAGTGACTATGCAGTTGGAGCTGTTCTTGGACAACGGAAGGAAGGTAAAGTGCATGCTATTTATTATGCTTGCAAAACTTTGAATGAGGCGCAGATCAATTATACAACAACTGAGAAAGAGATGTTAGCTGTTATATCTGCTTTTGAGAAGTTTAGATCCTACATTCTAAATTCTAAGGTGATTGTATATACTAATCATGCTGCTATAAGATACTTGGTTTCAAAGGAGTCTAAGCCTCGGTTAATGCGATGGGTATTTATGCTGCAAGAATTTGATTTGGAGATAAGAGATAAGAAAGGAGTAGAAAATTCTGTAGCAAATCATTTATCTCGTCTTGAATCATCATCAACTGAGCCAATAAGAGATGAAATGCGACAAGAGCAGTTGTTTACGGCATTTGATCATAGAGAAAACTGGATGATGGATATTATCAAAGGTTTCAAGGGACAAACTGATCTGATGAACAAGAACACAAGGAAAAGAGTTAAGAGTGAAATGAGAAAATTTATATGGGCCGACCCATACTTGTATAGGTATTGCAAGGATGGAGCAGTACGGAGATGTGTACCCAGAGAAGAAAGAGCAAGCATTTTAGCAAAATGTCATTCTTCGGATTATGGGGGACATTATGGCTACCTCAGAACACAGGCAAAGTTATGGGAAAGTGGATTCTATTGGCCTACCATGCATGAAGATGCAAAAATGTATGTTGCAACATGTGCTCAATGCCAACGAATAGGGAATGTTAACAGTAGGAATGCAATGCCTCTTAAGTACAATCTTCAAGTCGATATCTTTGACGTTTGGGGTATGGATTTCATGGGACCCTTTGTGAATTCTCATGGTTTCGAGTATATATTGGTCGTCGTTGATTATGTCTCCAAGTGGGTCGAAGCAATGGCATGCAAGGCTAACACTACAAGAGAATCAAGGAGTATGCTTCAGGAGCAGATATTTCCTAGGTACGGAGTACCGAGGGTAATAATTACGGATGGAGGATCCCATTTTATAGGAGGAGAATTTGCTAGGTTTTTAACCAAATCTGGAGTTGAACATAGAATTGGAACAGCCTACCATCCCCAGACAAATGGACAAGCAGAAACTTCAAATAAGCAAATAAAGGGAATTCTGCAGAAGATTGTTACGAAGGAAGGAAAAGATTGGGCCACGAAGCTTAATGGAGCATTATGGGCATATAGGATGGCATTAAAGACACCAATTGGTATGACACCGTATCAATTCGTCTATGGAAAATAGTGTCACCTACCGGTGGAATTGGAACATAAGGCTTATTGGGCTATAAAGGAAATGAATTTGGATCTTGATGCCGCCGGCATGAAAAGGAAGATACAAATAAGTGAATTGGAAGAGATGAGATTGCGTGCATATGAGAATGCAGCTATATACAAAGAGAAAACAAAGAAGTGGTACGATAAGAAGCTTTTGAAGAAGGACTTCAAGGAAGGAGATCAGGTGCTCCTATTTAATTCGCGATTCAGATTATTTGGTAAAGGCAAACTGCGAAGTAAATGGGAGGGACCTTATCGTGTGAATACGGTGTTACCTTCGGGAGCGGTAATCATAATGGATGGCAAGAGAAACAAGTACACGGTGAACGGACAATGTCTAAAGGTATACTTAGAACCCGACACATTTGAATTAAAAATTTTTGATGTGTATTTCACTGCTTAGTACCCCGTGTGGTCGAGCTTAACGACGTGAAACAAAAGCCTGTATGTATTTTAATTTCCGTAGTTTTTCTTTTTTGGCGATTTAGTATAACGCGCTGATCGGCGCGACGCTTGCGCTGATCGGCGCAGCCCTGCACCGATCGGCGTGGCCGAGTCATTTTTGTTTTGAGTTGGTTTTGGACCTTGCCTTTTTAAGACTCGTTAAATTCCACGAATAAGAGAAAGAGTCCTAGTCCAATTGGAAATCAAGGGATATAAATATGAGGTGACAGCAAATCCACGGATCAACTCGTATTACATCATCACCAGAACAAACCCTAAGAGCAGAAGCGATGGAAGGCGGCGCATTAGGCAGAAACCAAGGCGGCGCCGATCGGCGCGACCTCTGCACTGATCGGCGCGACTCTGGAGCCGATCGGCTTGGCGGTTGATTTCCTCAGCCCTCTGCAAATTGGCCCTAGGAAGAAGTCGACGAAGTGTTGACACCAACACAAGATGATCCCCTAGTCTGGTCAGATCTGCGGAAGAAATTCATGAAGAAAAGCAAAGCAGACACGTGGAATGCCGACACGGTGAAGATGGACAATGAACTTCGGCAGATGATGTAAAGAGTATTGGTGCGCAACGAAAAAACTGTAGCACCTATTAAAAGTGAACTAGTTTCTTAAAGGTATACCATGGAAAGTCTTCTTGATCTTGCTAAGCCCTTGTCGTATGAGGATTTCCTATCTTTCGAAAGATCATTGACTGAGCAAGAGAAGGAAGAGCTAGATGAAGAGAGCGCCCTCACAATTCATAGGTGCCGACTTTATGGTGAACATGACATTGCCGCCAAGTATGAACTCAAGCTGCAAGAAGAAGTCGAAGAAGCTATGTACTAGCAGGATGCGGAGACGGATCTTCAAGCTAGAAGGGATGAATCCTTTCTCAAGATTCTTACCGATTGGGAAAGTTTTCAAGAAAATAAGATTCATAGGAACAGTTGTATTGAGGGTTGCAAGTGTTTCTTTTGTGCTAAAGATCTTCAACGCAAGGTGGAACTCCAATTGGCAGAATATCCAGCTTTCATACCTAGAGATTTGATATATGATGATGGCTGTCGTGCAGTTTCTAGAGGAAGGACACCTAAGGAGATTAATGATGAGATTTTACAAAGGCAGCAGAATAAGGCGATCCGTGAGTGTAATCTAGAGCAGTTAGATGAGTATATGAACGAAGCTGCTCGCTGCGCCGATCAGCGCGACATTGAAGCCGATCGACACGATCTGAAGATGGTTGAATTTATTGATCTGACGGCTCTACCAAGCGAAGACGAAGAAACTGCTGCAAGGAAGTACAAGATTACGCTAGAGGTTCGCAGATCCGCTAGATTATCGGGTAAGCCAATTCAGAATTATTCCGAATGGGATAGCGACTATACGTCTTACTATTTGGAAACTTTGGAAAGCGGTGATCCTAGTGTGTCCGGAGATTTTAGTGATGATTTTGATATGCAAGGAAGCTTTGGTAGTCCTAAGTTCGAAAATCAGGAAACACTTGCAGAATGCAGTAAAGACAGGGCAGCAAGAACTTCAACAAGAGTTAATGGTAATGCAGAGGGAAGTGGAGGAAGTCGCAATGGTGGTAGAACACCACTGCACCGATCGGCTCAGAGGAATTTGAATAATGTCTCTCCTTACAGCGTTGAAAATCATAACCTGCAACCTCCTGCTTGCTGTCCTGTCTGCCGAAGAAACATTGAGAGACTATATCTAGACAAAGATTGTGCTTACAGGAATCAAAGAGATGTGGACCGCAGAATCCAGGATACAATCGAGATGAACGAAGCGGACTACACTTTTCGCATGAGGAATATAAGACGAATTTTCTGAGTCTTGAACAGGCATGGTCTACATGATTAGTGTGTTGAGTTTCTTCTCTTGCAATGAGGACATTGCAAATTTTGAGTGTGGGGGAAGGGCTTTGCCATTAGTCATAGTTTTTAGTGTTTTTGAGTCTAGTTTCTCAGTTTTTAAATGTTTTTGAGTCTAGTTTCTCAGTTTTTAAGTGTTTTTGATGAGTGTTTATTTAAGTTTGTGTGTGTGCTTAAGAGAGTCACGAGTCATGTTGAGAGTTGCTTCTAGGTCTTTTATGTAGTTTGAATTCTTGCATTGTCTTTAATAAAGTTATTGTCGATTGTCAAATTGAAAGTGCCCCATGTTATTTATCTTGTCTTTCTGATGATCGATCGGTTGATTACTTGAATTTGTTAGTTACCACTTAACTTTTGAGTTTTATATTTGTGAAATTTTCTTTTGACTCATCATAAGCTAAGGCAAAAGCAAGGTCTATATATGCCTACATAGCCGAGTGAATGAGAGCAAGCTACACATTTGAACTAAGTGGATTGTAAGTAACTTTGTCAACTTGTTTCTCATGATTTCGACCAAGTTAGGAAAGGACGATCTATTTTATTTATCTCTGTATTTCTAGCCATTCTTATCCAATTAAATTCCTTGCTATCATGAAAACCATACATCTTTGTTTCTCCCTTATCCTTGATACAACCTATATTCTCAATAAAAGGGAATTCAAAAAGTTTCCGCTGCTGATACAAGACAGAAATTGCTGATCATATCAGGGAATATAAAAAAAAGAGGTGAAAGAAAAGAGAAAGAAAAGAAGAAAAGAAAAAAGAAAAAAATATAGGTCGCACCGATCGGCGCGACGCTTGCGCCAATCGGCGCTGTTGCGAAAAGAGAAAGAAAAAAAGAGATTATTATAAAAAAAGGGTAAAGAGAAAAAATATATATTCCCTGAGAACCAGTAAGGTCATCAGAGAAGGCAGATTTCTAATTATTGCTCATTCTTTGCCAATTGTTCTCATTGAATTTTCTTTTAGATCTTCTACATTCCTCTTCTCCATTAAAAGTTCTTTTCCAAGAAAATCCTTTCTTAATAGGCATGATTGAGCACATTGTTGACATGGTTTATCTTATGGTTTAATTTAGTTATATAGCCCTCCAAGATCCATGTACAATCCTTGATTAGATAGGAGAGGGAAGGAAATACACTTGAGAGACCTAGAGAAGACCAAATGCTTGATGTTTGATGCTAAAACATGAGTTGAGGAGAACTAAAATTGTTTTTGAAAAGGTTTTGTGGTAATTTGATTAAGCTCAAGTAAGATATGCCGATTGGTTAAAAGGAGATGAGAGAAAATCTTTGTGGTGGGATAATGAGTAAAAATGATGATTGAGATTGACTGCATGAGAGATGGTGTGAAAATTCTTATTACATATTTGATTTTGTATTGCTCGAGGACTAGCAATGATTTGAGTGTGGGGGAACTGTTGGTGGTTTCTAGATGCCTATTTTATCTACCAAAAAGGGATGTTTTGCGTCTTAATTAGGTGGTTTGGACTAACAATTAACCCCATATTTGCATATATTTGTAGTTGTTCTGTTTTGGATGTAATCGCAGGAAACAGGTGTAAAACAGGGCAATTATGGATAAAGAGCTGAAGAGTAACGAAGATGGGCCAGATACGGAGCCGTGCCGATCGACGTGACCCATGCGTCGATCGACGCAGGAGAAAAAGTTGACTAAAACATGATCTGGTCCAAGAAAGACAAAGGCCTAGCCCAGCATGAGTTAGAGTCGGTAGAAGTTGACCTAATCCCGTCGAGTATAAAAGAAAGATAATTATCAAAAGCCAAGGATGAGCAAGGAGGGACGGCAATCGCGACAACCAGTTATTAAAACTAGGGTTCCAGGATATTGGCGGCGGAGGTTCGTCAACACCGACGAAATCCACCAGAAGGGAGGTCATGCCGATCGGCGCGGCCCTTGCGTCGATCGGCTCGTGCGCGTTCCAGCGCTATTTCTCACCCCTCTGCTATGTCTAGCGGAAGGATGAGCGAGTAGTCTCATATTCTCTTCTCTGGTGTGGGGATCTGGTCATGTAACTCTCATGCTTGTTGATACTCTCTCGATGAATTTAATCTATGTGATGAACTTTATTGCACATCTATCTATCCTTTTCATTAGTGTATCGGCCAATACACTTTTGCCCATTGCATAGTGCAAGAAACCAGTAGGGAGCTAATAGCCTCTGTAGTGACAGCCGGGGTGAACGAAACCACCATGTCTTGTAGAATATTAGAGTCATCAATTGAGTTGATAAGAATAAGGTTGCATGCTAGTTAACCAATCCTAAGAAGAGAATCCTTCATCATCCTGTTAACTCTTCAATAACATTCACCTTCCACTTTCTCACAGTCATCATTCACACCAACCAACCCATTGCAATTTGTTAGTAACCTTTTAATAGTATTAGTTCCGTTCGTTACCTGTGGATTCGATAACCTTGGAATACTCTGAGGGAAAAAGAGCTACAACTGTACACCATCCTCTTGCGGTGTATAAGTGGGTGCGTAGATACGACCAACAATCATCACAGGAGAAAGGCCACTCTCGGCCAATCAGAGCTCAGTACGAGGATCTGTGGGCCCATAAACAGAGCAAACCGACGTTTGAAAGGATCATAGTGACCAAGAGGGGGGTGAATCGAGAACCATCGCTATGTACCAATTTTACCAATTCCCAATGCCAATACACTCAAAAGAACTCCGATATAATTCTAGTGGTGATCACACTAATAAGATAATCCAATGAAAGGAAAGACAACCTATGCATTCTAGTGGATCACACAAGTCAATACTACTCCTATGCACTTCTAGTGATCAAGCACGCTAATGCAACTGCTACACATGCTAGTGATCAAATGCGGAAGCTTCAACACTACTAGCAAGCAAGGAACCAAAACACGATAATCAACTAGAACATTACAAGCATACAAGCATGAATAGCATAGTATGAAAAGACTGAAAGGAAAGGCATCAAAGTAAAGAGCAGAGTAAGAGATGGCTCATGATAGATTTTTTCGAGGTTTTAGAAGGATGGTGCCTTCCCTACTCCTCGTTGGACCACTCCCGTCGGAGTCCCGGTCCCTCCCGCCACCAAGTGGAGTTCTCGCACACGAGCCCGCAATCACTCCCGGAGTGAAGACACGGTGTGCATCACTGCTGCCACCAAGGCACAAGCTCGCCTCCCTCAAGAACATGCCGGACTCCCGGAGCCAGCACGGGCGCTCACTAGCGATGCTCCTTTCACCGGCGGGCTCAAACCGTGTACAAACATGTGACGGCCTTCACAACCAATCATGATAGGCTCGATCACCGACACCTAACCAATCTAGGTCTCACCAAAGACCAAGAGTAACAACCTAGATCACACCCTCAAGGGCACCCTAGCCTTAGATGTGCAAGATCGCTCCTTGTTACTCTCACAAGCACTCTCAAGATATCCAATATCCTCTCCTAGTGCTCTCCCTTTTTCCTCTTGGACCTTACCAAATGCTCTCTAGTATTCCACTGACCAAGAGTGGTCTCCAAGACCCCCAACAACGAAGTTATATAAGCTTCTAACCTCAAACTAGTCGTTGCTCCACGAAATCAGCTTTCTGGGCCTACTGACCGTATTGTCCGGTCACTGCCTGACCGGATTGTCCGGTCACTGCAGACTTCAGCTCCAACGGCTCTACCCACTGCTGATCTCCTGCTGACCGGACCATATGGTCAGCTGACCGGACCATCCGGTCCATTTCTCTCTCCAGTCCAGAAACATTTTAGACAGCTTCCTCTCTGCCCTGCGCAACTCATACTGACCGGACCGTCTGGTCAGTAGACCGGACCGGCCGGTCACTATTAATCCTAGCACAGACAGACTCCTCGCTGCTCGCTGTAAGTTCCAGACATCTTCACCTAGTGACCGTACAGTCCGGTCACCATTGACCCCTCTGTCCGGTCACTATGTCCAAAAGCTGAAACTTGTTGTCTTTGCTTGACTTTGTTTTCCGGCTTCTCCGAACAGCTCCTTGGCTTCTCCACTGTCATCTAGTGCCTGTGATTTCACTGAGCAACCTTGCACATTACCGACTAGAAATGACCTAGACCCCCTTGATAGTCCGGTTTTTCCTATGGATTCAAAGCCCTAACAACTAGACAAGTGTTCCCAACACTTGCTCCATAGCTTGTCCTCAGCTTTGATCCATCTCCATCAACCCATGGACTCCATCAAGCTCACCAAGCCTCCATGCTTGTGGTCATTGTCATCAATCGCCAAGGCAACCGTCATCCATATGATTTGGAGTAGAGATTTAATGATGGTTCCTACATAGACAATAGTCGTGTAGACATTAGTCACATTTTATGTTTGTTATTCATCACCAAAACATCATACCTTGGGGTGACCTCAATGGTCATGATCCTTACAATCTCCCCCTTTTTGGTGATGGATGATGACCACTACTTATGATGATCCAAAATGAACGAGCAACAGGGAACCAAGAGAAAAAAAAGGAGTGAAAGATTACCTTGGTTCTTACCTTGGAAGTAATCTCCCCCTTGGAATGTGCTAGGTGTTGAGGAAGAACTACCCAAACATGTAGCGCGCTAGAAGTTGATCTTGAGATGAATCGTTGCGCCCGTCATGGTGTTGTGGTAGGTGTTCTTGTTGATGTAGACATGCACCATAGACGTAGATGTTCATGTCGGTGTTTCTTCTTTCCATCTTTTGTGTTGAATCTTCATGAACCTCTCCCCCTTTGACTTCTTCTCCCCCTTTTTGACTGGGAAGTTGACTTTTGGATCTTCATGTTCTTCTCCCCCTTTGTCACCTATCACTAAAAACCACAAACCAAAGATAAAGCACAAGAGAACCAAGGAGCAAATAATAAGAGACAAGAGGTAGAAAGACTCCCCCTTTCATAGTGCTCCTCCTTGGTCATAATGGTCTTCCACCATAGCTCCCCCTACACACATGACTCAACAAAGAATTTCTCAAGTATGCAACGGTTAGTCATTAGTGTGTTGGGAATGTATGGGTCACTTGTCTTTGAGCCGCGCGAGTAGATTTAACCTCGGAGCTCGGTTGAACATGACTCAATGGGCATGAAGCACAAAGCTTACTATGTGATCATCTAGAGGGTCATATACTTACATAGTAAATAAGCAACTCCCCCTAGAAACATGCTTGGAGGCATGTAAGGTATCACAATGCAAGAATGCATGAATGCAAAGAATGCAAATGCAACAAGTTTACAAATGCATGATGCGATGCTAAAAGAAGGAGAGAGAAAAACTACAAACCAAGGTCTCAACGACGAGTTGTTTTCTTCTCGAGCTTACTCACAATGGACCATTCTTCAAAGCCTTGGGTACACCATGAACCACCTTCCCAAGCTTAATCCATATCCATTGCTATCTCAAGGAGTTCCGTAGTCAACCTTCAAGAGAAGAGAAACAAGCACAAACAAAGACACAAACAACAAAACAAACAAGCGAAGTTGTACATATTTACAAAAGACAAGCTTTAGGGTTACTCAAGTGAAGTTGGAGAGATCGAGAACATTGAGATCTTGCCTTTGCTTGTTGAAGGTCTTCTCATCAAGAGGCTTGGTGAAGATATCCGCCAATTGTTCATGAGTTCGCACATGCACCAAGTCAATGTCCTTCTTCTCAACATGATCTCAAATGAAATGATGTTTGATCTTTATGTGCCTTGTATGACCATGATCTCCAGTTTTGAGAGCCATCTTGATCGCCGATTCACTATCATAATAGAGTGGCATTTGAGTGAAGTTGAGACCATAGTCTGAGAGTTTGCCTCATGTAGAGAAGTTGAGCACAACATGCTCCTGCTGCCATATACTCCGCTTCGGCTGTAGATAGAGCTATCGAGTTTTGCTTCTTTGAGCTCCAAGATACAAGAGATCTTCCAAGAAATTAGCAACCTCCCTAAGTACTCTTCCTATTCACTTTGTATCCTGTGAAGTCCGAATCTGAATACCCAAGTAACTCAAAGCTTGTCCCTCTAGGGTACCATAACCCCATGGTAGGTGTGTACTTGAGGTATCTTAGTATCCTCTTCACGGCCTTCAAGTATGACTCTTTTGGATTTGCTTGATATCATGCGCACAAGCACACACTAAACATGATGTCCGGTCTTGAGGCGATGAGATAGAGCAAGGACCCAATCATTGATCTATAGAGCTTGGGGTTCACCGGACCTTTTCATCCATGTCCAAAGGTTTTCTTGTTGCCATAGGTGTGGGCAAGGGTTTGCTAAATTCCATGTTGAACCTCTTGAGAAGATCCTTGGTGTACTTTTCTTGATAGATGAAGTTGCCTTCTCTCAATTGCTTCACTTGAAAACCAAGGAACACATGGAGCTCTCCAATCATAGACATTTGAAATTCCCTTGCCATCATTTCCCGGAACTCCTCATTGTACTTCTCATTTGTTGACCCATATATGATATCATCCACATAGATTTGGCACACAAAGAGATCCTTCCCAACATGCCTTGTGAACAAGGTGCTATCAATTCTTCCAATATTGAACCCATTCTTGATAAGGAAGTTCCTCAAGTGTTCATACCATGTCCTTGGTGCTTGCTTTAGTCCATAGAGAGCCTTCTTTAGTTTATACACATGTCTAGGATGTTTGGGATCCTTTAATCCCAGAGGTTGTTCCACATAGACTTTCTCATTTATCTCTCCATTCAAGAATGCACTCTTCACATACATTTGATAGAGCTTGAAGTCATTGTATGAAGCATAGGCAAACATGATACGAATAGATTCAAGTCGAGCAACGGGAGCAAATGTTTCCTCAAAGTCAATTCCCGCCACTTGAGAGTACCCCTTAGCCACTAGACGAGCCTTGTTTTTCACAATTGCACCTTTCTCATCTTGTTTGTTCTTGAAAACCCACTTGGTGCCAACAACGTTGTGATTCTTGGGTCTCTCAACAAGTTTCCATACCTTGCACCTCTTGAAGTTATTCAATTCCTCTTGCATGGCAATTACCCACTTGTGATCATCCATTGCCTCTTCAATTGTTGTGGGCTCAATCATGGATACGAAAGAGAAGTTCTCAATAGCAACAATGGCCTCATCATCATTTTCCTCATTGTTCACATAGTTGGGCTTGTATTGATTTCTCCTTGTCCTTACTCGTTGAGATGGACTCCCAATGATCAAATCCTGAGTATGGTCCTTGTTGATAGCTTTGAGTCTAGGATGATGTTCTTTTTGAGTGGGATGTGATCTAGGTGAAATATCTTGGGCATCATGGATAGCTTGCTCTCTTGAGATATGAGTGTCTTGGATTCTTAGAGAGGTGGGAGAATCACTCATAGGTTTTCTAGCTTTGGACTTGGAGCTTCGATTGGATGGGTATGCATCATTTGAGGAGCTTGGAGAAGTGGCTCGAGATGAAGTAGATGAGGGAGCTTGTGACTCACTTCTCTCTTGAGTGTACTCTTGGGTAGGTGGATGCGCTCTCAATGAATTTTGGGGGGAGCTAGAAGGTGTGTTGATGGCATCTTGGTTTGGTTCTTGCACCTCGGAGGATGAAGTTGCTTGAGGTGGTGGAGTGGAGGGCTCACCAATATCATCATCAATAGCCTCGTGGGGTAAGACCTCGCCCACGGGCATTCTTCTCATAGCCACCCTCATGGGTTCATCACCAATGTTCACTTTAAGAAATTCATCTTTCTTTTGAGAACCGTTTGACTCATCAAATTCCACATCATAGGTTTCCTCCACACAACCTGTAGCTGAGTTGTAGACCCAATATGGTTTAGAACTTCCAGAGTACCCAATAAGTATGCCTTTATCCGTTCTGCTCTCAAACTTCCCGGGCTTCCTCCTCTTCTGAGAATGTAGCAAGTGCAGCCAAAGACCCGAAAATAGGAAACATTCGGTTTCCGTCCAACCAATAGCTCATATGGAGTCCTCTTCAACAACCGGTGAAGGTACACACGGTTGGAAGTGTAGCAAGCCGTGTTGATTGCTTCAGCCCAAAACCTCTCATGAGTCATATACTCATCTAGCATAGCACGAGCAAGAGTGATGAGCATCTTGTTATTTCTCTCCACTACTCTATTTTGCTCGGGAGTATATGTAGCGGAGAATTCATGTTTGACCTTTCTTGTCACAATATTCCTCCACTGTTGTGTTCTTGAATTCTGTCCTATTATCACTCCTTATCTTCACAATGTTGGCCTTGAATTCATTCTTTGCTCTCCTTGCAAATTTTCTGAAGACATCACTTGCTTGAGACTTGTCCACAAGAAAGAAGGTTCAAGTGTATCTCGTGAAGTCATCCACAATCACCAAGCAATAAAGATTGCCTCCTAGACTCTTGTAATGTGTTGGCCTAAACAAATCCATGTGCAAGAGCTCCAGAGGACGAGATGTTGACATAAAAGACTTGGTGGGGTGAGAAAAGGCAACTTGCTTCCCTGCTTGACAAGCACTGCACAGTTTGTCCTTCTCAAATGTCACATCCTTGATTCCTTCAACTAGATTCCTCTTGACCACTTTCCTGAGCTGACTCATCCCAACATGTGCTAATCTTCTATGCCACAACCATCCCTTGGTTGATTTTGTGAAGCGACAAGTACTTGGAGGCATGTTGCTAGATTTGAAGTCCGTGACATACAAGTTCCCATGCCTCACTCCATGAAACACTAGCCCTTTCTTGGCATTCTCAATAGTTGCTCCATCCTCATCAAATGTGCACTTGAATCCCATGTCACAAAACTGACCAATGGATAGAAGGTTGAAGTTGAGGGTTTCCACAAGAAAAACCTTGGAGAGATGGAGGTCCTCTGTAATGGCCACCTTGCCTGAGCCTCTGACTCCCCCCTTTGAGTTATCCCTAAAAGTCACCTTCTCACTGCCTTCGTCTTCATCAATGTTGGTGAACATGGTTGGCTTCCCGGCCATGTGTTGGGTGCACCCACTATCAAGAATCCAATGGGTACCTCCACTCTTGTAGTTGACCCTGGTGGTAGCCATAAGACAAGCACTAGAGGAAGAAAGGTTAGTATCCAAAGCATTGCTCAATTGACTTGTACTAACCTCATGATATCGAATGATAAGACCATCCTCATAGATAGGGATTCTTCCAATCCTTTCCTGAAGTCTCCTTCTAATGGGATAGTGAGGAGCATGATACCTCCAATGTCCATGACCATCTCCCATGTGAATATTGTCGAGGTCGATGTAGTAGTGGGGGGATCATAGAGTCCAGTGATGTGCTCGAGCACGTGTCCCACTTGTGAGTGGAGCACAAGTATCATCTCCATTGCTCTCTCAATTGAGAGCTCATGTCTCCGGTTGACTACCTCATCAAATAAGAAACTCCTCTCAGGAGATGTGATTTGTTGGAGGAGCTTGTCAATCAGTTCATGTGGTGCAATCCTAAGACCTCTGAAGGAATTTATCCTACACACAAGATCATAAATGCTTAAGAGAGTATCACAAAGGTCATCATTCGGATTTCTCACAAATTCACCAAGTTGAAAGATGAGATCCTATTGGTGAGTACGACGAAGATGCCAAAGGTGATCTTGCGGAGGAAGAGGTGGAATAGGTGGGGGTGTCAGAGCCGTAGTGGTGAGATTGATCATCTCCAATAATCGAGTGAGCATCATAGTTGGCGCTCCCCCTACACCAATGCGTGGTCCACCCGAAGTGCTTGGAGTAGAACTCGGAATGGCACTTGAGGTAGAGCTTGACGAAGCGCTCGATGAGCTTGGTGAAGGTCTTGATCCGAAGGGGTTGTAGAAGCTATTGCCAGGCAATCTTGTAGAGGGATCAAATAAGTTTGAGCTTGAAGCTACTTCTTTCCCTTTTCTTGAAAGTGCTCCATTGTTTGCCTTGGAAGTCTTCTCCCCGGTCCAGCTTGCGGTGATCTCCTCATCTTCAAAGAGCAACTCAATCACTTCCTTGACGGAGAGACCCTTCTCCATGAGAAGACTGAGGGCGGTGTAGATGAGCTCTCTACTAGGGAGCAAGGTGAGGATCTTCTTGACTCTCACAATCTTGGGAAGCTTGAAGGATTCTTCATTTGATTCAATCTTGTCCACAATACATCGCAAGCGAATAAGAGAGTCAAGTAAGTCCTCATTATCATTAGCATGAAAAGCAAAGAACTCCTCAACAAGTGAATCACTAGCAGGATTAAAAGGCACACTATCATCAACCCTAGTCATGCTAGTGGAGGGAGCAAGATTAAGAGAACCAACATCATCAATCATCATATTACACACACTAGTAGAGCAACCTATCAAGTAATCATTAGAAGAATCTAGGCACTCACAATCATCATACACATGATCATCGGTAAAGGTATTGGCAAAGTCCACAAGAGTATCCATCAACTCATCCGAAATCATGGCATTTAGGTAGCTTTTCAAACGATCCATCCATGAGACATGACCTGGCTCCAAATGGGATGACATCCCAACTCAATTCGGTCACTACTCAAGGCGGCTAAGCCCTATATTGAGCACTTGGCTCTGATACCACTTGAAAGGATCATAGTGACCGAGAGGGGGGGTGAATTGGGAAGTATCTCTATGTACCAATTTTACCAATTCCCAATGCCAATACACTCAAAACAACTCCTACATAATTCTAGTGGTGATCACACTAACAAGATAATCCTATGAAAGGAAAGACAACCTATGCATACTAGTGGATCACACAAGTCAATACAACTCCTATGCACTTCTAGTGATCAAGCACGCCAATGCAACTCCTACACATGCTAGTGATCAAATGCGGAAGCTTAAACACTACTAGCAAGCAAGGAACCTAAACATGCAAGTCTACATGATAATCAACTAGAACATGCCAAGCATACAAGCATGAATAGCACGGTATGAAAAGACAAAAAGGAAAGGCGTCAAAGTAAAGAGCGGAGTAAGAGATGGCTCATGATATTTTTTTCCCCGAGGTCTCAGAAGGATGATGCCTTCCCCAACTCCTCGTTGGACCACTCCTGCCAGAGTCCCGGTCCCTCCCGCCACCAAGTGGAGTTCTTGCACACGAGCCCGTAATCACTCCCGAGTGAAGACACGGTGTGCGTCACTGCTGCCACCAAGGCACAAGCTTGCCTCCCTCGAAAACTTATCGAACTCCTGGAGCCGGCACGGGCGCTCACTAGCGATGCCCCTTTCACCGGCAGGCTCAAACTGTGTACAAATGTGTGATGGCCTTCACAACCGATCATGATAGGCTCGATCACCGACACCTAACCGGTCTAGATCTCACCATAGACTAAGAGTAACAACCTAGATCACACCCTCAAGTACACCCTAGTCTTAGATGTGCAAGATCGCTCCTTGTTACTCTCACAAGCACTCTCAAGATATCCAATATCCTCTCCTAGTGCTCTCTTCTTTTCCTCTTGGACCTTACCAAATGCTCTCAGGTATTCCACTGGATAAGAGAGGTCTCCAAGACTCCAGCAACGAAGTTATATAGGCTTCCAACCTCAAACTAGTTGTTGCTCCACGAAATTAGTTTTCTGGGCCTACTGACCGGACTGTCCGGTCACTGCCTGACCAGATCGTCCGGTCACTGCAGACTTCAGCTCCAACGGCTCTGCCCACTGCTGATCTCCTATTGATCAGACCGTACGGTCAGCTGACCGGGCTGTCCGATCCGTTTCTCTCTCCAGTCCAGAAAATTTTCAGACTCAACTTCCTCTCTACCCTGCGCAACTCATACTGACCAGACCGTCCGGTCGGTAGACCAGACCGTCCGGTCGGTAGACCAGACCGTCTGGTCACTATGAATTCTGGCACAGATAGACTCCTCGTTGCTCGCTGTAAGTTCCAGACATCTTCACCTAGTGACCATACAGTCTGGTCACCATTGACCCCTCTGTCCGGTCACTATGTCCAGAAGCTGAAACTTGTCGTCTTCGCTTGACTTTGTTTCCCGGCTTCTCCGAACAACTCCTTGGGTTCTCTACTGTCATCTAGTGACTGTGATTTGATCGAGCAACCTTGCACATCACTGACTAGACATGACCTAAGAGAAATGACCTAGACCCCCTTGATAGTCTGGTTTTTCCTATGGACTCAAAGCCCTAACAACTAGACAAGTGTTTCCAACACTTGCTCCATAGCTTGTCCTCAGCTTTGATCCATCTCCATCAACCCTTGGACTCCATCAAGTTTACTAAGCCTCCATGCTTGTGGTTATTGTCATCAATCGCCAAGGCAATTGTCATCCATATGATTTGGAGTAGAGATTTAATGATGGTTCCTACATAGACAACACTCGTGTAGACATTAGTCACATTTCATGTTTTTCATTCATTACCAAAACATCATACCTTGGGATGACCTTAATGGTCATGATCCTTATAATGTTCCACAGGGCCTAATAGGGATAACCGACCTGGGTGCCCACTAATCAGTGTATGTGGGAAAGGGCGGCACGAGAGGCCACTAAAAGTGCCCGGCCGAACACGGGGTGGGCCCTCTCGTCCCTCGCTTCCACGTGTCACCCGTTACCGCCTTTCTAAGGTCGGTTGGCCCTATTAGGGCGACACTTACCGCCTCAGGAATCGCTTTTTGCCCCTATATAAGGAGGGGAATGGCTCCACTCTCCACACACTTCAAGATTAGTTTAGTACTTTATTTCTCAAAGGCTTTAGCACTGCCAAAGTGCTTAGAAAATAGGGAGAGAGTGAGGGGAAGTCCGGAGGAGGAGTGGGCCTGTCCACCTCTTCTCCATGCTTGTATCTTGATGGATGCTTTTCATATTTAGTAAGTCTTCGTGATTCCTTTCTTGGTATTTAAGTTTCCTTTTTAAGTAAGTTTTATCCTTAGTTGCTTTGCTCACTCAGTGCTCTATTTAATTAGAGACCTTAGTCTTATATCATCGTAGCTAAAGTTTAAGGGAGTAATTGAAAGCATAGACGTGGTGTCTAGGCCATAGGTTCCCTTTGTATATCGTGTAGTCCACGGATTGCTTAAGGTAGGCAGTAGGTGGTGACAGGCCTATCTGTCCTTTGAAATCCTCCATGTTCGGCTACGTAGTAGGCTCTTGGCCAGAATCGCACTCTGGATGCAGTGGAAAACTGGATGCCTAATGCAAGCAACCTAGTAGTACTCTTACCTTGATTAGAACCTTATACTTGTTAGGAATCCTCTCTACCCAAAGTCACATTTATCTTGGTGTCCTTGGTCGAACTAGAACTGAAGATTAGGCACACATGTTCCCTGTGGATTTGATACATTGGAATACTCCTGGGTGAAAGCTACTTTGGTATCCGTACGCTTGTGGATTTATTCTGTTGTTGTTAAAATACCCAACAGCTGTCATAAGTTTGTACATGGTTTGAGTTCGCCATAGAAAGGAGCTTCGCTAGTGAGCGCTCGTGTCGGCTCGAGGAGTCTGATAAGTCCTTGAGGGAGGCAAGCTTATGCCTTGGTGGCAGCGGTGACGCAGTCGTGTCTTCACTCCAGTAGTGATTGAGGACTCGTCTGTGAGGACTCTACTTGGTGACAGGAGGAACCAACACTCCTACGGGAGTGGTCCAATGAGGAGTAGGGGAAGGCTCCATCCTTCCGAGACCTCGAGAAAAAAATCATGAGTTATCTCCTACTCATACTCCTTACTTTGATGCCTTGCTTTCGTATTTACATACCGTGCTATTCATGTTTGTGTGCTTATCTTGCTCTTGTTGATTACCTTGTAGACTTGCATAAATAGGCTCCTTGCTAGCTAGTAGTGTTTAGCTTCCGCATTTTATCACTAGCTTGTATAGGAGTTGCATTGTCTTGATTGACCAACCTTGTATGTTTGTGCTACTCATGCTTGTGTGCTCTAGTTCTTTATCTTGGTAGTGTGATCGCCACTAGAATTGCTATAGGAGTTGATTGAGTGTTCGGTTTTAGAAATTGGCGAATTTGGTACATATAGTGAGTTCCCCATTCAGCCCCCCCCCCCCCTCTCGGTCACTCGTTCCTTTCACCAAGATGAGAAGAAAAGAGCATAAGACTCTCCAACCATCTCTCCCGTCCCCTCACAACTTCCACTTTCATCCATCTGGTTTATGCGGTCCACGACGCACGTCATTGCTAGGGTCTAGGGCCTAGAGATGGAGGATGTGTCCATGGCGACGAGGAAACAGAGGAGTGGAGATATACTTGATTATTAAGTAGGTGTTATTTTGAAGCCAAGGATGTCGCATCAGCGTACTCCGCCTAAGGCAAAGTGAGTTCTCCCATTGTCGTATGCAACGTCGCCCTCCTCTATTTCTAGAAGCCTTGCTCTGTTCTTAGTCATTGTACTTGTGACACGGAGACTGGCCAGCTATGGAGAAGATCCACGCCTCATTTGACGACGATTGGCTGAGTGCCACAACCCACATGTGCTTCAACTCCCTCAGCTTGTTTTTAGCTTACCAACCAACTAAACTCACCGCATAGAGCTCTAATTTCTGCCATTCCTTTTTATCCAATATGAAAATGCATTGAACCATAAGTGTATTAACCACCCTTTCTTATCGGCTTAAGTTTTTTGGTGCAACTGATCGGTACATAGTACGAGGCCAAAATTGCACATAATTTTTTATTTAAATCATGTATGCCAAAATTGATCACAACACCATTTTGTATAGCTTCTAAGGTTTCCATTTGACTGGTCTCTTTGTGGCCGGTTCTCACCATCGACGAGCTCTCAAATGGCGCCAGTCTGAGGCATGCAGTAGAGGAGCAGCCCATGCAAGGATCAGAGTACGCGTGATTCATGGGGACGGAGGCAGCTCAGGAGCCCTAGGAGGAACTTTACATGCGATAATAGAGTAAGCGGCGGCGGGAGAGAAGGTTTGGGAGCCTTTTACTAAGATTGGAGCCAGGGACCATAGAGAGGAAGATGACAGAAGATGAACAATATAGATGAAAAATGTCACAGAGTGCTATATTTCTAAATGAAGAAACTTTGGTTGGTATTAGAGTAAACTATAGAAGTTTGATGCTAAATATTTAACACTGGAGTCTTTCAATATCATGAATCCAATTTTCCCTTTTCCAAATGGATTACCCCTCCCCCTGCCTATATATAGAATTTAGTTCCAGGATTGAGAGGAGGGGACGAGTTCTTGCGGCCAACAGGTTATGGAGAATGGTGTAGTACATTCCAACAAACTAGAGGGAATTCATTGTGAGCCACTGAAAAAACTCAGTATCCCTTCTCGGCCACTGGAAAAACTTTTTCTCCTTCTATGCCCCCGATTCAGATTTTCCTTCCCCTCTATGCCACACCCTGCCCTTCAAAGAAAGCTTAATGCTTTTCTCTACTGCAAACTTCAAATATCTATAAAGAAAATAAATTTAAACCTTTGTAAACAATAAAAGTTATTCTTCACATGTTTCTTTGCCAGCACAAAAACTTTCAAAAGCTCAAGTGCTCCACAAATAAAAAATAAAAAAAAAACTCGACCTGTCGGGGGAAGAGCCACCCCCGATGGCATTACATTAAGAAGAAGAGTCTTCTCACGCAGTCCGAGAAAATCACTGAACCTCCTCCCCAACCATACAAAGGAACTCAGCTGGCCTTGTGAGCTGTGGCACGTCTTTACCTGTGCTTTGACTAGAGAGGACGAGAGGATTTTTTTATCTGTATTGTACGCACCGCAGCACTACACACTATAACAGTGTCACGTATTGTGCTCACTACAGTTCCACGTGCTGCAACAGTGCAGCAGTGAGGCTCGTGGTCGATCCGAGGATCGTTCGCACACCAGCGAACTGACCAACCGAGCTAACGTTCGGTCCTCTTCTTCCAAATCCTGGCACAATCACATTGACTTCGTCTCTAGGTCAAAGCAATTACTTGTGAGTACTAAAACTTTACAAAGTTTTTGTGTTGGTAGAGAAACATGTGAAGAAAAATATTTGTATTTGCAAAATTTCAAATTTGTTTTCATTCTAGAATTTTAAAGTCTTGAAATACATTAAAGCGTTAAGCTTTCTTTGAAGGTCACGGAGTGACAGAGGAGAGGGGAATCTCAAGCAGTGGCACACAAGTGGTTGAGAAGGGAACGTGATTTTTTTCAATGACTCGGAAGGTTTCCTCCAACAAATTGTTGTGACTTCGCTCTTTCTAGGTTGGTCACAAGGCAAGCGTCGTCTCTGCTGAGGTGCTGCAGCTGCAGGATCTCCTTGAGTCACGAGTGCAGGCACTTGCGTACCTATGGGACTCAAAAGAAGATGGCCGCATCATCCATATTTGATTTTGACTCATCAACATCGAGTACTGCTTATTCGTACTTCCTCATTCTCAGAACATACAGATTTCTAGGTTGGTCAGTGGTCACCAGGGTTTACATAACCGATAATAACCGGTCGGTTAACCCGGTAATTGGAAAACCGGTGACAGTCGGTTAGTAAAACTGACCGGTTAGCTGGAGGAAATCGAATCTAAAATTATAGTAGTTTGATTAACCGGCCGGTTTCTCCGGTTAACCGATGGTTTTTTTGTTATAGATAATATTTTTTTTTAAAAATGTTATTCGTATCGTATTTAAAACGACGCGTGTCTGTCTAAGGAAATCCGTCAAGAGAGTCCTCAACTGTTGGTCTTGGACTCTGCCTTACCGCTTCCGAGCCCAGCAGCAATGCTTCATCTCCTACATAAATCCGTTCCCCTCCGCGCCCTCCTCACCCGCCGTCCTCCCAAACTCAAACCCAAACCCTTCTTCCTCCCGCCGTCGTTTCGCCACCGCCGCCTTTCGCTTCTCTCACGCGCCGCCATGGGCTCCGTAGCCGGCGACGTTTCTCGCCTCGCGTACCCGCCGGCCCGCCGCGACGATTCCGTCGTCGACGACTACCACGGCGTCAAGATCCCCGACCCCTACCGCTGGTAAGCAACCACGCCCTGTTGCTTCTCTGTTTCGTCAGGTTCAGCTGGCTTACGGCTTTCACGGGTTTCACCCCGCAGGCTGGAGGACCCGGACTCGGAGGAGACCAAGGAGTTCGTGGCGCGGCAGGCGGAGCTGGCTGAGACGGTGCTCGCGGGGTGCCCCGACAGGGAGAACCTGCGTCGTGAGATCACGCGGTTGTTCGACCACCCACGCCATGGCGCGCCATTCCGCCGCGGGAACAAGTACTTCTACTTTCACAATTCCGGCCTTCAGGCCCAAAGCGTGCTTTATATGCAGGTATGCCACGATCCTTTGCTGGAATTGGATCCATAGATCTGGAATTATCAGGGAAGAGTGACCGGTTTGGGGAATTTATTTGGTGACACTAGAATTCGTTTACAATTTCAGCTCTGATTGAACTCATAATGAAAAAGGAAAATAATCTTACACTGAGGTCATCATGCTTTCTTCAATGTATTCACCTACAGTGAAGGCCAATGATTCCTTGTTTATTAGGAATTTAAGGATCTGAAAAGTTTTGCCTGCAATCGTGATAAAATCATTCCTTGGCAGTAGGCAATGGTAATAGAAGAAAATGGAGCCGTGCTCTAGTTAGTTGTGGTGATTGTGGAGTTGTCTCTGGTAAAGTTTGCACAGTGCAGAGAACAGCACTGAACTTTTTGAAGCTGGGCCATCATGATGAGGCCATATCCACAAAGTGGGCAACAGTCAATGATAGCTCTGAGACTCCTATACAATCTGCTTGGAACATTGCTACGAGGTGCTTGTTAGATGGTACAGAGCAGGCTAAGCCATTTCTTTTGTCTTGTCACCAGGATATCAAGTTTAAACCCAAGCCTAAATCTCTATTTGTGATTAAAAAGCGATCTCAGTTAGTGTCTATTTTGTCAAAAGACTTGAGGATAAACTTAAAATTTGTCAACATAAACCAATTTTCTATGATGGTGGATGTAGATGAACTAGGGATTTTGCTGATTAATTGGTTGACATGTAAAGTTTGTTGAGGGATCAATTCCTTTGTATTCTTTATAATCTATTGTCTTAATATTTTTTTTTGTTGCATTTTGTTTGTTTCAACTTATATTAGTCTCTTTTGCTTCCCTTTGTTAGTTTTTGTTCGGTTTCACCTCTAGCCTAACACAACTTGCCTGGGACTACAAGGCTTGTTTGTTTGTTATTCTCATGAATTACAGCATAATTCACCACACATCCCACTCACTATGTGCTTTGTGCAACCATGCTGACATGTCAATGAGACTAAGAGACATCGTAAAATTATGAAATTGCACACAATGCACCTCCTTTAATATGTTTAAATTTTTTTGTGCGTGTCCATAGATAACCAACTTCACCACATAATTCTCTCTTTTTTTTTTAACTTAAATGTTTTGTGGCTCAAATGTTGCTATAATCCTAGAGCATATTGTGCTACATTAGTATGCTACTGGTAACATCATGTAAACGGGATTGGATATGTCATGTGCTATGCTTACATTGCAGGATGATTTGGATGGAAAGTCGGAGGTTCTTTTGGATCCAAATACACTAAGTAAGGATGGCACAGTTGCTCTTAAAACATATTCTATTAGTGAGGATGGAAACTATTTTGCCTATGGGCTTAGTAAAAGTGGTAGCGACTGGGTCACTATTCATGTGATGAGCATAGCAGACAAGCAGCTTATGCCTGACAAATTGTCCTGGGTAAGTAGTGGGAACTTGACAGTAGACTTGCAAGAAACGAATTGCCCACTCTAATTTGTTCTTTAACCAAATAATGGGTGTACTGGTGGATGCAGGTGAAGTTCTCATCCATTAGTTGGACTCATGATGGTAAAGGGTTTTTCTATGGTCGGTATCCAGCACCCAGGTAGGCCTACATATTTTTCTTTTTCTTTTTATGTAGTAACTGCTATTTCCAGCACCATTGTAGTCTTTTGATTGCTATGGGCTTTCCTTTCTTGCTTAGAATTTCTTGATGGCTATGGCAATCTGATGAAGATAAGAAAAAATGACAACCAAAGGTCAATGCAAGAGCTTACAGTCTGTTGTCCTCAATGCTAAACTCAATCATAAAAAAGAAAAAAAGAAAAAAAAATTGTAAGAGTAACATTAGCAAAGTTCTCTGTTATGTTATTAGCACTCTGTTTAACAAACATTAAGGTTCAACTCCTTTTTGCTGGTCATACTGATACAGCCTGTTGATTGGACACATGCTTGACATGGCTGGTTTCTGGTCTGATCTTAATTGAGAAATGAATTTTCTGGATTTGATACAGATCCTATGAGTTCTCTTAGATGTGTTAAAACAACTCATATTTAGTTTTATATAGTGTCCTACTAGGATTTCTCTACACTTATTCAGTTTCCTTTTTTTTTTTTTTTTGAAAAGGAGTTTCCAATTCTTTTGACATTATACAGCTTGACATGCCCAGGCTTCTTCACCTGTATAAGCCCATGTGACAGTGTTACATGTCAATAAACAGCTTCGCTGCTTGGTTAAATGACTTAAATCCTGCTCCTTGTTATTGTCTCTTGTGCCTGTCTGTTTATTTTGAAAATATTCAAGCAAAGTCAAAGGTCAACAGGCAGTATGCAGCTCTTACAAATGGAAAATTTTAAACTTAGCAAGGAGGGTGTTTATCTTTCTTGATGATTTGCGCAATCCATCATAATCATTATCATAGCTAAACAGTACCTCTTTATTTAAGTTTTTTTTTGGGTTGATTTAATCTGTTCTAGTTGTTTGGAATGTTACCATCCCTTGTTTTCTTCTTTTTCATTTCTTTAGAGAAGGTGAATTGGATGCTGGAACCGAAACAAATATCAATCTTAATCATCAGATATATTACCATGTAATGGGATCTGATCAGTCAGAGGATATATTATGCTGGAAAGATCCTGAGCACCCCAAGTATTCCTTTGGTGCCTCAGTTACTGAAGATGGGAAGGTACACCTCTCACTCATGACATTCATAGAGATGTACTGATAATTAAATTAGATGATTCGTATTCTGAATGTATTTTGTAGCAACTGTCAAAAGCTGAGGGCTACAAACTTAAATCTTGATTGAAACTTTTCAAAATCTTTTCTGTTTTATACACGGAATATTGTTCTCTGATTTTTGTGTTTTTTTTTGGCAGTACATAGTACTAAGCATCTACGAAGGTTGTGACCCAGTCAACAAGTTATATTATTGCGAAATTTCTTCTCTTCCCCGAGGAATCGAAGGTTTCAGAGGGACAGAGGAATTGCTCCCATTTGTCAAGCTTATTGATAACTTTGATGCTCAATATGAAGTTGTGGCAAATGATGGTGATGAGTTTACATTTTCGACCAATAAAAGTGCCCCTAAGAATAAGTTGGTTAGAGTAAATCTCAAGAACCCAGAGTTTTGGACTGATGTTCTCCCGGAGCATGAAAAAGATGTTCTTGAATCAGCTGATGTAGTTAACAATAACCAGCTGTTGGTGTGTTATATGTCAGATGTGAAGCATGTTCTGCAGTTAAGAGACTTTGGAACTGGAAATTTGATTCATCAGTTGGCTCTAGAGATTGGTTCTGTTTTTGAGATTTCTTGTAGGCGGGAGGACAAGGAAGTCTTTATTGGCTTCACAAGCTTTCTTTCTCCGGGTATTATTTACAGGTGTAATTTAGCATCTACTATCCCTGAAATGAAGGTGTTTCGAGAAACTTCCGTTCCTGGATTTGATCGCACGAGGTTCCAGGTTAGGCAGGTAAATCGCTTGTCTATCGGAATTTGTTCTATTTTCTACAATGAGAATGTCTAGTATATACCACCAGTTCAACTGAATGGCTTTTGCATTATTTGTTCTTGAACCATTTAAAAAAAATCATTTTGTACAAGGACAATATCTACAACAGATTGTTTTGCTATTCTGAATATTATTTCTTTATACCACCAGTTTAACTTAATGGCTTTTGCATTATTTGTTCTTGAACCATTTAAAAGAATCATTTTGTACAAGGACAATATCTACTACAGATTGTTTTTCCATTCTGAATAATATTTTATTCTATTTGTTTCTCTAGTTAAAAAAAGACTACTCTTATACTCAGGTTTTTATCCCTAGTAAGGATGGAACCAAAATTCCCATGTTCATAATGTCGAAGAAAGATATCAAGCTTGATGGATCACACCCAACTTTGCTCTATGGTTATGGGGGTTTCAACATAAGCCTTACCCCTTCATTCAGTGTTGGTCGTGTTGTGCTGTGCAAGAACATGGATTTTGTTGTCTGTATAGCAAACATTCGGGGCGGTGGAGAATATGGGGAGGAGTGGCACAAAGCTGGTGCACTTGCAATGAAACAAAATTGCTTTGATGACTTTGTTGCTTGTGCTGAATACCTTATTTCTGATTGTTACACCAGTTCCAAACAATTATGTATTGAAGGTGGAAGCAACGGTGGCCTTCTGATTGCTGCTTCTATTAATCAGGTGATAAAGTAGATTCTAGTTTTACCTAAGACTATTCATTTTTCCAGAACAGGGTTTCCAATGGAGTTTAAAAGTGGAGTAAAAAAAAGTTTGAGCTACCAGCATTCGAACACTAATTATTATAACTATACTAGCAAACAGTGGCACACTTACATTATATGTTTCATGATTTGTATTCCTTATTGCCTTGTAATTTTAGGATGCTGCATCATTTTTGTTGTCTTGAATTTAACTATAATCTACTGTATTGTAGAGGCCTGATCTCTTTGGGTGTGCTCTTGCTCATGTCGGTGTTATGGACATGCTCCGTTTTCACAAGTTCACAATTGGTATGTTTTTTAAAATTTCCAATCCTCTTGGAGTCATCCTGTGTTTAGTCCACCCTTCCCCTCAGTTACTCTTTTTTGAGCATATAACTAAAAGAAATATGAAAAAGATAAATCTCCCCTTTGGTTCCCAGTGACCCAGCTTTAAGGCAACACCCTTCACGGTGCTGCTATTTTCTAGAACGCTACTCATGTTCTCACAAGTGATTGTAGGGGTCTTCATGACAGCTGAGGGGATAGGGACCATTCAACTTTCCCACTTTTTAGTTCTTTTGTGGATATATGTTTTACCTGCTAGTTAAACAGCTTAGGGATGATTAATTCCACAGGTCATGCCTGGACTACGGACTATGGTTGTTCAGATAAGGAAGAAGAATTCCACTGGCTTATCAAGTACGTATGCTTATTTTTTTTATTTCCAGCCATAGCATTATCTTTTCTACCAGTTTTGGTCATTTACAAAATCCCCAGAACACACCATTGTATTGTTAAAAATTACAATTAGAGCTGTCACAACTCTGGTGCTTTCTGTATGACATTTTGTTTTGTTCTGCTAATTGTTTCTTATTATTCTGGATTCATAGGTTAAGTCATCTGTACTGCCTCTGTTCATTATAAGCATCTAACTAATTAAACTGATATTTGGAATTTTATAAGGGTAAAATAATTTTTTCACCATGTTCCGTTTGGGACCATGGAATACAGCAGTAGTTCCTTGTAACAGTCTTTTGAAGTAATGCTGATCCTTTCCTTTTCTGTTTGCTACACTGCTGAATGAAAATAAAGATATTCTCCCCTTCACAACGTGAGGAGACCTTGGGAACAGAGCTCTGATAACCACTGCCAGTATCCAGCAACCATGTTGTTGACAGCTGATCATGATGATCGTGTTGTGCCGTTGCACTCACTGAAGTTGTTAGCAGTAAGTTACATTTATGTAATCTATTGAGTTTTCGTTTGAACTGAAAAACTGTGCTATTCAACCTAGAATCAGTTCCGGACAGCAGATAAATGATAAATGTTTCAATACTATAGCATGTATTCTGATCCATGCAATATGATCCTGATTCAAGTGCTTATATGCTAATTCCATTTAAATTATTTTCACATGAGATGATAAATGTGCATGATATGCACTCAGGACCCATCTGAGCTGCATGGCATTAATTTTAAGCTAGCGAATTATCATTTGTTTCTCCAAGTCTCAGTAGTTTGTTCAGTCACATTGAATTCGTTCTTATTTAAGCTTCATCCATATTGTGGTTTTATCAATATCACATTTCAATTATGTAAAAAAATGTTTTATGAAAGACCATCAGTTTTGTTTACATTTTGTTATGAGTAATTTGTATTCTAATCTTTTTGCTTTTTATGTTTCTACTTTGCTTCTTGTTTTTCATAGACAATGCAGTATGTCCTGTGTACTAGCATTGAGGGCACACCACAGAAAAATCCAATAATTGGTCGCATTGACTGCAAGTCAGGGCACGGAGCTGGCAGACCGACTCAAAAATTGGTTTGTGCAACCACTTATCAAAAAAAAAAAATTTAGCTTCACATTCAGTATTTATATATATTGTGTTTTTTAATTTTCAGATTGATGAAGCTGCAGACAGATATGGCTTTATGGCAAAGATGTTAGCGGCTTCATGGACTGAATAATTCATTCCAATACACTTGAGACATTCCCCTCCAATGAAATGCTAATGCATTTAGTAAAAGTTACACTGCTTCTTTCTTTCCTACTGTTACGGGTTAATGTCGAAGCCAATGTTTCATTTCCCGCTGTCGAGAATTAGAAATCTTAGTGAGATATTGGGAGCACTCTGCTTCTGTTAGTCGATATGAACTGGAATTAGGGAGCATTATTGCTTCTGGTGTTCATTGCCATTTTTGATATCTTCTGATTGACAGCCGTTGAACAGTTGGAAGCTGAAAGTAAAAGGCATACCAAGCCTAAAGTTAGATTTCACTAGATGGAAAATGTATGGGGTTTGAGTCCTGTCATTGCCAGTTTAGTTTGGCCTTGCTGGATTCGTTCTGCAAATTGATATTTGAAATCCTTTTCACAACATTTTGGGCAACAGTAGCACTCAGTTTTGTTGTACAGCATTACTAGTTTCATACATATTTCTGGCTCGAACTGTGCAATAGCATATATCTACTTAGTTTTTTCTTTTTGAGACTGTCAACTTTGAATCAATACAAAAATTGTATTACCTCTGTTCTGAATTCATGATGTTTATTAGGACAGCTAATTTAGTTCAAAGATGTTTATTGGGACAGCTAATTTAGTTAAAATAGTGGAGGTAGTATTTGAACTCCCCCTGTGCACAGCTAGATTCAGATCTACACCCTATACTTAGTGTCACACTACACGCGGTATTGATGATACATCAAGCCTCTTTATTTTTGAATGTGATATTGGAAACTCTAGGTGGAAAAACTATTTGTGGTATTGAAAACTAAATTGTGGCTAATACCATCTGCCCGTTCAATGCTTCATTCGCACAACTCAAACTCTAGCCCTGCTCTCTAAAATCAGGCATAAACCAGCATGATTTCTCATCTTGAAAGGAAATTTAACCTCCCCAGCAATCCACATGCATACGCAAAGAACAAGCTTGCTAAGCTAGCTTCATAGGAGAGAAAAAAAGGGTGGCAATCGCTGAAACGAAAGCGGTGTGTGCAGCGAAAGGTCCCAGCGGACGGGAGGAAACGCTTCAATCGATCTCCGGAAGATAACAGATGCATGTGTGCATGACAGATAGGACACATCAAGTTCGACACTATTTCCGTAGCCTGCCTTATTCCTTCTCTAAATGTTCTGGCGCTCATCGCGTTCTATCGCGGATTGTAACATGCCAATCGGGATGAGGAAAATGAAGTATAATTCATATAAGGATTTCATAGAAAATTTTGATATCAACGATGGGAGGCAATAAATTCTGCTGCGAAGCCGGGCCTGCATTTATTTTATTTTTAAATATACATGAATAAGCTTCCATTATATGATTTCGGATTCTGTTTCTTCAGAAAATAGATAAACACACAAGCGCAAAAAAAGAAAAGATAAACATGCGGCCTTTGCATAACATACACAGGCTTCGATTATTACATGATTTCTCAATGGATAAAGAACAGGAGTAAAACAAAGATAAACGCATCTAAATTAATTTATTATTATGCTTCCATTCCAGATTGGCTTGTTTCAGGGCCATGGATTTCAAATTTGAGCTCGCTCTTATGAACATCTCCTTTGTTTCATCATCCTTGTGCAGTTGGGATCAAAACCGTAGCCAGTATGCCCCTTCTAAAAAGGTTTCGCATAAATGAGAAGTAATTGAATTTGTTAAAAATAATATCGTTACGGCATCACCAAATAGCCCAACATAGAGCAACGATCTCCACCAAGATCAATGGATTGAGCTTATCATCTAAATTATCAAGCTAACTCCAAACATATGGAAAATAGAATTAGATGGGGTATCCCTGTAGCTAAGTAGACTATCCTCCAAAACATTCACTCTAGCATGATGAGAGTCAAAGAAGAAGTGTTTAATTGTTTCATCACAATTACAACAAAAAAAACACTTTTGGTGCTTCGGATTCTGTTAGGTGGTGCATGTCTTCTTTCTTTAACCTTTCTTTCATTTTACTAACACACCGAAGACATCATGAATCTTTTGATATTTACATTAAAGGAAATAAACCAGACGTGAAACAAGGGTGAATGGTAGAGATATGGCATGTTTGGTTTACACCCTGACCCAAGCACGGTTGCTCACGTAGCAACGCTGGCCGCAGGTGTTCGAAATGAGGCGTGCTTCTCCGGCTAATAACCAAACTAGCCAGGTGGAGTACGTAGGTGGTAGTATCTCCCCGATGCCTCCTATTCGCAACCGTCCATGGCCACGTCACTGGAGGCCCCACTGCAATGAAATTATATCGTCACAGAAATAGAGAGGACCACGTGCTTATTTACTCCTCCCAGTATATGTTTTTATCCTTGGAAAGTACTATAACATATGTTTGCTGCTATTTATTATGTGCAGTTTCTGAGTTTCCCCCTTGACACTTTGTAATAATTTTTTCCTACTTTATGTACGTCTATCATGTTTCTTTGCACACACTGTCTGCCCTTTTTTTCCCTCAAATTTTTCCCTCTGGATTCCAGTTTTGTTTCCCTGATGCAAGCACAGCCGTGGACAAGAAGCAAAGGTACTGTTCCACAGACAGTAAGGAAAGGGGAAAACCATTCACATGTCAGTGACAAAGCAGGATCAGAGGACCACACTATTCGTCTCACATAACCATCACACAGCAACATTATATGCACAAGAATATTGATGTGATTGTCACTGAGCGAGGTTATCTCACATGATAGTTTTACTTGCATGTTCGAACCAGATGGACAGACGCGCCCATAATTGTGCACCACGCCATTACACGCAGCGGACAAACACAAACAGAGTGTGGGTTATCTGAAGCTGTCTCCCGAGTGTGGTTAGTTCAGCCTGGCTTTCCCTTCGAAGGAGAACAAGAGTCAAGAGGCTTTGAGGCAAGGCACCAACAGAAAGCATCCATGACCGCAGTGTACTGCTAACGAACTGGCTTCAAGCCCTCAAGCAGAGGTTGGTGAGCTTTGTCAATCGGGGCACATGGCATGCCCTTTGGATATACAGTACTACATACCTGCTGAATAATTCGCCATGGATAAAAGCATATGCAAATTCTCGCATCTCTGATTTTGCGTTCCTTAGAGCATCTCCAATAGCTTACTCAAATTAAGTACCTATACCTAAAAACTACCAAAACATCTAAAAAACAGCTCCAAAAGCTTACCTAAATCACTACCTATCCCTAAATTATTTTAGGTTGGACCTAAATCTCTCTCTCCACCACCGAAATATTGGTCCCGATCACCTCGCAATCTAAACTTCGCTCTAGCGCGTGGGAACAGGTCAACTGCAAGGCGGGAGATTTCCGCACCTGTCCCTTGCCCGACCCGCCGCCGCCACCAATTCTGTCGGCTCGCCGCAGCTTGCCACGGCCGCCTCTAGCCACACCCTGTCCGCAATCGAGCATCCTCTCCCTCCCTTGCCCCTCCTGTTCCCTACCTGCGGCCTCCTGTACCTTGCTCACATCCGAATCGAGCTCCCTGACCAGCCGCGCAGCCACCTCCTCAAGGTCGCGCTGCTTGGGATTCCGGCCAGCACCGAATGCCATGGACGACGAGTCAAGCAAGAAGTCGCTCACCTATCCTCCTGTACCTGTTCCAGGCAGCGCCGCCTCCTCTGGACGTAAGGCAGGGCGGTGCTGAGGGTTGGAGCGCCCACTGTTGGCCATGGTGCGCGACGCGGCACCCGCGGCTCAAGGCTTGGTCGACGTCGGGGTTGAGGGAGCGGCGACCACTCAAGGCTGTGTCAAGCCTCATCGCGAGCCTCCAATTGCTGGCATGAAGCGCAAGGGGAGGACGACATCAACATCTACAAGGTCGGTGGCTGAGCGGAGACCGACAACTCCATCCCCCTCTGACACTCCTCCGAGCATGAGACCCCTCCGACCACCAGCGGCATGAATCTTGTCTCTCCAGCTTCATTTTCACCGGCTGCACTGCATGTGCTCGATGGAATGCCTACAAGGTAA
The DNA here is from genome assembly GCA_030378355.1 of Eleusine indica. Lineage (NCBI taxonomy): Eukaryota > Viridiplantae > Streptophyta > Magnoliopsida > Poales > Poaceae > Eleusine > Eleusine indica. The sequence goes on from CM059499.1 coordinate 16,339,104, forward strand.
TTGTGCCTGTATGTGCTTCATTTTCACCAATTTGTGTCACATATTTTGTTTGTTGTGTAGTTGTAGTTTGTATAATTGAATAAACTATATAGGTTGTTTTTGACAGAAATTGCAGATACATTTTTTTATGTAAGTTCATTTGTTTTGGAATAAACTACAATCTGAACTGATTGTTATTTTCATATGTTTATTACATAGTGTCGATGATGAGACTTTTTTGAGCTTTATGAATGACGGCAATTTTGACACCGGTGATGGTCAAGAGGAAACCTTTGGCATTTCTCAAAATGACTATGATTCTTCTGATGTTGAAGTAGAAGTGACAAAGAAGAAGGGTCTGGAGAGTAAATTTCACAGTGGTTGAGGATGAGTGCTTGGTGAAGGCATGGCAAGCCATCTCACTTGATCCAATCATAGGTAATGAGCAACCTGGATCAACATATTGGACTCGCATATATGATCATTTTTGTCGGAACAATAAGAGTGGCATGTTTCGAACCCAAGTTTCTGTCTCACATCATTGGAGTGTCATTCAAGTATCTTGCACCAAGTGGGCCTCTTACTTAAAGTGGAACGTCTCAATCCGAGTGGTGCCAATGGTCAAGATAAGGTGATGAAATATTTAGTTGTTGATTTTGTTCTCATATATTATACTTAATTTATTCATAGAATTTTCCTTGTTATGGGTAGGTGAACATTGCTCAGCGTTTGTACAGAGGCAAGCCTAAGCAACAGGGTGGGAAGGCAGGAAAGGCATTTGCTTTACAGCACTGTTGGATTTTGCTTGAGCATGATGAGAAATGGAGGATACGAAACCTAGAAGTGCCATCAAAGAGCAAGAAGTCAACCATCTCATGTTCTCTTGTTGATGACAACGTTCAGGATGTGGACAATGAAGATGAAGACTCAAATAGAGCAAGAAGTCCAACTCCAAGCTCGGTGCCATCAAGGAAGAGGCCACCCGTTAGGAGAGGAGAGAAGGAGAGGCTCAAGAAAGCTGGAGAAAGTGGATACAAGGAATCCTTGGACAATATGGTGACAACAAGGAGGAGCTTGCTGCTGAGAGGAATGAGTTTCAGATTATAAAATGGATGGAGATGAAAGTAGTAGAGGAGAGGAGAACGGTGGCCAAGGAGAAGAGAGCAACGACTGAGGAGAAGAGGACGGTGTTTGAGAAGAGGAGAGCAATAGCAGAGGAAAAGAGGATGGTGGTTGAGGAGAGGAGGGCAGCGGCTGCAAAGAGGAGAGCGGCGGTTGAGGAACAAAAGGCAGCCATTGAGGAGAGGAGGGTGGCGGCGGAGGAAGCGGCTAAGAGGCTAGAACAAGAACAAAAGATCATGTTCATGGATGCATCAAATCTAGATGAGAAGGGATAAGCTTACTTTGAATTGATGCGTGATGAAGTCTTAGCATCAAGATCCATGAGAGGGTTCTACATGGGCGGTCTTATGGGTGGTTTCAATGGCAATGGTGGTGGTCATGGTGGCGGCAACGGTGATTCATCTAATGCTACTGATGCTTGATGTTCATTCATTTATGATATAGTGTTTTTAGTGATGGTAGTGATGAATGATGCTTCGTTTAGTGTTTTCCTATTTTGCATGTATGGAAGACCATTACCATTTGAACTATAATATGTGTTGTTATGCTACTATTTAGTCAATTAATGTTTCAATTACTGATTATTGCTAGACTCAATTTGGAATTCATATGTGATTTGTGATGTTAGAATGAAGCAAAATGATTATAGGTATAGGTAACCAGTTTTTAGGTAAGCCGCTGGAGAGTAGCACAAATTTTTACTGAAAATCTTCTCTCCTCTCAACCTAAAACTGATTTTAGGTATTCATTTTTGAGTAAGATATTGGAGATTCTCTTAGGGTATCGAATACTCGGATGAATGAAATGACATGAACCATGTTGCGAAGTGATGTTGATCATCTGTTGCCGCGGCAATGCATTCGTAATTCCAATCTTTTTTCCAGCGCACTTGTCAAAAAAAAATCTTTTTCCCAGCATAGTTTTGTCAGGCGCAAATAATGACATAATGAAGAACAGGAACGAGTGCAAAGTGATCTGTCGTATTGAGCAAATAATATACCGTTGCATTTTTCTTTTGTTTCTGATGATAAAATAGCGAGAAAATGTTGTTCAGTAGGTGGAAAATTGACAGCTATGGATGGGCTGCTCAACATGTTCCCAACATGTTTAGGAATTGGCTTGACAATTTAGATGATAAGTTCAAGCCAATTATCTTAGTGGGGATGGCTGCTCTATGTTGGGCTATTGGGTGGGCGGTACCATAATGATATTATTTTTAACAGATCCAAGTACTCCTTATATATGCAGGCACTTTTCAGGAGGGAGGGGGGGCATACTGACTGCAGTTTTGGTCACAATTGTAGCAGGATGATGAAACAGAGGAGCTGTTTAGAAAGACAAACTCAAATTTAGAGGTCGTTGCTCTGAAACAAGTCAATCTTGGGTGGAAGCATAATAATAGATTGGCATAGATTTAGTTCCATTTATTTTACCTCTGTTCTTTTTCTATTGTGAGCAGCATTATGTTGCGGTGATGTAATAATCAAAGGTTGTGTACATTATGTAAAGGTCCGATGTTTATTCATTTTCTAAAAAAAACAGTGGCCTTCTAGAAACCAGTGTGAATTCAAAGCTAGTAAAGTAGTAACTGATATTTGTTTGTTTCTATGTTAGATTAAGTATGTACAGACAGATGCCACTGTGCTCCGCAACTTTGTAGACCAAGGATTACGCCCTAATGAGTCACTTTTTGGACCATCGCTGAGGCTTTATCAGTGACCGGAATCTGAAGGCCGAACAAAACAAAAGGAAACCCAAAAGGAGAAGAGTGATCGGTGAATAAATCCAAATATAGCTTGCATTTTGTCTGTGACCTTGGTACACCGAAATGAAAAAGGATGGGAGCTTGGCACCAGCTCGTAAGCTAGGTATCACTCTTCTGGCAAAGCTCAATAGAGCTAGGTATTCATGATGTACCGCCTTTTCCTTTTTACAACCATTGAGGATGTTGTGGCCTTTTGCAGTCAAAGAGAAGTGGAACTGGAACAATCGGATTTTGCATCAAAATACGCCATTCCTTTTGTGAAAAGCCTGAAAAAGGGACCAATGAGTGTGCCTCAAAAGAGCACAGCTGGCTAGCAGTGAAGAACTAGTTTGTGTCACAAATACGGGAATCATAGGATTGCACAATCATCAACGATAATCTAACCTTAAACTTTGTGGAGGCACAACTGATTGGGAGTTTAAGATTATGAAAGTGCCTCTGTTTGCAAGGTGGTGCTTAGCACAGACGTTGCTCCGTGACAAATAGGCAGTATAACCAAAGGTATTACGTCAGCATGATCTGTCCTAAACACAGTATGATGGACAAAAGTCTTTCAAGATTAGATCTCGAATTCCATTCAGCTTTGGCACTGAGGGGATGAATAGAGATACTTATGCGCGCTGGATCATGACATGGTGAACCTTGTAGTAGAGTAGCACAAGAGATATTCATCTTGATCAGCTTTTGTCGGAAGGACCTGTAAAAAGAGCAAAGCGAACTTTAGTGATATCCTTATTTCTTTTGATCTTCGAGAAGTATGCCTGATTGCAAACCAACTGAGGAAACTCCGAAGGAAACTTTTACAGCATGCACTTTGCAGAGTTTATTTACTTACAAAGAATATTCATTTTTATTGTGGCACCTATGCGAGTGGCAGAGAATATCCATTCTCAACTAACCTAGCGACAGGTCTCATATTTAATTTTACAAAATTGCTATCAGCGTTTGACCCTCCTTGTCATTCTCATGTGAATAACTTCAACAGTTTCTGTATTACAGTTACCTCAAAAAAAGAAAGTTTATGTATTAAAGTGCTTCAGGAAGGCTGCATTGTTTCCAACGCTGCAAAAGTAAAATTTCTTTACTTTCACTAGTGAGTCGCTGAGATAGGGAAGTACAAGTACAGGCTCTCAGCTTGCGTCTTTCGATTCAGAAACAAAGACAGGTGTACCAACATCAAATTCTGAACGAAAATGATAAAAGTTTTCATGAGAACATGATTGACATCTAGGAACTAGAACTAGTCTTTTGTTCTGAATCGAGGAATCATTGTTGTCTGTCATGCTACATGTTTCTTTCAGAAGCATATGAAGCCTATACAGGGTGTGAAGCTGTGGCCACCATGGAATGCATGGTAATTGTTCAGACATGCAATCATCACCTCCAGTGATTTGAGCATGCATAGATGTTTGCACGGATGAATCATTCTTGACATGATGGCTAGCAAGCCTAAATTCCTTCACCAAACTTGCTACTCATTCCTTGGCACTACCCTCCTAGACAGCCGTAGTGTGAGCCAGGCAGCTGCCAACACCACAAATAAGAGAAAAGGGAAAAAAAAATTCGTAAAGAAAAGAATGTCAGTGGCTGCGTGGATATGAATGGAGGACAGACCCTCTTTGTGCTTCTTGTGGAAGAGGGGACTTTACATTAGGTGACAAATCACAGGCCCTCAACTTGGATTGGATGTCCCATTTGATCCCTTCTTCTTCATGTGATGCACAACACTCTGGCTATTAACTCCTGCCAGCTCCTTACCTCCAAAATGCTCAAACCTCTCAGGCTGTCCATATTCGTCATCCTCTAAATTCATCCTCTATTTATCCTAGTCAACAAGATTCTTTATTCTATACCTTTTTTTCGCACCCGTCATACTCTATATTTCATTCTCTATATCAACTACCTTCTGTGGACCCACACATCAGCCTCTCACCTCTCTTTTTCTCTCTCTTTCCTCCCTTCCCAATCTCTCTCTTCTCCCTTCTTCTACAGCGCGAGGCCACAGCCCGGCCCCTCTCCCTCTCTCCCGGCAGCCCTCCCGGCGGCGCCCTCAAGCTCCCTGCCGCCCGCCGCCGACTCCTCCTGTCGACGCTACTGTGGCCGGTCCTCGCGGCCCCGTCCGACTCCTCGCCCCGCACCTCCAGCCTCCTCTAGATCCAGCGTGGCAACGCCTCCTCGGGCGACGGCGAAGGCGGGAGCGTGGCGGCGTGGAGGTGGATGAGGCTCACCGGCGACTGCATCACCTCCAGCGAGATCGGGCAACGACAGCTCCGGGGACATCACCAGCGGCTTCGGCGGGCGGATCCGCCGCCGTGACTGCTGCTCGGCGTCCATGCGAGCGATGGAGGTGGGCGAACCGGGCCCCCTCCGCAACTATCGGCCGTCGAGGCGGAGGAGCAGGGGCCGCCACCTTGAGCTCGCTGGCCCACCCCGCCGCTACCTCTCCCTCTCTCCTGCTGCGGGCGTGGCAAGCGACAGCGCTGCACGAGCTCCAGCTCGGCCCGCTGGGCCATCGCCGCCACGTGCCGTCCGTCCAGATCCGGCCCGTGTTCTTCCTGCGCTCGTCCGCTCTTCCTTCTTCCTCGGCGGCGGCGAGCGCGATCTGGCCAGAGGAGTGGTTCGATTCGCGCGCAGCTATGCGGGCCCTGCACCAACTCCGTGGGTAGCATTCCTATGCTATGTCCGTCTGATTTGGCGTAACCGGAAGCGAACGCAAGGGTAGCGCACCCTTTAGCGTGCATCGGTGCAGCCTTTTTTCCTCTATAGCGGTACTGGAGGAGCATTTACCGATTTCCATTGCGGTCAGTCTCAGCACCTATGGAATTATGTCCTCTGCTCTGATGAGTCTCGCCTTGCTGCAACAGAAGTACTGTTCCCAATGCCAAATGCATGCCGACCCGGCCCCATAAAGGATGGCATCCCTGCCTCTCTTGAATTGAAGAACACAGGGCCCTCTCAACTGCTTTGGGCATGCTGAGTGCCCTGCACAAGACGTGTGTACTCTGACTCATACCCACCACACAGCACAGCTCTCCAGCACTAGATCATCCAAGCTCACATATGGATCGTCCAATGTCATAACTCATAATGGAACAAGACTTGCTTGTTTGAGAGTGGTCACATGAGTAGAGTCAGTACAAAACAACTCATGCAAGAAAATGTCCTCCTCATCTTCTAGAAACCAAAATTTACATCGATTGTAAACGAAATTCATACGGTTTTCTGACATCGATCTTGGTCTACTCAATTGTAATGGTGTTCAGGATGTCTACGGTCGAACAAGATCAAGGATCACGCGAGCAGCCAAACACATCTCGATCTGAGTTTTGAACAAAATACTACTAGTAACGGGGAACAAAACATTCCAGTTTCAGTAACTAACAGGGGACAGGATACATCTGATGGAGGGATGTTCTTGAGAGCAGTGTGCCATAGTATCTAACAGCACTGACTCTGATACTAATCCGAATATTATAACACCGCTAGCCTACCCTCGTGATTGCACTTTCGTAGAGACGCATCGAGTTAAGTGGTAGCCGTCACGGGGGAGGCCCAGCCTAGCCGGTGCTCGTGAGCAGCCGCCACTTGCAAATCTGGGGAGGAGGCGACGCCAAAGCCATCCTGATTAAACTAGCACTGCACATGCGCTACACAACATTTTTGCACCACCAGCACCAGCTCCAGGCTCTGCAACTGCAAGAGGAGTAGAGTGCCCATTGTTTCACCTGTTCTCGTCCCTTCGTTACAATACAACGCGCGCATGGGCATGCGCATCGTGTCCTAACCTGTCACCTGTCACAAGGGATTGGCAGCAAATCCCTTGGATTAGAGGTATGATGATTCTTGGCGAAAATGACATCGCAACCTACGTGCCTTTGCATGATGATTATGGGATCATTCGGAAGATGCTTCCATTGTTGGATTATGACAGGCAATAAGGAAAAAGGGAGCTTGGGTTCTCCTCTGCTTTTTGGATGTTGGAAGAGCATTGGATGATGGTCCATGGAAATCATGGAGCTTGTTCAGTTACAAGTTGAAACTTTACAGTTAGGTTACTAGTACTGTTTTTCAGAGATCTATTAGCTTGTGATCTCTGCAACTACATTTTACATTGAAAATGACACAAACAGACCACTTTAGACGAAATTTGACCGAAGTTTCTTTGTTTAGTTACGACAGGAAAAGCAATTTGACGAGAAAATCAAATCAGCCTAAGCATTCCCCTCAGGATTTACAGTTTGCATTTTTAAGAGGGATAGAAAGAGCAACCCGTTTTGTCCTACACACGTCGCCCAATTCTTACTGAACTCGAGTCAAAGGAAGGAAGGAAGGGGAAAAAGAATGCATCTTATTGTCGCAAGAAGAGAAGAAAAGATTATCCATCCAGCAGCAGCAGCAGTAGAGTCTGATCCCCAAGAGCAAGAGGTCAATCAATCAGTCCGCGACCGTCCACGTCATGTCCCCCTCGAAGATCCAGTGGCACACCTCGAGCTCGCCGGGCTTTCCCCCGAGCGCGACGAACGCGCCGTGGCTCGAGCTCCAGTCCGACGTGTCGAGGTGGCAGATGGCCACGCCATGGTTGATCTTCTCCTCCCCCTCGGCGTCCATGATGTCTGCCTCGTACACCCTGACCTTGGGCACCGAGTGGCAGTAGTAGACCAGGTACGGGAACAGGCTCTGGTGGCACGACACGGACCGCGTCACCCTCCCGCCGTCGATTCCGGTGACGTCTCCGAGCTTGATCTCGCCGCCGCTCCCCGCCGTGGACGCCGTGCTCCGCACGACGACGTCGCGGCCGAGCGTGTCGACGGCGAAGTCGACGACGTCCTCGGCTGACGTCGCGCATCGCTTGGTTTCGCCGCGGCTGGGCGCGCGGCGGCACTCGGCCACCGTGGACGCCACCGCTTTCCCCATCGCCGTGTCCAGCGGCACGCCGAACGCCTCCGCCATGGCCGCCGCCTCGAACGGGATGTTCTTCACGATGTCGCGGGGAAGGAACGCCCGGGGCGGCATCTTGTCCCTGATGTCCGGCATCGGCATCGTGTTCCCGGGCACCAGCTCCTTCTCCCGGAAGAACTTGCCCGGCTCCGGCGCCCACTTGTTCTTCTTCTTCTTCTTCTTGCTCATCACCATCATCTTCTTGTTGTTGTGGTCGCGCTGATTCGTTGACTCGGTCTTGGAGGATGTGGTGGTGTTGTGGTACGCCTTGAAGTCGACGCCGGTGTCGGCGTAGGACTTGAACGTGTTGTTCTCGCCGGCGTACTCCTTGAACCCGATGCGGCGGTTGCCGTTGCCGCCCTCGCCGTACCCCTTGAATGTGGTGCTGCCCGGGTTGAACGACCCGCCGTAATTCTGGAACTCGGCGGCGCCGCCGTTGGCGTCCTTGGCATACGACGCGAAGCTGTCGTCGCCGACGTTGGCCTCGTCGCGGTACTGCTTGAACACGTCCGCGCCGGCGTTCCCGCCCGCGCCGTAGCTCCGGAACGTGTTTACAGGGACATTCCCTTCCACGCCGTAGCCCGTGAAGGTGTCCGTCGCGCCGTTGCCGTTCTCGCCGTAGCTGGCGAAGCCGGAGGTGAGCACGTTGGACTCGTTGCCGTAGGAGGTGAAGGTCTCGCGCACGCCGGTGCCACGCTTGCCGTACCCGGCGAAGCCTGACTCGCCGTGGTTGGCCTCGGAGGAGTAGGAAGAGAATCCACGCGCGCGGGAGGTGGCGCCGGCGTCGTAGTTGGTGAAGCGCTGGTCGGGGACGTTGGCCTCGCCGGCGTAGGCGGCGAAGGAGCCCGAACCGCCCGTCGCGCCGCCGGCGTACGAGGTGAAGTTGGAGGTCACCACGTTGCCGTCCGACTCGTACGACTCGAACCGGTCGTCCCGGCCGGTGGAGTCGCGGCCGTAGCGGCGGAAGGAGTCGGCCACCACGTTGAGGTCAGGGGAGTAGGCGCGGAACGAGTCGGCGCCGGCGACGCCGCCCGTGCCGTAGTTGCTGAAGTTGGCGTCGGAGTAGGACTTGAATGGGCCGGAGTTGGGGGCCCCGCCCGCGACGGAGGAGGAGGTGTCGCCGGTGGGGCAGAGGAGGGCGGCCCTGGAGCAGAGCTCGGGGAGGCGGGCGCGGATGGCGGGGAGCGAGGTGGGGAAGGAGGCGGCGGCGGCGGCGGGGAGGGGGGAGAGCTTGGCCACGAAGAAGGCCGGGTGGGGGCGGTTGTTGGGGACCTTGCGGTTCCAGTACCGGATGAAGGCGGCCTTTGCGGTGAACGGGTTCACCGCTGCCGGCGACGAGTTGCCGCCGTCGGCGGCTGCATTGTGGAGGAGGAAGATGAGGAGGACGACGACGAGGACGGGATGGGGAGAGGAAGCCATGGGAGGGGAGGGAGATTTGGGGGTGGGGGTTGATTCAGAGCGGTAGAGGGGAAGACGACGAAGCAGAGGAGATTAATAAGAGTGGAGAGTAGAGTGAGAGTGAGAGTGCGCGAGTGTGAGTGAGCGAGTTGCAGTTGGCACGCGGAGAAACGTAAACTCTTCCACATTGAAAATTTGGAATCCTTTCCCGCACCCGTGTCTCTCTCTCTCTCTCTCTCTCTCTCTCTCTCTCTCTCTCTCTCTCCTCCCAACTTTTCTTTCTTTTCTTCATCCATAAAAAAGATGTTATATTCTTTTTTTTTCTTTTCGCCCATTCGTTATTCTTTTGCCCTGTAGTTTGTCATCCATTATCATACATACAGGTCACATAATTCAGAACACCAATACAGGCCACTCAAGCCAACTCATAATTATATTCTCTTTTCATATTTCTCCCAGGAGGCCAGGACAAATGAAACAAAACTCAACCGGACTTGTGTCCTGTTACAAGCCTGCGTGCCTGAAAGTTACGGCCGTCGCTGCCGTGGATTCAGAGAGAACGCGTCTTCGGATGACGTGCGTGCACGGGTATGTTTTCTGGTCGGTCCCCTCACGTGCATGCAGGACGTGCCAGCACTATCTTTGCCTCACAAAATAAATTCACTCAAAAATTTATAGTAATATATTATTGGTTTCACCGTTTTAAACAAAAAATACTAATTCATACGACACGTTCGTCATAGGCGACACTTATGTGTCACAACAGTATTTCGTCACGATATATATGCCAAGTAACTCTTCGCCATAGTGACAATACATGTAAGTAGTACTGTACCAACCAGACTTCCAGTAGTTCGTTGAAGCCCTGACTGAATCGGCACGGTCAAGCAGAAGGTGGCTGTCACCATTAACATAACTGCAACTTTGGGGGCAGAAAATGAAGGACAAAAGACATAGGACATCTATGTATATATATATATGATAAAAAAAATCTTTCACATTCATTTTAAAGGATTAAAAATTTCAAACTACTCAAAGAAAATAAAAAGAAAAATTTATCCACCATCATCATTATAAAATAATTAGATCAAAATATCCTCTAAACATGTTTTTAAAATTACCAACCAACACCATTATAAAAAATAGACTAAATCATCCCTATATTATTGTTTTTAAATTATTAACCATTATTTCCAATTACTCACATAGCCTACTTTTTTCTTTCTTTTTTTTTTGCAGAATTTCTCTCGTAACACTCGACCTAATCCATATCACCGATCGAACCATGCTCTGACAGTGGATCTTTCCTTTTTTTTTCCCGGATCAGTAAACCTCTATATATTCTACTATAAAACTATTCCGACAACCTCATCGCCTACTCCATATATGGCACGTCCGTCATAGGTGACACTTCTGTGTCACGAAGAGTTTATTTGGGCACAAAATACATGCCAATCAACTCTTCGCCATAGTGATTATAGTTGTACCAGTAACCAACCAAACTTTCAGTAGTTCCGTTTGCCAGAACTGGCACTGTCACAGAAGTTAGTTGGCACCATTAACATCTTTCAGAGTGAACTGCTACTTTGGCGCCAAAAAATGCAGGACCATTTTTCGTATTTCGAAAAAATAAAATGTCATAAGAATCAATGTGTGATGAACTTGAACTTAATGGTAATCATTCAATAACAACTACCATCACATGAATAAATAACTGGCATACTAGTAGTGTTCAGCAAGTGTGGACAGATGACTGTTGACTGGGCATACTGTACTTGGTTGAGTTACAGGTTTACATCTAAACATTCAGCTGTGCATATGTGATGGCAGATTTTCTCAAAAATATTTTGAACCACATGTGCTTTCGGTCCGAACTCTTCTCACGCGTGGAGCCGTGGATGTCAATACACGGCTTGCAATGAATGTGACGTTGAGATATGGAAAGGACTATGGTGGTCTGGTGGAGGACGGAAACGGAAACTTGAGATGGCAACGAATGTGGCCTCACGGTCCAGACGACAGACTGCCATATAAGGGCGAACAATGAGGCAAACAACTCAACAGTTTAGGACAACAAAAGTAGTCACTAGTCTGCATACGTATTTGGAAGGCAGCTGTCATACGTTGCTTTTTTTTTTTTTGAACTCTAATCTGGTATTTTCACAACGCTATATGTAGAACTTTTATTGCAAACGGATCATCTCACACAACAAAGAGGAAAGGAAAACTCTGATACGCTTTGTAGTCCTTCAATTGTGAGTCCACCGAGAAAAAGGAAATTGGCATGTGCAGCGTATATTTGTTGTTTTGAAATTGTACCCCTCTATCTTTGTGGGTTATTAAAAACTCCATTCACGAAAGGTAAGAACACTCGTGTGACATTGCATTAAGAAGAAAACCTTCTCGCATAGGACGAGAAAAACTTTGAACCTCTCTCCGTCCCTTACACGAGGGACATGTGATTCCTGTGAGATCCGGACCGGCGCTTAACATCATTATCCGCGACCGGACCGGGTTTTAACTCGTGCTTTGAGATTACAGAGAGGCGAGGAAATTTTTTTAACTCAGATCATAATTTGTTCTCTCTGAAGATCGAACCCGGAAACTGAAAGGTGCTACTCGGAAACCACAACCACTATGCTGAACGTCCTTTTACATCTTTATAGGTCCTTTCACATCTTTACAAAGAGGCGAGGGAATTTTTTTAACTCAGATCATAATTCGTCCTCTCTGAAGATCGAACCTGGAAACTAAGAGGTGTTACTCGGAAACCCTAACCACTATGCTGAACGTCCTTTCACATCTTTATAGGTTATTGACATACTAGAATGGGACTGAACCATAAGTATGCATATGCATGATTGCATATAGTTTGGAAAAAGGATTTTTATTCTTAGAAGACACACTAACCACGGCATGAAACAGAGCAAATTGCTCTATTATTATTTTATAAAACAAAAAGGAGAGATACGAATACACTCCTCAAACTCCAAACGCCAAACATACAGGCTCTATTTTGCTCTAGTTTTAGCAAATAATGTCCTAAAAAAAACTGAAAAGCATGAACACGTTTTATGCTTCACATGGTGCCGCACTGGATTGACGAAGAATACACTGACTAGCCTTGTCGACCTTACCACTTGTAAACGTTATATTTTGGTTGATGGGGACCAATTAATGTATGCCAGCAAGGACAAGTGCAGCCAGATCAATTTATAGTTCGTGAAACGCCCATGTTATCCAAGGACAATCTGCCATGTTGTCTGAACCCACAATAGCGCTCCACAGTACAGGTCAACAGGCTGGAGATGATGAATAGTGAGCGGTCAACAATATACTTATCCACTGTTTACGCCTTTTAGCTTAGACAGATGATTGGTGAAATGCAGCCTTTGGATAGTTCGATAATAAGAGAATAAAAGAGGCACGCTAATGAGCATATATCAATGGTATGTTGTTGAATTAAACGGGGTCCTTCGTCACGGTTTAAACGTTCCAGAGAGAACCGAACAGCCTCGGGGCGGGTTGAAGCATCGCTTCGGCCGTGTTTCACGGCATAGGTACATGGATATGCCCATGCTACTGCTTGGAGTACTGGAGACTCTGCGTCATCGCACGGGCAGAGACAGGCAAACACGAAACGTACTGACAGAATTCACGCCCCGGTCAACTTTCTTGTTTGAGATAGGACTTCAGTATAAATTTTGTAATAGTAGGAGTACCAATAACCGGAGAGACAGTGAGCGAGGAATTCACAGCAATCATCCTGTGCGATTACAGTTTGTGCGAGAAATGAGCGAGCATCGCAGGTGCGAGGCAAGGAACACAAGAATCGTTGATCCCAATTCTTTTTTTTTTTTCCTTTTGTAACGGAAAGATCCCCTCTTCTTTTTGTAGCGTGCGTGAGCGAGGCGCACGCATGCCGCATGCCCCGCATGCGTGTGTTGGGGTGGCGTGACTGTGGACTCTGGCTTTGTGTTCGTCTTGAGGCTACTTGAATACAAACACTATAACTAAATTGGCGTTAGGCCTTGTCTTGAATTTGTCACTAATACAAACCCAGAGCAAGTGACGCGATACAAATGGAAACTCTCAGATTGCGGTCGCTTTAGTCCTGGATTAGCCTCACGTCCTCTGAGAAGATGCAGTTGTTCACGCATGGACAAAACGCTGACCTGGCGACGGCACCGGCCACCGTGGACCATCACTCCACGTGGCGCCGGCGCAGCTGACGCATGTGTGGTCTGGGAGGAGGCCAGTGTGGTGACACGTAGCACCAAGAGCTTCTTTGTCTGGTTACGCGCGCGGCATCGTGTGGTCTGTGGTGGCGCAGCCACGGAGACGTACGGCCATCCCTGTCGCGACTGTAGCCGATCTCAACCATGAGAGGCCATGGTTTGCATTGCCTGGGTTCAGTCCTTTTTGCTGCTAAGCGAGAGGCACTACATATTTTGAGATATATATGGCCGCTTGCTCTGGAGCACATGAAGCTTTGTCGGCCAGGCTCGAGCCGGACACACACGGGCGTCACAAGCTTTGTTATTCTGGCATATGCGTCGGCGTCATTTCTACGTACTCCCTACGTCAGCAGACCAGGCAGGCAGAACAGAGAAAATGATGACAGGTGAACGAGTTTAAAGATTGCCACGAAAATTTGAAGGAACAGAGCACGGATATTTCTTTGTTTTGGGTCATCCTTTCCGGCGAGTGATTGTTATTGTTAGCTCCATGGAAAATACCTGTTGAATGATGAAGTAGATAACTTTCTATTCTTTGACTTTTGGAAGAGAAGCATGCAATCAGAATCAGGAACCGCGTCAAAGCAGAGCCTGGAAGATGGAACATAAGACTAACTCCAACAATAGAAGGTAGTTTGGAGAGACAAAGAAAGGTTTGTCTACGTGTATAGTGAGTAAGAAGCAATGAATTTTTTTTTGTCTTCAATAGAAAATGCATATTTAAAGTATGAGAAAACATGCAACTTGTCATTTGTCTTTCAGAAAAGAGAGACAAAGAATGCACAATAGAGGGGTGGAAATGTATTTTACATTTGCATGACTGGATGTCTCATCTGCTGAAGTCAGCCTAAGGGCGAACCATTTGCTTTCATTCTAAATACTTATTAGGGCTTCTACTATGGTGCATTGTGCACCTATCTATACAGTGCCACATCGGTCTGATCTGTTCTGTAGAACAGGAGTCAGATGGAATCACCGTCGACAATAGCGCTGAACTACATCCAACTTATGGAACCCATGTATTCTCTCTCTTCTTTTTCATATAGCTGCTGCAACATCAAATGTGTTCTTCTGACCTCTCATAATCACTATAATATTCATAATAGTGGAGTCCGTCTCAATTTTGGATAGTGTTCTAAAGTTAGCTGTACTTAAGAATTTAACTTCTGGCTCTGACATCTAATATCGCTAGAAAAAACCTTTGGAAGTGCCCTATATGCATGGATGTCAACATGGCTTGCAATGAATGTATCAAAAACGACTACGTGTAACCTTCATGACCATTGATGGGATCCCCAAGGTATGAATGTTTTGGTGATAGATGACAACTATAAAATTGTGGGCTAATATCTACACGAGTGTTGTCTATATAGGAATCATTTCTAAACTCTACTACAAATCATATGGATGATGGTTGCCTTGGCGATTAATGACAATGACCACAAGCATGGAGGCTTGGTGAGCTTGATAGAGTCCAAGGGTCGATGGAGATGGATCAAAGCTGAGAACAAGCTATGGAGTAAGTGTTGGGAGCACTTGTCTAGTTGTTAGGGCTTTGAGTCCATAGAAAAAACCGGACTATCAAGGGGGTCTAGATCATTTCTCTTAGGTCATGTCTAGTCGGTGATGTGCAAGGTTGCTTGGTGAAATCACAGGCAATAGATGACAGTGGAGAAGCCAAGGAGCTATTCGGAGAAGCCGAGAAACGAAGTCAAGCGAAGACGACAAGTTTCAGCTTCTGGACATAGTGACCGGACAGAGGGGTCAATGGTGATCGGACTGTACGCTCATTAGGTGAAGTTGTCTGAGACTTACAGCAAAGAAGCGAGGAAACTACCAGAGTTGAGGTTGTAGAGACCGAACGGTCCGGTCTGTACAAGTGACTTTGGGCAGTGAGGAAGTGAGCACTGGAAATGTTTCTGGACTGGAGAGAAAAACGGACCGGACGGTCTAGTCAACTGACCGTACGGTCCGGTCAGTACAGAATTTCAGCAGGGCAGAGCCGTTGTGATCAGGTTTGCAGTGACCGGACGGTCTAGTCAGGCAGTGACCGGACAGTCCGGTCAGTAGGCTCAGAAAGCTGATTTCGTGGAGCAATGACTAGTTGGAGGTTGGAAGCCTATATAACTTTGTTGCTGGGGCTTGGAGACCTCTCTTGGCTAGTGGAATACCTGACAGCATTTGGTAAGGTCCAAGAGCAAAAGGTAAGAGCACTAGGAGAGGATATTGGATATCTTGAGAGTGCTTGTGAGAGTAACAGGGAGCGATCTTGCACATCTAAGGCTAGGGTGTCCTTGAGGTTGTGATCTAGGTTGTTATTCTTGGTCTATGATGAGACCTAGACTGGTTAGGTGTCGGTGATCGAGCTTATCGTGATCGGTTGTGAAGGTCGTCACATGTTTGTACACGGTTTGAGCCTCCCGGTGAAAGGGGCATCGCTAGTGAGCGTCCGTGCTGGCTCCGGGAGTCCGGCAAGTTCTCGAGGGAGGCGAGCTTGTGCGTTAGTGGCAGCAATGACGCACACTGTGTCTTCACTCCGGGAGTGATTGCGGGCTCATGGACGAGAACTCCACATTGGTGACGGGAGGGACCGGGACTCCGGTGGGAGTGGTCTAACGAGGAGTAGGGGAAGGCGCCATCCTTTCGAGATCTCGGAAAAAAATCATGAGCATTCCTTGGCCCCCTCTTTACTATTCCGTATTTGATTGCTCTAGTTGATAGGGTGACTTGTGGCTTGCATAGGCTAGTG
The DNA here is from genome assembly GCA_030378355.1 of Eleusine indica. NCBI lineage: Eukaryota > Viridiplantae > Streptophyta > Magnoliopsida > Poales > Poaceae > Eleusine > Eleusine indica. The sequence goes on from CM059499.1 coordinate 16,355,293, forward strand.
TGTTTAGCTTTCGCACTTTGTTTCACATCATGAACACTAGCATGCATAGGGTCTTGGCCTACTAGAACTGTTTAGGTTGCAACACTTGTCGGATTCTAGTGGTGTGAAATTGAAGTATTTTTATTCATGGTCGGATACCGATTCACCCCCCCCCCCCATCTCGGTAGGCCTTCGATCCTTTTAATTGGTATAAGAGCCAAGTGCTTATCTTTGAGGCTTCACCGCCTTGAGTAAGGATGTCGGGAAAGGTAGGGAGTGTTCCCATATTTGATCAGGACGACTATTGGTATTGGAAGACACGTATGCAAGACTACCTGGAGTCCCTTGATCCGGAGATATGGATGGTGACCCATGAATCGGATGCGGATGTGAACCTTCTTGAACCTGATTTCATTAAGAACAACGCTAAGGCAAAGAATGCTCTGGTCTCATACATCTCTAAGGATGTGTTTGGTAGATTGGACTCGAGTTCGACAGCACATGGTATCTGGACTGAGATTCAGAGTATCCACGAGGGTACTAGTGATGTCAAAGAGGAAAGATACTATGTGCTGAAGAACAAGTATGATAACTTTGCTAGATTACCACATGAGAGAGCTAACACTGTGGATTCTTATTTTCATGTGCTAGTGGAGGAGATCAATGCACTTGGGGATGATTTCAAGCTCAAGCCTGTGGAAGTCATCAGAAGATTCTTGAGGCTTTTCAAAGACCCCAAGTATGAGTCCATCATCACCTACACCTTAGAGGGTGACCTCAAGACCAAGACCATGAAGAATGTACTTGGCAAGATCACTGCCTTCAAGAGCTACCAGTTGGGGATGGATGATCCTCAACAATCCAATCTTGCTCTACAGCCTGACAAGCAAGAATCAAGCAAGAGCAAGAAAAACAAGAAGAAGGCAGTCACTGATGATGATGATGATGATGAGGTTGACTTGACCGAGGACTTGGCTCTTCTCATGAATAAGATGAAGACCTTCAAGAACAAGTTTGTCTCTAAGTCTAGGGGCAAGTGCTTCAATTGTGGCTCGAAGAACCACTTTGTTCGAGAGTGCCCAAAGCCCAAGAAAGAAGCCCTCAAGTCACAAGATTCAAGTGAAGAAGAAGAAGATGAAGACCCCAAAGCCAAGCAAAAGAAGAAGAGGTTCTTCAACAAAGACAAGAGCAAGGGCAAAGGCAAAGCCAATGACTCCAAGAAAAGATTCTCACGCAAGGCTCTTGTTGGGGAGTGGACAAGCGACAACTCAAGTGGTGAGTCCTCTTCCTCAAGTGATGAAGAAGTGGCCGGCCTAGCCATGATCAAGACCACATCACCACGAGCTCTCCTTCCACCTCCCACGTGCCTCATGGCCTCGAGCCACTTTGGGGAGAGTGACGATGAGAGTAGTAGTGACAGCGATGACGAGGAGCACACCTGTGCTGAGTTGTGGAGTATGCTTGAGCAAGCCCGCGACATCGCCGTCAAGAAATCTAAAATGTTGGATGTGGTAAGAAAAGAGTGTAAGTTGGCTAAGTACCATGTTGTTGACCTTGAGAGTGAGCTCAAGGACCTTGTCACATCTCATGATGCCCTAAACAAGAGTTATGACAAACTCAAAGGTGATCGTGTAGAGCTTCATGCGAAGTACAAGGCCTTTGAGAGTACTTATGAGGCTATCAATGTTGAGAACCTTGCCTCTCCCTCCTCTTGTTCATCAATGAGCGATGCTTCAACTATTTGTGATGAACTAACTACCTCGAATGAGGTTTCTTCTCTTGAGCCATTTGTTTTGGAGGAATATCACAAGCTCAAGGAAGAGAGGAAAAATAGTGATGGACGGCTTTGAGAGACTTGCACGTGATAGTGCCATTCACAAGGAGATTCTTGGGAAGAATTGTTAGTCGTACCTACACACCCACTTATATACCACAAGAGGACGATGTACGACTGTAACACTTTTTCCCTTGAATTGAGTATTCCAAGGTTTATCGAATCCACTGGGACCTTAGGGATAATTAAACAAAGTTAACAGTAAAAGATCTAGTCAAAGCTACTGTGGAATTTAGGTTGCGTGAGGGGGAGACTGGCCAGCGCAAAGGTGCGCCAGACAGTAAATCTGTCGTTGCGCTGATCGGCGCAGGAATTGAGCCGATCGGCACACTAGTGAATTTAAGCCAAAGTGCGCTATATGCCTTATAAGCCTATGCTGTTAAGTGAGTAACCAGATATCTACTACTGAGATCGTAACCAGAAAGTCTAATTAAATAGCATTATAATGGGTAATTACATAGATCAATGAAAACATATAATGAATAAGACCATCCTGCTTTCCGAGCAGCTCCCGATTTATCGCTGCCGAGAGGAAACTCTTAATCACGCGAGTATCTTACCCTACTCAACTATCCAATAGTGCTGCGCAGGCTTAGTGTTGTCACCGCTAAACCACACTACTAGCATCATCAAGCAACCATAATCAATACAATGTCCGAATACTATCCTAATCACCACGATCAAGATAATATCAACTTACTTAGCCTAGAACTAAGCAATTGGAATAAGCACATGCATGATTATAGAATCAAGACAGACAAATCACCAAAACCATCATCAACATATTCAATCATCCTTGAGATACATAGAGTAAGATTCATCCCCGTCGAGATGGCCTATCTTGACGGATCAACTCTTAACACCAATGGTTCTTGAAACTCAACTAGAGATCTATTCTAACGGGGCAAGCCCTGGTGGCTCTAACTCACGGATCTGTTGTCCCTCTGTTGCCTCCATTTCTCTGCGGCCAGGGTTTACAAGTATTTATGGGGGTTCTACTCGTAAAGGACTCAGTTTCTAGCAAATAAGGCGGTTGCGCCGATCGGCGCAAGCCGTGTCTTCTCTGGTTTCTTCTCTGAGTCGGTTCCTCTGTCTTCCACAGCTGCCATGTGGGCCTTTTCCTTCGAGATAAAGTCTTGTACTGCACATCAAGATCTTGAAGTTCCATAAATCTTCTAGGCAAATATCTTCAAGTGTCTTGCGCAGATAAATTTCCATAAACATGTGGAATGGGCCTCGGTCACTTTTGTGGGCCAAAACACCCTAGCGCCGACCGGCTCATGGACTGCGCCGATCGGCGCACTGGACTTCTTCAGTGCTTTTCATCGGTTCTGGATTTCTGTCCTCTCCAGCATCACTTTAATCACCAATTTTACCTGTTTCTGCAATAAAGCTCCAAAACAACGCATATACAAATATATAGACAATATCATAGGTAAATGACCTAAATTAGTATCAATTATGCTCTAATTGGGGTAATATTCACATATAAAAGGAGCACTTGGGAAGTGCCAACAAGAATCTTGTGAACAATGTCTTCCACCGTGGACTTGGCTCATATCCCGCCTCCATCGACACAATGTCTTCCACCGTGGACTTGGCTCATATCCCGCCTCCATCGACATTATCGGGACGAGTGACTCCATTCCCGAATGGGTCAAACCCCTACTCGCCGATGACTACTATTGCGAGAGGTGTTGCAAGGATGGCCACATCATCAAGGATTGCCCTATAGTGAGAAGTTCCATTGTTTTACCTAATGCTAACTTGTTCTATGAGAATACCCACTTCAAGCTTTTTAGGGACAAGGGTGGCAAGGTGAAAGCAAAGGCTTTGGAACCACCAAACAACAAAAGAAAGGTCAAGAGCATATGGGTGCCTAAGTGCATAGTTGATCTTGAGAGGTCGACCGCGTACAAGTGGGTGCCCAAGACCAAGACCTAGATGGTGGTGGTGGACCAAGAGCTTCATGAAGATCATGTGAAGTCCACCATAAGTGACATGTACCTCAACGACCTATCCACTCATGAGGGAGGTATCTATGTGTTTTCTTTGTTCTTGTTAGTTGTAGTGTGTTTTTCTTTCTCTTGTATTGCATGGTACATTAGGACTCCTTTGTGACTAGTATGCTTTGCATCCATGCATGTGTAAATAATTAAAAAGAAAAACACATAAAAACTAGTTAATGTCTAACCCATCCAAGATAACTATAAGCAAGGGGGAGTGCTTGAGATGGTGGTTTGACTTCTCTCAAGGCAAGGGTATGACTTATAGTGAGTAAGCTTGGGAGGGGTTCAAACTTGACATTGTTAGGTTTCCTTTATGTCTTGTTTAACTTTGCTTGTATTCACATGGCATGTTTACTTTCAATGCATATGTAAAATACTTGTTGCATGCATCATATAGGAAACACAAAGAAGACATGTCTCACTTGGAGAAATTTGTGCCTCATGATCAATATTAGATTACATCTTCATAAGTGTGACCAAAGGAAAGGATTGTGCTTCATGCCAATTGAGCAAGCTCTTATGAACTCCGAGGTTAAATCTACTCGTGCGGTTCATGGACTAAGGCTCATACATACTCATTTGGCTCTTATTTGCCTTGGTTATTTTTTGCTTGATCTTTCATTCGGCATTTGTGAAAATTATAAGGCCATAGAGTGACACTATTTGAAAAGGAGTGTTTGAGAGTTCCCTTCATATTCCAAACGCGGTGTTTATTTGAGTGTTTAGCAAGGGCACTTGGAAAATAGAGAAATTTCTTGATTCAGCAAAATTTTGGAAGTGATCGTATAGTCCGGTCAATGGACCGTACAGTCCAGTCTGTGCAGCAATGCACAATACTTTGGGGAATGGAAATAGAGACTGGACGGAACTTTTTTTGAAGACCGTACTATCCGGTCTACACGCTACTCTTGTCCAGAACCTTAATTTCCAGATTTTCCGAAGTGACCGGACCGTCCGGTCAGTTCATTTGATCGTGCGATGCAACTCCTGATCTGAACCGTTGATCTACTCCTTGAGGATCTCGGCCGTCATTTCTTGTTTGACCTAGGTCAAAGTTGGGAATTTTTGTCCCTATCTTCTTTCTTTTCCCAAAAGCCGAGAGCACGTCTAGGATTTCACCGTCGCTGCTCCATCGTTGACCTCGCCCCCACGCCGACGAGCCACCTCGTTGCAACCCCGCGCCCGCGCACAGCCGTGCCGCCACCGAACACCAGCGCCGCCACTCTGGCACCGCGCTAGCCTACTCTCTCGCCCGCGCGCAGCCGCTCCGCGCACGCGCAAGACTAGAGCCATCGCTGCCGGCCGTTGCTGCTTCCCCCACCGTCGTGCGCCACCCCTGCCACTCCCTCGTTGTTGCGCGCGCACCCAGACACCAAAGCCGACCCCCCCCCCCCCCACTGCAAGAAGCTAGGGCAAAAGTTTGTCTTTTCCCTTCCCCCCCCCATTGCCAGTGAGACCAACTTCCAAACTTTCCGGCGATCGGTGTGTTCTTTGCGGTATTCGACGTCAATCTCCTAGGGTATTGTGCTTCTAATCTCCAATTTCATTGTTGATGCCCTAATCATCGAGCAATTAGCTTTAATTGATGCAATTAGGAGCAAATGTCTAGTCTTTAGTTGCATTAATTAGTTAATTGGCTCAACCTAGTCTACAATTAATTCCATGCTTATCTGTTAATTGCATGTCTAGGGCTATCTCCTGTCTAGTCTATAGTTAGATTTATTGCCCATTATTTGACTGCACACTAGATGACTCGTACCAGCCACATATAGTCGATGATCACTGTTGTTACTATTGCTTATTTGTCTAGTGATCATGTCCTTCATTCAGTGCTAGGATTTCTATTGCGCATTCTTTCCTAGTGGTGGTCTGCTTGTAGATTCATATAGGACTCTATACTTATCCTGTCTATACCTACGTGCGTGCAGTGACAACAATCAGCAGAGTCAGAGATGGTAGGATCTGGACAGGATAAGGGCAAGGGCAAGATGCTAGAGAAGCCGAAGAGCAGGAAGAGGACCAGACTAGACCCAGAGTCAGAGAGAGCTAGGAGGGTTGCTAGGCACTTGGATGCCATGAAGGAGTCACACATGACACCAGGGACACGGCTGATCCTAGAGCCATCTTGATGTGGACAAGGGTTCCCGATCTTCCGATAGGTTCTGATAATCTTGATTAAGACGGAGACGATACACAAATCGATCCGGCTTCCGAACGACACGTTCTGAACCCCGCAATCGCAGCACAACGTCTCCTCTGGTTATCAACCGTTCAAGAATGATTGACCTCGCCGAGAAGGCTTATCCTTGCCTGCAAATCAAGAACACAAGCAAGAACAAAGAAGAATGCAACTAAATTTGCAAGTATACGATGAATCTCACAAGTTGCGGTCTCACAAACCGATCAAATGGCAAAACTGTTATCAACAGAATAATCTAAGTAAAACCCCAAACCCTAATGAAGAGGCGGCGGCTGTATATGAGGACTCTAGGGTCGTGCAAGACCCCCTGGACGCAGCCCTACGTGGGCTCAACTTGATACATGGCCCAAAGACCGATTACGGTGTCACAGCACCAGGACAGATTCTGAAAGTCGAATTATTTCGACGATTGCCGACGGCTCGGGACGAATTTTGACATGGGACCAGTTGGGTTGGAAAGGTCTTTTCGTTATCTTTCCAGGCATATATAGAACGTCCAAATCCGAGTCTGTATGCGTCCTGGGCATCCGTTTTAGTGCAGACTGGTCCTGGGCTCCGAGACAGACTCGAAGTCGGTTTTGATTGGGCCTCCACCTTGGCTTGGACGTCCTTGCTGGCCCATCACGTCTCCAATCACCTCCCCAGCTATCTCATCATCATCTCTATGGTTTCTAACAACAATTAATTCATTAGGTAACAATCTATTCTCAAAATCACATAAAGGAATCATTAGGAACAAGCTCACCCATAAATTCAGTTGTCGCGCATGAACTTGCATTTTGGTTGGCGGAGTGCTGGGTGTATCCATAAGGGTGATGTCCTCATCATTCTCCCTCTTTTGAATTAGAGTCGTCCTCGACTCGAGCTCATCTCTTTCTCTCATGTATGGTCTCAAATCTGAAATATTAATTGTGGAACTATTCCCAAACTTGGGATACAACTCATATTTATATGCATTATAAAATTTATCATCACAATGTGAAACTACAATAGAACGCATGCCATGCAAATTAATGACCTCTATGAAAACTTGCTCAGCAATATAAACATCATTCTTCCTCTTATGACAAGATAGAAAATGTGTGATCTTAAAAACACTAAAAAAACATGACATGACATGGTAATTGTTATTGCAGTTTTCTAGTTCATCATTTGGTTGTACAACACAAGGAGTATTCATGTTTGAGCAAATATAAACTTTATGCAGCATAAATACACCTCTATGATCATAGTTTCCTATAGCATAAAATTTGTTTCTTGTTAGTAAAGGCAATTCAGTTTGAGAAAAGATTTGCTTCTCCACGGTATTTAGATCACAAAGAACATCAAATTCAATATAACCCAAAGTATTTAGAGAAGACAATAATTTCTGCTCATTCTTTTCACATGTTATTAAAATCAAATGTTTTATTTCAGCACTAGTAGGTGAACCATAAGCAAAAACATCAATCTTGTTCATTTGTTGTGGCAAAGGTATAAATGAAGCAGTGGCACACAACTCCTCTTTATCACAAGGATCAGTAGATAAATCAACTTGTGGCAAAGGCAAATCAAGACAAGGTTCCAATACAACAAGATTGTTGGAACAATTCATCACATCAAGAAAGCTCTTACCTGAAACAACAACATGTTCTTCATCTTTCACACTATCCTCTTCTTTATGTAGAACCTGAAATGTATTAGTTGCAACAAGAGGCAAGGAAATATGTTCATTATCTAATTCAGATTTTGATGTAAGTGTTGCAATATTTGAAGTAGTCCATTCTTTTCTAAATGGTTCATTCTTTCTTCTCTCAAGTCTTTGTTGATCCTCTTCTAAAATTTCAGCAGCAGACATAGGTTTAAGAGTAACTCTTTGACCATTGTATTTAAATAAATAGGTATTAGCAATGGTATTGTGCAAAGCATTATTTGTATAAATCCAAGGCTTACTCAATAACAAATGACACGCTTGCATAGGCACTATATCAAAATCTGCACAATCCTTATAAGAACCAATAAAAAATTCAATGCGTGCAATTTTATCTACCTTTATCTTACTACAAGAATTTACCCATTGGATGTAATATGGACACGAGTGTGGCTGTGTGGTCAGATCGAGCTTCTCGACCAATTCCAAGCTTGCGATGTTGTTGCTACTCTCTCCATCAATGATGACACGATAACGTCGATCCTTCACAACAAAGTGAGTCTGAAACAAGTTGTTCATTTGATTTTGCTCTACCTTGTCCATTTGAGAACTAAACACTCGTTGTGCTACAACACTTGTATCAACCTCATTTGACACCATCGACTCATCACCATCAGTGTTGTAACCTGTCATTGTTAATAGAAAACAAGAAAACACACAAGAATATATTTTCCTATCACTACTGTTTGATTACGGTGGAAACTCTCAACAAGCAAATGGTAGCACCTAACTGAGTTTTTACAAGATTCTTAATAGCAAAACAGAGGATACCTTGGAGAGTGTGATCCGACGATTGCGAGGGTCCAAAGTTCAGTGCCTATTCAGAAGGATATATGTGGAGCTAGGTAGGCAATTTATAGTAGCAAGGATTAGCAAAATTTCAATTCAGAAATTACATAACTGAATAATAGTCCCAAGCTAGTCTATGTCACTGGCCTAAACTTGTCTCGGACCTAGTTCAAGCAAGCAAGCAAATGGCTCAACAAAGGACACAAAGGCTGTAAGCAATTCTGAATTTTTTTCTCTTCTCCTTTTGTTTTTTTTCTTTTGTTATAGGTGCGGCTTTTTCTTCTTATTTTTTTTCAGCACCTCTTTGCCTTTTACTTCTTTCATGATTTTTTTGACATAGAACTGCAGCAAGAGTTGCGAACTTTATAGCACAAAGAAAAAATCTAAACTTTCTTTTTTGCACTCTTTACGTAAGGAATAGATGTACACGTAGAACTGAACCGACAATTCTCATATGTAACAACGTGCAGCAATCTCTTGACTCAAGGAACAACGTGCAACAGAAAACACTCTAGGTTTCTTTTGCACACAAAAAGTAGAAGGCTAGATGTTAAATAAATATTTAGTGCAAATAATTCCAGTAGTACTATTCTCTCAATGTGTGCAACAATCTGATTTTTTTTTCTTGATTGTCTATGAACAAGGACACACACGACTCAAACAAGACCAAAGAACAAGTACTAGACCAACAACACAATGACCTTGTAGGGACTAAAATTCGGAGAAGAAAACTAAACTGAAAATTGCAAGGCATAAGGGGGGTGTAGGACAGCGGAAACACGACGAACAAATATTTTTGTAGGGCAATTTTCTGGACTCTAGGATTGAACAAAATAACAAGGATAAGGGCGAACCTAACGGTGTACCTGAAGCTCTGATTACTACTTGATGTGGACAAGGGTTCCCGATCTTCCGATAGGTTCTGATAATCTTGATTAAGGCGGAGGCGATACACAAATCGATCCGGCTTCCGAACGACACGTTCTGAACCCCGCAATCGCAGCACAACGTCTCCTCTGGTTATCAACCGTTCAAGAACGATTGACCTCACAAAGAAGGCTTATCCTTTCCTGCAAATCAAGAACACAAGCAAGAACAAACAAGAATGCAACTAAATTTGCAAGTATACGATGAATCTCACAAGTTGGAGTCTCACAAACCGATCAAACGGCAAAACTGTTATCACCAGAATAATCTAAGCAAAACCCCAAACCCTAATGAAGAGGCGGCGGCTGTATATGAGGACTCTAGGGTCGTGCAAGACCCCCTGGACGCAGCCCTACGTGGGCTCAACTCGATACATGGCCCAAAGACCGATTACGGTGTCACAGCACCAGGACAGATTCTGGAAGTCGAATTGTTTTGACGATTGCTGATGGCTCGGGACGAATTTTGACATGGGACCAGTTGGGTTGGAAAGGGTTTTTCGTTATCTTTCCAGGCATATATAGAACGTCCAAATCCGAGTCTGTATGCGTCCTGGGCATCCGTTTTAGTGCTGACTGGTCCTGGGCTCCGAGACAGACTCGAAGTCGGTTTTGATTGGGCCTCCACCTTGGCTTGGACGTCCTTGCTGGCCCATCACGTCTCCAATCACCTCCCCAGCTATCTCATCATCATCTCCATGGTTTCTAACAATAATTAATTCATTAGGTAACAATCTATTCTCAAAATCACATAAAAAAATCATTAGGAACAAGCTCACCCATAAATTCAGTTGTCGCGCATGAACTTGCATTTTGGTTGGCGGAGTGCTGGGTGTATCCATAAGGGTGATGTCCTCATCACATCTAGTGACACTCAGGGACTTAGGAGGAGTACCCGGCGAGGACAGTGCTTGCCACAGGAGTCACTCCGGCACCTTGGTCGTAGAGTACTCCAGCTTCCCGTCAGGGAGGTCGTTGAGACCTACGGAACAGAGATTCTCCAGGCAACAGGAGGAGTCCGAGGAGTCAGAGTCTGAGGAGGAGAGCTCTGAGTATGAGTCAGAGGAGCTGGAGGAGGAGACTGAGCATACACAGCCAGCTGGTCCTCAGAGGACAGCTCACCGGATAGGAGACCTGAGGTGCACCTGTGCAGTGTGCACAAAGAGGTTGTACAGACTCATTGAGGCAACTGGAGAGCCGGACATACTTAAGGTTCCTACAAAGAACCTTAAGACACTACGTCTTGTCTCTTTCGAGCAGTGGATTCCAGTCCCCAGGGATCCCGCTGCAGAAGAGAGGTACTGGACAGGCCTCCAGAGGAGGATCAGAGAGGGTCTGAGACACTTAATCGCCAAGAAGGGTAAGGATAAGGTGTTTGTGCTGTAGTAGTATACTACCTACCAGGCCATGAGGAGGGCCACTGGGACAGACATGGAGCAGTATTTCACATACTTGCCTGGTCTTTTAGAGCTGGTCACAGAGTCCTACAAGTTCATAGAGGACATTGTTCTAGAGTTCTACGCTACACTGTGGATAGCCAGGGACTGCTCAGAGTTCTGGTTCTTGTTCAGAGGGCAGCCACAGCGTGTGACCAGGGAGGATCTCATTGCCAGCTTTGGTTTTCTTGCTTCAGACCTTCAGCTCTACAGGAGTGCCTACCCATCCCTCGAGCCACCTCATAGACCACAGGGAGGGAAGCTACCTTCAGACGACATGGTGTCGATTGCTTTTTCACCACCACACACCCCAGGCTTTGAGAGAGGCCCTGCAAGACTCACAGCAGAGGCCAAGGTGGTTAGAGCGATAGTCACCAGGACTATCATACCCAGGTTTGGATACAGAGTGGAGTTCACACTCTTGCACCAGTGGGCAGTGGCAGCTATCTTGAGGAGACAGCAGTTTGACTTGACAGATTTATTGATTGGAGAGATGGAGGAGGTTATTTCTGAGAGAGTAGGAGGACGTCACTTGGTTTATGCCCCATATATTTGCTATCTTCTGAGGAGGATGGGCCTTGTGACAGAGGAGTAGTACGAGGCGTTCCCTGAGGTGACCACCAGCTATGCATCTCGAGTCCCCAGGGGATCACAGTCCGCCTCTAGTCAGCAGACGGGAGAGGAGGAGCAGGAGTTACCGCCGGTCGTTCACGCGCAGGCAGCTCATCCAGAGATGGTGATTCCTGAGTTAGCCAGCACTGGAGCACCTCTCCAGCCTATGAGATCACAGACAGAGGATGCTATCACTGTAGCAGCACTAGCAGGACGCCTGAGTGAGTTCATCCAGAGCACAGCTGAGGATAGAGGTCAGATGATAGAGGTCATCAGGGGACAGGCAGAGCTTTAGAGACAACAGATGATGATGATGAACACCCTAATGGCTCAGATGGCAGAGATGACATAGAGGCAGGCCAGTCAGCAGCAGGCGCAGGTTTCACTTCCATAGTTTCAGCAGCTGGCGACACACCCAGGACCCTTCACGGCTATGATGACAATTCAGTCCAGTGGGTTGTCACACTCAGGGGTGTTACCGACAGGGAGAGCAGGACAGACGTTCCCTCCAGTGACTCAGCTCTTCCCCGTGTCCGCCTTCTCAGTATCTGCGTTGTTCACCTCACCGACACACTCTGTGACCTCGCAGATGGTAGGACCTTCCACCTCCCAGCTACCACTCAGGAGTCTGTTCTCAGACATAGTGCACACCACTCGTGCAGACTCCCAGCCAGCCACAGAGACAGCTACAGCTCCACCTTCCATTGCTATAGTCAGCACTCTTACACCTCAGGTAGCAGAAGATCTGGTCCGTCGAGGCTACACTTAGGAGGACGTGGATGACCTTGCTCTTCTCCAGGCGACTGTTGTCGAGGAGACATCCACGGTCCCACCAGCAGGGCAGGATAGAGGGTCTGAGTCACCTGTAGACCTTGACTTCTTCGAGCAGTTGGATTCTTAGGCGGCACTGGCTCAGGGAGCACAACAGGATCCAGCACAGGAGCAGCCAGGAGCAGAGCCTTCAGATGTCGCTGCACCACTTCCTTCGACCACAAGCGCATAGATGTTCACTTTTCTACTTTTTAGTGCTTGTTGCCAAAGGGGGAGAAGTAGTCATAGGTCTAGGGGGAGTTGGAGTGTGATCCTGTGCGATCGAGAGTAGCTTGTATCTAGGGGGAGCATAAGTGTAAATTGGTTTTGTGAGTTAGATACATTTGGATCTTATTTTGATGGAGTTATTTGATGTTTTGTTGAGTCATGGTTTTCATTCGCTTGTGTTTGACTCATCTTGATCTCACTTGATCTATTTTCATATACAGTGCTTTGTATTCCTAACTTATCCTATATGCCTGTATATGATTCCATGATTATGATTGCTTGTTCTTAATGTTTATGCATTGTCATGCTAACCTGTTGCATATCATCATTCATGTCTTGTATTACATGTCCTTATGCTTTTATTAAATATCTTCACATGACATGCATGCATATCATCTAGAGTGCGGTTTTCTTCCTTATTCCTCTTAGCTCTTGATGATGCCTATTTGAGTAGGACCTTGTATGTTTCTCTCTTATACTTTTGAGGTTCCTCTCGATCGTAGTGTAGCTCTTTTAGTCTTGTTGTTCATTGATAAGATTATGATAAGTAGTGGTTGTCATCAATCATCAAAAAGGGAAGATTGTAAGCTTCATGACCATTGATGGGATTCCTAAGGTATGAATGTTTTGGTGCTAGATGACAACTATTAAATTATGGGCTAATATCTACACGAGTATTGTCTATGTAGCAATCATCTCTAAACTCTACTATAAATCATATGGATGATGATTGCCTTGGCGATTGATGACAATGACCACAAACATGGAGGCTTGGTGAGCTTGATGGAGTCTAAGGGTTGACGGAGATGGATCAAAGCTGAGGACAAACTATGGAGCAAGTGTTGGGAACACTTGTCTAGTTGTTAGGGCTTTGAGTCCATAGAAAAAACCGGACTATCAAGGGGGTCTAGATCATTTCTCTTAGATCATGTCTAGTCGGTGATATGCAAGGTTGCTCGGTGAAATCACAGGCACTAGATGACAGTGGAGAAGCCAAGGAGCTGTTCGGAGAAGCCGGGAAATAAAGTGAAGCGAAGACGACAAGTTTCAGCTTCTGGACATAGTGACCGGACAAAGGGGTCAATGGTGACCGGACTGTATGGTCACTAGGTGAAGTTGTCTGGGACTTACAGCGAAGAAGCGAGGAAACTGCCAGAGTTGAGGTTGTAGAGACCGAACAGTCCGGTCTGTACAAGTGACTCTGGGCAGCGATGAAGCGAGCGCTGGAAATGTTTCTAGACTGGAGAGAGAAACGGACCGGACGGTTCGGTCAACTGACCGTACGGTCCTGTCAGTACAGGATTTCAGTAGGACAGAACCGTTGGTGCTCAGGTTTATAGTGACCGGACGGTCCGGTCAAGCAGTGACCGGAAGGCTGTCACATGTTTGTAGATGGTTTGAGTCCGCCGGTGAAAAGGGCATTGCTAGTGAGCGCCTGTGCCGGCTCTAGGAGTCCGGTAAGTTCTCGAGGGAGGCGAGCTTGTGCCTTGGTGGTAGTGGTGACGTATATCGTGTCTTCACTCCGGGAGTGATTGTGGATTCGTGGGCGAGAACTCCACATTGGTGGCGGGAGGGACCAGGACTCCGGCGAGAGTGGTCCAACAAGGAGTAGGGGAAGATGCCATCCTTCCGAGACATCAGAAAAAAATCATGAGCATTCCTTGACCCACTCTTTACTATTTCGCATCTGAGTGCTCTAGTTGATAGGGTGACTTGTGGTTTGTATAGGCTAGTGTGTTTAACTTCCGTACTTTATTTCACATCATGAACACTAGCATGCATAGGGTCTTGGCCTACTAGAATTGTTTAGATTGCAATGCTTGTCAAGTTCTAGTGGTGTGAAATTAAAGTATTTCAATTCGTTGTCGGCTACCGATTTACCTCCCGCCCCTCTCCATAACCTTTCGGTCCTTTCACTACGGTGGACTGAAACGGAAACATGAGATGGCAACGAATGTGGCCTCACACGGTCCAGACGACATACTTCCATCTAAGGGCGAACAGTGAGGTAACAAGCCAGTTGTCTAACACTAGTTACTAGTCGGCATATGTATTTCAGGTATTTGGAACGCAGCTACTGCACCCGTTGCTTTTTCGTACTCTAATCTAGTACTAATAGAATTTCACGACGCCATATGTACAACTTTCATATCAAATAGGAAAGGAAAACTGCGATATGCTTTGTAGTTTTTTTTGCAAATACTCCATTTTTAGAAAGGAAAGTCGCGTGCGCAGTGTATATTTCTTTGGAACAGTATATGCTCCGCCATTCATGAACGACACATAGCTGTGGACAATGGAACTTTGTTCTTAAAAGAAACACTAAAATATGTTCAATTTTAATCTGCAAAACAAAATGGAGAGCTGCAACCACACTCCTCAGACTCCAAACGTCAGCCACATTCAGGGTCTATTTTGCTCTCTACTCATTTAGCTGTAGTGTCATGATAAACGTGGAAAGTATGAACACGGTTTATACGCTTCAAATGGTGCTGCATTGGATTTTCGATTACACTACTACCTTTGTCGACCTTAATACTCTTGAACGTTAGTAGTATTTTGGTAGATGGGGACCGATTAACGTGTGCCAGAGGTAGGACAATTGCAACAAGTAGATCAATTCAATGTTCATGAATGCCTATGTTATCCAAGGACAATCTACAATGTTGTCTGAACAAAGAACAGCTCCTACAGAGAGGACATATGTATTGATGTCAAGATGAAAGGGCAATAGTTGTCAGGCTTGAAAATTGAAGGCTGGACATGATGAACAGTGAGTAGTCAACAATATATAGTGGGGTCTTTTACAGCAGTCCCAGGCCTATTCTCTTGCATGCAAGATATCAATATCAGCCGCTTGATATTTTTTATAAGAGCATCCACAGCGTTGCGTCGACCGTCGGACGAGAGTTCCGTTCGATAATTTAAGGTTCGTTACCTTCAACGTATGTAGGTCCCATAATTAACTAAATTATTTTGTTCTTTCTCCGATCAGAAACGGTTGGAGTCGAGATGGAGCGTCCAGCAGCAACCAACCAGCATGCAAACCATTAGTTTATTTTTAGAAAGCGAACCGAGTTTTTGGTTCGCTTTTGCATTCTGACAACAATGGTTCGACGTCTCTAACGTGCTCGGTTCGACTCCAGCCATCCTCGGTTCGCTTTTTGGCAACATTGTGGGTGCTCTAAGAGTTTAAATAAAAAATGAATTTATTTGATTAACAAACTCTCTTGATTTTGCAGTACCACGAAGATTATGGTTCCACGGAGACCTCCCACTTCGTTTTGTTGGTTTCTCCCTGACGAAGATACAAAACGTACTTTTGCACGATATATACATCATATAGTGACAACTGACACAATTATAGAAGGGCTATCTTTTGTTCTTCGCCATGCAAATAACCTGGTTACATGCGGTATATTTTGATGTGCAAAATAAAAATATAAGACACAAACAATATTACGTGTTATTTTCTGAACTCACGATCCATTCGTTAGCCACATCAAGCACTTTCTAGATAACATGTCTCGGTTTATTACTGTAATTCAAAATATGTAGATGTTTGCATGTGTGCAATTGTTTATGTCAGACCAACTCTCCTATGTCACGTTTGTTATTATGTACCGACATCTACAACTTGTCACACGTACATGACTAACTAGGTTACCTAATTCCAACAAAGTGTTATGATACATGCCTTTATTTTGATGTTGTCACGTACAAACACACTTTATGTAACGTATGTGTCACGTTCCTTGATAAAGATTTTGCAATTCTCAAGATTTTCAGGTTCCATGATCAAGATTTTGCAATTCTCAAGATTTTTTCTTTTCACCAAATGTAACCAACAGATTTAAAAAATCCAGATCAATATTTACATAGACTCTAAGGTGCAAGAGATCATCCAGATCCACTCAAATGGATGGTCCATTATTGTTTGGGACTACCGTAAAAACTCTCATATATTTATTCACTGCTTATGCCATTATATTCAGATAGATGATTGACGATCATTTTGGATGCAGCCTTTGGATAGATCAACGGAGAAAATAAATTGGCGTAGATACCGATCGTTCATTTTGGCTTGTACATTTGTCAACGTAATTTATCTTTCAAGAAACCATTGAAGTGAAAACCATTCACCCGGCTGCGATTCATTTTTTCTTTTGAACTCAAATACATGTACTTTTACTGGACATCAACTTTCATATACCTCGTGTAATAGAAAACCAAAAATGTCCACATGCTATTAAATACTTCTCCCGTTTCATAATATTTGACACTTTAGCATACTTAATTTTTTTTCTAAAATAATTGACATTCTCACTTGGAATAGAACTGTCTCTTTTTTCAATACATCTCTATCTCATCTCTCTTCTTTGTTTTCTGTGCACATACCTTTTTCACTCCTCTTTAAATCTTATGTCCGATGTTTAAACGTTAATTATTTTGAGAAGCAGAGAGTATCATAAACGAACACAACATACAACAATGCACTACTGAGGCTAAAAATTAAAGCACCAGCCGCCATTGACCAAAGTATAAAGCCAAAGACACCGGGATTATCTAATTTGTCGGTCCACTTTGTGCTTCAAGTGTCTGGCCGGGTATGGATGTTCGCTGATACACGAGTAAAAGGTACTAGTACGTACTATCGCTTGGTTCAGACGTTTGAATTTCACTGGAAATCAAACTGATTGGCATCGATTAAATTTTTCCTTAAACCTAGAGAAATGTTGATAAGTTTCAAATTAAACGGTATAGTAGCCTTCATGACAGTTCAAATGCACCTTGAGAGAACAGAGCAGAACTCTGGTGCATGACAATACATAACTCACGGCAGACACCAAAATCCTTGTTGAAGATCTACGGCATGCCGCGACCCATGCATTGTGCTGTCAGAGTACTGGCGTCTGTGCGTCATTGCACGAGCAGAGCGCGGCTAACATCAAACGTACTAACAGAATCACTCCCTGGTCAACTTTCTTGTTTGAGCGGGAGAGACACTGCAAAGCTTGTCTAAGCAAAAGGATGACACAAATCTGTTAATAGCTAAGCTAGCTGGCCCCTTTGGAGATGTCCTGAGTGATATCTTGGTGAATTTTGATCCAATTATGTTTCCGGTTTGAACGCTTCTCATGCGTGGATTACTCATTCTTGTGTGCAACACGGTTTGCAATGCATGAGACGTTTAGATATGGTAATAATAAGGGAAATTTTGTCTCGAAAACAGTAACAAAACATGACTTTGTTCAAAACACATCAAACAAATTGAATTTAGCTAATACACACTACGATTCTAGAAAAATTCGTATAAAAAATATTATGACCATTTAACTATTATTTTTAACTTTTCTATCTCAATATACAAAATACGTTAGAATTTAAAACTTGTCACAAACATACACCGTTGTATTCTCAATAAATAAAAAATAGAGCTAACTTTTTTTGACTATTTTTATTGTTTACTCATTGTTTTAATATTTCATTTATCGAGCAAACCATTCGAACAATTGAAAAAATCTAGCTCTATTTTATAATGATAGAGAATGCAACAACTTATATTTGTGCAAAGTTTTGATTTCTGATGTATTTTATATATTAAGATAAAAAAGTTAAAACTAAAAATTAAATGGTTATAGTATGTCTCTGATAATTTTTCCTAGAATCATAGTGTGTATCAACTAAATTCGATTTATTTGATGTGCTCTGGATAAAACCACATTTTGTTAGTGTGTTTCAAATGAATTTTCCAAATAATAAGTACTATGGGGCTTGATGGATTGAAACTGAGAAACAAGAGATGGCAAGGAATATGGCCTCACGGTACAGAGTACAGACGACATCTTGCCATATAAGGGCGAACAATGAGCAATCAAGTCCATCGTCTAGGACAGTCACTAGTAAGCATACGTATTTGGAAGGCAGCTAAGGCCTTCGACAACGGTGGCACCAACCACCGAGCGATGCCCAAACAAAAGGGAAGGCTCTGGGCTTCACTCCCATCATTGTGTATTGGGCTTCACTCCACCATTGTGTGCTGTGAATCTGTGATGCGGATGTCAGAAAAATTGGGAGCCGCGCAAATAGTTGTGCGTATTTGCGTCGATGCCCACTCGCTTCTGATAATTAAAAAATAGTTTCTAACCATGGCTTATCACAGTTGAGGTGAAGAAAAAGAAAACAAAACGTCTGGCAAACAGTTGAAGAAGCGTGTAACAATTTTTTATTTACTTTATTGGGTCCCGAAGCCTACCAGTGTGCCATGCAATCTCAGTTTTTCTTTTGGGCACCACTCTCCATTGTGGAAGGCCTAAATGCATCCGAACTGAGCCTAGTTGCTGCTAATTCGTACTCCTACTTTAGTCCGGCAGTAGGAGAAACTACAGCGGAAACGTACAGATCAGTTCCATCATACAACAAACAGGAAAGGAAAAAGATAACTTACTGTAGTACTCCCTCCATTTTAAAATATAAGTATTTATTAATTTTTAGAGATTATATTTTATCTTTTATATTATTCATAAAATTTATAAAATAGTAATTATTTTGTTATGAATTGTTTATTATAAGATATACTTTAAATATGATTTATTTGTTTTTATATAATTTTTAAAAATATTTGAATAAGATAAGTGATCAAATATAATTTTAAAATAATCAATAAATATTTATATTTTGGAATGGAGATAGTACACTTAAGCAACCATAGGTGTACACTTAAGTTTACTCATCCGTTAACACAAAGGACGTTGGATGAACAGAGTGAGTTTGCTCTGTTTTTGTTTTAACAAAACAAAAAGGAAAGACATATATACAACCACACTCCTCGGATCCATATCCTCATGTGCGATTACGGTTTGTCCTAGAAATGAGCGAACATAACAGGTGCAAGACACGGCATTAATCATCTTCTTTTTTTTTTTTTGGTTCAAATCAGTCATTCTAGCGTGCGTAGGCTATGCGCACGCCGCACGCGTGTGCGGGTTGGCGTGACTGGGTTGCGTTCGTCTTCAGCGTACTTGAACTCTAGTAGATTTTAGTTACGCATTGCCTCATTTTTCCTTGCAGTCATGCCCTATTTTTTTCTAAATTGAGCGCAATTTAAATTTGTAGTCAGATGAACCCACCAGCCACACGCGACACGCATATAACCTCACTCAATCGGTGCCTCAACCTCATGTCGTGTGAGAAGAAAGATAGTGTTCACGCGAGGGCAAGATGCTGATCTGGCGATGACACGGCCACCGAGGATCATCGTATGATGTGAAATCTGTCTAAGAGCAACTTAAACGGTTCCCCAATCTCATTATCAATAGCAAAAAATTATTATTTTGAGGATAAAAGGACTAAAAATTGCTCCAGCAGTTCTTCAATCTCATCCCTAATAATTCTTCATTTCCAAAAACCACCCGTCCATCACCATTATAGTTAGCATCATCCATCCTCATTAGTAACTTCCCACCGATTTTCTCCTCTCACCGGTCATTTTTCTGCTGCGGTGAATTTCCCAGCTTTCTGCTTCCCGCTCGCACCCGACTTCCGCTGCTGTCGACGAATCCGCGTCGCCGCTCGCCAGATCCATCCACCACGCATTGTCCCCCGCACGAAAGAGGGCTGAAGCTCACTCGCCATGGACCCGCCATCGAGATCGAGGTCATCGCCTACCGCCCCAAGCTCGCGCCTTGGCCCGAATCGAGGTCGTCGTCTTCCCCATTCTCGCGAGACGCTGCCTGCCGCCATCCGGTCCCCGCGAGCTCGAGTGAGCAGCGGAATGGTGACCCCATCTCACCTCGACCGCGCTTCTCCCTGGCGATGGCCCTTTGCGACCCGCCTGTTGCCATGGACCATCCACTCTGAGCTCGGGTGCCATCACTGGATTTGGGCGGAGCTCCATCTTTGTCGTGCCCTCAAACTTCGACGTCGCCCTTCAGCTCGCGGTGGACATCACCCTGCCTGAGATGCAGTTGTCGTGTTTGATTGAGAGAGAGAGAGAGCAAGAGAGAGAGGACTGAAGAGTGGAGGGGAAGGAAGGGAACCATGGCGTATTTGTTGTTTGGTTGTCTTCATGTTTTGAAAATGTATTTAGTGTTCTATGTTTTCTTATTGAGAATGAGGTATTGGAAAACTACTGAAGTGAATGTCCCCAATATACTAAAAATGGTTTTTGTCCATTCTCAATAGCTCTATATTGGGGATGGAGGGGAAATATTGGAGTTGCTCTAAGTGAGACAGCACGTGTGGTCTGGAAGAAGGACCAGTGTGGTGACACGTAGCACTACAAGTTTCCCTGTCTGGTTACGCTCGGGACATCCTCTTGGGTGGCATAGGCTATAGGCACGACTGATCCCCTACATCTTGCTAGTGGTCGATTCAAAGATGAAGGACCGACGAAGGTGACCACGTAAGGGTAAATGAAAGCCAATTAAAATTTTACATGAGAACTTGTCCTATATTACAATTATAACCCAATGCACATTTAACGAAATCACCAAGATCACACACACCAATCTATGATGTGATACCTAAGAATGATTCAATAGGTCGACGGACAAAGCGGAAGCATAACGATATAAAGTAAAGCATAGGAGATCAAAAAAAAACAAGAATGAAAGAAACCACACCCAAGGCTATGAAACAGAAATTCCGAAAGAGTAAAACATACTCAAATCTAGAATAGTGGATCTGAAGTTCCGGTACGAGTCAGAAATTTCGATTGGACCAAGAATGCTCAGATCTAGAATAGCGAATCAGATGTTCTAGTACAAATCAGAAGTTCCTATAAGAGCAAAACTGCAACATCAAATGAAGGAGAAAAATACCAAATACCTATCAAATGAACTTCAAAAATCATAAAACTTGTATCAAATGTACATTATGGCACAACTTCTCCAAAAGGATCGATAAAAAAACAAGAAACGATAATGAATTTTGGATTCTACCAAAAAGTCTTGGGTTTGAGTAAACTTGGGAAAATCCATAAAAGTACTCATCCTTGGATTCAATAAAGGACACATCAAGGATAGCTCTACCACATCTTACTACAAAGATCCCCCGAGCAATCCGTCCTAAAATTCATTGAAAGAGGAGAACAAAATTCCTTAAAAAATAGCTTCGAAAATAGAGAAAAAGTAAAAACTGGAGATTTAGAGAATGAGGAACAAGTTGAGCATGAAAATGAATCTCATTTCATTGATTGAAATATACAACATACATGAATATATGGGTAGGAAGGTACCATCCTCCTCCCACTTTTTGGAAGAACAAAAATTGCCTCTCACACAACTCATCTCTCCTCTAGAACAACAAGCACACCCTAACTCTCCAAAAATGAAACCCTAGCAAATGACTTGGTGAGAAGAGACTCATCTCCATCCAGCTATCTTCTACTTATATAGGCAAGTCTTAAAGACCTAAGTACCCTTGACCTAAAACACACTGTCACCAACCACTAGGAACAAAGTTGTCCAACTTTTTCTCTGTTGCCCCAACGTCATTGGGCCCTTGACATCTTTATTTTTACCCAATGCAAGCTTCGCAATGATGGCATTTACACCACGAATTGCCACCATCGATTTTGAGGTTCAAATCAGGAAACCGTCTTGCACGCCTCTCAAAGCGCAACTTCCTTGATTGTTGACGCGTGTCATATCGTCTCGTGATGCTGACAGTCAGCAAGTCTCTTCTAGTCTCGCTCCATTGGGGACGTTGTCACTTGCACCGACATCCCCTTCAACTTGACTTGGTCAACACACCGCCTTCATCGATCTCATGTTTTTAAGGCTGCACCACAGAACCGTTCATGATTCTTGCCTGTGCACGTGTATGGTGTGTGTGACACCCCACCTCCGGAGCGTCCTGTGCATCCTGTACTAATCCCTGGATCAGAAGTTGGTATGCACAATCAGATTATTTCAAATCCATATAGTACTAAAATACGAGAATATACGAATGGCTTACCAAATATGGCTAAGTTACAGTGCAACAGAATTTGGGCGTGGAAGACTGGTTAATTTTCATTCATCACATCACATCCATCCACAGGCAAACTTGAGCATATGACAAAACCCTACTGCTTGTACTCTTTGGAAGTTCGTTCACTAAAAACCATAATTAACCATAAGTACATAAGGTACTCAGCAAGCACTAACACTACTCAAGGGTAAAGTCATGCATTGAGGCTGTAGCAAGGATGTAGGCAAAGGGTTTAATATTTGCGCTAGCAGCTAAGCAGGCAGGGTTCACTAAGAATAGATATCAAGGAAAGAGGGGACCTGTCAATATTATAGTAGGTTGGCCCTGGAGGGAGTATAAACCATTCCCACTAGTTCCCATAGTTTTAAAAGGAATGGATCTCCATATCCAAACCTTGCACTTCCAAAACACGGGTATCACATCACCCACTCGCACATCAAGAAGATTGGCTAATCAACGAGAGCCTAATGATTGGTGTGCCATGACCAGTGACAACAGACATCCGCATGATTTAGGGTTAACTCTGTAGAGCTTAGTACGTTATACCCAGAGGCTATGTGCTTCTTAGCCTCAAAAACACATAACGCTCCCACATCACCCAGGCACGCCCACAAGTCCACCACAGAGCTTAGGGATTCCACCATCATGACACATAGTCATATTAACAACGAAGGCACACATCCAATAATTTTGCCAAATACTGGACTTATCACCATTTCACCGAAACTGATCCCTGAGTCCGTTCCTACTTCGTCAGGTGATACTTCCTTGTTGCGTTACTCAGGATCCGTATTAGTCCTGCCCATACAGGTTCTGTGGTCGTACTGAAAAATATCACCAAGTTGAGGTCTCGCTATCGTTCCTGAGCGGCTGGGCAAGCACTCATCCACGATAGGTGGATCTACACCGAAGACACCATCACCAAGTACCCTGCACCAGTACTAAGGAGTCTCTCCCTCGACCAAGTCTCTCCCACCCAACTTCACCATCACATAGTTGGTTTAACACCCATCCACGTCATACTTATACGCACACCACCAAACATGTTTTCACCCATTTTCAAAATAGAAGTATATGATATGGTGTTGCGATGAACCTCATCGCGGGGTTCCTAAGAGCTTCTAAGCATAGCAGCACTCCGGACATTAGGCATCTAATGTCGGAGTCTGTGGAGCTTACGGGGTGGTATGGTAAGACATACAAGGAGGGGTTGTGGTAACAACAACGGAGTTACCAGTACATAAGTAGGTAGCAGTCATGCAAGCAAGTCACAACAATAGCACTCAAGAGAGCATGCAATATAGAATAGGCTCTAAGTAGGTTTCTAAATTACTGTGATAGGATCAATATGATCAAGGGGATGTTAGTGCTTTCCTGGTAACGCTATCCTTAAATTGTCATGATTTACGTCGCTTCATGTAACGGTGTCGAAGTCCGTCTCGAGTCTTGGGCCTTCGGGCTTCATCTTCAGCTTCTGGCTCCTCAGGTTCTTCGCGTGCTACGGTACATGACGCTAGCTCAAAGAAAATAAAATAAATAAGAAACAATCAATATTCCAATTAAAACTCCAGATAGGTTATTTGGGAGGTTTGGTGTATACCAGTGGAATTATAGGTAGGTTGAGTCTCAGAAGGTCGACGGCGGAAGAATCGGTGAAATCGGAGTTCGGGCGGTGGAGATATGATGTTTAGGGGGGGCAAGGAAAAAAATATCATGATGGGAGTGGAAATATGGTGGGTGGCAAAAGGTTTCTCGTGTCAGGACGATCACGTGAGCATGAGAATCGTCCGAAACCAAGCTACGGTTGAAAAGTTATGATTTTTGGAAGGTCTAGGGGCTTATTTGTAATTTTCATAAGATCATGGGGACCTATTTGTAATTACAAAAATGTCAGGGGCTTGGTTGTAAGAATGGCAGGGGCTAAAAATATAATTACAGAAAGTTTGTGGGTCTTTCTATAAATTATTTGGGCTAAAACAGAATAATAGTGAAGGATAGGGGCTTTTCTACAAAAGGACAAGGGTGCCGGAGTTTTTGGAAATTTCTAGAATTATTTTTGTATAGGGAATTTCGTGGACCAGGTCCACTGTTTTGTGGACCAGGTCTGTGGGCTGAGTCTACGGATTATGGTGGACTGAGGGCTGGAATGCAAATGGGCTTAACTAGATTAGGAGGTGGGTTGATTTGGAAAAAGGGGAAGTGCTATATTGCAAAATCTTCTTTTTCTCACGTGGAACATGGAGTCGAGTTCTTCTTCCTCTCCTCGCCCCCATGGCCGAGCGTTGAAGCTCAGGGCCGTCGGGGAAGAGAGGGGGAGAGCAGCCAGGAAGGTGGGGCTCTGGTGGAGGGGGTCGATGCACGACCAGAGGAGGTGGAATCCCAGGGAGAGGCAGCTAGACTCGTGCAAATTTTTGGGAAAGAATCAGCTATTGCCGAGATCTTGGGAGAAGGGGAAAAAGCTTCAATGTGAGGAGCTCGACTGGAGAGTGGAGGTGGTTCTGAAAGTGCCTAGAGAGGAGGGGGGGGGATGAATAGGCAAATATCCCTGAAAATGACTTAATAACAAAAGTTAAATGCGTAGTATCGGACTAGTCCGACGATCGTGAGTAAAGTACACCTACTTATCTAATGGCACGAGATAGAAAAGTAGATTGGCCGAATAAAACTTCAAAATAGTGCAAGGCAAGATAGGAGCTAGTGATTACAAGCTAGATGACGCTATAGAAATAAGAACAAGAACTAGCAAGAAACCTACACAAGTTAATTTAAGAGATACCAAACAAACCCTAACTAACAAGATTATGAGCAAGAACAAGTAAATGAAGAGCAAGTAATAGAGCACAAAAGAGACACGGGATTTTTCACCAAAGTTTAGCTCCACAAAGAAGCCTACATTTCCGTTGAGGGATCCACAAAGGACTGAGTCTCTTTCAACCCTAAACCTCTCCACGTGACCACTAAGATCAAACTTGGTTTTTCACTAGCAACTCCACAAAGGAGGGGTCAATACAAACTTCCCGAGGTATCATCACACAAGTTGGGAGCTCAACAGGCATCTATAACCGTCTCGGGGATGAATCCCCAAGAGTAACAAACACAAGAGTTATCGGCGGTGAGGATGAACCAAGTGCTCAAGAGGATGGAAGCTTGGAGGTGATGAAGCACTTCAATCTTCTCTCAATCCCTTCAGAAATCAAGAGTGGACGCAAGGGAGGAGAGTTGGAGAGAGCAAAGTAAGCTTGAGAGTGTTTTTGAGTGGAATGAGTGACCAACCGGCCAAAGGACGAGATGGGGTCCTATTTATAGCCCATTGAGAAAAAGAGCCGTTGGAAGGGGTATTTCTCAGATCTGTATCGGACAAATCTGATAAAACAAGGTGGCACGGTTACTAGTGTCCGATGGACTTGCCCGATGCCTCGGACAAGTCTTGTCCATTGGACAAGTCCGACGGAACCAAGTGACGGAGGTACTGGCGTCTGATGAAAAAGTCTGAGACGTTGGACTTTCCTTATGGTGTTGGACAAGTCCGCCGGCATGGAGTGGCAAGCATACTGGAGTCCGATGGACTTGTCCGATGCGTCGGACAAGTCCGATGATTTGGCTCTGAAAAAAGGTATTTTAGCTATGAGGGAGAAATTTAGCACTTGGATCATTTCTACTTCAAACTCTTGTGTTCCTCTTGATAGTACGGCTTTCCTATTCTTAAGGTAAAAAAAATCTTCATGGACTTCATTCTTGAGTGAATTTTGAGTTTCATCTTTGAAGCACTTTGTCATCTTGTTTTCTTCTTTTTGTTTCTATGTATTTTATTCACCAAACTTTAGAGTGTTATCTACACACATGCTTAATAAAGCATTAGTCCATTCTAGATTGTATTGATGCCAATCACCAAAATAAAATTAAGGGCCTAGATGCACTTTCAATCTCTCCTTTTTTGGTGATTGATGTGTGCAATAAGGTTTAGTTTGTTATTGGAGCTCCCCCTAAATGTGTGCATGAGTGAAGTGATAACCAATTATAACAAGTGCACATATTTATAGTAAAGTATGAGAGCTCCCCCTAACACCATGCATATAAGTCAATTTTCAACAAATAGTCATAAGAAGTAAAGACAAAGCAAATGACATACAAAATCCCACACAAAAGCATCTAGAAGAAGATAACCAACAAAGCATCATTACAATAAGCATGAAACTCAAAGAAGTTCACAAACCACAAATTAAGGTCTTACAAATGAAGATAACACAAATACATAAAACACTTCAAAAACAATTCAAATTGTCCATCAACTCTCACATCTCACAAGGTAAGAAAATGGTAGAATAAATAGGTAGATTACTTCTCCCCCTTTGGCATCAAGACACCAAAAAGGAGAAAAGCTGAAACATTAGCAAGGACGGTCTTCTACTCCTCATTGTAGTTTTCATCTTCGTCCTCATCGTCATCTTCGTCCTCGTCTTCTTCAATGACCGGTCCTTCACTTCGGTGAAGATCATATGCAGCTTGATCTTCACACCTTCACCCTCATCATCCACAAAGCGAATGTGTTGTCCACTAGAAGATGCACTGGTGTCAAACTAAGGTGGTGGAGGGTAGTAACCAAAGTAGTTCATCTCCTCCGAAGTGAAGGTGGCCGTCGGATCTGCATAAGCAGGCGGGTAAGAGTCTTCCGCTAGGGGCGATGGAGGAGGAGGAACTTCACAATTCATCTTTTCCATAATGATCTTCTGGTTTCTCTCAATAACATCCATTCTTTGATTAATGTTCTGACATATGGCAAGAAGAGATTTGAACATCTTCATAATCCCGCTTCTCTTCCCACGAGGCAGAGGAGGGACACGTGATGATCTGGTGGCCCTAGTAGGTGCCCTAGGAGGTAGGGGAGAGTAAGCAGAAGAGGGAGGCTGAGCTGCACCAAAATACTGACCGGAGGTGGTGTCGGGAGTCCAATTTGAAGGTATCTGAGGCTTGAGACTCTGGTGCTTGATATCCTTGTTGAAGGTCTGGCCTGAGATCTTCTCAATCATGCATATGATGTAAGGAGCATAGGCACATGCATGCCTTGGAGAGACTTAGATGTCCCACATCTCCTGATAGATATAATCAAACACATCAAACTTTCTCTCCCCATGAACCCAGTGAAGAATGTCCCTCTTATAGGCAGGAATACGATCAGAGTTACCCCCACGGGGTGCTAGAGTGCTCCTCATGATCTGAAAAAGAACTAGGAAAAAGGGCTGAAGTCCATTGGATAGAGGCGTATCACAGTTATCTGGGTCAATGTACATGTACCTTATGGCCTCAGTGAAAGTGCATATAGGCCTCTAATTTTTTTTTGATGATTGACGTCAATACAATTAAGAATGGACTAATGTTTTTATTTATCATGTGTGTAGATGACTATCTCAAATTGATGAATGAAAGGTATTGAAACAAAAAGGAAAAAGGAGATGGTCATTTATCTCAAATTGAAAGTCCAAAATCTACCGAAGAATAAAGATCATGGAGTTTTTATTTTTTATTTCTTGAGTATAGGTAAACCGTACTCTCAAGAGGGGTATAATTCACAAATATGGTAAAGTCAAATGCTCAAATTTCCTAAATATACCGCCCATGTCGCCCTCTATTTTTGCCTTCATCGGCAGTGCCGGTGGCCTCCACCGACAGTGCCGATCTCTCTTCCCATAGGCACTGTAATGCCCAGACACCTCTCTGGCTTCTATCTTGCCACCATCGGCACTGCTGATGGCCCCATCGGCAGAGCTGTTCTCTCCTTCCAGAGAAGGCTGTTCTCTCAGGCTTTCTGGTTGTTGCTCATCGGCAGTACGATCACCCTGATCGGCAGTGCCGGTCGGTCCTCCCAGAAAGTCACTCTCTCTGTCTGGCTCTGGCTGTAGCTCATCGGCAGTGCCGATCTTCAGATCGGCAGTGCCGGTCCCCTCCCCACAGAGACTACTTTTCCTTGGGCTCTCTGGCTGACTGCGATCGACAGTGCCGGTCTGTTCGATCGGCAGAGCCGGTCAAGGTCTCCAGAGACCACGTGTCTTCTCTATGGCTGCCTCACCGGCAGTGCCGATGTCCTGATCGGCAGTGCCGGTGCGGACCAATTCCTTGTCCGTAAATCTATGACAGTGTGTCAGAAACCCTACCGGTAGTACCGGTAGTGCCGGTGCGGGGCGTCCAGATAGGCCAACGACTCTTTTTCAGCCGTTTGTATAAAAGGCTTTCACCTCACTTCGTGCCTACTCTCTCCAACCCGAAAATCATTTGGCACCTTTGAGCTTCACTCTCCTCACTCTCCCTCTCTAAGTCAAAGCTTGATTCTTTGAGCTAGGGTTAGAGTGAGCCATTATTTCCTAGTGAAAAGAGCATCATTCCACTCTTGAGCATTCGATTTAATCATCTTTGTGACTTGTGCTTGTTACTCTTGGAGCTTTGCTCCTAGATGGTTAGCGGTGCCCGTAGAGCTCCCAACTTATGTGGTGATGCCTCGGGAAGTTTGTATTACCCTCCCGTAAGGGAATTAATAGTGGAGAACTTGAGCTCGATCTTTATGGTCGCTTGAGTGAGAATAGGGTTGAAAGAGACCCGACCCTTTGTGGACTTCTCAACGGAGGCGTAGGGTTCTTTGTGAGCCTGAACTTCGGTAACATATCTTGTGTCTCCGTGTGCTCCTTCTTTTACTTGTTGTGTATTTATTCATGCTCTAGGGTTTGTTCTTGTATTTTCTTAAATTGCTAGATCTACTTGTGTAGCCTTTATTTAGTTGTCTCTTATTGTTATAGAGCTTCCTTTCAACTATTGTTGTAGTCACTTATCCATCTAGTAACTGCAAAACCAGCTTAGTTTCAATTTGGACGAGTTTCTGTCATCTCATCGGCACTACCGATCCCAGCCACCGGCACTGCCGGTCTGACTGATAAATTTGTTTGAGTTTAATTTCGCAGGATTTTTAGATTTGCCTATTCATCCCCCCCCCCCCCCCCCTCTAGGCAACTTTCACTCAACATCCATATGGTTGCTCGTGTGCACCTTCCGTGTTTGCTTGTGAGAATCCTTGAGTCCAATCATGGAGGCAAACCTAGATAAGGTGCAAGAGTACTGGGTTCTATTTGTCATCCATGTCATAGACTTTGCATTATCATCAAAGCACACAATGGAGTAGAACTGTGCAATGATCTCTTTGTTCCATGAATAGTTGAAGGTTAGAACCGTTTTGATCCTGTGATGCTCACAAGCTGCCATCACTTGATTCAGTAGAGGGTGCTTCCTATCCTTCATGTACTTTCAGTCAAGCCACTTCATGTCAACAACTGAATTCTTCATGCAAAGATAGGTGGAGCGGTACCAGTCGGCATGGAAATGAGCCCAAAACCAAAAGTCAGCTGCTTCCTTCTCAAAAGAGTAGTAATTGACCAAGCGAGCTTTAGTGCAGGTCTCAATGGAGGCATGTAGGTAGTCCACAATGTCTCGTCCAGAGTTCTCCACCTCAGCTGCAGGATGCATGACCCGAATTAGATCCTCAGGTTCTTCGGGGTCTTCTCTTTGAGCCATTCGCAAAGTGGTTTTGCGAATACGACGAGCAGTGGCCTTCCTTCTCTTAGGAGCTTGACTTTGTTCCTCACTATTCTTGGTCCTCTTCTCCCTCAAAGGTGATGAATCATCCATACTGAAGAAGAAATCAATCAACTAATTAGGAAAAGTCATGGAGATGTACACGAGTGGGGTGGACGCATGAATGAAATGGGCTTTCAAAAACTCTACAGGTCGTCAGACATGTCTGATGATCATGAGGAAAGTCCGATGCGTCAGACTTTCCTGATGGCCGTCGGACTTGTCCGATGACACACAGGATTTCGAAAAACTCATCTCACTCATGGATCCACCACTAACATCGACTCAAAATACATCTACTGCAACTATGCCTAACTAGGAACTATCTCCATGGTCAAAGGATGCAAGGAAAATTGATTTGAAGAGGAGCATTGACCTATAACCCTAACCCTAGAGGAGAGAGAGGGGATTAGGGTCAAAACCATGCAAAACGATGGGGGATCGGACTTTTTCGATGGAGGAGGACTTCTTGACCTTCAATCCCACGCCAATGGATGATTGGAAAGGGAGATCGTCTTGGGGTCGCCAAAGGGGGTGTTCTTAAGGAGAGAGAATGCTGAGGAAGAGAATGGGGAAGGTTTGACCGAAGGGGTAAGTCAGGCTGGGTTAAAAGGTAAAACCTGGAGGCGTCGGACTTGTCCGATACCATCGGACTTGTCCGATGTCGCCGGACTTGTCCGACACAAAACAGAACAGAGACCAGCCAAGAAGAGAGTAGAGATTTTCAAAATAATTTTTGATGGACAAGGGCAAGTCTTGACACTGTATGGTTAGTCAATCAGGCAACAATCCATAACAATGACCATATTTTGACAAGATTTGATCTAGAGATCAAAAACCAACTTCAACAGCACAAATAATAGGTTTTTGACATAAAGCAAGGATTTTTGCAAAAATATAACGCAATCATCAAACAGATGTGGACATTCTCTACATCACATTGCTAGAGTCAAGAATATTTATTTCACTCCTAAGATAGCAAAATTTTTTCTCATCTAGTGGCTTGGTGAATATATCGGCTAGTTGATCTTCGGTTCTCACATGACTCACTTGTATATCCCCATTGATAGAATGATCTCTCAAAATGTGGTGGCGGATGTCTATATGCTTTGTGCGCGAATGCTCAACGGGGTTATAAGCAAGCTTTATGGCACTCTCATTGTAACATAGGAGGGGAACACGGTTCAACTTGTAACCGTAATCCTTTAGAGTTTGTCTCATCCAAAGTAGTTGTGCACAACAACTACCGACTGCAACATACTCCGCTTCGGCTGTGGAAAGTGCAACGGAATTTCGTTTCTTAGATGACCATGACACTAGGGACCTACCCAAGAATTGGCATGTCCCAGAGGTGCTCTTTCTATCCACCTTATCCCCGGCATAATCCGCATCGGAATAGCCTAATAGGTTCAACTTTGAACCCTTGGGGTACCAAAGCCCTAGGTTGGGTGTGTGAACCAAATATCTCAATATTATCTTAACGGCCACCATGTGACACTTCATAGGAGCGGCTTGAAAACATGCACACATGCACACACTAAGCATGATATCGGGCCTAGATGCATAATGATAAAGCAAAGAGCCTATCATGGAGTGGTATACCTTTTGATCAACGGGCTTGTCCTTTTTGTTGAGGTCGAGGTGACCATTTGTTGGCATGGAAGTTTTGATGGGCTTAGACTTGTCCATGTCAAACTTCTTCAATTAGTCTTGTGTCTACTTGGCTTGACATATGAAGGTGCCCTTCTTGAGTTGCTTCACTTGGAAGCCTAGAAAGAATGTCAATTCTCCCATCATGGACATCTCAAACCTCTAGGTCATTATCTTGCTAAATTCATCACAAAAGGTTTGGTTAGTAGAACTAAATATAATGTCATCAACATATATTTGGCACGCAAATATATCATTGCCAAAACACTTTGTGAAGAGAGTTGCATCGGCCTTGCCAATGACAAAACCCTTCATAACAAGAAAATCCCTAAGACATTCATACCATGCTCTTGGAGCTTACTTAAGCCCATAGAGCGCCTTATGGAGTTTATAAACATGGTTAGGATACTTGGGTCTTCAAAGCCTGGTGGTTGCTCCACATACACTTCTTCCTTGATTGGCCCATTGAGGAATGCACTTTTCACGCCCATTTGGTACAACTTAAAATCATGATGAGTATCAAAAGAAAGTAATATTCTAATTGATTCAAGTCTTTCTATGGGGGCATAGGTTTCATCAAAGTCCAAACCTTCTACTAGTGAATACCCCTTTGCCACGAGCCTTGCCTTGTTTCTTGTCACAACACCATCTTCATTTTATTTGTTGTGGAACACCCATTTGGTGCCCACAACATTCTTATTCTTCGGCCTTTCCTCCAATATCCACACTTCATTTCTTGTGAAGTTGTTCAATTCCTATTGCATGGCCATCACCCAATCCGAGTCCTCAAGTGCTTGTTCTACTCTAATGGCTCCATAGAAGAGACAAAAGAGTAATGTTCACAAAAATTACTAACTCGAGATCTAGTGATTACCCCCTTTTCAATGTCTCCAAGAATTTGTTCAACGGGATAATCATGTTGTATATTTTGATGCACTCTTGGGTGTGGTGGATGTGAACTTCTTTGACCACCATCTTCATCATCCTCTTGATCATGTCCTTGGGAGTCATCACTTGATGTTGGTACATGATCACCAACATCTTGATCTTGATCACTTGTATGGTCAATTTCTTTATTTGCACAATGTTGGTCTTGTCTTCGGGGCGAGGGTTGATTTTCAACACTTGTTGGTTCTTGTGGTCTCACATCACCAATGGTCATCCTTTTTATTGCATTTCTAGGAGCATCATTATCTATATCATCATCAACAACTTGCTCCTTGTGAGAGCCGTTGGATTCATCAAATGTCATGTCATGTGAAATTTCAACACAACTAGTAGTTTTGTTGAACACACAATAAGCATGAACATTTGACCCATAGCCAACCAAGAAACCTTCATCAACTTTTGGAGCAAACTTTGAAGTCTTGGGTCTCTTGTTGAGCATCAAACATTTGCTCCCAAAAACACGAAAGTAGGAAATATTAGGTTTGTTACCGATTAGTAGCTCATATGGTATTTTCTTCAATAGTCAATGGAGATACAACCGATTGGAGGTGTGGCATGCGGTGTTGACGTCTTCAGCCCAAAAACGGCCGAATGTCTTGTATTCATCAAGCATTGTTCTTGCCATCTCAATGAGTGTGCGGTTCTTTCTTTCGGCCACCCCATTTTGTTAAGGGGAGTAGGGTGCTGAAAATTCATGTTTGATGCCTTCCTCATCAAGGTATTCCTCAACTTGAGTGTTCTTGAAATCGGTGCCGTTGTCACTTCTAATTTTCTTGATCTTGACTTCATATTTATTTTGTGCTCTCTTCATGAATTTCTTGAGCACATCTTTCAATTCACCTTTGTTATGCAAAAATAATACCCACATGAAGCGAGAAAAATCATCAACAATTACAAGACCATATTTGTTACCACCAATACTTATGTAGGAGACGGGGCCGAAAAGGTCCATGTGCAACATCTCCAATGGTCTTGTAGTGGTCATCACATTCTTGGAGGGGCGTGAAGCTCCAACTTGTTTTCTCGCTTGACATGCACTACACATTCTATATTTCTTAAATCAAACATCGGTTAGTCCTATGATGTGGCCGCCCTTTTGAAGTTTGTGAAGATTTATCATACCAACATGGGCTAGCCTTCTATGCCACAACCACCCCATGTTGGAGTTTGCTAATAAGCATGTACCAAGTCTAGCTTCATCCGTAGAGAAATCCATAACATAAAGTTTTCCTTTAAGCACACCCTTAAAAGCAATCAAGTCATCACTCCTTTTATCAACAGTCACACCATATTCGTTGAACAAATAATCATAGCCCATTTTACAAAATTGTGAAATGGACAATAGATTGAAGTCAACGTGATCAACAAGCATAACCTTAGAAAGAGAATACGAAGGAGTGAGGGGGACTTTACCATAGCCTAAAACTTGTCTCGTTCCATTGTCACTAAATGTGACGAATTCATTTTTGTTGTGACTTGGCTCAAATGATTTGAACATGTTTTTGTCTTCGGTCATATGATTGGTGCATCCACTATCAATCACCCAACTTGACCCTCCGGAGACATAGTCCTACAAAACAAATTAAGTTTTGTTTTTAGGTATCCAAATTTGCTTGGGTCCTTTCACATTAGTCACAGGTACTTTGGACACCCACACACAAGCCTTTCGTCTCTTGTTGCATGGCCCAACATATTTGACAACAATACGCCCATGCATATCTCTAATTAGCACATAAGAAGCATCAAAATCATTAAAGAGAGCACAAGTAGAATTGGGCATATTAGCATGGGAATCATTCATAAAAGAAGATTGGTTAGTGTTCACGTTCTTGGCTTGCTTCTTTTGGTAAGATCCTTCCTTGGTGAACTTGAGGAATTCCTTCCCATTCTTGTTCTCCCTAGCGTTGTGCTTAGCACCATCCACGTATCCAATACCATCCATCACATTGGGGTGCCTTTTGTATGAGTATGCACCTCTTGCATACTTAGCTTTTTCATCATCAACAATATTTTTCTCATATTGTATTTTACCTTCAAGAGCCTTTACTGGCTTGTTCAAGTCATCAATCAATTTCACATTAGTAGCACAAGCATCAACATCAACATTATAACACCTATCACATTCTTTGCTAGTAGAAGCACGAGAGGAGGTATTTGTGGAAGATGTGAAGGTTGAAAGTATCTTATATTTTTCTTCAAGAGACTTATGAGTCTTTTCCAAGTTCTCATATTTCTCTAGAAGTGCATCTTTTGTGCTCTTAACACTTTCACAAGAGTTTTCAATTTTAGTGAGAGACATAGTTAAATCATCATTTTTCTTTCTCTCATCTTTCAGGAGCTTCTCTAGTTCAAGGTTTCTTTTCTTCTTAAGAATAAGCAAGTCTTCTTGTTTTTCAAGAAGCTCCTCTTGTCTATCATTTTCTTCC
The DNA here is from genome assembly GCA_030378355.1 of Eleusine indica. Classification (NCBI taxonomy): domain Eukaryota; kingdom Viridiplantae; phylum Streptophyta; class Magnoliopsida; order Poales; family Poaceae; genus Eleusine; species Eleusine indica. The sequence continues at coordinate 16,390,419 of CM059499.1, forward strand.
TTTTGTTTTTTAAGTAATTCCATAAATTCAAGCATTTTCGGAAGTGAAGCATTAACATCATCATCACTACTATTAGCATAAGAGGAGCACTTATGTTTAGATTTTGATACCTTGGATCCTCTTGCCATGAAGCACTTGTGAGTATTGTCATCATCATCATCACTCAAACTCCCAAATAGATAAGTGTTGGTGGGAGTGATGCCAATGGCAATTGTAGCAATGCCTCCCTCATCCGAGTCGGATTCGAAGGAGGAAGATGAGGAGGAGGATGAGTCATCGAAGTTCCATTCTTGTCCAATGTGAGCTTCACCTCTTCTATGCTTCTTGTACTTCTTGTCCTTCTTGTGATGCTTGTCTTTCTTTCTTTCGTCCTTGTTCTTCTTCTTTGGACATTCTGCAATAAAATGTCCTTCTACACCACACTTATAGCAAGTCCTGTTTGACCTTCTCGCTTTGCCCTTGTCAAAGCTCTTCTTTTTGTAGCCATCTTTCTTGAGAAATGACTTGAATCTTCTCACAAGCAGAGCCATCTCATCATCACTATCTTCATCACTAGGATCAACCACTTTCTTCTTTTTCTCTTGCTTCTCTCGTGTAGCGTTGAGTGCTACATCATTTTTGTCACCACTTTCTCCCTCAATTTGCTTGATCAAGGCATTTATTTTGTTGGCTTGATCATAGAAGCTTCCCAAGCACTTCATCGGTGGATAAACTTTTGAAATTGTCCTTTTCTCTAATGTTTGAGCAAATGTTGTTGTCCCAAGGTCTCAATGCTTGTAGCAATCTTTTGTTAATATCCAAGTCAGTCATTTTGGCTTCTAGTACTCTTCTTTGATTTACAATCCTCATGAGCCTATCATGAACTTCTTTTGGGCCTTCTCCTGGACTCATGATGAATAAGTTGAATTCATTTTGTAATTTTTCAAGCCTTGCATCCTTGACGGAATTGATGCCCTCATAAATGACCTCAAGTTTTCTCCATAGTTGGTTGGCATTCTTTATTCCGGCAACCTTATCATACTCGGTGGAGCTAAGTGCGAAAAGAATTGCACTAGCTGCCATGGCATTGCGATGAATGTTGATTTGATCCTCGCGAGTTGGATTATCTCTGTTTTCCCACAAGAAACCATTCTCTGTTATACTTGCAACATGTGGACTCATGGATTCCAAATATATCATCATCTTGCTTTTCCAATGATCATAGAATTGTCCATCAAAGTAA